>CM051348.1:4800000-6000000 GCA_028015215.1 Gynostemma pentaphyllum | reverse complement strand
AATTGGGAGTCGAGAATCGAAGCATCAGAAGCGATTCTCAACTCATGGTAAATCAGGTAAAAGGGCTATTTGAAGCAAAGGATCCTAGAATGGCGAAATATCTAGAAAGAGTTATGTCTATCTTGTCTCAGTTCGTCGAGTACACCATCATCCATGTGCCTAGTGCTGAAAACGGACAAGCTGATGCTCTGGCTAACATCGGTTCTGCAGTCCAAACAGAGACGAGAAGAATGATCCTTGTCGATTATTTTTCCGAACCAAGCATTACCCTCGATTCGAACATAGGGAGTGGAGACGATGGAGGAGTCGAACAAGTAATGCCGCTAGAGCAGAATCTGGAGCCCGAGCTGGACTGGAGGAACCAAATCCTCGAGTATTTACGATCGGGACTTCTACCCGAAGAGAAACTGGAAGCACATAAAATTCAATCCAAAACGGCCAGGTACTTGATCATCCAAGGATAATTATACAAGAGGTCCTTCAGTGGACCCTAACTAAAATGCCTGGAAAGTCAGAAAGCTCTTACGTGCTGAAAGAGTTGCACCTTGGACACTGCGGAAATCACGCAAGACCAAGGTCCTTGAGTCACAGGGCATTAACACAAGGGTATTACTGGCCCACAATGGTCAATGATTCTAAAGACTTCGTTGCCCGGTGTGACAAATGCCAAAGATTCACAAAGACGATTCACGCATCGCAAATGGCGCTAACTACAATCTCAGCTCTTGGCCTTTCATGCAATGAGGTCTAGACCTAGTGGGAAAACTGTCGTTAGCCCAGGGAAATATGTGATATTTGATTGTAGCAACAGACTACTTCTCCAAATGGATTGAAGCCGAGCCGCTGGCAAAGATTAGGGAACGGAAAATCATAATGTTCCTCTGGAAGAACATATTTACCCTCTTCGGAATCCCCAAGATCATCATCACCAATAATGGAACTCAGTTCACAGGAAGGTCCATCAGGAAATATTGTGCGGACAGAAAGGTGGAACTTCGATATTCGACACCCCGCTACCCATAGGCTAACAGAAAGGAAGAAGCATCAAATATAACCATTATGGATTCTCTGAAAAAGAGATTGGAACGAACAAAGGGAAGATGGGTAGATGAGCTGCCAGGAGTCCTTTGGGCGTATCGAACGACGCCTAGATTCCCAACCGGAAAAACACCAATCGCCATGGCTTTCAGGGCAGAGGCCGTCATCCCTACGGAAATGGTCATCCCCACGACCCGGGAGTTCGATTCCAGGTAGAGAAAATGACACCATGATGGCGGAAGAGCTAGATTTGGCTGAAGAAAAAAGAGAACAGGCACTATTCCATCTTGGCAGTCATCAGCAAAATTTGGCCAAGTATTTCGAAAAGAAAGTAAAGCAGAGCAGCTTCAAAGTAAATGATTTTGTCCAGAGAAAAGTCTTTCAGAACACGCAAGAGCCCGGAGCGGGAAAACTGGGACTAAACTGGGAAAGTCCGTATAAAGTGATCGAAGAAGTCAAGCCATGAACTTATTGCCTTAAAGACCAGAGAGGCGAATCGATTCCGAGGGCTGGGAACGCCACACATTTAAGGATTTATCATGCGTGAGGATGAGAGAACCATGTAAGTACTTGTCCGAAGTATTACATGTTTTCTTCCACACAATCAGTCGATGCCTTTACAATGAAAAGCCCTAATCCGTTAGATAAATTGCTAAGTTCCTCGCGGACTAAAAGCCCTAGCTCGGTAGAAGTTCCCCGCTGACTAAAGATCCTAATTGAGTAGGCAAACCATCGAATCTCTCTCGGACAAAAAAAAAGGCTACCCTGATGGTCGAGCATTCAGAACTATGGAAAAGTAACTTGCACAGAAAGTGTAACAAGGAAATAGCAAGTAAATAAAATGCCAATTTTTATTTCACAACATACAAGTAAGGCTCGGACCCACATGTCGGGAACTCAGTCGAAAGGAATTACAAGAGTTCTACAGAAACAAATTAAAGTCCCTGGCTACTCCGAGTTATGCCGTCTGAGGTGTCAGCATCAGAAACAGTGAAGATCTTATCCTAGGAGAGGATGAGGGTATTGCCCGGAGAGCAAATAGCTAACGCCAAGTCACCCGCCGACTACTACACCAACTCATCACGTCCGAGGCTCAAAAGAATCTAGCAGATGAGGGGTGTGAAATCCGCCAACTCGCCGCATCCGGCTTCCTGATGGATTTTGGAAAGTAGCTCGGCTTTTGAACAATCGGAAAGGGTGAGAATGGTGGTACTCTGTGGCCAACCAGTAGGCCCAGAGAGACACCATTCTCACCACTCTCCGTCTCTGCAGGAGGCCGCGTCTCCAATGAAGTCAGAACTGGCCCAGATGTGGAGGACCGGAGGGCCACCGTTCTCCTCTGACATCGCTCCGCGCTCGTCTCAGAAGGAAGCACATTTCTCACTTACTTAAACACCAAATGAGACGCTACCTCCCATGTTGAAGTCCCTGACGATACAATGATGAGGAGAGCCGTCAAGGACTAACCAGGGAGTTGCCCCCTCCATCGCTCGCTCCAGTTCCCGAGTATTGCAGGAACTAACTCTGGAGTCGCAGCGGGGAGTGGCGGAGCGACTGATTAGCCTGAACAACTTGAACCCTAAGGTCGATCCTCACAAGCGTAGATGATTACGACCAAGAGGTTCAAATTCGCCGAGACCAATCAAACAGGCGTAGAAGATCACGACCAAACATTCTTGACGCAAGCCATGGTTAAAGAAGGCCAAATGTGAAAGAGAAATGAGAAGAAATGGGCAAACCCCATGATATGAACTTTTGAATTTGCTCAAGGAATTTGAGAGTCTGAGAATGAACGAGAAACCGTTTCAAAAAAAAGGATTCAAAGGTGTGAATGAGAAACCCCTAGAGGCCTATTTAAATGATCGAGCAACCGTCATGATCACGACACCTGTCAAAAATCATGCGCCATTAGGCGAATAATCAGGTATGCAAAACGACGTGTGCATTAACGCGTAATTAAGCCGGTTAACCTCCCCTTTAACCGCATTTAAAGCAATTTGATGGGAATTACAAAAGTTTGACACGATTAATCACTACTTGACATCATCGCCTTGAATGATGAAACGACTCAATGCATCGAGTGACTCCGAATTAATGGCAAGCCTCTTCGACTCCCCGACAAAACGTCATCTCTCCTACCATAAAAGGATAAGGATCATGAACATACCCTGCAGTCTACTCTAGTTTTTGACTAAAGATATAGATCACTCAACAGCAACTTCAAAGGTAACCAAGAAAGTTCTAAAGTGGGAAAATCAGTAGTTGCGTGCTGAAAATGCAAGACTCGAACTCGCCCTCCTGAACAAGGAGGAGAGAGAAGGGGACTTGGAAGCTTTGAGGCACGAGCTCCATTGCGTCTGAGAGGCCCTAGAAGCGGCAAATCACCGGACGGAACAACTTGAACGGGAAAACCATTCCCTCCAAAAAAACCTTGAGATTGCAGAGATGGTGGAGGGCTGAAAACCATCCGATCGCTATTATGCGCTCAAAGACCGCCTCCAGGAGGCAAAAAACCTCACGAAATGATATGAGAGGGAGAACGAGTCCTTGAAAGAGGAACTGGCTTCCTTGAAGCGGTGAAGGAGATTAACTTTGATGGTCATCATCGATAGCAATGAAGACTACAAGAATAGCCCAAGAGGTCGAGAACTTGTGAATAATGTTGTTTTCTTTCTTTTTCATTTTTGTGTTGTTGTACTCTATGTACAAGCAAAAAAAATTATATAATTTTGCTTCGCATGGTTTGCATACATTCTCCACCCAAAGCCCCAAAAGCCTTGGTCAATCCAAGCATCAAAAGCCTTCTCCGGAAGCAAAAGCCTTGGTCCGTCCAAGCATTCAAAAGCCTTGGTCCGTCCCAGAATTCAAAAGCCTTCTTTGAAAGCAAAAGCCTTGGTCAGTCCAAGCATCAAAAGCCTTATCCAGAAGCAAAAGCCTTTGTCTGTCCAAGCATCAAAAGCCTTCTCAGGAAGCAAAAGTCTCGGTCCATCCGAGCACTTACTATTGATAAAAATAAAAGACATTGGAGTATTAAAACTTAGAAAACCTTGGTCCATCCGAGTATTCAAAAGCCTTCTCAGTATGCAAAAACCTCGGTCCTTCCAAATAACAATAGCCTTCTCCGGAAGCGAAAACCTCGGTCCGTCCCAATAATCAAAAGCCTTCTCCTGAAGCGAAAACCTCGGTCAGTCCAAGTAATCAAAAGCCTTCTTTGAAAGCGAAAACCTTAGTCCGTCCGAGTATCGAAATCCTTCTCTGGAAGCTAAAAACCTCGGTCCGTCCGAGTATCACAAGCCTTCTCCGAAAGCGAAAAACCTCGGTCCGTACAAGTATCACAAGCCTTACCCAAAAGCAGAACCTTCAGACGAACGAAGCCAACAAACATTTTAAGCATAAGGAAGAATGTTTGTAATCTCATGACTAAGTCAAAAGCATTTCGTAAGGAAAACAAGACAAACAGACGTAAAGAAGGAGCATATATTTAAGTCTTCACAGGCAAAAGGAAATATGCGTTCAATGCAAAAGAAAACGAAAAAAGTTCAAGACAACCAATGGTATAGGGGCTCAACAGTCTGGAGTTTACCCTAGACAAGTCAATTAGAGACATAAAAAGTCTCATTAGAAGGAAAATCCTCAGAAGCATCTACAACAATCACGCCCCCAGCTCCGTCAGTGCGGATGCCCTCATTTTCACCAAGGAGAATGCTCTCGCCACCATCAACCTCATCGTCGGCAGGAGCTTTTCCCTTGGAAGCCTTCAGTTTATTGGCCATCTCGACCAACTCCCACCGATGGTCGATAGTGTCCTCATAGGCAATCAGACTGATTGGGCCCCCCTGTTCCTCTGACAACTCCATCTGCGCCTTAACCGAATCTCACCCAACGGCAAGACCACAGCATCTCGAAGGGCCGAAAGTTTAGACACTTGGATTTTCAATAAGTCATTCTTCATAACAGCCGCATCCAAATCCTCCCTGACCGTCTTAAAGGATTCTACCTCCCTGTTGAAGTCGTCCATGACTTTGGACCCCTCCTAGCGAGCAACATTCAAGTCCTTCAACACTCTATCCTGAGCAGGAACGGCTTCATCGAGCAACTACCTACTACCCTCGTTGAGTTATCGGAGGTCCTCACACTCTTTCCAGATGTGCTCAAGTTTGATAGATCGATCGAACCCCTCAGCTTCCAATGAAGAGATTCTCTTCTCAGCCTCCTCAAGATCAGACTTTAGTTGGAGACCCTCAGTCAGCGCCGAGTCAAGGATGTGAGACTGCAGATCGCTAGCTTTCGCATCCACTAACTTCTACTCAAGCTCATGATACTTCGGAAGCAGGCTCTCCAAATTGAAAGCGATCTGAGTCGAAGCCTGAGTCCCCTAGAGAAGCAATCATGTTTAAGGACATCAAAATCGACTGGATAGATAGACGAAATAAATTGAGACAAAAGAGTGAACGCATTAACCAACCAACTTCTATAACACATACGGCTGAAAGTCACGACCTCGCTATCGTGGTCGATGAGAGGCTCCAACTGCACGGTCCCCAAGTCACGAGCAAATCTCGACCGTATCCATGGCCCATCAGAGACAAAAGTGGTTGGAGAGGGACCCTTAGTCAAAGCTAGAGCCGGAAGAAGCGAACAGGCGAAGCAAGAACGATCCACCGCTCGTGACACCCGATCCACCTACCACAGATGGAGCCGCACCCGTTGGAGGAGGAATAACTTGCACTGTCTGATCGGGCAGATACGAGGTTCTGACATCAAGAGGCCCTTCGGTCGTCTGATTGTCCTCCTGTTCAAAGTCCGTATCAGAAGACAAAACATTGGCATGATCAGAAGAGGAGAGCGAATCTGCCTCAGAAGGAAATGATCAATAGGCCATCTCAAGATGCTTCAAAACATATGCATCCACACCCTTTACCGTGCGATCGAGCACCTCGACTATTCTGCCCCTTCTTTGTTTTAGAGCAGGAGAGTCCATAGAGAGACCTATAGGGGAAGTCGAGGGAGGATCCGCAAAAGGAGCCACTGCGTCCTCCGAAGAGATTTTCGCAGCACCTATCACCACAGATTTCCCACTTTCGGAAGGGCGAGGGCACTTAGGAACAGCCACCTTTTTTCCTTTCAGGGTAGGAGGGGGCGCTGTTGTGGGCCTCTTCTTCACCATATTCTGGAGAAGGGAGAAGAAAGCTTCAGGATCATGGGAGTCCGGAGCAGAACTAAGAGGAATGCCAGACATTTTCTTAGAAAGACCTACAAAACAAACACTTTGAATTAACTATAAACCGTACCCCAAATTAAATCAGTTGGGATGGAACACTTACGGGGAGTAATCGGAACAAAGTTAAGTGGAGGAGTCTAGAGATAGGAAGAAACCAGCCAAGGATGTTGGGTAAATTCTTCCCAGTTGAAAGGCCCCAATTCTGCAAGAGTCTTACAACACTTAAGGGACTCCGAGGAAATGCTCTTCGGAAAAGGATTCTTCACTAAAACAAGAAAACAAAACAGTCATTTATCACCGCAGCTGATCAAGACGTAAAGTAATTCGGAACCCATTCCTCACCCTCGTCCTCCCAAAAGGCAGGGAGAATCTGATTTCCAGATGAGATAGGGCCTCGGATGAAGAACCAGAATTCTTTCCACTTCTTGTCACAAGATTTTTTATCTACCAGAGAAGGCGCCGCATGGCTTTGAAGCAGAAAACACATTCTTCATTCGTTCGAAGAACCCTGAAGTTGGAAACTATTCCCGGAAACCTAAACCAGAGTAGATGACTTCAAGAGTGAGGAGAGACCTCAAAGTATTCAGCATAAGCTGGCCCAAGGCTGTAACGCCCCGTCACGAGAAAGTTACAAAATGAATATTATTTTTAAAATAATATTAATCTAGCTTAATCGATTAATTAGAGCAGAAATACCGTGTTATTTCAAAAGGGTATTATGGTAATTTTTCCCGAAAAACTTCGAAATTTGAACCTTGTGATTTGAAAAATATTTTGACATTAAATTGATCATCTCGATGCCACGATTCCAACGCAACTGACTGTTCGTCGTTCTGAGACCCGGTGATCGAGTTATAGACGTTTTAAGGTGAGTGGCAGTTTCGTAAATATGCCAACTCGTGAATTTTAACCTAGGATGACTTCCCTTTTGGCTTTATCATATTTTAGACTCTCATTCTTACCTCCATGGCCATTGCCCCCTTGAGAAGACCCGTGTTCCGATTTGTTCGTCGTTTCTTCATCGATTCAAGGATCGATCTCGTATTTGGAGTGTTTGGAATATCCTTATTTTATCAAAAGGTAAATCTTCTTGTTCTTTTGAATTTCCCAAGTTTCCGCCGCCTTAGTCTTTTGAAATCGATGTTCGGTTCGTCAAATTTTATTGTTAGGTGTTCGATTTGATCGTGGTGAGTTGTTAGGTGAAGATTGGAGATTGATTTCATGATTTCCTATCGTTGGGTGAGTGTTTCGAACTGATTATTAATCTTTTTAAATTCTGGAAATTGGTGTTAATTATGATTATGATGTTCTTGAACCTTGCCCAAACACTCATTCCATATTGTCTTTTGTCACTTAATTCTTCGCCTAAAACTTAATCGGTGTTGATCCCCTTTGCCTAAAACCAAAACCCATCAATACCGATCACCCGGAACTTGAAACCGAGACCAAACCGTGACCCGAAGGCCGTGGTTCAGCCATGGCAAAAGACAGCAGCGCCGTAGCTGCTGTCTCCTTCAAACGGTGACCATTCGTCGTTTGCCTTTTTCCCGATCTTAGAGCCATTGAACCCCAATCTTTTTAACACCTCTTGGTACTGTTTTAGCATGAAAATTTAATGTTTAGGACCCTTGTTTCAGGTCTGATTGGTGGTGGAAACTAGCTTGGAAATTGGAAATTTAGCAAAGACAAGGTGAGTTAACGGTTTAGTCAACGGTGGGGTTTTAGAGAAATCTAAGGCTCTTACCATAGTTTATTCATTTCATTATAATTAATCATGATATTCTGGAACGTTTGAATGAATTTGGATCATCGAAGATATCGTTTTTAATTTGGGAGAATTAGATTTTTGGTTAGAGCTAAACTAGTCAATTTTCGGTAAAAGTGAGTTTTCTTTACATCGAATTGATTTTGTTTGAGATGAATGATAATCCTGGAAATTATGGAGTTTTAAGATGAGTTTTGACATTGGAATCATAAGAAAAATCTATTGGAATAATTTATTTTTCGGTTAGAACTAGTTTAGGCGTTTTTGGTTAGTTTTTAGAGTTTTTCATTTCTACTTGGTTCTGATTGATTTGGGAGTTAATTCTGGGATATTATGGAGTATTTTATGGTGATTTGGCATGAGTTTTGAGTTGAGCATAATTAGGATTGAATTATTAGTTTTGACCGTTTTCGGCAGTTTTATCGTAATGATGTATTGTGCATGCTTTAATTTGAACCTTTGAGCTACTGTATTTTAATTGTGTTTGCTGATTGTGAATGAACATTATCAAGAGGATAATGTAAAGAGATTGTGGAATGATGGCTTGACAGGTGTGTTAAACTAGTATGAGGATACGAGCTCATACTTAGTAAAATATATAGTTATGAGAGTGAGCTCATAACGGCTAATGGACGCGTTGCTCGTATGAACGATCCATTAGGGGATTAGTTATGGTTACAATCGGAACTAAGTGCCTAAGAAAGGTTTGTAGTCCCGAGAGACCGCCTTCTTAGTGGAGAGTATGAATGATTGATTGATTATGTTTGTTTGTTAAATTATTTGCTTGTTAAAATAGAGTTATCCAGTTATCCAGAATGTTAAGTATTGTTGTTGGGATATTGTGAATGAAAACCTTGGGTATGAAACTAGTGAGAGTTGTCTACCCAAGTAAAGTAAGTTTTATTGAGAAACTTTGAATATGGAACCCGGTAGTGTTGCCTATTCATGTAAGAAGTTATTATGCATTGCCTTGAATATGGGGCTAGTTAGGTTGCCTATTCATGTATGAGAATGAGATTATGAAAAGTGTGGATATTTACAATGGTTATGAGAACGGAAAGATTAGTGATGTAAGTGAGATTGGTGGTTAAAGGTTTTGTGTATGGAATCAGTGAGAATTGCCTATTAATGTAAGCGAGTGAGACTTGAAGTTTTAAGTGATTTTGTGCCTTAGATGTTATTGGAGAGTGTTTGAGTGCTTGGGACTCGGTTTGAATTGTTAGAGACTATCTAAGACTTCATCTTTGATTAAGTCGTATTCTCACTGGCTTTAGCCTCACAGTGCTATCTGTTGTTTTTTTTTTTCAGGTAACAATGGACCGAGAGGTGGCGGTTGATGAAGTGGAAGAGATGAGGGTTCATGTCATATCGGCGCCGGTTTTATTTATTCATTAATATTTATGAATAATATACATATTTTACTTGGGCTTTTATTTGGTCATCGGAACTTTATTTTATGATTTTGAGTTGTCGAATTTGAGGTTATGTTTTTGGATTACTGTTTTGTTTTTCAAAGTTTGAACTCCGGAGTTTATGTTTTGATTTAAGCATTTATTGATTTGACAGTTTGCATGTTTTCAATAAAGATCATTTATTGAGTCTTCCGCTGTTTTAAATACGTTTGTTTTATACTCTGAAAAGTTGGGTCTTTACAAAGGCAATGCCACAACTCAGAAGAAATTCGGTTAAGAAAGGAGAAAGGGGAAATCGAACCCCTCACTGAAGAAATTTTGGATGAACAGAAGTCCAACCATATCCCGGGAAAATGTAAACTCGCTCCGAAGGCGTTGAAAGTCTCATCTCAAATTTCTCCGAGATACTGTAGTTCTCCCTCAGCCTATCAAGGTCTTCCTGCGTCATCTCTAACACATAGTGGAGTGGGCCTACATCCTCTCGGATTCCTTTCGGCTGAGATTCTTTTCTCTTTTTCTTCCTCTTTGGATTAGCAATAGGAGGCCCAGGAGCAACAACCTCATCAACCAAGGATGAACCTTTTCCCTCCAACAATGTAGGGACGGATGGGGTAACCTAAGATGTGGTCTTACTGCCCTTAGAGCGACTTTTCTTTTTCTTCTTTTTCGTTTGAGCAGCCTCCATGACAGAAACAGGAGAAAGAGGATGGGAAAAGTCAGGAATTGTGGCTGAGCCTATCAGAACGGGACGCACTCCTCCCAAAGGGCGAGAAGTAGGAGAAGGGACGAGATCTATATCTAGACTCGCCTGGATCTCAGAGACAGACCCAAGCTCACTCACAAAAGAAAGGGATCCTCACCAACCGATAGACGAGAATTAATCGCAGGCTCGTTCCCCTCAGGCTCACCCTGAGATAAGGGGAAAATGTTAACCCCACTAATACAAGCAAAGGAAGGGGAAGCACCTGAGTCACTCCTCTCAAAAACCAGACCGTCATAATCATCATCCCCTACGGCAATCCTCGGAGTCCTATGACCTCTAACTACAAGATTTCCCCCAAAACTATCCATTACAGAAAGAATGAGGAGCAAAAGATAGAGATGAAAGACTAACCTTCGAAGAAGAACAGAGAAAGCTTCGAGGGAAAAGATTGAAGACGACGAAGAATCGTTCGAAAGCAGATGATTTACAGACGGCTTCGAGAATTCGAAAAGCAAACGAGCTTTAATTCTTAAGAAAACCCATATTTAAAGGGGGAACACACATCCAATCATCGCGACACGTGGAGAGGGACACGACGATCTGAGTCCCCCCAAAGCTCGTTGGAACCCGAACATCCGATGGTCCAATAGATCGATCTTATGAATAACCACATCTCTTTGAACAGATAGATCTACGAAGGGGCGCGACGACCTGCGAAAAGAAGCCACCAAAGGCCTGAATCGCAATGGGTCGAAATGGAGTATTTTCTGAGGAGTTGTGACCCCCAACTGTCCAGTGACGATACAAGGATCAGGATGAGCGTCACGCCTCTGATTCAAATACATACTGTTCCCTGCACCGGACTTTCCGTCCCAGGAAATAGGGGAAAACTGTAAAGGGTAAAAGTAACCTTCTTACGAGCCACGTTCACACCGGGCCGGTTCATATGGGGACGGGCCCATCCGAACCATCATTTGAAGGAGCCTATCCTTCATGGGCAGAGTAAAGGCCCATTAAGCCTAGTCCCAGACTAGCCCAGTCGAGGAGCCCATGACCAAGGAGACTATAAAAGGCAACCTGACCTATCAAATCAGGTACATGTTAACTTAAAAACCATAAGTCATACATTTGACCTAATCTTCCTTGCGGCGCAAGGCACAGTCTCACCTACCACTACCTAACTTGATCGTCAGAGGGTTCTCGACCTGTACCACACCGGTGCCCTTCTGACCGTCATTCTCTGTAGTGTTTCAGGTATCTTCGCCGCGAGGGAGAGACATGTGACTTAGCTTGTTCAACCGTGTGGAGGAGACCCTCAACGAGAAATACCCCACACAATAATTAAAATTAATTAATTAATAATAAAATATTATCAATAAAATTATTAATTAAATAATGAGTGTATTTAATGGAAATTAATAATTAAAATATTTATTATTAATTGTTTAAATAATGAAAATTATTTAAATGGAAATTAATAATTAAATACAATCTGATAATATTTAGTCGGGAGAAAATATTAATATTATTAATTGTTTAAATAAAATATTTAAATGGTAATTAATAAATAAATTATTTAAGTTGGACTTATTAATTTAAGAGAGAGTTTCAAGTTGAATTGGATTAATGAACCCAATTGGAATTGGACCAAAATAATTAATTAAATAAATTATATTTATTAATTATTTTACTATCATAGGTTTGGCCATATGAGATAATTTGTAGGAGATAATTATTTGAATTATATCCTACAATAATTATATAGATTTATTTACCCAAGATAAATAAAATAAAGAAAATAAAATATTCTCTTATTTATCTATGGCATTTTACAAATACCAAGATAAAGGAAAGAAATAATTCTTTTTTCTTTTTGTATTTATCTCCATGGATTAATCCTAATGTAATTAGGATTTTTATTTTCCTATAAATAGGAGGCTTGGGTCATTCATAAATCATACAATTAAATTTCTTAGAAATTCGAAATTCTCTCTTCTTTCTACCTGCCCCCTTAGTGCTGATTTTTCCTATTCATTGGGTTTCATTTGTTAGAAAATATTTTTTTTTTCTTCCCAATTTTTTCTTAAGTTCGATCCCACAATCGGGTTTCATTTTTTCGATCGGGATATAGCGTAGAAGATCCGGTGTTGCTGAGGATTTGATGCTGTAAAGAAACCTCCAACTGATTCTCCATATATTACTCAATGTAAGTTTTAAAGTTTTAATTTTCGAAAATCTAAAGCATGTATCTACATGTTTTTATCACAAATTGCATGATGTTAATAAATCCGTAATTAAATGTTCATTAGTTTACTAAACAAAATTCTGTAATTTAGTAAATCATCAGTGACGACCCGTCACTTTTAAATAATTTAAATTAGAAATACACAGCGGAAGTCTTTATATTTTAAGAAAAATGGCGTGGTTATGTTTGAAGAGTGGCTAGCCAAAACCTGTTACATTTTAAATTCGCAATTTAAATACATAAGGAACATTAAGTTCCTATCCAGGAGTTCAAAATGAATTATAATCATAAAAGCATAGACGAAAAGCTCTTAAGAGCCATTTACAAATATACAAATCCAAAATTGTATAAAATTCACAAAACCATGTACATGGATTTTTACAACCACCTAGTCCATCTCAAAGTCTTCATCCCTCGATCATGCAGCACCATCTCCTCTCCCTCGACCTCTAGCCAGGGCATTACGTGAAATTTTTGTAATATGATGAGCTAACAACTTAGGCCCAGTGAGAATAATAAGAATAAAAAGTAAGGATAGACCTCAAACTCGTATTCCGATTTGTGTCCAATTTACCAGACACAATCAATCCTAAAGTTCTCCAAACTTTAGGTTCATTCTAAACTTTCCAAAGGATGATATTACTAACACTCGTAGTCAATCCTCATCCATTAACTTGTTACGACATAAAATAAGAAAAGTAAATAAACTTTGCATAAAGTATAACATCTCGATTCTCTATTTCATCAGTCATAAGCATGAATGCATGAGGACATCCCGTAGGATTCGCATACGCCCTTATACATGAAGAAGGTAACGTGGTCTATCCCGTAGGATCCATCGGTCTCCCTCCGTTTCTTTCTCATTTTCTCTTCTTTTTCTATGAAGGTAATGTGGTCTATCCCGTAGGATCCATCATTCTCCCATTCATGTCTTTCTCATTCTCTCTTCTTATTCTATGAAGGTAATGTAGTCTATCCCGTATGATCCATCATTCTCCCATTCATATCTTTCTCATTCTCACTTTTTTTCCATGATGCGAAATGTTATGATGCAATATGATATGTTTTGGTGTAAATAAATAAAGTACGGAATTAAAGTAGCCGATACAAATATAAGATAAAAGGCATAAAGTAAAGGACATAAAGTAAAAGACATAAAGTAAATAAATAGGAAACTCCGGAAGAACGATACGTAAATCGAACTCCGCTACAATAATAAAAGTAAAACCTATCTTAAACGATTAACTTATACCGTCCAGGATTCTAAACTTCCAATATAATCCGAGGTTCTATTAATCGTTCTAAATACAAGTTTGGATCTTTTAACCTCCAATGATCCATCCTAAGCTTCGAAATGAATCTAACTTAGAATTCTCTAAGATTCAATGCTTTCCTCGAGAAATCCTATGTTCTCACTTAAAGGATTAACTCCTAATCCTAAGGGCACTAACTCACATCCCTCTAATCTTAGATTTGAATTCTAATCTTAGTTTCCAATTCTACAAACCATCATACTTATTCGCTTTCTATAATTACTTTAAATCCTAACTATTCTCACCTTTGCAAAAGAAGATTTTGTTCCAAACCTTCGATAACGCGATCAATGAAAGGTCCAAAAACACATACAATTAGAATTATATCTAACAATTAATAATTAACCAAATATCAATCAAACGACATCTAAGTACACAAAACAACGAAAAACCCTTTAATTCTCACATGAGGCTCTCGGGCCCCCCTTCATAAAAAGGGTTTCGGTTTTGGTTTTCCGGCTTTTAGGCAATTTAGATGTGTTTCGAGTTGGTTTCAAACAAATTCGATATTCCCGATTTCAATGGGTATCAATAATTAGGTTTTTTGAACATTATGTCATTTCCCGAATTGAATTTAAATAAACAATCATTCATCAATAAATAACCCATAATCAAACCCAAAAAGGTAAATTTCAAACGGGAAGGGCTTCAACTGAAACTCGGTTTTAGGGTTATGGGATTGTTTCCAAAAACACTTAAAACTACCCCCGTACTTAAAATCATCGAGTTTACCGGCAAGAAATCGAAGAATCAAAGAGAAAACTCCATTAAAACACTATTTGGAGCTTAGGTTTTGAAGATTAACTTACCAGAACTCCGTGGATCATGGGAGAAAGGCACGATGGTTGGGTGGAAAAGAATCCTAGGCTCGAGGGCTTTTCGATGCAACCAAAATCGAGCCGATTCGTCGAGAAACGAGCAAAACCCGAATTTTTCTTTCCCCCCATTCTTGCCCACGGTTTGGAGGTGAAAAAGATGAAGCAAATGGTCAAAAATTGGTCAATGGCAATTTAAAGAAGAATATGAATAGTGTTTTGGATATTTTTAAGAAATTGGAAATGACGGTTGCATCCTTTTATGACTTTTGACTTATGAATCGAAACCCAAAGCTCTTAAATAAATCTAAAGGTGATTAATAATTATTAATGTCACCCAAACAAAATTTAAAGTTGTGACGACCCGTCACTTTTAAATAAATTAAATTCAGAGAAAACAGCGGAAGTCTTTTAATTTACGAAAAATTGGCGTGGTTTTGTTTGAAAATTTGCATGCCTGAAAACCTGTTTACATCCTAATTTTCAAATCTAATAAAATCTCATGGACTTTAAGTCCAAATCAGGAGTTCAAATATATAATATCATAAAACATCATCCAGAAACTCTTATGAGCCAAAATACAACATTAAAGTCTTTGAAATTCATAAAAGTGATACATAAACTATACAATGACAAGTCCATCTCGAGGCCAGCATCCCTCGATCACGCAGCACCATCTCCCTGTCCACGGCCTCTAGCCAAGGCATTACCTGAAAGTGGTTGTAATATCATGAGCTAACAAACTAAGCCCAGTGAGAATAAATAGCATAAAAAGTAAAGATAGACCTCAAACTCGCATTTCGATTTGTGTCCAATTAATCTGACACCATACACTCCTAAAGTCATCCAAACTCTAGGTAATTCTATTCCATGAAAACCAAAGTATGACATTACTACATTTGTAGTCAATTCTCAAACATTAACTTGTTATGACAAATAAAGTAAAGCGAATAAACTTTGTTTAACATATAACATCTCGATTCTCTTTCTCATCTATCATAAGCATAAAAGTAATGAGTACATCCCGTAGGATACGCATTCGCCATTTATGCATGAAATGAAGGTAATGTGGATTTTTACATACTATCCACCCTTATCCTTATGTATAAAGTAGTGTGGGCAACTTAAAATATCCCACCAAAACTTATGCATGGAAGTAGTGTGGGCAACTTAAAATATCCCACCAAAACTTATGCATGGAGGAAATGTGGACTTTCTCATATTCCACCATTATCCTTTCGTTTTTCTTTCTCACTTTCTTTTCTTTTCAATAATGCGAGATGTTATGCATATGGTTGCATATACTTGCAAAAATAATAAAGTAAATGTAAATGATAAAGCAACCGAAACGAGCATAAAGTAAAGGGGCATAAAGTAAAGAACATAAAGTAAAGGGCATAAAGTAAAATAGATAGAATCCCGGATGAACGATATATCGATCGAACTCTGCTAACAATAATAAAAGTAAAGGTCAAAACATAACGATTAACCTAAACTTTCAAGGATTCTAAACTTCCAAGTGAACCATTCTAAACTCCGAAACTAATCTAACTTAGAATCTTCTAAGATTCGAGGTTTTCAACGAGAAATCCTAAGTTTCTCGCCTAAAGGATTAACTTCAAATCCTAAGGCACTAACTCACTTCCTCTAATCTTAGGTTGGATTCTAATCTTAGTTCCGATTCTACAAATCATCGTACTTATTTGATTTCTATAGTTACTTTAAATTCTAATCATTCTCACCTTAATTAAAAGATGACCTTGCTCCTAAGTCCGGTAGAGCAATCAAACAAACGGTTCAAAAACACCTACAAAAGGATTAATATCCCGAAAATTAATAAAATACCAACCAACGATTAAACAACGACCAAACATACAAAACGACGAAAAACTCAACAAACCCCCCATAAGAGGCTCTCGGCCCTCTCATCAAAATGAGGTCTCGGGTTTGGTTTTTCGGCTTTTTGGCAATTTAAATACGTTTTGAGTTGGTTTTAAGCAAATTCGATAATCCCGATTTCAATGGGTATCGATAATTAGGGTTTTTGAACATTAATCCCTTTTCCGAATTGAATTTAAATAAACATTCATTCATTAATTTTTAACCCAAAATCAAACCCAAAAGGGTAAATTTCAAACGGAAAGGGTTTCGACTGAAACTCGGTTTTAGGGTTATGAAATAGTTTCCAAAAACACGTAAAACTACTCCCGAATTGACAAACACCGAGTTTCACGGCAAGAAATCGAAAGAAAACAATGAAAACTCCATTAAAACACTATTTGGAGCTTAGGGTTTGAAAAGAAACTTACCGAGAACTCCGTAAAACACGAGTGGCAAGTACGAAGGCTAGGTGGAAAAGGATCGTAGGACCGATACCTTTCCAATGGAACGAGAATCAAGTCGATCCGGCAAGAAACGAACAAAAACCAAAAATCTTCTTTTTGCTCTTTATGCTCACGGCAATGAGAGGGGAAAAGAATGAAGATTTTGGTCAATTTGTGGTCAAAGTTGTGTTTTTAAAGACAAATGAATAGTGTTTTTAGATATTTTGCAAATTGGGTAATTACGACTTTGCCCTTTTACGACTTTTGACTTAAAAACGATTCCCGAACATCTCAAACTATCCCAATGGTGATTAATAATTATTAATTGGCCCGTTAATAATTATTAATACCATTAAAACCTATTTAAATAAATAAAGCCATTAAAATGAATTAAAATGAAATAAATTACTAAATTCTAATTTAATAATAAATAAATGAATTTTTAATTACTCAAATTAAAATAAAATAAATAAAAGTTTTTTTTTATCACAAAATAACGGGACGTTACAAAAGTATTAAAACGATTAAAAAGAATTTCGGGCGAAATTAACTACTAAAATCGAAATTACAAAAATAATAATTAAACTAAACACTTAAATTGAAATAAATAAATAACATTAAATAAATAATAAAAAAAAACCTCACTTCAAAATAACGGGACGTTACATCATCCCTTCATATCTACCATTATATTATTTTGAGATAAATGTAAAATATACACCTGCACTTTGTGTTATTGTTAAATCATACCCTTGGACTTTTTTTTGTCATAAAATACCCCTGCACTTTAGTAAAATTTCAATTCACACCCTTCAACCGATTAATTTTACTGAAATTGAGATATATTTTTATTCTACATATGTCATGTACTATGATTGCATGAAAAACAACAGAAAAAATTGAAAGATGTGTAGATTTCATAATAAACTTTATGTGAATAAGATGTAAAACCTATAAGTCATTCAAATTTTCAATTTTTTTGAAATTTTAATGGTTTGGGAACACATGGTATGCGTATAATATAGATGTGTATAAATTTTGTTAAAACTAATTGATTGAAGGGTGTGATTTGTAATTTTACTAAAGTGCAGGGGTATTTTTGTTAGGAATGGTGTCCTAAAACTTGTAATTATTTAATAATAATAATTTATTTAGAATAAATTAAATAAATAAACATAAGTTCTTTATATTATCTATATTGATTCAATTGACGATATTAGGAATATATGGAAATATATTAATATCAAACATTCAAATAGTAAACCATAAATTACTCTTATGAAATCACGACTTAGTATGTGAGTCATACGAGAGGATTAAAGTCGAGATGAGTAACTTAAACGTGTCTACTGTAAACGGATAACGTTTGGGAACCTTATCTTGGTAACACTGTTGATAGCTTCACATTTTGTTTATAGACAGATGATCTAATCCTGATCATTCATGTGGGAGACATAAAATGGAAGTATCATATGCAATGTTGATTGTATAAGACAGGACCACGATGTTCGATCATATTTCTCATTAGTACCGTTTACGAGAAATGATCGAATATCAAACTAAGTTTATCAACCGTGATAGATCTCAATCCTGAGTGAAATGCGGACTCCTATTTATGGAGTTTTGTTCTTTGATTCACATGGTTGAGAGCGATCTGTAAGAACGCTCAATACACTCCTGTTTTGGGAACATGGCTAGATAAGTAGCTGGGAACTCATTTTCACGAGATGGAATTCATAACTTTCCTATAAATTAATGGTATCAGTGTGATACCTAAACATTTTAGGAACTTTAGGAAACTCCCTTGATGTACTGATTAGAGACATGAACAGGTGGCGCCACAACTTCTATTGATCACAGAAGTATATTATCTCTAGTTCGACTAAAGATAATGTTCATTGGAGAATCAGCGGGAACACAAGGATAAAACGGTAATTACAGGGGCAAAACGGTAAATTTATCTGCCTGTAATTATGAGGGTTCCACGTGAAGGATATATCACAGATATAAATAAAAGATAAACTAAATGGACATAACTCATCTATAGTGAGGGGAGTTCAACTATGAATTTAAAGTGGAATTATTCATAGTTAAATAATAAGTAATTAACTGATTATGAGTTAATCACTTAATTGACTAATTATTAAGCCCATGATCTATAGGTCCATCGGGTCCTTATGCTAGCCCAAATATCGTTGTAGCAAAACTAAGTTATTATTTTAACTTAAGAAGAACAAATAATTTAAGTAATTGATTTTACTTAAAATTAGGTAATATTGATTATTTGAATAATGAGATTATTTAAATGAAAATTAATATTAATATTATTGATATTGATACAATATGAATTTTTAAATAAAGAGTTTATTTTAATGGAAATTAAAATAACATTATCAATTATAATATTTTAAAGCAAAATTAATTGTTTAAATAAATAAATTATTTAAACGGGAATTAATGTTAGTATTATTAATTATTTAAATAATGAGTTTATTTAAATGGAAATTAATAATTAGTATTATTAATTAAATAATGAGTTTATTTAGTTTGATAATAAATATTAGAGAGTGTTAAATACAATTGGTTTATGAAACAAATTGGTTTTGGCCCAAAATAATTAATTAATTGAATAAGATTCAATGGTAATTAATATATTAATTTTTGGCTAAATGTATTTAATTAGAAATTATTATTTGAATTTTTCTAATTTTAAATACATAAATATATAATTATTATATAAAGAAAAGTAAATAATAAATAAATTAAACATAAAATATATATGTTAACTTTGACTTTCACTGGGAGTGCGTTGAAGGATAAAATTATATATATATATATATATATATATTTTAATTTATTTATCTTTTCTATATTTTATAATTAAGAGATAATGATTATCTAATTAGATTAGATATCATATTTTCCTATAAATATGACCATTGGGATTCATATTTTATACACTTCTCACTTTCATTAGAAAAGTGAAAATTCTCTCTCAAGTTTTTGCCCAATTGCCGATTTTCCTTAGGGAAAAATTTAGAAGAAATTTCTTCTTCTTTTGTTCTTCCTGTTCGATTCCCACAAGTCGGTTTTTCTTTCGATCGGGATATAGCATAGAAGATCCGGTGTTGCTAAGGATTTGATGCTGTAAAGAAACCTCCAACCGATTCTCCATATTTTACTCAATGTAAGTAAACGGGTTTTAATTTTTGAAATTAAGCATGAATCTACATGTTTTTATCACAAATTGCATGATGTTAATAGATGCGTTATTAAATGTTAATAAGTTTACTAAATAAAATTCCGCTAGTTTTGTAAATCATCCCTTCAATTGGTATCAGAGCTAATTTTAATTATCATGCAAATTTGTGTTTTTTTGAAAATTTGGTGGGTTGCATAAAAATCATTTTATGTATGTTTATATAAATTGTGCTATATAAATTGTAGAAGTTTGCTAATTGACTGTTTAGGTATTCTTGAGGCACTTAGGATTTTAAATTTTAGTAGAAAATTTGTAAACCCTAATTTTAGGGTGTAGGAAAAAATTGTAATTTTCCCATACCAAAGGAGGCAAAAATCGGCTACACAAAGAAAGGAAGAGAAGAAAATATTTTCCCCACCATTCCATGAGGTCCACGCCCAAGGAGAGAGAAAAGATGAGATATGGTAAGATATTTTATCATAATTATCTTGTTATCTCAATTTAAAAATTTTAATATTTAAGATAAGGATAAAATCTTTTTAAGATTATCTCCCTATCTTAAATTATGAATTTAGAAATTGATATAAGATTATATGGAAAATATTTTCTTTATTTTTTATCCATATAATTAAAAGATAATTATTTTAAAATAAGTATTTATGGAAATATTATGGGAGATAATATTGCCTCCATATATACCCTATTCACGCCTACACCATAGAGGAGAGAGAAAGGTTAAGCCTCAAGTTCTACAATGGAAGATTTAAATTAAGTTGTAATTTAATTTTTCTGTTTTAGAAATAGTGCCAAGAATACCGGTCAATTTAGCTATTTATTACTTAAATTGTTTATATGTATGATATAATTGCTTTTAAATAATATTCATGCATAAGAGTATGTCATGTAGAAAATCCCACCATAGGTTGTATGATTTTAATTAATTATACATACATGCATCATGATATAATATGTGTTATTATATGCTAATGTATGTGAAGCATGCCATAATTTTATTTTATAAAGTGTTATTATCGAAAAATTATGTATTTTATTCTAATTGTTTTTAGAATTAAAAGCATGCTTATTTAGTTAAAATTCAAAAGTTAAATCTAGTTTAAAAGTTGAATAGAAACTAAATGAATTATTTGTAATATGGAAATATTGTTTAAACAATTGGGCCAAAATCCATATAAGATAAACAAATAGAAACTTTTAATTAAGGGTTAATTAAAAAAATTAATAATTGAGATTAATTAAATTGAACGGATCTCCGCGAGAAATCTCCGCCTGGGATGAGGTTTCATAAAGTTCCCCTAACACGGAGCACCTCTAGCCGGGAGCGATCCTGGTAGAAAAGTTCAAATTAATAAATCGAAATTATTAAGACGACTCATAATGTGATTAGTTTTAATTAGGAAAACTTGAACAATCACATTTATAAAATTAATCTAACCAATTTAAGAGTTAAAGTTGATTAGGTTAATTAAAACTTAGATTAATGAATTAGCCTGAATTAGTCTAAGTTATGAAACCCTAACTTAAAATATTAAGTGGGAGAAGGAAACATGTAAATGTATCCTATGGTCTCCACTAATGGGCTCGAAACGTGAGATTTATACATGGCCTCTGTAACAATGCTGCAGGTGTTCATTCCCATAGGAAGGTTCTATTGTATAAATCAATATCAGGTTGGGTCTCCCGAAAGGGATAAAGAATTTTAAATGTGGTTGAAGACTGAATCTACACTTCGTAGACACTCTTCAATTTTTATTTAAAAGACTAAATTGGTGGGTCACACTTAAAAAGAAATTTGATAAAGTTTGTTATCGAAATTCTTGACGAAATACACGGTAAACAATGACATAGGAATATGAGTTATTCTGGAGTTGTCAATTGTTCGAGTGGCATCTCGTTTTAATGATGGTAACTGACCTATCATTCGACGACACTTCACTGGTATCATTAAAATATCGTGACATAGTAACATGTTTAGGGCTTTTCTGTTCATTAATATGTTCGCATTCATGCATCATATTTAATTATATGTCAAAACTTTGAGTATTTGAATGTTGAATGTATGTTAGATTACTAAGGTAAGGTTTATTTAAATTTCGATAATATAGCATCCGCTTTAGTCACTATATTTGGAAACAACAAACCGAACGATGAGAACTATGTTTCCTAGAAAAGGAAATGAATAATTTAAGTAAAATAGTTTACTTAAATAAACTGACAATATTAATTATTTAAATAATGAGTTTATTTAAATGGAAATTAATATCATTGTTATTAATTATTTAAATAATGTGTTTATTTAAATGGTAATTAATAATAAAATATTATTGATAAATTATTATTAATTATTTAGGTAATGTGTTTACCTGAATGGAAATTAATAATTAACATTTATTATTAATTTTAAATAATAGTGATTATTTAAAAGGATAATAGTAAATAACATATTTATTATGAATTTAAATAATGTCGATTATTTAAATAGAAAATAATAAATATTTATTAATAATATACAAAATCGGAATATGATATTTTATTTGAATAATTGATTTATTGAAATAAATATCAAGAGTTAATAAATAAGATTTATTAATAAGGAAAAATCTATAATTGAATTAATGAATTCAATGGATTTTGGTTCAAATTATTTGAATAATTTATATACCAAAATCGACACATATATGATATTTTAGGAAATAATTGTTGAATTATTTTGTCTAAAATAAATATATAAAAGAATGTTTAACCAATGACAAATTAAACAAAGAAAAAATTAGTTTTTCTTATTGATTTTATGCACATAAAATCGGCACGTAAGATAAATAAGGAATAAAATTTGATTTTATTCTTGGCATTTATCTTGTATTTATTTTGATAGTATTTCCTAATTCGATTGGAAAACTGTTTTGCATATAATTACAAACGTCTTGGTTGTTCATTCAAAAGCTTCTAATTTCAATTCTCGAAATTGAAAACTCTTATTCTTCCTATTTTTCCTCATATTCGATTTACTATAGTCTAAATGGAAGAAAAATATTTTTCTTCGTAAACCATAGTTTTCTAGGTTAGTTTAGTTATCAATTTGTTTTTATTTTGAATTATGTAATAACTATTGGTTCTCATTTCGTATGAACCAAGTTTGAGAATATTTTAAATAAGAGTTATTTAGGTAGATATTCCTTTACAATTATATTACAAAGTTCCAAAGTGTGATTGGATGGTTATTCAATTTACTTAGTATAAAACAAATAAATTCCAAAACCAAATTCTAAACACCGAAATATCTAAACAAGTTATAAAGGTTTAAAATGGTTTAAATACTTAAGTCTAAAATTACTTAAATAAGTTAGAAGGATTAATCTCTTAAAGATGGTTCTCAAGAAATTTGAGATGATAACCATATTAATCCACGAACTTATGGGATAAGTAAAATCGAATATCTTTGATTTATCAAAGATAACTAGACTTAAATATCACTAAAACTTGAACATTCAGATGTTAGAACTCAAGTGATAAATAAACATACAATCAATTTCTTACATTCCAAATATTCAGTTATTTAAAAGGATGTTTTAAAGGAGTACTAACTGATATGGAATAAACAAAATAGAAATTGAAATGCAATAATTAGTGGATAATTGAATTCACAAATTATTAAAGATAAGTTCAGTAAATTAGTGATACTGAAAGCTTTAAACCTTACTTAAGATAGAAAAGAATTACAATAATTTTATTTCACAATAAAACAAGTAGTTATTTAAAAGTTTAAATGATTAAACTACTTGTAGAACTTTATTTGAGTGGGAGCGTCATAGTACGAACCAAAGGACTTTTGAAGTCCAGATAAAACTCATTGACTTCAAAATCAATGTATAAAGTTCAAAATAAGTGAAATAAAAATTACATGAATTTTCAATAGTTGAGTTGAAAAGGGTCACTTATACTTATACATTATTTTTGGAAATAATAAGAAGTATAGAATTGTAATCATTAAACAAATGAAAGTAATGGAAAATTACTTTGTAGTGGGAGCTTAAGACTTTCGAGAATCATAGAACCAATGTGACTAAAATAAAATTTACAAATAGTATGTTAGTGCACATAGATAAAATGGGAGATTTTATGAGTTGCACGGGCTCAAATTCGAACATGAATTTACTTCCATGTAAGAATTCGACAAAAGACCTTTGCGAATTAAACATCAAATGAGTTAAGTATAAGTAAACTGAGTTTTTACTGACTAAACTCTAAATTTGCGTGATTACTAAGTTGTTAGTAAATGAAAGGTGGTTGAACATGATGGTTTCAAATCAATAGTTAATCGAGTTTATTTTATGGCGATAAAATATGGAATCTATTACACTTAATGAAACTAACATCACACAAAAGGTATACATACTAAATAGATGAAAACGTTACTGATAAAGTATTAAAATGACTACCATGGCTTAATAGTTGATAGTCATCCAGTTGGACTGGAATTACAAGTCAAATCTCCAAAGATCTAGGACAAGTGGGAGATTGTTGGGAATGGTGTCCTAGAACTTGTAATTATTTAATAATAATAATTTATTTAGAATAAATTAAATAAATCAACATAAGTTCTTTATATTATCTATATTGATTCAATTGACGATATTAGGAATATATGGAAATATATTAATATCAAACATTCAAATAGTAAACCCTAAATTACTCTTATGAAATCACGACTTAGTATGTGAGTCATACGAGAGGATTAAAGTCGAGATGAGTAACTTAAACGTGTCTACAGTAAACGGATAACGTTTGGGAACCTTATCTTGGTAACACTATTGATAGATTCACATTTTGTTTATAGACAAATGATCTAATCCTGATCATTCATGTGGGAGACATGAAATGGAAGTATCATATGCAATGTTGATTGTATAAGACAGGACCACGATGTTCGATCAAATTTCTCATTAGTACCATTTACGAGAAATGATCGAATATCAAACTAAGTTTATCAACCGTGATAGATCTCAATCCTGAGTGAAATGCGGACTCCTATTTATGGAGTTATGTTCTTTGATTCACATGGTTGAGAGCGATCTGTAAGAACGCTCAATACACTCCTGTTTTGGGAACATGGCTAGATAAGTAGCTGGGAACTCATTTTCACGAGATGGAATTCATAACTTTCCTATAAATTAACGGTATCAGTGCGATACCTAAACATTTTAGGAACTTTAGGAAACTCCCTTGATGTACTGATTCGAGACATGAACAAGTGGCGCCACGACTTCTATTGATCACAGAAGTATATTATCTTTAGTTCGACTAAAGGTAATGTTCATTAGAGAATCAGCGGGAACACAAGGAAAAAACGGTAATTACAGGGGCAAAACGGTAAATTTATCTGCCTGTAATTATGAGGGTTCCACGTGAAGGATATATCACAGATATAAATTAAAGATAAACTAAATGGACATAACTCATCTATAGTGAGGGGAGTTCAGCTATGAATTTATAGTTGAATTATTCATAGTTAAATAATAAGTAATTAACTGATTATGAGTTAATCCCTTAATTGACTAATTATTAAGCCCATGATCTATAGGTCCATCGGGTCCCTATGCTAGCCCAAATATCGTTGTAGCAAAACTAAGTTATTATTTTAACTTAAGAAGAACAAATAATTTTAGTAATTGATTTTACTTAAAATTAGGTAATATTGATTATTTGAATAATGAGATTGTTTAAATGAAAATTAATATTAATATTATTGATATTGATACAATATGAATTTTTAAATAAAGAGTTTATTTTAATTGAAATTAAAATAACATTATCAATTATAATATTTTAAGGCAAAATTAATTGTTTAAATAAATAAATTATTTAAACGGGAATTAATGTTAGTATTATTAATTATTTAAATAATGAGTTTATTTAAATGGAAATTAATAATTAGTATTATTAATTAAATAATGAGTTTATTTAATTTGATAATAATTATTAGAGAGAGTTAAATACAATTGGTTTATGAAACAAATTGGTTTTGGCCCAAAATAATTAATTAATTGAATAAGATTCAATGGTAATTAATATATTAATTTTTGGCTAAATGTATTTAATTAGAAATTATTATTTGAATTTTTCTAATTTTAAATACATAAATATATAATTATTATATAAAGAAAAGTAAATAATAAATAAATTAAAAATAAAATATATATGTTAACTTTGACTTTCACTGGGCGTGCGTTGAAGGATAACATTATATATATTTTTTTATTTTTTTTTATTTATTTATCTTTTCTATATTTTATAATTAAGAGATAATGATTATCTAATTAGATTAGATATCATATTTTCCAATAAATATGACCATTGGGATTCATATTTTATACACTTCTCACTTTCATTATGTAACGAACCGCTTTCCGTTAAATTCTTTAAATTCAAATGCACAACGGAAGACTCAATTTTTAAAGAAAAACGGCATGGGTTCGTTTAAAAATCGAATAACCAAAACCTGTTTACAACCCAAATTTCCAGAGAAAGCTATAAATCGGGAATGCGCATTCCAAAAGATATTTAAATTATAAAACATAGACATATTTAACACAAATACCCTTTCGGGCTCAAAAAGACATAAGTATGTAAAGATGGAATAATTTACAAGCATTTCAATGAATGCTAAACCAAAATGAGTTCTTAATATTGTCCATACACCATCTCGACTAGTCACGCGGCTCCACCTCCTCTACCACGCTTCTTAGCTCGAGGTTTACCTGAAAATTTGTAAGTGTAGCACCATTAGCATAACATGCTAGTGAGAGTAAAACGAAAGCAGGTAATCCTATGAACAAAATCTCATAACCGAAATCATGTCCAAAGGCCTGTAATGCTCAATACTACCCACATCCACACTTCCAATTTCCATATAATCATTCGATAGTCAAATATTACCCGTAATCATCATTCAAAACCATGAGATAGATATAAAGACTTAAAGTAAAATTAACATTCACAACTAAGTCTCACTACACAATTCTAAAGAATAGGTAAAAGTAACATTAACTATCTTTATTACCAAACAAGTTTCATCGTATCGTTCTATTGTATGGATTGAAACCAACATACCACGTACGGTCGTACCATATCTCAAATCATCGGATATCAGGACTTTCACCATATCGGATATCAGGACTTTCACCATATCGGATATCAAGACTTTCACCATATAACAAATCATCGCACCATGATACGTATGGATCAAAATCAACATACTACCATGTGCCGTATCACAAATCATAGTACCATGGTTACATATGGATCAAAATCACATACTACCATGTACTATTTCACAAACCCTCACACCATGATTACATATGGATCAAAATCAACATACTATCATGTGCCGTAGTGCCATCATCGTAACGTGATCGTATGGATCCGAATCAACATCCCACGTATGGTCGTATCATATTACCATCATTGCACCATGATTACATATGGATCAAAATCACATACTATCATGTGCTAGTTACAAACCATAGTACCAACATCACACCATGATTACATATGGATCAAAATCACATACTATCATGTGCTAGTTACAAACCATAGTACCATGGTTACATATGGATCAAAATCACATACTACCATGTACTATCCCACTAATCATCTCACCATGATTACATATGGATCAAAATCACATACTATCACATACAGAATCAAAGTGCTCAAGGTACCAACAAATCATCACACCATGATACGTATGGACCAAATCAACATACTACCATGTGTGAATCAATGTGCCTAAGGTCACCACAAATCATCTTACCATGATTACATATGGATCAAAATCACATACTATCACGTGCAGAATCAATGTGCCGTAGGTCCCCAAAAGTTAGCTAAACTCCAAAGAATTCTACTAAGTTAATTAGAAACCTAACTAACTAGATTACACGAGTTACTACTCAAGTGCATCTTCTAATTACTTTAACTTCCAAATCCATCAAAGTAACTTCCATTCTCACTTTCATCTAACATCTCCAAATCTTATTACCATACTTCCAAACCACTCCGATGTTTCCTATTCATCGAACTATCCATAAATCCAAATTTTCTCCACACACACTTCCAAATTAAAGTCTCCAACCAAAACTTAATCCTAAGAAGTTATCACCCTCTTTACATCGATAAACAATTACATAACGAAACTAAATTCATAAAACCACTAACTTTTACATTAAACTCACCTTAGCTTGAAGACAAGCTCCGAATAATCCGAGGTTGTAAATTCACGATCAATTCACAATCCTACAAACGAATTATTCCTAAATTATATTAATTAACCGAAAACCAAAAAACAACATCTAAACACATAAAACCACGAAAATCCCGGATTCTACCCTTATGGTGCTCTCGGCCATACAAAGGAAAGTAGGGTTCGGGTTTGGTTTTCCGGCTTTTATGCACTTTAGAGGTGTTTCGGGTTGGTTTCGGATACTTTGGAGGTTTGCATAATCAATGGGTAACCAAAAATTAGGGTTTTGCATATTAATCAATTTTCGAAAAATTAACTAAAAAGCAAAAACTGTAATGACCCGAACCCGTTAAATTCTTTAAATTCAAATGCACAGCGGAAGACTCGATTTCTAAAGAAAAACGGCATGGGTTCGTTTAAAAATCGAATAATCAAAACCTGTTTACAACCCAAATTCCAGAAAAAGCGATAAATCGGGAATTTCTCATTCCAAAAGACATTTAGACCATAAAACATAGACATATTTTACACAAATACCCTTTCGGGCTCAAAAAGACACAAGTTATGTAAAGATGGAATAATTACAAGCATTTCAATGAATGCTAAACAAAATGAATTTTTTTAGTATTGTCCATACACCCTCTCGATCGACCACGCGGCTCCACCTCCTCTACCACGCTTCTTAACTCGAGGTTTACCTGAAAATTTTAAGTGTAGCACCATTAGCATAACATGCTAGTGAGAGTAAAACGAAAGCAAGTAATCCTATGAACAAAATCTCATAACCGAAATCGTGTCCAAAGGCCTATAATGCCCAATACTACTCACATCCACACTTCCAAATTTCCATACAATCAATCGATAGTAGAATGCCACCCATACATGTCAATCAATACCATGAAATAGAAAAAATAAAGACTTAAAGTAAAATTAACATTCACAACTAAGTCTCACTACACGTTTCTAAAGAATCGGTAAAATTAACATTAACTATCCTTATTACCAAACAAGTTTCATCGTATCGTGCTATTGTATGGATCGAAATCAACATACCACGTACCATATCACAACCATCGCACCATGATACGTATGGAACCGAATCAACATACTATCATGTGCCGTATCATAGATCATAATACCATGGTACGTGCGGATCCGAATCCACGTACTACCATGTACCATATCTCAATCATCGGTTATCGGGATTTTCACCATTTCGTATCAGGAATTTCACCATTTCGGATATCGGGACTTTCACCATTTCGTATCAGGAATTTCACCATTTCAGATATCAGGAATTTCACCATTTCGTATCGGAATTTCACCATTTCGGATATCAGGACTTTCACCATTTCGGTATCGGGAATTTCACCATTTCAGATATCGGAATTTCACCATTTCACAACATGATACGTATGGAATCGAATCAACATACTATCATGGCCACTTTACAAACCGTTAAGCTTCCTAAAAGTTAGTTAATCTCAAAGAATCCTACTAAGCTATTACGAAGCCTAACTATCTAGATTACACGAGTTAACACTCAAGTGTATCACTTTAGCTACACTAACTTTCAACCACTCAAGTAACTCTCATTCCACTTTTCTCTATCATCTCCAATTCACTTTGTAACACTTTCAAACCACTCCGATGTTTCCTTTCCATCGAACTAAATATAGTTCCAAAATTCCTCCACTAACTTCCGAATTAAAGTCTCTAACCCAACTTAACTTCTAAGAAGCTAAATCTCGCTTAACTTCGATAAACAATAACATAATGAAACTTTATTCATAAAACAACTAACTTTCATTTTAAACTCACCTTGTAAACGAAGTCAACTCCGAAACACCGGTTGACCAAGAATCACGATCTATGCACGAAACCTATAATTAAATACACCTAAAGTATATTAATTAACCGAATCGAAGAACGATCGTCACGATACTAAAATAAAAGACAAAACAACCCGGAACTTATGCCAAGAGGCCCACGGCCCAAGGGAAAGGAAGAAAAAGAATTGTTTTCCGGATTTTAAGCACTTTAAAGACATTTTGGTTTGGTTTCGGTTACTTTGGAGGTTGGTAACCTTAATGGGTATTCGCAATTTAGGGTTTTGAGCATTAAACCATTTCCGAAACAAAAAGAAAATAGCAAAAACATAATAAACTAAACATCCTAAACAAAGCCCAAAGAGGGAAAATCACAAGGGACGGGTTTCTGGCTCAAACTCGGTTTTAGGGTTTAGGGAAAGTTTCTAAAATTGACCATAAAGACTTTCCCGATTGAAACCTTCAAGCTCCAGGTGAACGAATTCAAGATCCCAACTCAAATCCACCATTAAAACACTATTCACAACAAAAATAAGAAATTTTAACATACCTTTAAGCCTCGATAAAACGAGCGAAAATTACGTTCGGTAGGTTGGAAATGATCTACGGGCCAAGGGCTTTCCAACGGGAGTAGAATCGATACGATCCGCCGAGTATTAAAGAAAATAAAAAAAAAAGAAGGAGGGTTTTGGTCTTGGCACTCACGGCAGCAAGGAGGGAAAAATGAGCAGATTTTTGTTCTAATTTGGCTAAGTGTTGATATTTAAAGATGATGAATAGTGATTTTTTAGATATTTAAGAAATCGGGTAATGACGTCTACGTCCCTCTTTTGTTTTTGCTTTAAAAACGAAACCCGAAGCTTGTAAATAAATCTAAAGGTGATTAATAATTATTAATTGGCCCGTTAATAATTATTAATATCACCAAAACATAATTAAAGTACTAAAACGATTAAAAACTAATTCGGACGAAAATAGCTACTAAAATAGAAGTTATTGAATTAAAACTAAACTTTAAAAGCTTTAATAAATAATAAAAAAAAAATTTACCTCTAAAAGTAACGGGACGTTACAAAAACACAAAGAACCTAACATCCTAAACATAGCCCAAAGAGGGAAAATCACAAGGGACGGGTTTCCGGCTCAAACTCGGTTTTAGGGTTTAGGGAAAATTTCTAAAATTGACCATAAAGACTTCCCCGAATGAAACCTTCAAGCTTCGGTGAACGAATTCAAAGATTACAACTCAAAACCTCCATTAAAATACTATTCACATCAAATTTTAGAAACTTTGTCATACCTTAAGGCCTCGAGAAAATGAGCGAAAGCCTCGATTGTTAGGATGGGTAGAAAGTACGTCTCGAGAGCTTTCCAACGAGCTAAGGCACGATGAAAACGGTCGAGAAACGAAGCTGGGTGACAATTTCTTTCTCTCCTCTTTTTTTCTCTCTAAGCTACGGGTTTGGGATGAAAAAAATGAGAAGAAATATGATATTTTGTCTAATTTTGGCTTAATAAAGGAGAAGGATGAATAGTGTTTAGATATTTAAGAAATCAGAAATGACGCCTACGTCCCTCTTTTGTTTTTACTTTAAAAACGAAACCCGAAGCTCTTTAATTAATCTAAAGGTGATTAATAATTATTAATTGGCCCATAAATAATTATTAATGTCACCGAAACGAATTTAAAGTATTAAAACGATTAAAAGGGTTTTCGGACGAAAATAGCTACTAAAATTGAAATCACTATTTTTAAACTAACCTTTAATACTTTAATTGAAATAAATAAATAAAATAAAATAAAATAAAAAATTTACCCCCAAAAGTAACGGAGACGTTACACATTAGAAAAGTGAAAATTATTTCTCAAGTTTTTGCCCAATTGCCGATTTTCCTTAGGGAAAAAATTAGAAGAAATTTCTTCTTCTTTTGTTCTTCCGGTTCGATTCCCACAAGTCGGTTTTGCTTTCGATAGGGATATAGTATAGAAGATCCAGTGTTGCTGAGGATTTGATGCTGTAAAAAAACCTCCAACCGATTCTCCATATTTTACTCAATGTAAGTAAACGGGTTTTAATTTTCGAAATTAAGCATGAATCTACATGTTTTTATCACAAATTGCATGATGTTAATAGATCTGTTATTAAATGTTAATAAGTTTACTAAATAAAATTCCGCTAGTTTAGTAAATCATGCCTTCAATTTTATGACAAAAAAATATAGAGATATGATTTTAACAATAACCCTAAGTGCAGGGTGTATACTGCATATATCCCTATTATTTATTACAATTTTCCCATATATTATAGCTATATATTAAATGAGGGAGCTATGCACGATTGATTTTTTTTTTCCTTTTCTATATATTTGACATGTGACTAAGTTTTTAAAAATTTCCGTGATTTATGATCTACACTGTTAAGGGTAAATTTGAAATATATAGTAAAATGTGAATTGGGCCATGTCCTGTTTAGCCTATTTTAAGTCTTAGCCCATTAAAACCAACATGCTGAGACAACTTGAGCCCACTACCCCAGAAGACCTGCAGTCCATTAAGCCAGAGGCCACTATCTAGTCAGCCCACCTTCAGCCCATAGGGTGGTAAGGCTAATTCAGCCTCACAGGGTGGTGAGAGCCAACAATGTAGTGATCCCACTTTGAGCTTGTTGAGCTTAGCCCACGCCACCGTCTAGCCAACCTACGCCTACCTTCAGCTTATTTGAGCCTACAGTGGTGAGCCCAGGAGGTGTCAGCCCACCAAACCTACTCTCAATTCCAACGAGCCCATCAACTTCTCAGTGAAATGTGCACGAAACGATACTCCTAAGCTCATCATTACCTAGAGATGGGTTAAGGCGTCTGCAGAGTAGGACGGTAATATGAAGTTGTGGCCGTTGACTGGATGTGTGGCAGGCCAAGTTGCAAATAGGCGAACGAAGCAAAGAACTGGCGGGAAACTACGAACTCGTCCTCTACAAATAGAGACACTCCGAACAATTGAGGTACATGACAAAAACCTTACTAAAACTCTGCCAAAATCGCTACTGACTTGATCGTCGGAATGCAGGTGGCCGGCACCACACCGGTGTCATTTCCTTTTACAAACTCATACTTTCAGGTGATATGTCCTCTATCTACACCGTTGGAGCATACGTGTCCATCCAGTCAGTTTGACGAAAACACGCAACAACAGACACATTTTTTTTTTCTTTTTTTGATAATATTATGATCTACAAATTAAATTATTTAAAGTTTCATTAATTTTTCAAATTTTAAAGTCAATTCTTCCTATGAAAATTTGGGTCAAAATTGTGTAATATTAATATGATTTATTTGATTATCGTTTGATAAATATTTTACTCACTAAAATATGTTTTTTTTATAGATATTATATCAAATTGTTGGAGAGGAGACTCGAACCTCCCAACCTCAAAGGAATAAAGCAGTTACCTAACAACTTGAGCCATAGTCGTGTTGGCCTAAAATATGAAATCTTTATTTGCAATATATAATGATTTATTTAATTTTTTTAAAATTATAATTCTAATTTTAACAGTAAAAATTGAATAAGGAATTTATAAAAAATGTACTAAATATAAAATGCCATTGAATCAAATATTCTAGCCTCATTACGCGTGATTGAGCGTGGATGTGAAAGAGTTGTTTGTTTTCATCATTCATGCATTATTATACGACAAATTTTTAATAGCTATTTTTAAAAATAATAATTGTTTTTAAAAAATTTAAATAATATATTTTTAAAAACATGTGCGCCCAAACATTAGAAAGCTCAAGCTCAGCTCGAGTTCAAGCCCAACGAGTTTTTACTTTTGGTCGAGCCGAGCCGGCTCTCGGCTCGGCCCAATCTAAAATGTTAAAGCTCGTGGCTTTTATACTTATTTTAACTATAAATTTTTTCAAAACTTTCACCCTATTTTAAAAAATATTAATTCATAAAATTAAGCCTCATCATATGGATAAAGCCCGTGGGCCGGCCCAAGCCCAGCCCGGGCCCGGCCCGGCCCGGCCCGTAAGTCAACGGTTGACGGGCCAGGCCCGGCCCGGCCTATAAATCAATGGGCTGGATATGGATCATGCATTTGAGCCCAAGCCCGGCCCGCGGGCTTTATCCATAGGGCCCCCATCAGGCCCGGCCCGAGGCCCGGCCCTAAGCCCGGTTCAAAGCCCGTTCAAAAATTATTTAATATATATATATATATATTTTTTAAATATAAAATATATATAAATATATGTTATATTTGAGAAAAATGCACATGATTTATGCATATAAGTAGGTGTCAACCTAGTTTGGATGTATTTACATTGCAATGATGTAAATTATTTCTTGAAAAAACAATTATGTAAATCTGATTTCTTGGTGAAATCATTATACTTCATTATTATTATTTATCCATTTTAGTTTGTCTCTTTTTAAATTAAATTATATATATATATATATAGTCAAATTAAGTTAAAAGAATGATAAATAAATTTAATTTAAAAAGTTTAATTCCATATAAAATAAAATATAAATAAAAAAAATATATAATAACAACATAATAAATTAACTTCATTACTTTATAGTTAAATTTAAGTTTAATTAACATATAGGAACAAATATAAATAAATAATTTAATAGTAAAAAATTAAATTAACTTTTTTTCATCATTTTAGAGTTAAGTTTAAGTTAAAAATAATTTTTTAAAAATACAACTAATAATTTAATGGAAATTTAATTAAATGCATAAAAATTTAACGGGCTGGGCCAAGCCCGCAAAAACGGGCCAGGCCCGGCCCGGCCCACATTTTATCTCATGGGTCCAAGCCCGTGGGCTGGGCTTGGGCTTACCCTTTTAAGTCAGGCCCGGGCCAGGCCCGGCCCATTTATAGAGCAGGCCTGCCAGGCCCGGCCCGGGCCCGGCCCAAGCCCATTCATTTAAGGGCCGGGCCGGGCCGGCCCGGCCCATTGATGAGGCTTACATAAAATGCTGGTTTTGAAAAAACCACTTAGACGAGATACTCTCAGAATAATTTAAGCATTATAAATTCAATATTATCATTTGAAATATTTAAATAATTAAATATGTCAGAAACAATTATATGTATTTTCACCATTGAGATTTACTGATATATTAGGAGAAATTAAAATTAAAATTAAGAAAAGGTTCTAGGAAGTTTTTTTTATAGATGCATTGATCTGTTGTATGGTTATGAGTAAAAGACAATTATTAATCTATTCATTATATTAAAATAATATTTTTTATTTAAAAAAAAATTAATATTTCAAAAAGAAAAATCAATTTCCTAAAATCTCTCCCTAAAATATTAATTTTCGATACTTTACATATAAAGATAGTAAATAAAGGCATATAATTTGACTGATTTGACTTTCCATTAATGCAATTATTAAAAAATATATTATTAAATTTAAATGAAATAAAACATACTATTTTCTTTCATTGTCAATCCATGGGAAACAAAAATCAAAGATGAAAAAAATGAAAATGCGAATTTAAAGGAAATCCCAATAAAATTAAAACTTAAAATCAATAAATAAAAGACAAAATAATGGAAATGGTAGCATAGTTCGAACGAAACAATTGAGAAAATGAAACTTAGTAAAGAACTCTAAGATTCTAAACCATATATATCAAAGTGGCTGCAGACATAACTCCAATTGCAATGGACTCAACAAACGGGAATCTATTGTAAATGGCGCCGTTTTTATGCTTTGATGGTGCAGCTACATGATGATGATGTGGTGCTGGTGCAACCAATGTCGTATGGGATGGAGGCGGTGTCGGAGAAGGGCTATGCGCTATAAAAGGAGGCTGAGAAGGTGATGGTGCAGATACGGGTGGAGAAACTCCATGTTTTGGTTTTTTATGATGATGATGATGACGATGATGATGATGAGTTGGAGGTTTTGGAGATGAAGTTGGTGAATGATATGGTGCCGGTGCAACCCATGTCATAGGGGATGGCAACGGAGATGACGATGAAGATGACGGAGGAGTTGTAGGTGGAGGAGGTATTGTTTCAGGAGTACACCTCCATGGAGGTGATGAGACGGTAGACAGGGTCGGAGGTGTTGCCCAACACGACGTGACGAAAGCGACCAGTGCCGTTATAATCACGGTCCTCAAAAGGGTTGAGTGAGGCATTGTTACCTTGAGAGGAAAATATTGGTGAATGCTTCTTCTTTACGTGAGGGTTTATGAGGGATTGGAGAAACAAGCCAATAGTCAAATATAAAGGGCAAATTTAGGGCAAATTTTTAATTTTCTCAAGTTTTTGTCTGTATACGTAAATGTAAATTCAGTTGCGGTCAAAATTTTAAAAACATAAAAAAATACATATAGTTTATGAATAGCTGTTTGTTTATAGAATAAACGCGTTTACCATAGATGTTAAAATAAAAGATATTTTTCAGTTTTTTTTTTTTTTCATTCTTTTAGTTAGTTATAATTATAATTATAATTAATATGATTTAATAACTATATTAGTATATTAAATTTGAATAAGTGTTTTGAAAATTAAAATTTAAAAGTATAATGGAAATAGGATTAATTACATGGTGGACCATCAAAGTAGGTATTAACAAAAATAATGACGTACAGATAAATTACAGTTTTGGACAATTAATGCCGTACACGGTGGTGATATGATTTTTTTAGTCTTTTTTGCACTTCTAGTAATGGTAGGGTTTTCTTTTGTAAAATCGTATCTGATTAGATTTATTTTTTCTATTTTTATTTTTTATTCGTTCCTTAATTATAGGCATTTATTTCAAATTTTATTATTCAAATTTAATGTCTCTCTAAAACCCTAGGTTCCTTAATTTTAGGCTAGGTCTTTCTTCCTCTCTCAAAGGGTAAAATTCCTAGTTAATGTTTGGTTTTTTCTTCTTCTTTCAAAGGATTGAGAGCTTAGTCCGTGCTACGGCTTTCTTCTTCTTTCGAAGGGTAAAGTGTCTAGTCAGTGCTAGATCTTTCTTCCTTCTTTAAAGGTAAATTTCCTAGTTTGTGCTAGGTATTTCTTCTTTTTTTATAGGGTAAAGAACCTCGTCTGTGCTAGGTCTTTCTTCTAATCTCAAAGGGTACAGTGCATAGTTAGTGCTAGGATTTTCTTCCTTTTTTTAAAGGGTAAAGGGTGTAGTTCGTGCTAGGTCTTTGTTCCCCTCCTAAAGGGTAAAATATCTAGTCAGTACTAGGTATTTTCTTTTTCTATCGAAGCATTGAGAGCTTAGTCCGTGTTAGGGCTTTTTTCTTATTTCGAAGGGTAAATTGTCTAGTCTATGCTGGGTCTTTCTTACTTTTTGAAAGAGTAAAGGGCCTAGTTAAGGTCAGTATTTCTTCCTCCCTTAAAGGGTAATGCCTAAGGATAAAATGCCTAGTATATGCTAGGGATTTACGTGCTAGGTTACATGGAAGAACTTAAAGATCAAAAAGTCTTTTTCATATTGATATTATTGGAATTGAATGCTCGGTATTAACATTTTGCATAAAGAAAAGGTTTAGACAAAAAAGAAATATCTAGATACTAACTTCAGATATTCCTCATGCACTGAGCTAATCCTCAAAGGTTTTAGAGAGGGTTTAAATGCCTTCTCGAGATTGATGGTGAAGGGTTAGGGAACAAGTCCTCCTCCTCTTCACACTACAAAAAAAAAAGTCAAAATGCGACCAGCCATTTACGACCAAGAAAAAGTGGTAGTTTTTTGGTGACCATTTGGTCACTTTTTTTGAAGGTTGACTCGAAGTGACCATCTGGTCACTTTTTTTGCGACCAGACTGCGACGAAAATTAGAAGTAGTCATAAAAAATGGCGCGAAAGAAGCGACGATTTGGTCACCTAAAAAACGACCAAGTGGTCGCATTTTTGTGACTAAAAATATAGTTTGGTAGAAAAAAAAGGCGTGTAATTTTGGCGGGAAGAAAGCTACCAAGTAGTCGCCTTTGGAAGTGACCATCTGGTCGCATTTATTGTGACCAAAGGTGACCACTTGGTAGTAAAAAAAGGCGGGAAATTTTGGCGGGAGAAATACGACCATATGGTAGTAATTTTGCGACCATAGGGTCGCAATTAAACAGAGGAATGCATTATAAAATATCCTCCTCACATTGTTTGTAAAGATAAGAAAAAAGAAAAATGAAAGAGGGGATGTATATTCGTTTGATAGACGGGTATTTGAAGGATGAGTTCGTGGCTGGGGTTGAACAGTTTGTTGAGTTTTGCAAGACAACTGTCTATTACGCGAATTATGGTGAAAAGCTACGATGTCCGTGCAGAAAATGCGCCAATAGGAGAATCATACCGGTTCCAGATTTGAAGGTTCATCTTTATAGTCGGGGATTTGTGGAGAATTATTATCACTGGGTGTATCATGGGGAGACGAGGGAAATGTTCGACGCTGCAGTACAGGAAGCGAGACAGTACGAGGGTAGCAGCTCGAATACGGACGTTGTCGTCGAAGAACCCAATGAAATCCAACAGTATAGTCAAATGCAACAAATGATACTTGATGGTGTGGGATATGGGGGCGAAAATGAAAGTTATTGCGAAAGTTTGAATGTAGACGACGAAAGAGAAGGGGTTGTTGAAGAAGAAATGAATCAGGAAGCATGTACGATGCACGATCTGCTGAAGACAGCGAGCCGACCGTTAAACGAAGGTTGTCAGGTTAGTCAACTTGTTGCTGCTACAGAACTTTTAAATATAAAAGCGCAGTATAACTTACCAGCTAGAGGATTTGATTCGATTGCATCGTGGTTTCGTCGATGCGCTCCACAAGAAAACCTGATGCCGCATAGTTTGTACGACACGAAAAAGCTAGTGGAGGGACTCGGGTTACCCATAGAGAAGATAGATTCGTGTAGAAACGGATGCATGATCTACTGGGATGTGGATGCAGATCTGCATCACTGCAAATTCTGTTTTCTTCCAAGATATAAACAGGGGAAACGCAGGATGATTCCGTACGCCCGCATGTTCTATTTACCGCTGACCCCACGTCTGCAATGGTTGTATGCATCGAATGTCACAGCTTCACACATGAGATGGCATCACGAGTATTCACAGGATGAAGGTGTTATGCGACATCTCTCAGACGCTGCGGCTTGGAAGCATTTAAATAATTGTCATCCTGATTTTGCACAAGATCCGAGAAATGTGAGATTGGGCTTATGCACAGATGGCTTTAACCCGTTCGGGGCATCCGGGGTGCAACATTCAGTTTGGCCGGTGATGGTAACACTGTATAACTTTCCACCCTCGATGTGTATGAGAGACCCGGTGATTTTTCTCACAGTGATTGTACCTGGCCTGAAAAGTCCAAAACAGAAACTGGATGTGTATTTGCAACCATTTATCGCAGAGTTAAAGAGGTTGTGGACAAATGGTGTCATGACGTACAACATCTCAAAGAAAAAAAATTTCTTGTTGGGCGCGGCGTTAATCTGGATGATCAGTGACTTCCCTGCGTATTCAATGTTGTCAGGTATGTTGCGTTCACGTTCATTATTTCATCACGTTTAATAGATGCCAAAGTATGAATGAATGGATATGTAAAAATATATTACTAAAGCATGTGTTTATTTATTTGCAGTAAATTATGTCGAACTCTCTAATTGCTATTGTTGCTACTGAAAAACTGAATGGTGAAAATTTCCCCATTTGGAAAAAGAACATTAATACCATTCTGGTTATTGAAGATATCAACCCTTCTAGAGGAATGTCCTCCAGAACCACCTTCTAATGTCGTTCGAACATTGTAAGAGGTATATGATTGTTGGATCAAGGCTAACGAGAAACTCGTGGATATATCTTGGCTGGACTTACTAAAGTCGTATCCAAGAAACATGAACCTCTACCTACAACATATGAGATGCAGCAATTGGCACAAGAGATGTTTGGCAAGCCATCTGAGCAAGTCAAAACATGAGGCTCTCAAGTACATCATGAATGATCACATGCAGGAAGGAACTTCGGTTACAGAACATGTCCTTAACATGATGGTCCATCTTAATATGGCTGAGATGAATTGTGGAACTATCACTATAACAAATATTTCTTTCTTGTAACGTCCCGTTATTTTGAAGTGAAATTTTTATTTTATTTTATTATTTATTAATGTTATTTATTTATTTATTTCAATTTAAGTGTTTAGTTTAATTATTATTTTTGTAATTTCATTTTAGTAGTTAATTTCGCCCGAAATTCTTTTTAATCGTTTTAATACTTTAAATTTCATTTCGGTGACATTAATAATTATTAATAGGCCAATTAATAATTATTAATCACCTTTAGATTTATTTAAGAACTTCGGGTTTCGATTTAGAAGTCAAAAGTCCTAAAACGACGCAACTGTCATTTCCAATTTCTTAAAAATATCCAAAACAATATTCACTTCATCTTTAAAATGCCAAGTTGACCAAAAGTTGACCATTCTTCCCTCATTTCTTCCCCATGGCCGTGAGTCTCAAGGATTGGGAGGGGAGATTTGGCTTTTCTTCGTTTCTCGGCGGATCGACTCAATTTCGGTTGCATCGGAAAGCCCTCGGGTCTAGGATTCTTTTCCACCCTTCGGTCTGCTTTTCTCTCGAGATCCACGGAGTTCTCGATAAGTTCATATTCAAACCCTAAGCTCCAAATAGTGTTTCAATGGAGTTTTCTCTTTGATTCTTCGATTTCTTGTCGGGAAACTCGATGTTTGTAAATACGGGAGTTGTTTTAAGAGTTTTTGGAAACTTTCCCATAACCCTAAAATTGAGTTTCAGTCGAAACCCTTCCCGTTTGAAATTTACCTTTTTGGGTTTGATTATGGGTTATAAATTAGTGAAATATTGTTTATTGAAATTCAATTCGGGAAAGGGCATAATGTTCAAAAACCCTAATTATCGATACCCATTGAAATCGGGAATATCGAATTGTTTGAAACCAACTCGAAACACATCTAAATTTCCTAATAGCCGGAAAACCAAATTATGGAGGGGGGGCCGAGAGCCTCATTGATGGGTTGTTGGGTTTTTCGTCATTTTGTACGTTTAGATGTTGTTTGATCGTTAGTTGGATTATTTATTAATTTTTAGATGTAATTCTGATTGTAGATTTTTGGAACTCTTGCTTGATCGCTCTAACGGTTTTAGGAGCGAAGTCATCTTTTTAAAAGTTGAGAATAGTTAAGATTTAAAGTAATTTTAGAAAGCGAATAAGTATAATGATTTGTAGAATTGGAAACTAAGACTAGAATTCGAATCTAAGAATAGAGGGAAGTGAGTTAGTGCCCTTAGGATTAGGAGTTAATCCTTAAAGTGAGAACTTAGGAGTTCTCGAGGAAAACATTGAATCATAGAAGATTCTAAGTTAGATTCGTTTCGAAGCTTAGGTTGGATCATTGGAAATGAAAAGATCCAAGCTTGTATTTAGAACGATTAATAGAACCTCGGATTATATTGGAAGTTTAGAATCCTGGAAGGTATAAGTTAATCATTTAAGATAGGTTTTACTTTTATTATTGTAGTGGAGTTCGATTTACGCATCGTTCTCCTGGAGTTTCCTATTTATTTACTTTATGCCCCTTTACTTTATGTTTGTTTCGGTTACTTTATTATTCGCACTTTACTTTATTTACTTTTTGCAAGCATGTGCAAGCATAACCATAACATCCTGCACCATAACATCTCGCATCATTGAAAAGAGAAAAAAAAAGTGAGAAAGAAAGGAAGGGAAGAATGTTGGAGCCTACGGGTAGTGTCCGCATCACCTTCAGAAAAAGAAAATAAAAGAAAAGAAAGTAAAACAAGGGAAGAAGACGAATGGGGTAACCTGCGGGATGTACTCGTTACTTCTTCAAAGAAAGTAAAACTAAGAAAGAAGATGAATGGGTAGCCTACGGGATGTACTCGTTACTTCTTCATGCATAAGATTGAACGGTAGCCTACGGGATGTACTCGTTATCTTCATTCATGCATAAAGGGCGAATGCGAATCTTACAGGATGTCCTCATTACCTTCATGCATATGATCAATGGAAATAGAGAATCGAGATGTTATATTTTATGCAAAGTTATTTACTTTTCTTATTTTATGTCGTAACAAGTTAATGGATGAGGATTGACTACGAGTGATAGTAATATCATCCTTTGGAAAGTTTAGAATGAAATTACCTAAAGTTTGGAGAACTTTAGGATTGATTGTGTCAGGTAAATTGGACACAAATCGGAATACGAATTTGAGGTCTATCCTTACTTTTTATTCTTATTATTCTCACTGGGCTTAAGTTGTTAGCTCATGATATTACAAACTTTTAGGCAATGCCCTGGCTAGAGGTCGAGGGAGAGGAGATGTGCTGCATGATCGAGAGATGAAGACTTTGAGATGGACTAAGTTGTTATGTAAAAATCCATGTACATGGTTTTGTGAATTTTATATAATTTTGAGATTTGTATAAATGTACATAGCTCTTAAGAGCTTTTGTCTTTACTTTTATGATTATAAATCTTTTTAAACTCCTGGATAGGAACTTAATGTTCCTTGTGTATTTTAGATTTTGAAATTAAGATGTAAATAGGTTTTGGCTAGCCAATTTTCAAACATAATCACGCCATTTTTCTTAAAATATAAAGACTTCCACTGTGTCTTCTAATTTAAATTATTTTAAAGTGACGGGTCGCCACAGTTTGTATCAGAGCCTTAGGGTTCTGTAGACTACATGTGATGCATGTTTGTTTTCATGTTTTGTTTTAAGTCCATTCTCAAGTCATCATCTGAGATCAGTAGCACCAGGTATGCCTATAACTTCTATTCTCATGCTTTATTTTTTTGATATTGGAAGAATTATGAGAATATTGTTAGCAGTTAATGATGTTTGTGATATTTCACATCCTTGTAAAACCACTATGTGGTTATATTTATTTGACCCACTTTGAGATTGTGTAAGGGTGTCAGGAAAGCGATGACCTCGTGCAGTTTTGGAGGTTATACACCTCGTTAAGAGTATTGACATAATGTCAAAGGAAAGGAGATGAGATACTCCAAGAGATCAATCGTTTGATCCTTAAACCTGATTAAAGTGTTATTGTCACACAATTGCTAAGTAGTGGTCTTAGTAGATGTGTGTGGACATTTATGTGTAAAAAGAGGACATGTTTGTCTGGAGCCCAGTATTAAGAGATGAACCACCTGTTTGAGGTGAGAAATTGTTGAAAAGAAATCGGTCTGACTCGAGACCAGTAACCTAGGCTTAACTCAATGGACAAGTTGCTGGTTCGAGTTGAGAAAGGTTAATTAGAGTAAGTGGTAAATCCTTATGATAGTATTGTGCTAAAAGGAAAGTGTGTTGCCACTCAAAGAGGAAGTAAGGACTTTATGTGATAAGTCTCAATGAGGACCATTAACGACAATGTTAATTGGTGAATGGTCTAGTTTGGTTGCTTTTATACTATGGTGTATCAATTTGAATTGGAAATACTCGAGGTCGAGTAATGAAGATCCATATTCAGTAAAATTGTCAAGATTAACTAACACTAAGGTGGAGTGTTGGTATTTGATTGAAATATAGAAGGAAGTTGTTGGACCGTGATATCGGTAACTTCTATAAGGCAATGAGATGGTTTGGTGAATTTCAATTCACATGGTGTTTGACCATCTAATTGGACGGAGAATTTGATAAACTTGTAGGTCGTAGTTTGGACCTACTGAGTCTTTTCAAGATAGACTCTAAAGTGAATCCTATGTTGGGATGTTAGAATGTTATTTGGACTAAGGTGTTTGAAAGACACCAGTTTTGCTTTACAAGAAAGAAAATGATCTCTGAAGTCAAGTTCAATCAAGATTTGAATAAGGAAGCTTAGAAGTTATCCTTATCTTGGAATTTTTACATCTTCTGAAAAGAAGAGAAAATTTACTACTATGGGACAGATTACCTCTCAGAAAAAGAAAGCAAAGGATGACGACGCCAGTCAAGGGATACCGCAGCAGTAACAACAGCAACATCAACAACATCAACATCAACATCAAAGCAACAACAGCAGCGACAACAACAACTGGTTCGAGGTGGTGCTCAACAAGGATTGGATCATCCTTACTACAATAGTTGTGCCAGTTTCCATCAGGGAGATGCACACTTCCATCAAGATGCTATGTTGTGATCAAACTTGGATTTACACCACTTTTATAGGGCGTATAAGACTTAACCATCACAACATAGTAATAAGGTCAGGATTATCAGGAAAAGCTACCAGTATGGTAGTGATTTATATTTGTTTATTTTCAGGCCGCTTGGCTTTAATTTTGTTTAATGTTGGAGCTAGCCATTCTTTTATTTTTATCTTGTTATGATAAGTTGGTAGCTCTTAAGCCGAGAATGTTGAGTTTCGAGATGTGTGCTTTTACCCAGTAGGGGAGTTTATTATGTTGATAATGCGTATGGCACTTATGACATTTGTATTATGAGTTGATGCCCACATTTTACTTTGATTGTTATGCATATGTCTGATTTCGATGTGATATTGATTATGGATTGGCTATTATCCAATCATATCATTATAGTTTGTATTGAGAAAGTTTTGATTTTATGAGTCCATGTGGGACTAGTTTATGTTTTCGTGGGTTTAATGATTGAGTAGCACCCACTTTGATATCCATGTTAAAAGCTAGAACGCTTCTAAGTGATGGAGCCTTGGGCTATATAGCTAGTGTTATTGACACTTCTGTACCAGAGACTAGCTTGAGTTATGTGCTAGTAGTGAGGGATTTCGTTGATGTTTTCCCTAATGAGTTACCCGGTTTGCCACCGGTGAGACAGTTTGATTTTCAGATTGAGGTTGCTCCAGGGACAGCTCCATTGTCCAAAGCACCCTATCATATGGCATTGGCTGAGTTAAAAGAACTCCAGAGTCAGTTACGGGGACTTTTAGACTTGGGGTTTATACGCCTAAGAGTTTCATCGTCGGGAGCTCCGATGTTGTTTGTGAAAAAGAAAGATGGCTCTATGTGATTGTGTATCGATTATAGAGAGTTGAACCGTGTTACGGTGAAAAAACAAGTATCCTTTGCCCAGGATAGAAGACTTGTTAGATCAGTTGAAGGGAGCCACTATATTTTCAAAGATAGATTTGAGATCTGGCTATCATCAGTTGAGGATTCAGGATGAGGATATTCTCAAGACTGCATTCAGGACGCGTTATGGACATTATGAGTTTGTAGTTATGTCCTTTGGCTTGACCAACACGCCTGCAGCTTTTATGGACCTTATGCACACGGTATTCAGAAGGTTCATCGACTCGTTTGTGATTGTTTTCATCGATGATATCTTGGTGTATTCCAAGACAGAGGAGTTGCATGCTATGCACTTACGGGAAGTTTTGACGGTACTACGAGATCAGAAATTGTATGCCAAGTTCTCCAAGTGTGAGTTTTGGCTACAAAAGTGGCATTTTTAGGCCATGTAGTATCGAGTAGAGGAGTATTTGTTGATCCCTCTAAGATTGAGGCAGTTACTAACTGGCCTAGACTGACGAGTGTGGCTGATATTCGCAGTTTTATAGGACTTGCAGATTATTATAGACGGTCTGTGCAAAATTTCTCCAAATTGCTTCAGCCTTGACATGTCTGACTCGGGAGGGAGTTGTTTTTGTATGGTCTGAGGATTATGAAACGAGCTTTGAAGAGCTCAAGAGGAGGCTTGTGACAACACCTGTTCTAGTGTCGCCTAATAGAACTGGTGGTTTGACTGTGTATACAGATGCTTCCCAGAGAGGTTTGGGATGTGTGTTGATGTAACACGAGAAAGTTATAATTTATGCTTCCCGTCAGTTGAAGAGCATAAGAAGAAGTATCCGACTCACGATTTAGAGTCGGCAGCTGTTGTTCATGCATTGAAGATATGGAGACATTATTTGTACGGTGAGAAATCCTGATATTTACTGACCATAAGAGTCTCAAATATTTCTTCACTCAGAAGGAATTGAATATGAGACAGCGGAGATGGTTAGAGCTCGTTAAGGATTATGACTGTGACATTCAGTATCATCCTGGGAAAGCCAATGTAGTGGCTGACGCGCTCAGTAGGAAGTCTTCTCATTCATCAGTTTTGTCAGCCATACCTTTGAGATTGAGGTGGGATATGGAATGAGCTGAGATACCATTTCTGACTGCCGAGGTCACTGTGGGTCTGGCTAGTTTGACAGTGGGACCTACTTTGAGGTAGAGGATGATTGATGCACAGAGGGGAGAGACTCATTTGCAGGCCGGTTTTAGAGAGGCTGAGTCAGATTTTCCTAGCCATTATACCTTCTCTACAGACAGTGCTCTGATGTATCATAAGAGGCTATGTGTGCCTTTAGGATCGACTTTTAGAAGGGAACTGTTGGAGGAGGCTCACAGTTCTATCTTCTCTATTCATCCAGGTAGTACGAAGATGTACAGGGACCTGAGAGAGCATTATTGGTGGCCTGGGATGAAGCTTGAGATTGAGGACTTTGTTAGTAGATGCTTGACTTGTCAGCAGGTCAAGGCTTTGAGAAAGAGTCCATCGGGTTTTCTTAACCCTCTGAGTGTGCCAGAATGGAAATGGGAGGAGATTTCCATGGACTTTATCAGTGGATTGACGAGAACGCCAAAGGGTTACGGTACCATTTGGGTGATTGTAGACCATTTGATGAAAACCGCACACTTTATTCCTGGAAGTATCATCTATCCAGTTAAGACTAGGGTACAGTTGTACCTAAGAAAGATTGATAGATCGTGGTGTGTCGGTGGTGATTTTATCAAATCGAGACATTCGCTTTGTCTCGAAGTTTTGGCACTGTTAGGGCACTTTTTGGTAGAAAGTGTCGTTCTCCCCCTCATTTGGATGAGAATGGAGAAAAGAGATTTTTGGTACTCAAGTTGTAACAAATGAATAGCGAGTCTATCATTTGTTTAGAGAAAGGTTAAGGGTTAACCAAAGTTGACAGCAGGATTCGTTGTAGTAAGTTCAAGTTGTAGTAGTGGATCTCGTATATTTCAAGTGGCACCAATGAAGGGTGTTATGAAAGTTGGGAATAAGGGTAAGTTGAGCCCTAGTTTATTGACCTATCGAGATACTCAATTGAGTAGAAGTAGTAGCTTATTGTTTAGCTTTACCACTTTCGTTATCGGCCGATTGTAATGTTTTCCATGTATTGATTCTTCGGAATTACATGGTGAATCCGTTCCACGTGATTGACTATGAACTGTTAGTTTTGAATGCTAACATGTCTTATGAGAAGACACCAGTTAAGATAAGAGCATTCGAACAAAAGTTGATGAGAAATAAAAAGGAATTCACTTGGTTAAGGTTCTTTGGAAAAACCAAGTGTGAGAGGAAGCAACGTGGGAATGTAAAGATGAGTTATAGTCTAAGCACCCTCGCTTTTTCACTTAGTGAGCGAACTTTTCTAGGACGAAAAGTCTTTTAAGGAGGCTAGACTATAACGTCCCGTTATTTTGAAGTGAACTTTTTTTTATTTTATTATTTTATTATTTATTAATGTTATTTATTTATTTATTTATTTCAATTTAAGTGTTTAGTTTAATTATTATTTTTGTAATTTCGATTTTAGTAGTTAATTTCGCCCGAAATTCTTTTTAATCATTTTAATACTTTAAATTTCGTTTCGATGACATTAATAATTATTAATAGGCCAATTAATAATTATTAATCACCTTTAGACTTATTTTAGAACTTCGGGTTTCGATTTAGAAGTCAAAAGTCATAAAAGGACGCAACTGTCATTTCCAATTTCTTAAAAATATCCAAAACACTATTCACTTCATCTTTAAAATGCCAAGTTGACCAAAAGTTGACCATTCTTCTTTCATTTCTTCCCCATAGCCGTGAGTCTCAAGGATTGGGAGGGGGGATTTGGCTTTTCTTCGTTTCTCGACGGATCGACTCGATTTCGGTTGCAACGAAAAGTCCTCGGGTCTAGGATTCTTTTCCACCCTTCGGTCGTACTTTTCTCTCGAGATCCACGGAGTTCTCGGTAAGTTCATATTCAAACCCTAAGCTCCAAATAGTGTTTTAATGGAGTTTTCTCTTTGATTCTTCGATTTCTTGTCGGGAAACTCGGTGTTTGTAAATACGGGAGTTGTTTAAAGAGTTTTTGGAAACTTTCCCATAACCCTAAAACCGAGTTTCAGTTGAAACCTTTCCCGTTTGAAATTTACCTTTTTGGGTTTGATTATGGGTTATAAATTAGTGAAATATTGTTTATTGAAATTCAATTCGAGAAAGGGCATAATGTTCAAAAACCCTAATTATCGATACCCATTGAAATCGGGAATATCAAATTGTTTGAAACCAACTCGAAACACATCTAAATTGCCTAAAAGCCGGAAAACCAAAACCCTTTTATGGAAGGGGGGCCGAGAGCCTCATTGATGGGTTGTTGGGTTTTTCGTCGTTTTGTACGCTTAGATGTTGTTTGATCGTTAGTTGGATTATTTTTTGATTGTTAGATGTAATTTTTATTGTAGGTTTTTGGAATGCTTGCTTGATCGCTCTAACGGTTTTAGGAGCGAAGTCATCTTTTTCAAAGGTGAGAATAGTTAGGATTTAAAGTAATTTTAGAAAGCGAATAAATATAATGATTTGTAGAATTGGAAACTAAGACTAGAATTCGAATCTAAGAATAGTGGGAAGTGAGTTAGTACCCTTAGGATTAGGAGTTAATCCTTAAAGTGAGAACTTAGGAGTTCTCGAGGAAAACATTGAATCTTAGAAGATTCTAAGTTAGATTCGTTTCAAAGTTTAGGTTGGATCATTGGAGGTTAAAAGATCCAAGCTTGTATTTAGAACGATTAATAGAACCTCAGATTATAGTGGAAGTTTAGAATCCTGGAAGGTATAAGTTAATCGTTTAAGATAGGTTTTACTTTTATTATTGTAGTGGAGTTCGATTTACGTATCGTTCTCCCGTAGTTTCCTATTTATTTACTTTATGTCTTTTACTTTATACCCCTTTACTTTATGTTTGTTTCGGTTACTTTATTATTCACACTTTACTTTATTTACTTTTTGCAAGCATGTGCAAGCATAACCATAACATCCTGCACCATAACATCTCGCATCATTGAAAAGAGAAAAAAAAAAGAAAGTGAGAAAGAAAGGAAGGGAAGAATGTTGGAGCCTACGGGTAGTGTCCGCATCACCTTCAGAAAAAGAAAAGAAAAGAAAAGAAAGTAAAACAAGGGAAGAAGACGAATGGGTAACCTACAGGATGTACTCGTTACTTCTTCAAAGAAAGTAAAACTAAGAAAGAAGACGAATGGGTAGCCTACGGGATGTACTCGTTACTTCTTCATGCATAAGATTGAATGGTAGCCTACGGGATGTACTCGTTATCTTCATTCATGCATAAAGGGCGAATGCGAATCCTACGGGATATCGTCATTACCTTCATGCATATGATCGATGGAAATAGAAAATCGAGACGTTATATTTTATGCAAAGTTATTTACTTTTCTTATTTTATGTCGTAACAAGTTAATGGATGAGGATTGACTACGAGTGTTAGTAATATCATCCTTTGGAAAGTTTAGAATGAAATTACCTAAAGTTTGGAGAACTTTAGGATTGATTGTGTCAGGTAAATTGGACACAAATCGGAATACGAATTTGAGGTCTATCCTTACTTTTTATTCTTATTATTCTCACTGGGCTTAAGTTGTTAGCTCATGATATTACAAAATTTCAGGCAATGCCCTGGCTAGAGGTCGAGGGAGAGGAGATGGTGCTGCATGATCGAGGGATGAAGACTTTGAGATGGACTAAGTTGTTATGTAAAAATCCATGTACATGGTTTTGTGAATTTTATATAATTTTGAGATTTGTATAATTGTACATAGCTCTTAAGAGCTTTTGTCTTTACTTTTATGATTATAAATCATTTTGAACTCCTGGATAGGAACTTAATGTTCCTTGTGTATTTTAGGGTTTAAGGTTTAGGGTTCCTTGTGTATTTTAGGGTTTAGGGTTTAGGGTTTAGGGTTCCTTATGTATTTACTAATTTTTTCAATTATTATTTTTTCTTAAAAATTTTTCCTACTTATATATTAACTATTTTATTTTCTGAATTTTAAATGTTTAGGAACGTTTCACGGAGTCATTGAGTCAACGGTTGCCCACACCAAACACGCAACTGACTTAGGAAGACCGTAGAGAGGCATTCTTGGAGGCTGCTTGAGGGGTTCGGCCTGATGGATCAGTTCCTGGGCTCGGCTCGTACGGGCGACGCCTTTACGCGGATGTGCCCCGACCTCAGCGGAGCGGAGCGAGCACTAGCTCCGGCCCTTCTCTTGTTGAGCAGCAGCTGCGCGCGCAGGTTCAGCAGCTTCACACGGACATGGACGCTATGCGCGATGACTTCGTTTCTTGAGTCGCTGCGATTGAGGCGGCCATGCAGGCACGGGTCGAGGCCCAGGTCGCAGCATCTTTGGCAGTGTACTTCAGATCCCTAGACGGCAGCCATTCATCATCGACGCCTCCTCCGCCATCCCCCGGCCCTCCGCAGTAGTTCTAGGATGCTTTCTTCTGTATAAAACATTTTTTGAATATTTGATTTATATATATTTTATTTTAATTCCAATTTTTTGTTATTAAAATTTAATATTAATTAAATAAATAATTAATAATTAATTAACTAATTCATTTAATTATTATTAATTAAATTTTAATTATTGTAATTTAAATAAATAAAAAAAATATTTATTAAATACGACCAGATGGTCGCATTTATCATAAGATAAACGACCATCTGGTCGCATTTTGTCAGAGTACAAAAGTGACCACTTGGTCGCTTATAAAAGACCACGTGGTCACTGTTTCATGTCACCAATTGGTCACTTTTTTTCAACTTACATTATGTAACGTCCCGTTATTTTGAAGTGAATTTTTTTTTTAATTTTATTTAATGTTATTTATTTATTTATTTATTTCAATTTAAGTACATAGATTAATTATTATTTTTGTAATTTCGATTTTAGTAGTTAATTTCGCCCGAAATTCCTTTTAATCGTTTTAATACTTTAAATTCGTTTCGGTGACATTAATAATTATTAATATGCCAATTAATAATTATTAATCACCTTTAGATTTATTTAAGAGCATCGGGTTTCGTTTTATAAGTCAAAAGTCATAAAAGGACGCAACCGTCATTTCCAATTTCTTAAAAATATCCAAACACTAGTCATTTGTCTTTAAAATCACAAGTTTGACCAAAGTTGACTCCATTCTTCTCATTCTTTCCTCTCCTTGCCGTGCGCATGAAAGAGTTTGGGGAATATTTTGGGTTTTCATCAATTCTCGACGGATCGGCTTGATTTCGGTTGCATCGGAAAACCCTCTGGTCTAGGATTCATTTCCACCTAACCGTCGTGCTTTTTTCTCGAGATCCATGGAGTTCTCGGTAAGTTCATATTCAAACCCTAAACTCCAAATAGTGTTTTAATGGAGTTTTCATTTTGATTCTTCGATTTCTTATCGGGAAACTCGGTGTTTGTAAATACGGGAGTAGTTTTAAAGAGTTTTTGGAAACTTTCCCATAACCCTAAAACCGAGTTTAAGTCGAAACCCTTCCCATTTGAAATTTACCTTTTTGGGTTTGATTATGGGTTATAAATTAATGAATTATTGTTTATTTAAATTCAATTCGGGAAAGGGCATAATGTTCAAAAACCCTAATTATCGATACCCATTGAATTCGGGAATATCGAATTTGCTTGAAACCAACTCGAAACACATCTAAATTGCCTAAAAGCCGGAAAACCAAACCCGAGACCCACTTTTCATGGGGAGCCGAGAGCCTCTTAATGGGGTTTGTTGAGTTTTTCGTTGTTTTGTATGCTTAGATGTTGTTTGATCGATATGTGGTAATTTATTGATTGTTATATATAATTCTATTTGTAGGTGGCTTGAACTATGCTTGATTGCTCTAACGGAGGTTGGGAGAGAAATCTTATTTGGCTAAAGTGAGAATAGTTAGGATTTAAAGTAATTATAGAAAGCAAACAAGTATAATGGTTTGTAGAATTGGGAACTAAAACTATAATTCGAATCTAAGATAGAGGGAAGTGAGTTAGTGCCCTTAGGATTATAAGTGAATCCTTTAAGTGAGAACTTAGGAGTTCTCGAGAAAACTATTGAATCTTAGAAGATTCTAATTAGATTCGTTTCGAAGTTTACGTTGGATCATTGGAAGTTAAAAGATCCAAACTTGTATTTAGAACGATTAATAGAACCTCGGATTATATTGAAAGTTTAGAATCCTGGAAGGTATAAGTTAATCGTTTAAGATAGGTTTTACTTTTATTATTGTAGCGGAGTTCGATTTACATATCATTCGTTCGGAGTTTCCTATTTATTTACTTTATGTCCATTACTTTATGCCTTTTACTTTATGTTTGTATCGGCTACTTTAATTCCGCACTTTATTTATTTACACCAAAACATATCATATTGCATCATAAAATCTCGCATCATAAAAAAAAAAGTGAGAATGAGAAAGACATGAATGGGAGAATGATGGATCCTACGGGATAGACCAGATTACCTTCATAGAAAAAGAAGAGAGAATGAGAAAGACATGAATGGGAGAATGATGGATCTTACGGGATAGACTACATTACCTTCATAGAAAAAGAAGAGAAAGTGAGAAAGAAAAGGAGGGAGAATGATGGATCCTACGGGATAGACCACGTTACCTTCTTCATGCATAAGGGTGTATGCGAATCCTACGGGATGTCCTCATGCATTCATGCTTATGATCGATGAGATAGAGAATCGAGATGTTTTATATTTTATGCAAAGTTATTTATTTTTCTAATTTTATGTCGTAACAAGTTAATGGATGAGGATTGAGTACGAGTGTTAGTAATATCATCCTTTGGAAAGTTTAGAATGAAATTACCTAAAGTTTGGAGAACTTTAGGATTGATTGTGTCATGTAAATTGGACACAAATTGAAATCCGAGTTTGAAGTCTATCCTTACTTTTTATTCTTATTATTCTCACTGGGCTTAAGTTGTTAGCTCATGATATTACAAAAATTTCAGGTAATTCCCTGGCTAGAGGTCGAGGGAGAGGAGATGGTGCTGCATGATCGAGGGATGAAGACTTTGAGATGGACTAGGTGGTTGTAAAAATCCATGTACATGGTTTTCATGAATTTTATATAATTTTGGAGTTGTATATTTGTAAATGGCTCTTAAGAGCTTTTTTCTTTACTTTTATGTTTATAAATCATTTTGAACTCCTGATAGGAACTTAATTTTCCTTGTGTTTTTAGATGCCTGAATTTAAGATGTAATAGGTTTTGGCTAGCCTATTTTCAAACATAATCACGCCAATTTTTCTTAAAATAAAAGACTTCCGCTGTGTTTTTCTAATTTAAATTATTTTAAAGTGACGGGTCGTCGCACATTACGACCAGATGGTCGTATTTTACCTCCAAACAAACGACCTACTGGTCACATTTTGTCCAAGTACAAAAGTGACCATTTGGTTGCTTATAAAATGACCACGTGGTCACTTCTTTATGTGACCAACTGGTCACTTATCTTCAACTTAAATTACGACCAGATGGTCACTTTTTTAAGCGACCATCTGGTCATTTTTTAAAATGTTGACTTTTTTACGATAAAAAATGCTTGGTCATATATTTGTGACTATACAGTCGCACAAATTCAGGATCAACCATGTTTTTTGCCTCCACCATGTTAGTCGCTTTTTTGGTCGCATTCTACTATATAAACGACCAGTTGGTCGCAAATTGACTTTTTTTTTGTAGTGTGCTGAGGAAAGAAGCTGTAAAGAAACCTGCAACCGATTCTCCATATTTACTCAATGTAAGTAAAGGCCTTTAATTTTTCGAAAATCAAGTATGAATCTACATGTTTTTATCACAAATTGCATGATGTTAATAGATCCTTAATTAATCGTTAAATAGTTTACTAAATAATTTTCCACTAATTTTAGTAAAGCACTTCCTTCAGATCAATTTATCCTTCCGTCTCTTGTCACTAGAGGGAAGTCCAATGACAATTCTCCTCCCAATGGAGCCATGAAAATGGAATATGAAAGTGGCTTATTGATTAGGTCTAGAGGACAAAAAATATGCCAGCATCCTCAGAGTCAGATAGATACTTCTTCTGGCCGTTACGACCAACTTCACGTGTTTGGCATGACCTGCCCAAGGGTCACGTCAAGATCCCTTAACAACAAGGCCATTCGCACCCCAATAGGAAATCTAACGCCGCAATCGAAGAAGACTGTGTAAAAGGGGGTCCAACCTTCCCCCACAATGTGGTGGGCACGTTTAGAAGGAGATTGAATTCTCATTGTCACATCTGGAGGGATGCAATTAGAAAGGCGATAAGAATCCAAATCTGATTCCTTCAGTACAGACGCCTTCAGAGAAGGATGATCAATTACCCTTGGCCTACAAGAGGAAGAAGCTTCCATTTCATCACTGAAAGTCTCTTTGGAATCAGTCCCACTTTCAGAAAAAGAGCAAATTGGACGAGTATCAGCTGAACCCTTGTCAACCAAATCAAAGATTGATATAGAAAAATCCTCTAATTGCATAGCTTCAGTGAAGAAAGAATTTCTTGTGATATTCTTTGCATCATATTCGTCGGTGATTACTGTCATTGCTAGAAATACATATATTCTCTCACCATTCATCCTTTCCTCAACTAACTCTACGGAGGGGGATTCCATGGGAGAGTAAAATTCCTAACCCTAGTTCAGTGATTTCAAATTAGAATAAAATCAATCGATGCATGCAAGACTTAAAGTCGCAATTACCAACATGGTTCCCCTCTGCACAAAGAAGCTTCTTGACCTTTAGCGGTAGGACAAGAATGCAGCAAGTTGTTGAAATGGAGGAAAACTAGCCCTTCGAATTTAAATACGTGATGTAGAAGCATCAGACACGTGTTAACCAATCGTAAAAGCGGGTTGCTTCGACTCGTTATTTTTGACCTCAACTTGTTTTCATGTCTGAGAACCTCAAACATAAAAACAGGGAAAAACTGTAGAGGTAAAATCTTACATAGGACAAGGCCCAAACCAAAAGCCCAATCTTGGTGCGTCCAGCCCATCAAAAGGAGCCCAAATTATCCAGCATGGCCAATAGTTCAAAGACCATGCCAGAATGCTTAAACATAGTCTAAATTAATGGAACTAGACAGATCCTAATGAGCTCGGACAAGTCAAAGTGATGAGTTGAGATCAGCGGACTGGGATTGCCTTTATCTAATTATACGAGTAATCTTCATTTAAAGATAAAGAAAATAAAAGATTAATCTCGATGGGATATTATCTCCCAAATAATAAAAGATAATCACAGATAATCAACGACATTTTCTGTAAAATCCTATATAAGTACCTTCTACTGTGGTAAAGGTACACACACAACATACTTTACATATAATCTCATACTACCATTATTCTCATATCATTATGCCTATAAATTATTGACTTGGTTGTCGGAGACGGTTTGGCAGGCACCACACCGTAGTTTTCTCATTCTTTTTTTTTCAGATATCTAGAATCGAGGGAACATCTTGCACGTGATCGCATGTAGCGGAAATGAACCACTACATATACAAAAAGAAAAGCATAATCACTATTAAGAACGTAGTCGCAACTTCCACTGCCGATAGGGCACAAGGAAGCGGATCCAGTGAGCTTGATGAAGCTCAAATACACCGTTTCAACAAATCCAATCCCTGCCAGCGCGACACACCATTCATACGTAGAATCACTCAAAGTCGAAGGAGACGAAGACAAAGAAATTGAGGGTTTCATATCAGGTTTTGGTTTGGAATCCTGATTATTCTCCTTGGACAATTTGAAAACAGGAACAAGAATCCGATGACACTGAATGAGATGTTTTAGTGTTAAAATAGCAGAAAAATTTGGCGAGGATAAGATGTCTGAAACGATAATGGAAGAGATAATAGGCACGAGATCGTGGAGCCCGATGGCTGATTGAACCAGGCGACCGAGAAAATAATGAGAGCCGAGCTACCCGTAACCAGCATACAGTGAAGATGAAAAAATGATATGAAACCCTAGAATTGAAATAGAAACCCTTTGAAAGAACAAAGAACCCCTAGATGCACATCCTAAAACCCCATGAACAAAAAGGTAAAACCTTTGGAAAAACAAGAAAAGAAGATTATTCCAATGATCAAAGACCTTGAAATAAGAGAACTTGTTCTTATTTCAAGATTGAAACAATTCACAAACAAACTAGATCAAGGTTTGCTTGAATGTTCCTAAAACATGCAACCTAAGAACAAGGCTACAAAACTAAGCAATTTTAGCAAAGCAAAAGGCAATATTATTATCATATGAATTCTTTATGTTTAGGGTTACAAATGAGCCTTTAAATAGGCATAGAAACCCTAAAAATAACAAGGAATTTCGGATTACAAGGAGGCACAAAATCTGCCAAATCTTTCCTTAAGTGCATTTGGTGCATTTTAGGAATGTTTTGCCCTAGAAGATATTATATCATTCCTAAACTATTCTAAGCATTAAAACTGGTAAATAAAGGCCTAAAACATGTCCAAATACATTGTAAATTCGTGGACATCATATATGGCAAGTTCGGGAACAAATATGGAAAGTGGTCCAAATAAGGAAAGTTTGCAAAAGTGATGCAACTTTCCTAATTTGCTCTTCTTTTCATTTCTAATTGAACAAGTCTTCAATTCTATTCTTCCAAATGCATTTTCCGTTGATTAATGTGCATCAAGTCTTCTTTGTTAGCCTCCATGCTCGGATCTTCGAAGCTTGTCTTGACTTTGCTAATGTAGGCTTGTAAATGGATGTTCAATGCTTCTCTTGATCTTTGAACTTGTGATTGGTCCTTGAGCTTTTTGTGAGGTTCCATGATTCATATCAAGAAGATGCCAAAATGGAAGCGTGGGCCAATGGGCCTTATGGATCGTGCAATTTATGTATCATGGGCTGAAATGTTTATTGGGCTTTATCCTACCCAAGCCCAATAAAATTTAGATGATTTTGTGGGGGTGATGGTCTAGCAATATATATATATATTTAATATTGGTAGATATAGTAATTTTAAAATAAAAGTAAATTTAGTAAAATTTTATATACTATTGGTAAGGTATGGTTTTAAATTTATTAAATTGTGTTGTGGGCGAGAGATAAAAAAGCAAGGTTTATGTATCACGAGCAGTTTAGGAGTTGGGATTCGGTGGATGTATTTTTATTATTTCCCATTTTACCCCTTTCTAATTTCAATTAATATTCATTATTTATTAAACAAATAAAATCCATTAAAAATAGCCAATATTTGAACAAATATTATAAAATAGATTAACAGATTTATTATTCATAAACTTAATTAAAAAAAAATAGAATGCCAACATTTAAACAAAAATTACATTGTTTCAATTTTTTTTTACACATAGCTCAACATATAAACTATATATAATTGATAAGCAAATAATTTCTTAAAAATGGTAATATCATATATAGTTTAACACATTTATGTTTGTTATGTTAGGAATGGTGTCCTAGAACTTGTAATTATTTAATAATAATAATTTATTAAGAATAAATTAAATAAATAAACATAAGTTCTTTATATTATCTAGATTGATTCAATTACTGATATTAGGAATATATGGAAATATATAAATATCAAACATTCAAATAGCAAACCCTAAGTTACTCTTATGAAATCACGACTTAGTATGTGAGTCATACGAGAGGATTAAAGTCGAGATGAGTAACTTAAACATGTCTACAGTAAACGGATAACGTTTGGAAACCTTATCCTGGTAACACTGTTGATAGCTTCACATTTTGTTTATAGACAAATGATTGAATCCTGATCATTCATGTGGGAGACATGAAATGGAAGTATCATATGCAATGTTGATTGTATAAGACAGGACTACGATGTTCGATCAAATTTCTCATTAGTATCGTTTACGAGAAATAATCGAACATCAAACTAAGTTTATCAACCGTGATAGATCTTAATCCTGAGTGAAATGTGGACTCCTATTTGTGGAGTTATGTTCTTTGATTCACATGGTTGAGAGCGATCTGTAAGAACGCTCAATACACTCCTATTTTGGGAACATGACTAGATAAGTAGCTGGGAACTCATTTTCACGAGATGGAATTCATAATTTTCCTATAAATTAACGGTATCAGTGCGATACCTAAACATTTTATGAACTTTAGGAAACTCCCTTGATGTATTGATTCAAGACATGAACAAGTGACGTCACGACTTCTATTGATCACAGAAGTATCTTATCTCTAGTTCGACTAAAGATAAAGTTCATTGGAGAATCAGCGGGAACACATGGATAAAGCGGTAATTACAGGGGCAAAACGGTAAATTTATCCTCCTGTAATTATGAGGGTTCCATGTGAAGGATATTATCACAGATATAAATAAAGATAAACTAAATGGACTACTCATCTATAGTGAGGGGAGTTCAGCTATGAATCTATAGTGGAATTATTCATAGTTAGATAATAAGTAATTAACTGATTATGTGTTAATCACTTAATTGTCTAATTATTAAGCCCATGATCTATAGGTCCATCGGGTCCCTATGCTAGCCCAAATATCGTAGTCGCGAAATCAAGTAGAAGAAATGGAAAGTTTAAGTAAAGCGAATTACTTAAAATAGGCAATATTAATTGTTTAAATATTTAATATATTTAAACAGAAATTAATATAAACATTATTAATAGTTTAAACGATGAGTTTATTTAAACATGAAATTAATAATGAAATATTATTAATTAGATATTATTAATTATTTGAATATTGAGTATATTTAAATGGTAATTAATAATTTGAAATTAATTAACAATTATTAATTGGTTAAATAATTAATTTTATTTGAACGGAAATTAATAATTAAAATTAATTAATTAATAATAAAATATTGTCAATAAAATTATTTATTAAATAATGAGTTTATTTAATGGAAATTAATAATTATAATATTTATTATTAATTATTTAAATAATGAAAATTATTTAAATTGAAATTAATAATTAAATATAAATTTGATAATATTTAGTCGGGAGAAAATATTAATATTGTTAATTGTTTAAATAAAATATTTGATTTAAATGGTAATTAATAAATAAATTAATTAAGTTGGACTTATTAATTTAAGAGAGAATTTGAAGCCCAATTGGATTAATGAACCCAATTGAAATTGGCCCAAAATAATTAATTAAATAAATTAGAATTATTTATTAATTATTAAGCCAATTTTCGGCCATGACATGTATTTTAGGAAGAGATAATTGTTTGAATTATATCCTAAAATAATTACATAGATTTATTTACCCAAGATAAATAAAATAAAGAAAATAAAATAATCTCCTATTTATCTATGGCATTTTTGAAATTGCAAGATAAAGGAAAGAGATAATCTTTTTTCTTTTTGTATTTATCTCTATAGATTAATCCTAATATGATTAGGATTCATATTTTTCTATAAATAGGAGGGTTGGGTCATTCATAAATCACACAATTAAATTCCATAGAAAGTTGGAACTCTCTCTTCCTCTCTCCCACCCCTTAGCCGAAATTCCCTAGTGTAATTGGGAAGAAAAATATTTTTTCTTCTTCCCAATTTCTTCTTAAGTTCGATCCCACAATCGGGTTTCGTTTGATCGATCAGGATATAGCGTAGAAGATCTGGTGTTGCTGAGGATTTGATACTGTAAAGAAACCTCCAACCGATTCTCCATTAATTACTCGATGTAAGTATAAATCGGTTTTAATTTTTGAAAATTAAGCATGAATCTACATGTTCTTCGTGTTTTTATCACAATTTGCATGATGTTAATAGATCCGTAATTAAATGTTAATTAGTTTACTAAACAAAATTCCGCTAATTTAGTAAATCATCACTTCATGTTAAACCAATAAAATTCATATAAAAATAGTCAAATTTTAAATAAAAAACATATATAGTATAATACGTTTATATTTAAGAAACCATTAAAAACCGTTTAAAATGGCACTATTTAAACAAAATTCATACATAGTGTAACATGTTTACATTTAATAAACAAATAAAATCCATATAAAGTGGTCAATTTTAAAACAGAAATATACATAGTTTAACAAGTTTATATTTGATAAACGGTGTATTACTGAAGCAATTCTTCAAAGTAGGGAAATATATATGTATCGATTAATTTAAATTGTGTAAACAATAATTCACAAGAATGATAGAAGTCAATCTAAGAACACACCTCTTAACGTGCTCTGTGCACGAATTCTCCATATCTATCAAAACATAAACAAAAAAGGTGTAGTAGAAAAACAAAAACTTCCATATATAATTCAATTTACTCTCAATTTTCCAAGCAACCAAACATAAGCAAAAGCCACTCTTTTTTACAAGAATAAGAAGTTCAATTTAACAGTAGTGTGAACAGAGAACTAAAGCAAGAAAATAGATAAACAAGTAAATGAAAACAAACAACAATGAATAAAACCCTAGAAAACAGTGAGAAGAAAATCGGCAAAAACAAATAGATGGGAACGTATGAAAAAGTTGTTGATAGAAAGAAAGACGACGAAAAACAAAATATGTCTTCATTAGACGATGTTAGTAACCACAGCTCTAGGAATAAATCAATGTTGAAACCTTCTAAGAGATGATGAGAATGAAAGCGAGAGAGATGAGAGCAAGAGAAGAAGTTTTTTTTCTTCGAAGAGAGAATAGATCGAGTAAGAATAAGAAGAGAAGAGGCTTCTAGAGCTTTCTTCCGAAGAGAGAAAAGATTTTGTGAGAATGGACGAAAACAGAGCCTTTTTTTTTCTAAAAAAAATCCGCTAATTTCTTCTATTTCAAATTCCTAGTGTCATATCTAATGTCATTTTTCTTGTAGTGATGGTGTTTCACATTTGTTTGTTTACCTAATTAAAAGTGACGGATGTTTCATTAATTTTTTTTAGATTTACATATTACATCAAAAAAATTAACCAAACTATTATCATAGCAAGCGGTTTAGGAGTTGGGAGTTGGTGATCCCTTCTAATTTCAATTAATATTTAATATAACTGTATTTATATTATTTTTTATTGAAAATCTCTATTTTCTATTTCTCTCTATCTCTAGTATATTAAAATGAGATATTTAAAATAAATATTTTTAGACTCTAATATCCCTCAACAAATCTTAAATTTAATAAATATAGCATTATCAATTAATCACTACTTCTAATTAGTTATCTATATTTTAAATATCTTTTGTGTTATCAATTAATCTTAAAAGAAAAAAAATGGATTTATTGAATTGTGTCGTGGGTGATAGAGAAAAAACAAGGTAAATTTATAGTAAGCGGTTTAGGAGTTGGGAGTCGGTGGATGTCTATTTTGTTATTTCCTCTTTTACCCCTTTCTAATTTCAATTAATATTTCATCTAATAATATTTACATTAATCTCTATCTCTAGTATATTAAAATAAGGGCCGATTTAGGCACTATGCAAGTGGTTCGATGGAACATGGCCCTAGAACTTTGGGGGTTCCAAATCTAGAATGAAAATTAATATATTACTAATAATATATAAATGAATTATTATAACCATACATAATTGTGGCACGTTGGCTGATTATTCCTCCAGTATCTTTGTTTTACGTGCCATCATGAATTCGATCCCATCCACGGTCAGTATTTTTAAGTTTTATACTTTGTGATATTTTTGTGCTCTAAATATAATTGAAGAATTTACCTCTCATTTGATCTACTTATGGCCCAAAACAGACAATATCATAACTATAGACACAGAGTTATTTACATTTATTGCCACAGGTATAAGGTGATCCTACTCAATTTATATCTTGAGCCACACCCCTTTTTTCCCCTGCATCATGAAATATACATCATATGATTTTTTTTTCAAGTTACTTTTTAGAGTTTTTATATAATAGAAAGAAAAAATTATTTAACTTGAGACCTCGAGCCTCCAGTGGAATAGAGAAGTCTGAAGAGCCTGATGAAAAGGCATTTAAATTAGAGGGTAAGCTCTCTTGATTGATGATAATTCCTTCATAATCATCATTAAAATTATCTAGATCATCTCCATAGTCATGTGATATGAATCATAGAACGTCACAAATAGCTCAAGGATCAAATTCAAGATTAAAGTTCAAGACAAGCGTTAACATCCAATTACAAGCCTACATTAGAAAAGTCAAGACAAGCTTTGAAGATTTGATCACGAAGGCTATGGAAGAGGACTTGATAAACTTCAATATATGGTAAATACATTTGGAAGAAGAGTATTGAAGACTTGTTCAATCAGAAATGAAGAGAAGAGAAAATTAGGAAAGTTGCATCACTTTTGCAAACTTTCCTTATTTGGACCACTTTCCATATTTGTTCCCGAACTTGCCATATATGATGTCCACAAATTTATGATGTATTTAGACATGTTTTAGGTAATTTATATTCAGTTTATTGGCTTGGAAAAAATTAGGAAAGATATTATTCTCTAGGAAAGATTTTTCCCAAAATCTGCCAAATCCATATAAGGCAAGTTTTGGGCAGATTTTGTGCTCCTTGTAATCCGAATTTGCTAGCTTGTTTTTAGGGTTTCTTTGCCTATTTAAAGGCATCATTTGTAACCCTAAATATTAAGAATTAATATGATAGAAAATAGCTTTGTTTTGCTTATTGCTTGGTTGATTTTACCTTGCATTTTGTAGTCTTGTTCTAGGTTGCATGTTTTAGAAACATTCAAGCATGAATTGATCTATTGTGTCTGTGGATTGTTTCAATCTTGAAATAAGAACAAGTTCTCTTATTTCAAGATCATAGATCCTTGGAATAATCTTTCTCTTCTTGTGTTCCAAGGGTTTTACCTTATTGTTCATCAGGGTTTTAGGATTTGCATCTAGGGGTTCTTTGTTTTCAAAGGGTTTCTATTTCAATTTTCTAGGGTTTCATATCATTTGGTGTCAGAGCTTAGGCTCAAGAGAAGATTTCTATCTTACTTTCTTTGTTGTTATTTCAATTTTTCTTACTTATTGTTCTTCGTTCATCGAAAATTCCAGAAAAACAAAAAAAAATCATAGTTCCAGAATTTCCATATTTAGCTATTGTTTTTGTTATTTTTAGTATAGTTGTAGTCCGATTCTCAGAAAGTCATCAACTACAAAAGTCTTTATCAGTCTGTCGTGTGTGTTTTGTATTCACAAAGCTTTTTAAAAAAAAAAGTGGAAGATTTAGAAAAATATAGATCTTCGCAGACTGTCGGATTATCCAGAAAACCAAAAAAAAAAAAAAAAATTGTTCTTGCTTGATTTGTTGAAGTTTCTGGAAAAAGAGGTTTTTGTTTGTATTGTTCTTGAAAAGTTCATCTTAAACTCATCATATCTTCATCTTGAATCTGAAAAATGCAAAGGAATTGTGCTAGAATTGTTTGTTTCCTAAAAAGCTAGAACTTACCATAAATAGCCAAAACTGTTTTTGGAAACTATCAAGTTTGTCCCATATTTGATTATATGCATCTTTTGCTTTAGGAAAGTCTTATTTTCTGATTCAAAACACTTTAGGGAAGTCTTAACTCGAATTTTTCTCTTTAAGGAAAGTTTATTCTTGCTTATTTTCTTGCCTATTCTTTCTTATTTTAAAATATACACCATTTGCAAAATCCGTCTTCTTTTTTTCTTTATCCACTCAAGTTTATTGTTTCTTATTTCTTGATTGTTACTTTTTAAAAATTTCATTAGCATCATAGTTGTTTGATAGTTGCTAAAATGTGCTAATAGTTCAAGGTTATATTTAGGCCTTTCAAAACTGTTTTGAGTGCAAACACGAGTGGATTGACATCATCGAGTGTAAACACTTAGGGAGTGATTGAAAGGTCCTATTTTTATTACTAACCTTTTTACTTGCAGCAATGTTTCATGAAAAATTTGATCGAATGAGAAGTAATACTTGTCGAGTGGTAGAACATAATCGGACGGAAATTAGAGAGGTTTATCATGGAAAGATGGAGCATAGAAGCTTAAGAGGTGATAAGCTCAAGATACCTACTTTCCAAGGAAGATCAAATCCAGAGATTTACTTGATATGGGAAAGGGAGGTGGAGCTTTATTTTGAAGAACATCCATGTAGTGATTCAAAAAAGGTACAACTTATAACTGCTAAATTTTGTGATTATGCACTAATATGGTGGAAACAATTGGTGAATGATAGGAAAAGAAGAACATTGGAGGATCCAATAGAAACTTGGTATGAACTAAAATTCATCATGAGGAAACGATTTGTATCATGGCAATTCCAAAGAGAGCTTGAACGAAAATTTGAAGATCTTACACAAGGAATCAAAAGTGTAGATGAGTACTACAATGAGTTTAAATATCTCATGGCTAGGGCTAATATTGAGGAGGATGAAGATATTACTATGGCATGGTTCTTAGATGGTTTAAACTATGAGATTGTTGGCCAAGTAAGTGGGTATATATATGTGAAGTTGGATGAAATGGTTCACTATGCCATCAAGGTAGAAGAGAGACTCAAAAGAAGAGTAGATACACGGTATGCTTCTAAACCTTTTCCCAATTCTACTTCTTCTTATCAAATGGGTGAAAATGGAACATTAATGAATAAGAATGGGGCTGCCAATGGATTGATTGGAGAAACTAAAAGATTGATTGTTTTAGAGGAGCTTAAAATTATTAGAATGGAATCTTTGAGAGCGGATGAGGTTTATAAAGATAGCATGGAGGAGATTAGAGAGGGAATTCTAAAGTCAATATGTGCTTATAAAGAGGGAATAGAAATTCTAAATGAAGTGAGTGAGCAAAAACCACTTATTGACCTTGTTCCAAAAATTTGTGAAAATGTTTGTGTGGAGGAAACTTGTGAGTTACGAAAGTGTTCTATATTTGAAAGGAATGAAAATTGTGACAATGAGAGTGAGCCAAACGAAAGAGAGATTAGTGATGAAAAAGAAAAGAGTGCGCCAAAAGAAAGAGAGAATGAAAAGAAGGAGTGTAATGATATGAGTAAAAAAGAAAGAGAGATTGATTCAAAAGAAAGAGAGTTTAAAAAGAAAGAGTGTAATGAGAGTGAAAAGAAAGAGTGCTTTGAGATTACAAAGTGTGAGACATTTGAGTTTAGTGAGCAAAAAGAGAGTGAAATAGAGAGTGAGAGCTTGAAAGTTAGATCAAGTGAGGCAAGGAATGAAATCTACCAACCTACATTTGTACTTTTGTACAAAGAGGTTTGTTTTACACTTAACCCATCTTTGCCTAGTATGTTTGTTGATTTTTTGCAGAAATTCAAAATATTGTTCCCTAATGAGATGCCTAGTAATTTGTCATCAATGCAAGGCATAAAACATCATGAAGACAACATTCAAGGGGCTGCCATACTCAATGGATCAATACCTTACATGACTCAATGCATGGAAAATAGGGTGAAAGCAACCATTGTAAAGTATTCAATTCCTATTCTTGATGATATGCATAAAACTTGTTGTTTGCTAAATTTGATCTCAACTCTGATATTTTAACACTTCAATTGCATTCTAATGATAAACATATGTTTTTTGCTACATGAGTTATATTTGATAAAACATATGATGCATTTAGGGAGAGCATAGAGTTTTCATCTTTTCTAGTTTACCCCAACACATTAGACCTATTTGAGTTTGATTCTGGTTCATATGCTTTGATTAATTCGTTATCTTCACCATATGATCATCTTGAGAGTATTGTGGAGTATGAGAAAAATTTTGAGATTGACTATGGTCCACATATTCTTTTCGGCTTCTTAGCACTAAGTTTTACCTTTTCTGTGAGTGTTGTGGTATTTCATGAGCTAGATTTTGATGTGGATGTAATGGGACAGAAGTTCAAAGTTTTTGATCCGGGAGGAGTTAGACAATTCAAGGCACTAGGGAGAAGACATCAAGATGCTTACAAATCTGATTTGCAAGGTAAGTATGCTTTAGGTGCTTTTATTTATGTTATTAACTTAATTTATTGTGATGTAGGTAATGTTACAAATTCGAGGACGAATCCTTTTCAAGAGGGAGGGGATGATATGAATCATAGAACGTCACAAATAGCTCAAGGATCAAATTCAAGATTAAAGTTCAAGACAAGCGTTAACATCCAATTACAAGCCTACATTAGAAAAGTCAAGACAAGCTTTGAAGATTTGATCACGAAGGCTATGGAAGAGGACTTGATAAACTTCAATATATGGTAAATACATTTGGAAGAAGAGTATTGAAGACTTGTTCAATCAGAAATGAAGAGAAGAGAAAATTAGGAAAGTTGCATCACTTTTGCAAACTTTCCTTATTTGGACCACTTTCCATATTTGTTCCCGAACTTGCCATATATGATGTCCACGAATTTATGATGTATTTAGACATGTTTTAGGTCATTTATATTCAGTTTATTGGCTTGGAAAGAATTAGGAAAGATATTATTCTCTAGGAAAGATTTTTCCCAAAATCTGCCAAATCCATATAAGGCAAGTTTTGGGCAGATTTTGTGCTCCTTGTAATCCGAATTTGCTAGCTTGTTTTTAGGGTTTCTTTGCCTATTTAAAGGCCTCATTTGTAACCCTAAATATTAAGAATTAATATGATAGAAAATAGCTTTGTTTTGCTTATTGCTTGGTTGATTTTACCTTGCATTTTGTAGCCTTGTTCTAGGTTGCATGTTTTAGAAACATTCAAGCATGTATTGATCTATTGTGTTTGTGGATTGTTTCAATCTTGAAATAAGAACAAGTTCTCTTATTTCAAGATCATAGATCATTGGAATAATCTTTCTCTTCTTGTGTTCCAAGGGTTTTACCTTATTGTTCATCAGGGTTTTAGGATTTGCATCTAGGGGTTCTTTGTTTTCAAAGGGTTTCTATTTCAATTTTCTAGGGTTTCATATCATCATGCTTGGTGAAGAAATCTCTGGAAACATACCATGGAAGAGCTATTCTGATTTTGTGTTCATTGCCGCCATCAATAGAAGCTAGTTTTCTATTACTTGAACTTGAAGTTCCTAATTGAATATTCTCATTCAAGATATGGCCTACATGATAATTTTCAAACTTATCAGAAAAAATTTATTGATGTGACTCAGATTTGGCACAATAATTTGATTTTTCCTTATATGATTTGATTTTTGAAAAAGTGCTCCTCCATTTTTTAAAAAAAAGAGCCAAGTCAGTAAACTATTTTTAGCTTTCTTTTACAAAATGACATAATAAAAATCATAAAAGATTAGAGAATTTTTAAAAAAGAATTGTTGTACATTACATAGTATATCATTTAAAACTCATAACCTTACAGTTTAAACTTTAGACAAAGTCATATTAATTATAAAGCTAGATTATATAGAATGCCAACAATATATCGTTAGTTTCAATTTATCTTGATGTTTTTAAAAGTTTTAAATATACATTTTGCCTTTAATATTTCTAGATATTTCAATATGATTCTTTATTAACCTTTATTGTCAAAACACTGATAGAATTTAATGTGGTTAGTTTTAAGAGATACTACCTTCAATGAGGGTAACATAGACTAAAAATAACCACCATGATTAGTTTCAATTTTATAAATTTTATTAACTTTTAGCCATATATATGGTAGGTATTAGACGAATTTAGAAGAGAGAAAAGAGGATCGTGACAAGATAGGCTACTAGGGGTAAAAGCTAAACCCCCGCCCCGCTTCCCTGCCCCGACCAGCCAAACCTGCTTCGTAAATGGGCTGAGTCAGGGGTGGGGGCGGGGCAAGGGTATAAAATTCCCCCATTTACTATACAAAGCTGGGTAGGGGCTATGGATATGGCCCCGGCGGGGCCCGTCCCACCCCATTTACTAGTTTTTTTTAATAACATAGAAAACCGCACTCAATCCACCGTAGAACGCACGCTGCACATTCATTTAGCAATTAGTTTTTATTTTCTTCTCTTTCTTTTTCTCTTCTCCTTCATCTTCTTTTCTATTTTTCATCTCTCTCTCTCATTCTATATTCGTTCTTAAGTCTCTTCTCCAAAACCTCTGTAACCACCCGGCTTATATAATAAACCTAAGTCGCGAGTACGCAAAGCGGAAGCATAGCACTAAGACATTTTATTTAAATCATAACATCACAATAACCTGGACATCGAGTTAAATTAAAAACTTTCATAAGAGTCCTGTTGATCATCAACATTTGGCACGTTGACCCTTTCAAAACATCAAGAATACGTTAAAATATGTAAAGTACGTGGTGCATCGAGATAGGTTCTTACAAGTCTTTAAACACCCATAGTTTATTTACAAACTTTTTGAAAGCCTCAACCTCGGACTGAGGTCACAAAACGACCCAAAAGTTACTTTCATAACACACTTTGCATATCCAGGGCCTAATACAAAAGCTCCCCATCCCGAAGCATCAACGAGCACCACCTGCGGCGCCTCATCCCCATCCTCTACCGATACCTGAAAGGTGCTTTAGAGCACATTTGAGCATGACACTCAGTGATAACAAAATGAATTACGGTGATGATATGTAATGTTCGGAAATGACATAATCAAAAGGAGTTTACAAAGTATGATTACATATGTTTAACCAAAAGCTTTAACATGTATGCTTAATCAAAACTAACAATATAACAACTACACGGTCAAGTCTCGTCCATTTTGATCAATCCGATGCCAACTTCCCATTTCACAATTTCCCACCTCACGTTCACAATTTCCATTTCACATTACTCACGTCTTACCACACATTTCTCAAACTAACTCAACAAACACTCGAGCCGTAGCTCTTTAACACTTCCAGGCTATCATAATAACCGCTCTAGCATCCGGGCCATCCACCACACAGTGCTTCAAAGCTATATAACAACCTGTCATGGTAACCCTATGTAACGTTCAACAAAAGTACACCATTACATAGGCTACTACCCCATGGCCATTTAACAAACACATGATATGCATGAATGCAATGTGATGTAAATAACCATGCTTACTTTAATAATCAGTTATAAGCATATCGAACATCAATCTTTAACACATCAAGCATAAAGGAAAGTAAATCCCAATCAGTATATGTCTTCACTTGCACTTATAAAATATACAAACGAGCATATAAAGCAATTCTTCAATTAATATCCTTTAACATCTCAAATATGCAATCACTCATCGATCATCAATCTTTAACACATCGAGCATATATGAAAATAAATCCCAATAAGTATATGACTCGATCATCAACTTGAAACTAGTATAAAAAATTATACATAAGAGAACAATTCAATGGTTAAGTAATAACAAGGGTATATCAAGGGTATTTCCACTCATTCAACTTTCTCATCAACATGACTAGTTCGGTCACCATTTTTCCGTTTTGCTCTCTTCTTCCTTTTTCCATTCTTTCAAATACTAAATGATATTTCCAATCAGCCTTGTTAGCATTAATAACAACTCCACAACCACATCATTGAAAACACGTTTGAACACCCATACTGTTACTTAACTCGTTTTGTTCTAACCTTGGTGTTTTAAAGCAACTTTTGCTTGAGCTTGGTATCCTCCTACAACAATTCATTCAAAACATATTTAGACTCATAATAATCAGATACCTCATCCCAAAATATTCAAACATAACCCCGAACCCGGTTGAACATAGAAACTCAAAACTAGATGAGTTAAAAACTTGTATTTTGGTCAAATTTGAGAGTTTTCAAGAAATCATTTCCTTGCTCTTCCAAGTTGTTTTTCACATGTAATATATATATTTAGGCGCTTATATATTCCAGAATTGAGAGTTGTTAAATAAAAGTCAAGAAAACTCAAAAGTTTGAAAAAGCTAGAAGCTTGAAAATTTGCCATTAATGGAGTTTGAGAGCTTGAGCGCATCCATGGCTTTCAACTTTGATGAATTTTTAAAGAATGGATCATAAGGTTTGTAAACATCACTTGAGAATTATTTTCCAGTATTTTTAAATGGAAGAAACTCAACACAAAAGTAACTTACAACATCAACCAAGAACAACCAAACAAAACTCCATGGAAAGCCTGGAAAAGCTTGAGTTCTTATAATGAATTCTTACCTTGATGCTTCTAATTTAAATGGATCCTTGCTTGATTTTTCCTAATTTGATGTTCCTTTCACAAATCTACAAGAACCCCTTTGATTCAACTATTATCCAAGAAGAAATGAAGAAAAATGGAAAACCCCACCCTTGGGAGAGAATGAGGCCGACGGTGGTGAAGGAGAGGAGAAAGGAAATATTGTGTGTGTGTGTGTGTTTTTTTTTTAAATTTCAAAGTAATTATATTTTAGTTGGGTGAAACTAAAGTTGGATAATTATATTAAGGTCCCTCCACCTCTTCACTTTACATTCAAGGACTCCCAACTCACTTCTTTGCTAACTAACCTTTGCTCTAAGTTTTAATTGCTAACTAGCCCTTACTCCTTAACTAACCATCACTACAAAAAAACTGTCGATTTATGACCGAGAATTTGCGACCAGAACGGTAGCTTTTACTTGTTTTGCAACCAGATTAGTGACCAAAGTCTACGTAGCCAAAAAGTGCGTAGCCATGAAAAAAAAGCGACCAGCTAGTCACAAAATTGCGACTCGAATGATCCGAGTTGTAAAAAAGTCAACTATAACGTCTACGACTATGGAGTCACAATAAAAACGACCACGGAGTCGCAAATTGGAACAGTGAATGGCTACTCTGCCGTCATAAATATTTGCGACCCTGCAGTAGCAAATACTTGCTACGTTTTGGTAGTTAGGAAGTCTTCATAATTGCGACTCAGGGGTGGTAAAATATGCGACGTCCTGGTCGCATTATTAATCAAATTTATGTTTTATTCAAACCCTTTTGCTACTTTGGAGTCGCAAATTTGCGACCCGCAAGTGTTAATTAAATATTGCGACCAGCAAGTCGCTTAGTTAATTAAATTTTTTAAATTGTTTTAAATAACTGCGACCCCGGAAACGCAAAAATAAATAATAATAAATTATTTATTTTTAATTATTAAATGATTATTATTATTATTATAATAAAAATATCATAATATTTAAATGTGATTATATTTATAAATATTATTAGTAATAAAAACGAATGAAATAAAATAATATATATATAACTACAAAAAATATTCATATACATCCCGTAAGTTAGTAAACAATAAACTACTACGAGGGTGGGGGAGGGGGTACTGAAGATGAAGTGCCAATGTCACTCGGGTCTCGAGGACTAAAAATGCAGCTAAAGAAGCTGCAACCTGCGCATGTACCTTAGCTTGTACCTGAGCTTGAACCTTAGTCTGAACCCGAGCATGGACCTGCTCCTCGACAAGTGTCGAGACCCGAGCACGAAGGAAGTACGCATCTCATGCATCTCGGACTGTAAGTCCTAACCTGTGAACGCAACTGCGACTCAACGGGAGTGGACCTACGCAGTGAGCTGCTTTCAGGATGAGGCACGTCCGCTTAAAGATGTCTCCCGTAAGATCCGAGCCCAGGTACAAAACCATCCGGTCGAACTCCTCCAGCCGCGGTCAAGAAAGCTTCTTGCCAATCTTCCTGAGTCGATTGCGAATCTTGAGTGGGCAACCGCTGAGATAAAGCTTCCTTAAACCGGACGTGAGAACAAAAAAACAAGAAAAAAAAAAACATGTAAGTCAAGTAACATTGTATTTAAAAAGATATATATTATAAAGGAAAGGTATTGAAACATTACCTGAACCTCTTTCGCTTTGTCGTCGACCACTGTCCCGTCCTTCTTCATGTGCAAGACTAAGTGCAGCTCATCAAGCGAGACGAGACGTCCGTGCTTTTCTTCCTAAGAAAAAATACAAAAAAAGAAAAAGTGTTATTATTCTAATTAAATATATATTATAAAATTTAACTTAAAAACATGAAATAAATAACTAAAAATTACCAAAATACGATGGTGCTCGTCGTGAGGTAGGGCCCCGCCTGTGTATAGAGTAGGGTTAGCCAAACAGTTAGCCTTATTCCTAGCTGATAACCTGAACGCCTCAGCAGTCTGTATGCTGGCGACAAGCCGAGCGTGCTTGTGACGACCTGTCACTTTTAAATAAATTAAATCAGAGAAAACAGCGGAAGTCTTTTATTTTAAGAAAATTGGCATGATTATGTTTGAAAATAGGCTAGCCAAAACCTGTTTACATCTTAAATTCAAATATCTAAAAACACAAGGAACATTAAGTTCCTATCAGGAGTTCAAAGTGATTTATAAACATAAAAGTAAAGACGAAAGCTCTTAAGATCCATTTACAAATATACAACTCCAAAATTATATAAAATTCACAAAACCATGTACATGGATTTTTACAACTACTTAGTCCATCTCGAAATCATCACCCTCTCGATCAAGCGCGCACAACTATTCTCCCACGATCCCAAACAATACCTGAAATTTTTGTAGTATCATGAGCTAACAAACTAAGCCCAGTGAGAATAATAAGAATAAAAAGTAAAAATAGACCTCAAACTCGCATTTCGATTTGTGTCCAAATAATTTGACACCAATCACTCCTAAAGTCCTCCAACTCTAGGTAATTTCATTTTATATTCTCTAAAGGATGATATTACTAATAATCATAGTCAATACTCATCCATTATCATTGTTATAACGTAAGTAAGAAAGTAAATATGCTTTGCACAACATAGAACTCCTCGATTCTCTCTTTCATCTATCATAAACATGAATGCATGAGAGCATCCCGTAAGATTTCACGTTTGCCCTTTTGTGCGTGAATGAAGGTAATGTGGACATCCCATAGGCTCCCATTCAACCTTATGCATGAGGAAGTAATGCGTACATCCCGTAGGCTACCATTCAACTCCCTATGCATGATGAAGTAATGCGTACATCCCGTAGGCTACCATTCAACTTCTTTTCTTTCACATTCTTTCTTTTCTCTGAAGGTGATGTGAACTCCACGTGGGGTTCATCAATCTTCCTTCTTTTCTCTTTCACTTTCTTTTCTTTACACTTTCATTTCTTTTTCATGAATGGTGCGAGAATGGTATGATGCAATATGATATGCATATGCTTGCATATCCTTGTAAAAGTAAATAAGTAAAGTGCGGAATTAAAGTAGTCGATACAAGCATAAAGTAAATAACATAAAGTAAAGGACATAAGGTAAATGAAATAAAGTAAAATAGATAAGCATATCGAATGAACGATATGTAAATCGAACTCCGCTACATTAATAAAAGTACAATCTATCTTAACGATTAACCTATACCTTCCAGGATTCTAAACTTCCCATAATAATCCGAGGTTCTATTAACCGTTCTAAAACACAAGTTGGATCTTTTAACCTCCAATGATCCAACCTAAGCTTCAAAACGAATCTAACTTAGAATCTTCTAAGATTCAATACTTTCCTCGAGAACTCCTAAGTTCCCACTTAAGGGATTAACTTCTAATCCTAAGGGCACTAACTCACATCCCTCTAATCTTAGATTCGGATTCTAGTCTTAGTTTCAAATGCTACAAACCTTCATACTCATTCGCGTTCTATAGTTACTTTAAATCCTAACTATTATCACCTTAGCCAAATAAGATTTCGCTCCAAGTTTTCGAAAGCATGATCAAACAATGATCTGAAACACCTACAATTAATTACATCTAACAATTAATAAATAAACATACATCGATCAATTAACATCTAAAAGCTCAAAACAACGAACAACACCATAAACCCACTATGAGGCTCTCGGCCCCCCCCATGAAAAGTGGGTCTCGGGTTTGGTTTTCAGGCTTTTAGGTACTTTAGAGGTGTTTCGAGTTGGTTTTAAGCAATTTCGAAGTTCCCGATTTCAATGGGTATCGATGTAACGGTTTTTGAACGTTATGCCATTTCCTGAATTGAATTTAAATAAACAATAATTCAACAATAAATAACCCATAATCAAACCCAAAAAGGTAAATTTCAAACGGGAAGGGTTTCGACTGAAACTCGGTTTTAGGGTTAAGGGAAAGTTTCCATAAACTCTTAAAACTACTCCCGTATTTACAAACACCGAGTTTCCCGACAATAAATCGAAGAATCAAAATGAAAACTACATTAAAACACTATTTGGAGCTTAGGGTTAGAATATGAACTTATTGAGAACTCCGTGGATCTCGAGAGAAAAGCACGACGGTTAGGTGGAAAAGAATTCTAGACTCGAGGGCTTTCCGATGCAACCGAAATCGAGCCGATCGGCCGAGAAACGAGCAAAACCCAAAAAAATCTCCTTCCCCCCCTCATAGCCATGGTTTTGGGATGAAAAAGGATGAGAAAAATGAAGACTTTTGGTCAAAGAGGTATATTTAAAGATGAATGAATAGTGTTTTGATATTTTTAAGAAATCGGAAATGACGGTTGCGTCATTTTTTGACTTTTGACTTCTAAATCGAAACCCGAAGCTCTTAAATAAATCTAAAGGTGATTAATAATTATTAATTGGCCCATTAATAATTATTAATGTCACCGAAGCGAAATTTAAAGTATTAAAAAGATTAAAAGAATTTCGGGCAAAATTAACTACTAAAATCGAAATTACAAAAATAATAATTAAACTAAATATGTAAATTGAAATAATTCAATAACTAAATAACATTAAATAAAATAAATAAATAAAATAAAATAAATTTCACTTCAAAATAACAGGACTTTACAGTGCTCCTCCTCACTCATCCAAATAGGGCGGTTTGCTGCGTGCTTCTTCCGTGCTCAGTACAGAAGGTCTTTATGTCAATCCATCACGTGTTTATCCCATAGGGGAAATAACCTGTCGTCTGTGATATCAGAACCGATAGTAAACTTACCCTGAAAAATGAACAAAAAAGGGTTAAATGTATCAAGTAATTGAAATGAACAATAATATATATCAAGTAATAATTAAGAAAACAACTACTTTTACCTTCCAATTGTCATAATGTCGTCTCCTTTCAGTGGTTGGGATCTTCGTCCAGCGATAGTCACTGGGAAGAGGCCCACTCTGAAACCGTTTTGAAACGGTTTTATATGGCTGCAATATGATATTTAATAAACAAAATGCTATATTTAGTAAATTTAAAAGAAATAATAAGAATAATATAAAATGAGCAATAATTACTTACTCATTTCCCTCAATCACAGGCGTGGATGGATCGTAACGACAGACGGGCAGTGGAACTGTCGAACCAGAAGCAGAGCCAAAAGCAGTCCCTGAAGTATTAGCTACTATATTCGGAGTGTTGATCTGCGTCTACGGTACTGTCAACTGAGTCTGGATATTGGGGTTCGACGTCGCCTCAATCGTCTTGTACCCCTCCAGTAGTGCGTCCAACTCGGCAGTAGTCAATAATGGCTACGGGACTCCTCTCCCTCACCCTATCCCTCACCCTGATCCTCACCTTCATCATGTGCTCAAGGGGGATGTCGTCCGGCTATCATTTTTTATCTACAATTTTGAACCAGAAAATTAAGAATAATAAATATTTATATTTATATCTAATTAGTAATTAACTATTAAACCCTAAACCTATAAATTAAACTAAATATATTAAAATTCAATTTAAAAAAAATAAATTAAAGTAAATACTAATGAAATTAAATATTAATTAAACTTATTATATATTAAAATTCAATTAAATAACAATTACATTAAAGTAAATACTAATAAAATTAAATATTAATTAAACTAAAATAAAATTAAAAACTACCTTTAATGTTATTTTAAACTAATGTAAATTAAAGTTAATTAAACTAATCTAAACTAAATTAAAGTTAATTAAACTAATGTAAAATTAATATAATTTAAATAAACTTCAATTAATTAAAATTAGCCTAAAGTTAATTAAACTAAATTAAAATTAACCTAAAGTTAATTAAACTAATCTAAACTAAATTAAAAATAATTAAACTAAATTAAAATTAACCTAAAATTAATTAAACAAATCTAAACTAAATAAAAATTAATTAAACTAAATTAAAATATATATAATGTAAATAAACTTCAATTAATTAAAATTAACACATAAAGTTAATTAAACTAAATAAACTAAAATAAAGTTAATTAAACTAAATTAAAGTTAAAAACTAAACTAATTTATAAATTAATTCAATGTTATGGACCTCTCGTTTCTATGGTAACGGGAATTCCGTGGACGTCAACCGAACGAATAACGTGAAAATGGAATGGAAAACGAAGAAGTAAAATGGAATGGAAAACGGGAAAGGAAAACGGAAATGAAAAACGGAATGGAAAAGAAAAACGAAGAGGAAAAGAAAAGAAGAAGAAAAGAAAACGAGGGGGAAAGGCTGTTTTGTGGCCTTTATTTTGATTTTTGCGACCCTAGCGTCGCAATTTTGTAATCATGAAATAAAATCAAACGTCATGAGTGTCCATTTTCCTGGAATGCATTGTGCTCTGTAATGTCCTTTTCAGAGATATTGTCTTCTATGTGGGACGGTTTAACTTTACGAACAACAAACCAATCTATAAGATCTCGTCTGTGATTTGGGTAGTTCAGATAATAGACTTGAATCGCCTGTGAAGCCATGACGTACCTATCATCTGTGCGTATACGTTTAGACTTATTAACCTCCACAATTTGTAAATGATCCATCTTAAGAATTCCGCCCCATCTGGTTGTCTGGAACAACGTGCAATTGAACATAACAATGTGTTTTAGAGTCGGACTTGCATACTGAATCCCAATAATCTCATCTATAACTCCGTAGTAATTATTTTCATTCGTGCCGAAAACTTGACCCTTTATGCAAACTCCACTGTTATTCGTCGATCGGTTAACAGAATGCGCCTTCGTTTGAAATCTGTACCCGTTGCCTACGTAGCCAGTATAAGATCTTGCTACCCGTGTGGGTCCTTTCGCCAAAGAAATAATGTGTGGATCAGCTACAGGCAATGTTGGTGAGTCAACTTGTGTGATTTCACTTATATATATTAAATATGTCAAAATGAACGCTATTAAACAAATTATTAAACAAAACTTACGTAAGCACAGAACCAAGAACAAAACTCTTTGTCCATTATTGATCCTTCGTCAGCAGTTGTAATGTTCGGCCGTAACATTCGAACATATAGGTTTAGAAATAATCTGTACGGGATATGCGATGTATCACACAAAAGTTAAAACGGAAAATGTTGAAAGCGTGTAAAATTGTATAGACGATGAGAAGATTAACAAAAAAAACTTACTCCAGGTACGGTTCCACTTTAGTGCAGTTGCATAACACGTACGTTTGGATAACGTGATACTCAACATCGGTCAACGGCCTCCGCAAGCATTTTCCCACAGTCATGATAGCTTTAGTAAATATGGACAAATCATTTACATCAACCCCTTCTTGTAAATTATAAACAACGTTTAGCTTCAAGGGTTGAAACTACTCTGCAATGTGCTGATCAAAATAGTAGGAACAAAATGTCATAGTCTCCTACGTAAGGTATGCACTACAAATAGATCCTTCTACTCGTGCCTTATTTCCTACCGTCTTCTTCAACCGACCTAAGTACCTTTCAAATGGGTACATCCAGCGGTAGTGAACCGACCCTCCTAAGAAAGCCTCATATGGCAGATGGATTGGAAGACGTTCCATTGAGTCAAATAATGTATGTGGAAACATTCACTCCAACTTACAAATAATAATAGCAATCTCTGAACTCATTGATGCGGCAGTGGCATCGGTCAACTCTGTACAAGTCAATTCCGTGAAGAAAACACTCAACTGCGTAAGCGGCTCCCAATGTCTATGCTCTAGAAATGGTCTGAACGCGACAAACAGTAATCGTTGCATGAATACATGACAATCGTGGCTTTTCATCCCGAACATTATATGTTTTTGGCTTTCTATACACCGACTAAGATTAGACACGTATCCGTCAGGGAATTTGATTGATTTGATCTAGTTGAATAATGTTTCTTTTTCATCTGTCGTCAACATATACTTTGCTTTTGCGTAATGATTATTATCGTCGGGCTCCAACACAGGTCTATGACATATTTCTCGGATATCATAACATGCATTCAAATTGTCCTTTGTTTTACCGGGAATGTTGAGAATAGTATTGAAAACGTTGTCGAAGAAATTCTTCTCAATATGCATGACATCTAAGTTATGTCTTATTAGTAGATCTTCCCAATACGGTAGATCCCAAAAAATACTTCGTTTCTTCCAGCCTGTGTTTTTTCCAGCCACTTTGTTTGCATTCTCTGCACCTTCTTCTGTAATCTTTCGCATGCCCAACGCTTCTATACCGTGAATTATTTGACGTTCACTAAACATTGTCAAGGAGATTTCTTTTTGTACACGTCCACCTTTCTTCGAGTTAGTATTGTTAGAACGGAATGGATGATTCAAAGGTAGAAAGTGTCTATGACAATCAAACCAACAAGTTTTTCGGCCGTTTCTAAGAGAAAATGCCTCTGTGTCATGCATGCAATGTGGACATGCGTATTTTCCCGCCGTACTTCATCCCTTAAGAGGATGAGAGATATGATGAGATTGTGTAAAACTACTGACTAACCAAACAAATTTTCTATAAATAAACTTGAAATAAAGGTATTAAAATTAAAACCGAACATACCTGACAACATTGAATTCGCTGGGCAGTCACTGATCGTCCATATTAGTGCAGCGCACATCAAGAAATTCTGTTTCTTAGATACATCGTACATCATAACACCATCCATCCACAAGTTTTTCAACTCTGCAATAAGCGGCTGTAAATAAATATCCAGTTTCGGTTTGGGACTTTTCGGGCCGGGAACGATCACTGTTAAGAAAATAACCGGGTTTTTCATGCACATTGATGGTGGCAAGTTGTACGGGGTGACCATCACCAGCCATAGTGAATACTGTGCTCCGGATGCTCCAAATGGGTTAAATCCGTCCGTGCATAAACCCAATCTGACATTTCTAGGCTCTTGGGCAAACTCGGGATGAAAGTTATTCAAATGCTTACATGCAGCAGCATCTGAAGGATGTCTCATAACACCGTCTCCCTGGGAATGCTCGTGATGCCATCTCATATGCGTAGTTGTCACATCTGATGCATACAATCGTTGCAGACGGGATAGAACATGCGTGTGTGTGGAATCAAGCTGCGTTTACCTTGTTTATACCTCGATTGGAAGCAAATTTTGCACTGATGCAGGTTCTCATCCACATTCTAGAAAATCATGCATCCGTTACGACACGAATCTATTTTCTCAATGGGTAATCTGAGGCCCTCAACTAACTTTTTCATGTCGTACAAACTTTGTGGTATCGTGTTTTCGGGTGACGTGCAACGAAGATACCATTCTACAATTGAATCAAATCCTCTACTCGGAATGTGATACTGCGATTTTATATTTAGCAGTTCTGTAGCCGCAGCAAGTTGAATCACCTCACAACCGTCATATAATGGTCGACTAGCTGTCATGAGCATCTCGTGCATCTTACAAGCTTCTGGGTTCATTTCCTCTTCAACTAAGTTTTGTTCAACATCTTCTCTTTCGCGGTTCTTTTGATTACCATACCCCCCACAAATATCGTGTATCATCTGCTGCATTCCACCAAAATGTTGAACTTCGTTATCAACTGCAACATCAACATTTGAGCTGCTTCCTTCAAACTGTCGTGATTCCTATACTGCTGCTTCGAACATTTCCTTCGTTTCACCCTGATACACCCAGTGACAATAATTTGGCACAAATCCCCAACTGTAAAGATGCTTCTTCAACGCAGACACTGGAATGATTCTCCTATTGTTGCATTTCTTGCACTGACATTGTAACTCTTGCCATACTTTTCATAATACACGGTTGTTTTGCAAAATTCAACAAACTGCTCAACTCCGGCAACAAATTCATCGTTCAAAAGCCTTTTATTAAATGAATATACATCCATTCTCTCATTTTTTTTTCTTTCCTGTAAACAAATGAATGGTTCAAGGGGTTTTTATAGGGGCTAAGCATTTTGTGTTGCGACCCTAGAGACGCTAATTTGCGACCCTGACGTCGCTTTTCCTAATTTGCAACTCTGGGGTGGCGTATTTGTGACCACGGAGTCACATTTTTCCCTCCATAATTTTGGCGCCATTTCTCCCTACCATTCCATCACATCAAGTCGCAACGTATTTGCGACTCCAAGGTAACAAATATTTGCCACCAACTCGTCGTTTTTGTCCCGCCAAACTTTCGCGCCAAATTTAGTGACTCTGTTTCATTAAAGTCACTAATTTACCACGGCAGCGTCACAATTTAAAGGCGACTTTGGCGTTGTATTCTTCCCGCCATTTTTTGTGACTCTATGTCAAGCATGTCACAAAATTACGACTCGTAGTGCATGGTAAAAAGTTCTCTTCTAAGTAATTCTCCACCCTTGGTTAGATTTTAACTATAGTTAACCATCAAATAATCAAAATAAAAATAAAAAAATAATTTATAAATTGTTTAACACCTAACACACAAGCAAACAATATGTAGAAATTAAATTAAACTTTCTCTGTAAATCCCGGTGCCTTACAGTCTCCCCACCTAAAAAAATTTGGGTCCTTGCAAAAGTCACGCTTCGGGAAACAAGAACGGATATCGTTCTCTCATCCTATCCTCGAGTTCCCAAGTACCATCCTCCATTAACAGAGTCTTCCATTAAACCTTCACAAGGTTAATGTTTTTGTTTCTTAAAACTTTCTGCTCGATTGCCATGATTTTCACGGGTGTTTCCTCGTAGGTCAAATTAGTATCTAAAACAAGCGGTTGGTAGTCTATGATGTGTGATCGATCAACCACGTATTTCTGGAGCATAGACACGTGGAAAACATTATGAAAAGCTGAAAGAACAGGTGGCAATACTAAACAATAATCTAACTTTCCAACCCGGTTTAAGATCTCAGAAGGCCCCATAAATCGAGGACTAAGTTTTCCCCTTATTACTCTGTCTTTGTTTGCAAGGCAAGTGAACCTACATTGATATTCTATCCCATTAATCAGATGGAATGAACCTGCCCCGTTAAGTGAAATTATGTCGTGCACAACTATAATTTTCCCCTTAACGACATATTCTTCATTAATTATGGCCCTACTTAATGCGAACCTCCAACCACATTATTCAAGGGACCAAAATAATATGATTTACCTAAAAGCATCACTACCAGAATGCTTTAACAAGCCTAAGTCCAGTTTCTTGCCTAGAAACCTCGTTTCTACCAAAACCGACTTTTAAACAGCTTAAACTTGGAAAATTAAATATCTGGAAAAATAACAGTTTCCCAACTTTAGAATGATCTAAAATCACCCAAGATCACAAGCCCAACTCATAAAACAAACACCCAAAGAATTTCCAACCAAAAGAGCAAAACTAGCCTAAACTAGTGTAGTTTTACTCTATTTTCGGTCACTACGTGAGGGTCTAATTTTCTAAATAAAACCAGCAGCCATTTGGTACCAATACCACTTCCAAAATCATTTTTATACACTTAGAAGTCTCCCAAAAATACCTCATAATTAAACTCGTACAAAAGAGTGTATTTCTATACTAATTTCGGTTCCTAAAAGGCACTAATCCTCCAAATCATATCACAATTTCAGCAGCTAAAAAAAAGGCTTAAAACATCAATAAAAACATGCTAAATAACATACAATAGTCTAGAATTAATCACAATTTAATTTAACAACCATTGGGCAAAATTACTCCATAAACATGCATGTTTTCGCTCTTTTTAATATTCTTTAAATCTCATACTTCAACATCTTTAAGTTCAGCCCAATTTCATAAATTTCATACTTAAAAGTATCCTAAATACTCCCAAATCAGAGAACATAATTCTTTTTAATGGAAAAGAAAAGTAATGCATAATATTAATTAACCTTAAACTATTTCTGCTCGCCCTAGGTTCTTGAATTTCAAGATTCAAGTCCTTTTCTTTCCAAGAAATTCCACCACCTTGAACCCTAACCTTGAGGTGAACTCCTCCATTCTCCATAAATCTTTCACTAAACGCTTCCAATCAAGAAATACACCTACTACGACGAAGAAACAAACGAAAAATCATTTAAATTCAGATAAAACTTTTTAGGTCCGAATTCATTGTTACCCCACCACATTTTCTAAAGATTTTGAATTGCTGTGAAATTATTCTCATTGGAAAGATGACAAAAAAACTGATCAGAATGGACTACTTACTTGCGCAAATCGGAGTCCAGATGATAAAGTTATGGCGAAAATACTTCTTGACGTTACCTTTGGATGAAAATAAGAGAAAAAATATTAAGGAGAGGATGGTTTTCGGCTGAATGAGGGAAGAAGATGAAATTTTAGGGTTCAATCTCGTTTTCCCTTAATTACGAAAATGTCACTGCACTAAGACGATCATAACTCATTATCACCGGGACTCCGAATGATGATCCGTCAGTTGCGTTGGAATTGTAATAACGAGACGATTAAAATCATGTCAAAATATTAAATAAAACTTGTGGTTTTAATTTTGAGGTTTGGGAAATTACAAAAATGCCCTTACGAGAAAACGAGATAACGAGATAAATTCACATCCAAGTTATCAATCCAACCTCATTAATTAATATCATTTTAGAAAATAATATTATAATCATTTTTTAGTCTTACTTAGTAACGGGTCGTTACACAACCCCTGAGCCCTTATAAGCTAAAACAACAACTGAACATACCTTTTGAGCCTTAACTAAAACCACTCTTCTTTCCTGTCTCTCACCCCGTAGATTTCCTATCTCAATACTACAAGCCTAATCAAACCATTGGTATATGTTAACTCAACCCACTTAATCTACTCTTTCCCAAACCTAAAGACAATCAATCATTGAACTTTCGTCTACACCCCATGTATCACAACGCCACAGTCATAATTCTTTCATTGTCACCTCGCGTATCACAACGCTATAGTCACCCGTTTTACATGAGTAGAAAATCGCATGCTTTCATCAATAGAAAATCACATGCTTTCAAGAGCGTTGCTTATACCGCCACAATAACAACATGTAACGTCTTACTCCTCCCACCATTACATGGGTTACACAGCATGGCGCTCAAACACATGAATTAAAATGTTAACGAGTCATGAAATGAATGTATGCCATACATAACTATGCTTAAACAATACTCATTTTATAACTCAACCAAATAGGATATTGTTAGTAATGTAATCACTTCGACTCGACCAATCAGGATAATAAAAGAACACATCAGCTATTTGTTCAATCTTCCACTTACCATGTTATCAATCATAAAAAAGTCATATAGTCACATTCAAGAATCAAAATTAAAGTATGAACACAAAGTATTCAATCATTATCCAATTTTCCCTCAAACTATTACTATAAAGACTCGAAAATTATATGTAATTTAAATCAGAGTAAAAATAGTGGAGGTTTATTTTTTTCAAAAAATCGGCATGGTGCCGTTTGTATTTCGGACTAACCAAAACCTATGTACATGGTTCGCAAGCAGAAAAAGCAGTAAATCAAAGGAAATGTGCATCTCCTAGTTTTATTTGAGTCCCAAAATGGACAAATACAAAACAAGTCATAAATGCTCTCATGAGCTCAGAATGGAAGTACATAAAACCTAATAATCAATGGTAGAACCCAAGAGAGAATTGTACAATTCTCCATCTACCAGCTGCTTCTTTTGATGTATATATATTGTCAAAAAATTGTCAATAAGGCGAATGTGAATAAAATTAGAAACCATATATTTACCATCAATATTGATAGAACCATAATGTAGAAAATGATTCAGTTTTATCAAACACTATACCATTATGATAGTGTAACGTCCCGTTATTTTTGTGATAAAAAAAACTTTTATTTATTTTATTTTAATTTAAGTAATTAAAGTTTATTTATTTATCGGTAAATTAGAATTTAATAGTTTATTTTGGTTTAAGTCCTTTTAATTACCTTTTTAGTTTATTTTCGTTTTCATGGTATTAAAAATTATTAACGGGCCAATTAATAATTATTAATCACCATTGGGATAGTTTAAGATCATCGGGTTTCGTTTTATAAGTCAAAAGTCATAAAAGGACGCAACCGTCATTTCCAATTTCTTAAAAATATCAAAAACACTATTCACTCATCTTTAAAATCACCACTTTGACCAAAATTGACCAAAACTTGTCATTCTTTTCCTTGCCATTGCCGTGAGCTTCTCATCCATGGATGAGAAGAAATTCTTCTTGGCTTTTTTTCGTTTCTCAGCGGATCGTCGTGTTTTCGGTTGCGTTGGATTGGTAGGGACGAGGGCTACCTATCCAACCTAGCTTTTTGGAGTTTCCCATTCTCTAAGGGAAGTCCCAAAAAGTAAGTTTTCAAAAAAATTTAGATGGTTTTGTTCGTTTTTTATTATAAATGAGTTTTAAAGTTGAAATCATGAATTTCTATCATGGAATTTGACGATTTTGAGCCCGGATTTTCGAAAAACACTATTCATCCGAAATCACTATTCATCTGAAATCACTATTCATCCGAAAATGCAAACTTGTTCTCATATTAGATATGAGTTGAAATATGTTGTGCAATTGATGAATTGTAGGTGCGATTTCTCGGTTGTTGAATTGTGGGAAATCGGAGATTTGGACCAAAACTAATTTGGCTAAGGTGAGAATAGTTAGGTTTTAAAGTAACTATAGAAAGCGAATGAGTATGATGGTTTGTAGAATTTGAAACTAAGATTAGAATCCGAATCTAAGATTAGAGGGATGTGAGTTAGTACCCTAGGATTAGAAGTTAATCCTTTAAGTGAGAACTTAGGAGTTCTCGAGGAAAGTATTGAACCTTAGAAGTTCTTAGTAAGATTCATTTCGAAGTTAGGTTGGATCATTGGAGGTTAGAAGATCCCAACTTGTTTATAGAACGGTTAATAGAACCTCGGATTATTATTGGAAGTTTAGAATCCTTGAAGGTTAGGTTAATCGTTTATGTTATGATTTTACTTTTATTATTGTAGCGGAGTTCGATTTACATATCGTTCGTCCGAGATGCTTATCTATTTTACTTTATGTCATTTACTTTATATCTTTTACTTTATGCTTGCATCAACTACTTTAATTTCGCACTTTATTTATTTACTTTTACAAGGATATGCAAGCATATGCATATCATATTGCATCATACCATTCTCGCACCATTCATGAAAAAGAAATGAAAGTGAGAAAAGAAATTATGGGGAGAATGTTGGAGCCTATGGGTAGTGTTCGCATCACCTACAGAAAAGAAACGAAAGTGAAAAAGAAATGAAAGTGAAAAAGAAATGAAAGTGAAAAAGAAAAGAAAGTGAAAGAGAAAAGAAGGAAGAATGATGAACCCTACGTGGAGTTCACATCACCTTCAGTGAAAAAGAAATGAAAGTGAAAAAGAAAAGAAAGTGAAAGAGAAAAGAAGGAAGAATGATGAACCCTACGTGGAGTTCACATCACCTTCAGAGAAAAGAAAGAATTTGAAAGAAAAAGAGACGAATGGGATCCTACGGGATTTGCTCATTACTATAGATGAAAAAGGAGTGAATGGGATCCTACGGGATTGACGCATTACTTCTTCATACATAGGGAGTTGAATGGTATCCTGCAGGATTGACGCATTACTTCCTCATGCATAAGGCTGAATGGGATCCTACGGGATGTTCTCATTACCCTTCATTCACGTACAAAAGGGCAATTGCGAAGTCCTACGGGATGCTCTCATGCATTCATGTTTATGATAGATGAAAGAGAGAATCAAGAAGTTGTATGATGTGAAAAGTATATTTACTTTTCTTACTTATGTCATAACAATGTTGATGGATGAGTATTGACTATGATTATTAGTAATATCATCCTTAGAAAGTATAAAACGAAACTACTAAAGTTTAGAGAACTTTAGGATTGATTGTGTCAGATTAATTGGACACAAATCGGAATACGAGTTTGAGGTCTATCTTTACTTTTTATGCTTATTATTCTCACTGGGCTTAGTTTGTTAGCTCATGATATTACAAAATTTCAGGTAATGCCCTGTAAGAGGTCGAGGGAGGGGAGGTGGTGCTGCGTGATCGAGGGATGCTGACCTCGAGATGGACTCTTTTGTTGTAAAGTTTATGTAATTATTTTTGTGAATTTCAAAGACTTTGATGTTGTATTTAGCTCATAAGAGCTTTTGATGTGGGTTTTATGATATGAAATATTTGAACTCCTATTTGGGATTTAAAATCCATGTGATTTTATTAGATTTGAAAAATTAGGATGTAAACAGGTTTTTGGCATGCCAATTTTCAAACAAAACCACGCAAATTTTCTTAAAATAAAAGACTTCCGCTATTTTCTCTGATTTAATTTATTTAAAAGTGACGGGTCGTCACAGTTGGTATCAGAGCCGACGGGTTCTGTAGAGTACATGGGATGCATGTTAGTTTTCATGTTTTGTTTTAAGTCCATTCTCAAGTCATCATCTGAGATCAGTAGCACCAGGTATGCCTATAACTTCTATTCTCATGCTTTATTTCTTTGATATTGGAAGAATTATGAGAATATTGTTAAAAGTTAATGATGTTTGTGATAGTTTACATCCTTGTAAAACCACTATGTGGTTATGTTTATTTGACCCATTTTGAGATTTGGGTAAGGGTGTCGGGAAAGTGAGGACCCTGTGCAGTTTTGGAGGTTATACACCTTGTTAAGAGTATTGACATAATGACAAAGTAAAGGAGATGAGATACTCCGAGAAATAAACCGTTTGATCCTTAAAGCTAATCAAAGTGTTATTGTCACACAATTGCTAAGTAGTGGTCTTAGTAGATGTGTGTGGACTTTTATGTGTAAAAAGGGGATATGTTGTCTAGAGCCGAGTATTAAGAGATGAAACACCTGTTTGAGGTGAGAAATTGTTGAAAAGAAATCGGTCTAGCTCGAGTTCAGTAACATAGATTTAACTCAATGGACAAGTTCGTGGTTTGAGTTGAGAAAGTTGAATTATGGTAAATGGTAAATCCTTATGGTAGCATTGTGCTAAAAGGAAAGAGAGTTGCCACTCAAAAGAGGAAGTAAGGACTTTACGTGATAAGTTCCAACGAGGACCATTAATGACAATGTTAATTGGTGATTTGCCTAGTTTGGTCGTTATTACACTATGGTGTATCAATCTGAATTGAAAATACTCGAGGTCGAGTAATGAAGATCCATATTCAGTAAAATTATCAAGATTGACTAAAACTAAGGTGGAGTGCTGGTATTCGATTGAAGTATAGAAGAAAGTTGATGGACCGTGGTATCGGTAACTTTTACAAGGAAATGAGATGGTTTGGTGAATTTCAATTCACCTTGTGTTTGACCATCTAATTGTATGGAGAATTTGATAAACTTGTAGGTCGTAGTTTGGACCTACTAAGTCTTTTCAAGATAAGACTCTAAAGTGAATCCTATGTTGGAATGTTAGAATGTTATTGGACTAAGGTGTTTGACAGACTCCAGTTTTGCTTTGTAAGAAAGGAAATGATCTCTGAAGTTGAGTTCATTCAAGATTTGAATAAGGAAGCTTAGGAGTTATCCTTATCTTGGATTTCGCGTATTATGAAAGGAAAAGAAAATTAACTACTACGGGACAGACTACCTCTTCAAAAGAAGAAAGTAAAGGATGACGACGCAAGTCAAGGGATACCGCAGCAGCAACAATAGCAACATCAACAACATCAACATCAGCATCAACAGCAACAATAGCAGCGGCAACAACAACTAGTTAGAGGTGGAGCTCAACAAGGATTGGATCATCCTTACTACAATAGTTGTGCCAGTTTCCATCAGGGAGATGCACACTTCCATCAAGATGCTATGTTGTGATCAAACTTGGATTCACGCCACTTTTATAGGGCGTATAAGATACAACCATCACAACATAGTAGTAAAGTCAGAATTATCAAGAAAAGCTACCAGTATGGTAGTGGTTTATCATTTATTATTTTAAGGTCGTTTGGCTTTTGTTCTGTTTAATTCTGGAGCTAATCACTCTTTTATTTTATCTCGTTATGTTGAATTTACTTTTCGGGGACGAATAGCCCTTTTTAGGAGGGTTGACTATAACGTCCCGTTATTTTTGTGATAAAAAAAAAACTTTTATTTATTTTATTTTAATTTAAGTAATTAAAGTTTATTTATTTATTGGTAAATTAGAATTTAGTAGTTTATTTCGGTTTAAGTCCTTTTAATTACCTTGTTAGTTTATTTTCGTTTTAATGGTATTAATAATTATTAACGAGCCAATTAATAATTATTAATCACCATTGGGATAGTTTAAGATCATCGGGTTTCGTTTTATAAATCAAAAGTCATAAAAGGACGCAACCGTCATTTCCAATTTCTTAAAAATATCCAAAAAACTATTCACTCATCTTTAAAATCACCACTTTGACCAAAATTGACCAAAACTTGTCATTCTTTTCCTTGCCATTGCCGTGAGCTTCTCATCCATGGATGAGAAGAAATTCTTCTTGGCTTTTCTTCGTTTCTCAGTGGATCATCGTGTTTTCGGTTGCGTTGGATTGGTAGGGACGAGGGCTACCTATCCAACCTAGCTTTTCGGAGTTTCCCGTTCTCTAAGGGAAGTCCCAAAAAGTAAGTTTTCAAAACTTTTTAGATGGTTTTGTTCGTTTTTTATTATAAATGAGTTTTGAAGGTTAAATCATGAATTTCTATCATGGAATTTGACGATTTTGAGCCCGGATTTTCGAAAAACACTATTCACCAGAAAACACTATTCATCTGAAATCACTATTCATCTGAAATCACTATTCATCCGAAAATGCAAACTTGTTCTCATATTAGATATGAGTTGTAATATGTTGTGCAATTGATGAATTGTAGGTGCGATTGCTCGGTTGTTGAATTATGGGAAATCGGAGATTTGGACCAAAACTAATTTGGCTAAGGTGAGAATAGTTAGGATTTAAAGTAACTATAGAAAGCGAATGAGTATGATGGTTTGTAGAATTTGAAACTAAGATTAGAATCCGAATCTAAGATTAGAGGGATGTGAGTTAGTACCCTAGGATTATAAGTTAATCCTTTAAGTGAGAACTTAGGAGTTCTCGAGGAAAGTATTGAACCTTAGAAGTTCTAAGTTAGATTCGTTTCGAAGCTTAGGTTGGATCATTGGAGGTTAGAAGATCCCAACTTGTTTATAGAACGGTTAATAGAACCTCAGATTATTATTGGAAGTTTAGAATCCTTGAAGGTTAGGTTAATCGTTTACGTTATGATTTTACTTTTATTATTGTAGCGGAGTTCGATTTACATATGGTTGGTCCGAGATGCTTATCTATTTTACTTTATGTCATTTACTTTATATCTTTTACTTTATGCTTGCATCAACTACTTTAATTCCGCATTTTATTTATTTACTTTTACAAGGATATGCAAGCATATGCATATCATATTGCATCATACCATTCTCGCACCATTCATGAAAAAGAAATGAGAGTGAGAAAGAAATGAAGGGGAGAATGTTGGAGCCTACGGGTAGTGTCCGCATCACCTTCAGAAAAAGAAACGAAAGTGAAAAAGAAATGAAATTGAAAAAGAAATGAAAGTGAAAAAGAAAAGAAAGTGAAAGAGAAAAGAAGGAAGAATGATGAACCCTACGTGGAGTTCACATTACCTTCAGTGAAAAAGAAACAAAAGTGAAAAAGAAATGAAAATGAAAAAGAAAAGAAAGTGAAAGAGAAAAGAAGGAAGAATGATGAACCCTACGTGGAGTTCACATCACCTTCATAGAAAAGAAAGAATGTGAAAGAAAAAGAGACGAATGGGATCCTACGGGATTTGCTCATTACTCTAAGTGAAAAAGAGACGAATGGGATCCTACGGGATTTGCTCATTACTCTAGATGAAAAAGGAGTGAATGGTATCCTACGAGATTGACGCATTACTTCTTCATACATAGGGAGTTGAATGGTATTCTGCAGGATTGACGCATTACTTTCTCATGCATAAGGCTGAATGGGATCCTACGGGATGTTATTATTAACCTTCATTCGCACAAAAGGGCAATTCCGAAGTCCTACGGGATGCTCTCATGCATTCATGTTTATGATAGATGAAAGAGAGAATCGAGAAGTTGTATGATGTGCAAAGTATATTTACTTTTCTTACTTATGTCATAACAATGTTGATGGATGAGTATTGACTATGATTATTAGTAATATCATCCTTAGAAAGTATAAAACGAAACTACCTAAAGTTTAGAGAACTTTAGGATTGATTGTGTCAGATTAATTGGACACAAATCAGAATACGAGTTTGTGGTCTATCTTTACTTTTTATGCTGATTATTCTCACTGGGCTTAGTTTGTTAGTTCATGATATTACAAATTTCAGGTAATGCCCTGTAAGAGGTCGAGGGAGAGGAGGTGGTGCTGCGTGATCGAGGGATGCTGACCTCGTGATGGACTCTTTTGTTGTAAAGTTTATGTAATTATTTTTGTGAATTTCAAAGACTTTGATGTTGTATTTATCTCATAAGAGCTTTTGAAGTGGGTTTTATGATATGAAATATTTGAACTCCTGTTTGGGATTTAAAGTCCATGTGATTTTATTAGATTTGAAAAATTAGGATGTAAACAGGTTTTTGGCATGCCAATTTTCAAACAAAACCACGCAAATTTTCTTAAAATAAAAGATTTCCGCTGTTTTCTTTGATTTAATTTATTTAAAAGTGATGGGTCGTCACAGATAGGGTAGTAGAAAGCAAGCAACCCCAATTTATATGATATGATCTCTATAATGGCTAATGGCCACTTGCTCATATAAAAAAAATGAGAATATGCAGCATATTATTTAAGCATGTTATGGTTTTATATCTAACATTTTAATTACTTACTTTTCAAAGAAAAATGGAACATTTTCTTGGTTCTTGCAGTGTTTTGATGACATATTGGGAACTATTCTTATTCTCTTTCACCCCATACCGAAAGGTAATTGGTAATGCAGAGTACTGAGATTTGGGGCCAAATTATAAAGCTTTATTTTGGTCAAAATTTTTATGAAACCGGGGTTTTTGGAATTTGAAATTATGTAGCTTGTATTTAAATGTATAAAGGAATGTGTTTTATAAATCTAAGTTTATGCCGCTTGTGTTTGGTAAGGTGTGTTTTGGTTCAAAAATTTTGTGTTATTGAACTCTTTTAGATTTGAGAAGGGTTAATAAACTCAAATATTTTACTCTTTCCAAAGGTTTAATATAATCGAATTTGAGATTATTAAAGTTACAGAAGCTAGACTTATGAATACTATTTTAGTCCACTTCACCCCTCCTGCCAAACGTTCAGAGTCTTTGATAAATTTTGAATACCATATAAAGTAATTACACTAGTTACCCACTTAATTTCACATATGCTACTTCATTAAATTATAATAATAAAAATACCCAAAAACCACAACTCTTTTTTTTTTAGAGATATTGTATCAAATTAAGAGAGGTGAGACTCGAACCTTCAACCTCTTAAAAGAGTAGATGTTTGACCAGATAAACTATACTCGGGGCAAAAACCATAAAGTTTATAGAAAATTAGAGATCCCTCCAATTCAATTCGGTCCTCAAATTCAAGTCACCCATTAATTACAGTTTCCATCTTTAGGTGATATTTTAGATGAATAGAAATGCTTCCTTACCTATAATGAATATATTTTCATTGGTTCCAATAAATGTCAATTAATTGGAATAGGTATGAGTATTTACTTTGATTTACCAAAAAAAAAAGACGCACTACAAGAATTTCATAAGAAGCTTTTTAAATGTCATCTTTTCTAAAAGTTTACAGTTTTTAGCCATCACCTTTTGTCTAAAAATTGAGAAAAAAATATTATTTAATTAAATATGATTATCAATAATAATTATATTACACCAGTTAAATTTAACCAAATATTACAACAAAAATAAAATATTACTTAACGCCTACGTGAATCACAATATTTGTAAACTAAAAATTAAACTAAATCATATTTAGACGAACACTATTACAAAACAACACATTGTGAGAGATGTTCTTAGATTCTCCAAATCCGTCACCCACGCTTCCAAGAATCCTTGATGATTTTTCAATTTCCTAAAATTAGAACATGAAAAAAACATAAGACCTCACGCACTTATGTGATCCTAAACATTCTTAAGCAAGCAAAAGACTTGGATCATGTAACGTCCCGTTACTTTTAGAGGTAATTTTTTTTTATTTTAAATAAAGTATTTAAGTTTAGTTTAAACTTAGTAATTTCGATTTTAGTAGTTATTTTCATTCGAAACCTTTTTAATCCTTTTATTACTTTAAATTAGTTTCGGTGAACATTAATAATTATTACCGGGCCAATTAATAATTATTAATCACCTTTTGATTCATTTAAGATATTCGGGTTTCGTTTTATAAACTAAATCATTTAAAAAGGACGTAACCGTCATTTTCCAATTTCTTAAAATATTTACTATTCATTTTCTTCTTCTTTTAAAAAAGTCAACTTAGTCTACAAAAATATCATTCTCTCCTTTTCTTTCCCTCTCAAGGCCGAGCCTCCCTCCTCCCACTCTCTCTCTCTCTCTTGGCTTTTCTTCATTTCTCGGTGGATCGCCGTAATTCCTGTTCCATTGAAAAGCTCTCGATCCAGGGATCGTTTTCAACCTAACAATCGAGGTTTTCATCAATTTTCTACAAGCCTCAAGGTATGACAAAGTTTCTAAATCAAGCTTTGAATAGTGTTTTAATGGAGGATTTAGATTGAAATCTTCAAATTCACACACCGAAGTTTGAAGATTTCAATCGAGGAAGTTGTTTTAGACAATTTTAGAAACTTCCCTAAACCCTAAAATTGAATTTGAGTCGAAAGCCCGTTCTATGTGAATTTCTCTCACTTAGCCTTGGTTAGGGTGTTTAGGTTGTTATGATTTGGTATTTTACTGAAATTTTCGAAAACCGATTATTGTGTAAATGTAACGTCCCGTTATTTTGTGTAAAAAAAATTTATTTAATTTATTTTAATTTAAGTAATTAAAGTTTATTTATTTATCGGTAAATTAGAATTTAGTAGTTTATTTCATTTTAAGTCATTTTAATGGCTTTATTTATTTAAATACGTTTTAATGGTATTAATAATTATTAACGGGCCAATTAATAATTATTAATCACCATTGGGATAGTTTGAGAAGTTCGGGATTCATTTTTAAGCCAAAAGTCATAAAAGGATGCAACCGTCATTTCTAAATTTGTAAAATATCTAAATACTATTTGTCATCTTCTTTAAATGAAACTTTGACCACAAGTTGACCACAAATCAATCTCCAATTCTCTCCTCCCACCCGTGGCTCTCCAAGAAGAAAAGAGAAAATTTGCTTTTCGTTTATTTCTAGACGGATCGGCTCGAACTTGGATTTATTGGAAAGCCCTCGGGTCTACGATTCTGTTCCACCTAGCTATTGTCCGTTTCTCTCGAGATCCAAGGAGTTCTCGGTAAGTAAAGCTTGAAACCCTAAGCTCCAAATAGTGTTTTAATGGAGTTTTCTTTGATTTCCTTCGATTTCGTGTTGTAGAACTCGGTGTTTGTTAATACGGGAGTAGTTTTATGAGTTTTTGGAAACTTTCCCTTAACCCTAAAACTGAGTTTCAGTCGAAACCCTTCCCGTTTGAAGTTTACCCTTTTGTTTGATTTTGGGTTAGAATTTAATGAAATAATGTTTATTTAAATTCAATTCGGGAAAGGGCTTAATGTTCAAAAACCCTAATTATCGATACCCATTGAAATTGGGAATATCGAATTTGCTTAAAACCAACTCGAAACACTTTTAAATTGCCTAAAAGCCGGAAAACCAAACCCAAAGCCCATTTTCTTGCTAGGGCCGTGGGCCTCTTGTGGGGTTTTGTTGGATTTTCGTCGTTTTGTACGTTTAGTTGATGTTTGATTGATAGTTGGTAAATTATTAGGATTTAAAGTAATTATAGAAATCGAATAAGTGTGATGGTCTGTAGAATTGAAAACTAAGATTAGAATTTGAATCTAAGATTAGAGGGAAGTGAGTTAGTGCCCTTAGGATTAGAATTTAATCCTTTAAGTAAAACTTAGGAGTTCTCGAGGAAGGTATTGAATCTTAGAAGATCCTAAGTTAGATTCGTTTCGAAGCTTAGGTTGGATCATTGGAAGTTAAAAGAACCAACTTGTATTTAGAACGGTTAATAGAACCTCAGATTATGTTGGAAGTTTAGAATCGTTTAAGTTATGTTTCTACTCTTATTATTGATACCGGAGTTCGATTGACATATCGTTCGTCCGAGATTACTATCTATTTTACTTTATGTCATTTACTTTACATCCTTTACTTTATGCCCCTTTATTTATGTTTGTATCGACTACTTTAATTCCGCACTTTACTTATTTACTTTTATAAGGATATGCAAGCATATGCATATCATATTGCATCATACCATTCTCGCATCATTCAGTGAAAAAGAAATGAAAGTGAAAAAGAAACGAAAGTGAAAAAGAAATGAAAGTGCAAAGAAAAGAAAATGAATGAGGAAAAGAAGGAAGATTGATGAACCCTACGTGGAGTTCACATCACCTTCAGAGAAAAGAAAGAATGTGAAAGAAAAGAAGTTTAATGGTAGCCTACGGGATGTACGCATTACTTGTTCATGCATAGGGAGTTGAATGGTAGCCTACAGGATGTACGCATTACTTCCTCATGCATAAGGTTGAATGGGAGCCTACGGGATGTCCACATTACCTTCATTCACGCACAAAAGGGCAAATGTGAAATCTTACGGGATGCTCTCATGCATTCATGTTTATGATAAATGAAAGAGAGAATCGAGAAGTTGTATGTTGTGCAAAGTATATTTACTTTTCTTACTTACGTTATAACAATGTTAATGGATGATTATTGACTATGATTATTAGTAATATCATCCTTTAGTGAATGTACAATGAAATTACCTAGAGTTGGAGGACTTTAGGAGTGTATTGTGTCAGATTAATTGGACAAAAATTGAAATGCGAGTTTGAGGTCTATCTTTACTTTTTATTGTTATTATTCTCACTAGGCTTAAGTTGTTAGCTCATGATATTACAAAAATTTCAGGTAATGCCCTGGTTAGAGGCCATGGAAGGGGAGATGGTGCTGCGTGATCGAGGGATGCTGACCTCGAGATGGACTCGTTGTTGTAAAGTCTATGTTATTATTTTTGTGAATTTCAAAGACTTTGATGATGTAGATGTTGTATTTAGCTCATAAGAGCTTTTGATGTGGTTTTTATTATATGAAATATTTGAACTCCTGATTTGGGACTCAAAGTCCATGAGATTTTATTAGATTTGAAAAATTAGGATGTAAACAGGTTTTGGCTAGCCAACTTTCAAACAAAACCATGCAAATTTTTCTTAAAATAAAAGACTTCCGCTGTTTTCTCTGATTTAATTTATTTAAAAGTGTCGGGTCGTCATAGTAAAACCCTAAAATACGGTTACCCATTTATATGGCGAACTTCAAAAGTATCCGAAACAAATCCGAAACACCTCTAAATTACATAAAAGCTGGAAAACTGAACCCGACCCCCTCTTTCCCTTGTATGGCCGAGAGCTACATAAGGCTTAATTCCGGGTTTTATGTGTTTAGTTATCGTTTGCTCGATTTTTGGTTAATTAATGATTGTTAGGTGTAATTGACTTGTAGGATTGTGATTGCTTACATGGTTTGGATCTCGACACTTTGGGAACTTGGACTTCACTTTCTAAGGTGAGTTTAAAATGGAAGTTAGTAATTTTATGAATTAAATTTCGTTACGATATTGTTTATCGAGGTTAAGAGGGGAACTAACTTCTGAAGTTGTTACTTGGTTGGTGACTTTAAACTCAGAAGTGAGTGGAGTGACTTTAGAGTTCTAGTGAATTAGGGTGAAAAAGGTAAGATTTGAGTGGTTTAGATGTCTTGTAAGATAAATTGAAAAGTTTTAGATCTGGAGATTTTAGATGAAAGTAGAAGTTTAAGGTACTTTGAGTGGTTTGGGAGACAAAGTGGCTTAGAAGATGCACTTGAGTGTTAACTAGGGTAATTTTAAGTAGTTTATGTTATTTAGTAGCTTAGTAGAATTCTAACTATCTATCTATCTAACTTACTAGGGAACTTGATTATTTGTGATATGGTAAGACCGTACGGGCTAGTATGTTGATGTTGATCCATACAGTAAACCCGTTATGATGATTTGTGATATGGTCAGACCGTACGGGCTAGTATGTTGATATTAATCCATACGGTAAACCCGTTACGATGATGTGTGATATGGTTAGACCGTACGGGCTAGTATGTTGATGTTGATCCAAACGGTAAACCCGTTACGATGATTTGTGATATGGTATGACTGTACGGGCTAGTATGTTGATGTTGATCCATACGGTAAACCCGTTACGATGATTTGTGATATGGTAAGACCGTACGGGGTAGTATGTTGATGTTGATCCATACGGTAAACCTGTTACGATGATTTGTGATATGGTGAAACCGTACGTGGTACTATGTTGATGTTGATCCATACGGTAACACGTTACGATGAAACTGATTTGGTAACAAAGAAAGTTAGTGCTACAATGTGACGACCTGACTTAATTAAATAACCAGGGCGTGAACGCGTGAGCACGCGAGTGGAAGTGGAAAAGGACTTAAACTTTAAACAATTAGTTTTGCAAAATAATCGAAATTTCGGCATGAAGTACTTGTATATATATCATAACCCACATACAAAATAGACCTGTTTAATAGCATCGACTCGTCGGCCGGTTTAAAACATCATAGTTACAAATCAAAATATAAGTGGTGCACCAAAGGAAACGTTTCAAAACTACAATATGTACATAAAAGTTACGTTTTATCTCAAAAGTGAGAGACATGACAAAATATAAAAGACCCCACTCCTATCCCAAAGATTCGTGACTCGCGTGTCTGGGGCCTAATCCTAAAAGCTCCATCCCGAAGCATCAACGTGCACCACCAGCCGCGCCTCGTCCCCGTCCTCGTCCGGATCCTGAAAGGTGATATAGAGCACCTCTGAGCATAACACTCAGTGAAAACAAAAGGAATGAATACGATGCTGTGCAAGTACAAAAATTATGCGCATAATATATAGTCACTAAATATGCATAAACAAATGGAAAGAGTAAATGTATAAGGTGGACCAAACCATTGGTATTTCACAATCAAGGCAAACCCGAGTCTTCGATCATTCAATCAATACCACTTATTAACTAACTTCTGACCATATAGTTTTACATAACTTTCCTGTGTCTCACTACATGTAACACATACAACCTCTTTTAAAATCTTTCGATCCACATATCACTAATTCTTCCAGGTTATTTAACAATAACCACTCTAGCTTCCGGGCCATCCACCACACAGCGCCTCGGAGCCTCACCACTTCTGCCACGGTAGCCACGTGTAACGTCCAACAACCACTCACCATTACACGGGCTACGATCCCATGGCCAATTATCAAACGTTTAGAATGCATGAATGAAGTGAGAAGGAATGAAATGCACTAGACACACTTTCTTTTCTATTAGCATTCGACTTATCAATCAATACTTTCAAAGTGCCCAAAAAGTATATTAACTTCAAGCATGTTGCCGTAGCATTTCGCCAAACTGTTCTTATCAAACAACAATCTAAAACATATCGAGCATGTGTATCATAAGTCCCAATTCAGCATATGACTCGATCTTCACTTGAAATACGAGTAGAAAGGAAGATATGTGTAAAACTAGCTCACATGGTATGTAAATAACACAAGTACTCAAGTGGTCATGCAACTAGCCAAGATGGAATATCAAGAACAATTCAAGTAAGATGAATAAACGAATATCTAATTCAAGTTGTATATAAGACTAAGTAATTTGTGTGTCTATCCTAATTTAGATGTAAGAAAGCAAGTAATCGCATCTTAAGAATTCAAATTGTATCCAAAAGCATGTGGTTTCGGTAATTTCGCTCTTTTCGGTTCCTAAGAGCAAACCGAGCTTGGATCTCGTTTTTAATACTTCCACAACTTCATTACACTTTAAAACCACCGCAAAACACCTACCAATCAGCCAAGAGCATTTAAATCCCACCACATTCCTTTAACATATTACAAACCTCCCGCCGGCACCGTTTTTATTCATTTTGTTCTCACCTTTTAAATTATGCTTTAAACGTGCTCGCGCTTGTCCGCCCCCTACTTTAAACCATTAAAAACAAGTTTAGACTTAATATAAAGTATATATCTCAGCCCATAAAGAATAACACAAAAATCAGCCCCGTTTGAAGGAAAATGTTCCAAAACTAGCTATTTTAAAGTATAGTTTTTGGCCAAAAGGAAAATTATCACAAATTCATTGATTTTCCTTCCTAGAATGATCTTCATGTGTCACAATATGTCCAAAAACACCCAGAGTTCCAGAATTGAAAACCTCTAAAGAAAAGTCAAGAAAACTCAATTTTTGTCAAAACTAGAAGCTTGGAATCCACCATTAATGGAGTTTTCTTAAAGCTTGAAGAACATCCATGGTTTTCAATATAAAGAAAACTAAATCAAAGCTTCCTAAGGTTGGTAATCATGTTTGAATATCCAAAATCAGATTTCAAAGTGGAAGAGAAAACAATAACAAAGAGACTTAGAACAAGCAAGAACAACACATCAATTTTTCGAAAAAACCTAGAAATTCCCTCTTTCAATCTTACCTAGAACGTGCTTGAACTCCAATAATCCTTGTGAAAACCTTCCTTGAATGGTAAATCTAACACAAGACCATCAAATCCCACTCAAATACCCATGAAATTTTGAGAGAAGAAGAAGAAGAAAGCAAAAACCAAAAATGGAGGAAAGGGAGGGGGGGCTAAGGGTGGAGAGGGGAAGAAGAAGAGAGAAAAATCTGATTTTTGTTTTAATTTCCTTTAGTTTTTTCCTTTTTCCAAGCTTTATACTTTTCATTTTACAAAAAAAAAAAAAAAAACAAATTAACTAAATTAGAATTATCCCAAAATCCCTCCACCTCCTAAATTCTCCACCCAATCCCTCTTCTTTTCTCCCTTGCTAAAATACCCTTAGATTCTAATTATTTACTAACTCACCCTCCTTCCAATTTAACCATAGTTAAAGATTTTCCTTTTAAATCAAGTTACTATTTCTACTTAAACTAACCATGGTTAATTGTTAATTAATCAAAATGCACTTAGCAAATTTTTTTTTTTAATTACTAATTATAACAAAATAAAAGAAAATCAAATCAATTTCAATTACCCGACAATCAAACCTCGGGCCCTTACATACAATTACTTATATTCATTAGAATGGTTAGAAAGACTTAGTAATAGTCGGACTTTTACTTTAAGTCTTAATATTTTTACTTTATGAAAAGCATATTACATATTATATGATTGTGTGGAATTTTGAAAGTGGAATGGGTAGTAAAAGTGAAATTTAGGCCTTTGGACACAATTTCCGGTATGGAATTTGGTTCATAGGGTTACTTGCTTTCATTTTACTCTCACTAGCATTTTTATGCTAATGTTGCTACATTTAAAAAATTTCAGGTAAGACTTGTGGCAAAGGACGAGGTAGAGGAGGTGGCGCCGCGTGACTTATCGAGGCGATGGATGGACACGAACATATCTAGTTTTGGTTTAGCATTCTTGAAATTCTTACAAACATCTCATCATACTTTCTTATGTGTACTTTTGAGCTCGGTGGAGCATTTGTGTTATTTGTAAATGTCTTTGGATTTTAAAACTTTCTTTAGAAGTTTTATCATAGATTGGAATGCGCATTCCATGTTTATTGTCTTTATAGAAATTGGGAATATTATAAACAGGTTTTGGATAATCTGATTTTTAAACGAACCTATGCCGTTTTTCCTTAAAAATCGTGTTTCGGCTGTGCACTTGAATTTAAAGGATTTGACGAGTTTTGGGTCGTTACAGATCAAAATTAAACATACTTTTTAAAAATGATTCTAAACTATTTTAAGCATATCAAGAAAACTTTAGAACGATTCACGCACACTTTTAAAAAAAATGCAGCTCTTCCAACCGTAAGCTGGCCGAGTAATATTGAACTCACAGCAACTGATGTCCCAAGACTACAATATGCAATATGAAGAAGTAAAAAACAAAATATATTTATTGAGCAAAATATGGATAATTGAGAGCACAATTATGAAAAGGTTAAATGAAAATCACCGCAAGTCTACTTGCCATACCTATCACTAACAAAGCTCCACTTCTCAATCCAATGCATCCATACCAACATAAAAGAAGATAAAAGTCTCTGCAATGAAGGTTTAGGTAGCAAAAGCATGCCTGTGATAGAAAATGAAAACTGGCACTAGTTAATAAATAAAAATGAAGAGTTCTTCTGGTCACAAGTATTACTAGAGAGGATTCAAAAGGTTGAAGCGTGTGACGTACTTCGTGGTAGTTTTTGAACTCTCAGTCACATTATGCCAGGTTGAGTTCCTACTAGTAAATTAAGTAATAAAGTTATACTTCAGTGCTCCATCCCAATAAATTCCTTATGACTAGAGATGCAGATATGCTTCCAAAATAAATCATAATATTCCTACAAAAACTAACCCAAGTGGCCCCTTCAGTACTGTCGCAACATCATATCCACGTAGAGCGGCCGAATTTCCTTTCAGTTAAAATAATTGTTTTGAAGTGGCCACCAACCATTAAGGTTGTGATAGGTCACCTGTTAAAACTAAAAACGAAAACGGTCTACGAAACTAGATTGAGTTTGGGAGTCGATTGTGCGAAGGGAAGGTGTTAGCACCCTACAACACTCGTTTGAAAACGATTACCACATTTTATCTTTTATTATCTTTTTTTTATTTAAAAATGGTCCTTTATTTAAGTATTTTTTTATGATTTTATTTTTATAAAAGCAAAATGTGAAATTCATGCATTTATGAAGAACTCCACAAAGAGGCATTACTTAATTGATTATTGATTAATTTTTAATTTAGGAATTTTAAGATATAACACTTTGATTTTTTTTTTAAGAAATTTCATGTTTTCAATATTTATTTTATAATAGAAGACTTTGTTATTTTTATGAGGAATTTCATGCATTTGTGAAAAAATTTCACAAAGAGGTAATTACTCAACCATAAAATTGCTTTATTTATATTAAAAGCTTATTTTTAAAATCATTGGAATTGGATTCAATTATGATATTATTAAAGAAAGATACATATTTTTTTTAGATTGAAATTTCATGAGTTAACCATTTTAAACAATTAAATTTATATAATACATACATCTAATGTCCATGTGTACATAAAAAAATATATACTCATTACATATTATTTTTTATAAATTGAAATAAAATATCAAAGCAAATTTATTCAGTGGAAAATTAATCGATGCAACTAGTCATAAAACAATTGTTGCCGTTTTTCCACATGATGATTTTTTTTTTTAACATGTTATGCCATATAGATAGATAGATAGATAGATAAAATAAAACTAGAAATAAAAAATTTAGACACACTATACAGGAAAAAAATCTTACTTGCAATAAAAAATTTAGACATACACTATACACTAAAATAAATTAGAACACAGAACAAAATATAAATTGAGCAAATTTAGACTTACACTATACAATAAAACAAATTAGAACACAAAAAAAAATTGAGCAAACATATCAACTCACAAAGATGAATTTGATGACATTTACACTTTCCTCTTTCTTTTTCTCCAAAAAAGTTGTTGATGTCCATCAAATCTTGAAGTTCTTGTGGATTGAAAATCCGATACTTCGATTGAATGAAATTTTCAAATTAATTTTGATTCTTCCATGTTGTGAATTACCTTCCAAAATATTGTTGTCTTTGTGAATGGATTGGCCAATCTTTTGAAAAATGAGGAAATAATTTATGGTGAAATTTTGAATAGATGATGATGATAGATGTAACGCCCCATTACAAGGTAGCTAAAATCAATATTTTTTATAAAAAAAATAATATTAATCAAGCTTGATCGACTAGTTAGAGAAGAAATATCGTGTAAGGGTATTATGGTATTTTTCTGAGAACCTCAAAATTTAAACCTTGTGATTTGATTAATATTTTGACAAGAAATTTATCATCTCGATGTCAGGATTCCAACGCAACTGACGGTTTTTCGTCCTGAGACCCAGTGATAGAGTTATAGACGTTTTAAGACGAGTAGCAGTTTCGTAAATATTGTAACTCGGGATTTAACCTAAGATGACTTCCCATTTATAATTTTTAAGATTTTAGACTCTCTTCTCTCCCTCTCACGCCGCCACCGCCCCTTGGAGAATGCCCGAAGAATTTTGTTCGATTCTTCGTCGTTTGGATAACAATTCAAGGTGTGATCTTGAAATTGGAAGTGTTTGGAGGATCTTTATTGAATCAAAAGGTATATTTTCTTCTCCTCTTGAATTCCCCAAGCCGCCACCCCCTAGGGTTTTGATATTGATGTTTTGTTCAACAATTTCGCTTCGTAGGTGGCCGATTTGAAGTATAGTTGAAGTAAGGTGAAGATTGAAGGTTGATTTCTTGGATTCCTAGCTTTGGGTAAACCTTTTTAATAGATTTATTAATCCTTTAAATTCTGGAAAATTAAGTTATTTTCTAAATTTATGAAATTTAAGAACCTCATCCATGAAACCAAACTCCGCCACTTTCCAATCCCCTATCTAAAGCCTTTTTCCCAATCGATTTTGATCCACCTTGAACCAAACTTAAAACCCATCAAAATCGATCGATCACCCTGGACCTTGAGACACGACCAAACCGAGACTCAAACACCCCAGTTCAGCCGTGGCAAGGGCAGCTGTGACGACCCGTCACTTTTAAATAAATTAAAATTCAGAGAAAACAGCGGAAGTCTTTTATTTTAAGAAAAATTTGCGTGGTTTTGTTTGAAAGTTGGCATGCCGAAAACCTGTTTACATCCTAATTTTTCAATCTAATAAATTCACATGGACTTTAAGTCCCCAATCAGGAGTTCAAATATTTCATATCATAAAACCACATCAAAAGCTCTTATGAGCTAAATACAACATCAAAGTCTTTGAAATTCACAAAAATAATTACATATACTTTACAACAACGAGTCCATCTCGAGGTCAACATCCCTCGATCACGCAGCACCATCTCCCCTTCCACGGCCTCTAGCCAGGGCATTACCTGAAATTTTTGTAATATCATGAGCTAACAACTTAAGCCCAGTGAGAATAATAAGCATAAAAAGTAAAGATAGACCTCAAACTCGCATTTCGATTTGTGTCCAATTAATCTGACACAATTTACTCCTATAGTCCTCCAAGCTCTAGGTAATTTCATTCTAAACTTTCCAAAGGATGATATTACTAACTCTCGTAGTCAATCCTCATCCAATTAACTTGTTATGACATAGAATAAGTAAAGTAAATAAACTTTGTATAAAATATAACATCTCGATTCTCTTTCTCATCGATCATATGCATAAAAATAATGAGTACATCCCGTAGGATACGCATTCGCCATTTATGCATGAAATGAAGGTAACGTGGATATTTCACATTTCATCCACCATTCAACCTTATGCATGAAGGTAACGTGGATATTTCACATTTCATCCACCATTCCTTATGCATGATGAAGGTAACGTGGATATTTCACATTTCATCCACCATTCCTTACATTCTCATCCTCACTTTCTTTCAATGATGCGAGATGTTATGGTACAATAAATAATGGTGAAAAATGTTATGCATATGCTTGCAAAAATAGATAAAGTAAAGTGCGAATATTAAAGTAATCGAAACCAACATAAAGTAAAAGACATAAGGTAAAAATAGATAAGAATCTCGGACGAACGATTTATAAATCAAACTCCGCTATCAATAATAAAAGTAGAGTCAAAACATAACGATTAACCTAAACCTTTAAGGATTCTAAACTTCCAATAATAGGAGGTTCTATCAATCGTTCTTTATAAAAGTCTTGGATCATTTAACTTCCAATGATCCATCTTAAACTCCGAAACTAATCTAACTTAGAATCTTCTTCTAAGATTCGGGGCTTCCATCGAGAAATCCTAAGTTTCTCGCTTAAAGGATTAACTTCAAATCCTAAGGCACTATCTCACATCCCTCTAATCTTAGATTGGATTCTAATCTTAGTTCCCGATTCTACAAATCATCATACTTATTTGCTTTCGAAATTTACTTTAAATCCTAACTATTCTCACCTTATAAGTGAAGACTTCGCTCCTAAACACCGGAAGAGCGATCAAGCGAACGGTTCAAAAACACCTACAGTTGGAATTATAACTCAAAAATTAATAAATTACCAACTATCGATCAAACAACAACTAAACACACAAAATGACGAAAAATCCATCAAACCCCCCAAGGAGAGGCTCTCGGCCCTCTCAAAGAATTGGGTCTCGGGTTTGGTTTTTCGACTTTTGGCAATTTAAATACGTTTTGAGTTGGTTTTAAGCAAATTCGATAATCCTGATTTCAAAGGGTATCGATAAATAGGGTTTTTGAACATTAATCCCTTTCCTAAAATGAATTTAAATAAACATTATTTCATTAAATTCTAACCCAAAATCAAACCCAAAAGGGTAAATTTCAAACGGGAAGGGTTTCGACTGAAACTCGATTTTAGGGTTATGGGAAAGTTTCCAAAAACACTTAAAATTACTCCCGTATTTACAAACACCGAGTTTCACGGCAAGAAATCGAAATAAAACAAAGAAAACTCCATTAAAACACTATTTGGAGCTTAGGGTTTCAAGCTTTACTTACCGAGAACTCCTTGGATCTCGAGAGAAACGGACGATAGCTAGGTGAAAAAGGATCCTTGACTCGAGGGCTTTCCGATGAATCCAAGATCGAGTCGATCCGTCGAGAAATAAACGAAAAGAAATTTTTCTCTTTTCTTCTTGGAGACCCACGGCCTTGGGAGAAAAATGAGGAAGAGTTTTGGTCAATTTTGTGGTCAATGGTAATTTAAAGAAGATGACCAATAGTGATTTTAGATATTTTGGAAATTTAGAAATTACGGTTACATCCTTTTATGACTTTTGGCTTAAAAACGAATCACGAACTTCTTAAACTATCCCAATGGTGATTAATAATTATTAATTGGCCCGTTAATAATTATTAATACCATTAAAACGAAAATAAGCTAAAAAGGTAATTAAAGGGACTTAAACCGAAACAAACTACTAAATTCTAATTTACCGATAAATAAATAAACTTTAACTACTTAAATTGAAATAAAATAAATAAAAGTTTTTTTTTATCACAAAATAACGGGATGTTACAGCAGTAGCATCGTGGCTGTTGTCCCTTTCAAACAGGAAATTTTTGCGTCGTTTGGTTGTTCCGTTCGACGAACCGTTGAACCCCAATCCTTTGGGTATCATTTGGTACTTTTTTAGTATGGATTTTAATTATATTAGATCATCATTTCAGGTCTGGTTCGTGGCGGAAGTTATCTTGGTTTATCTTGGTTTTTAGCGTAATCGAGGTGAGTTAACGATTTAACTAACAGTTGGGTTTTAGAGAAATATAAAGCTCAAACCCTAGCTTGTTTGATCCTAAATATTTAAATATGCTATTCTGGATATTTAGGAAGAGAATTGATAATGGGAATGGCCGAAAATTACTTGGGAGAATTTATTTTCGGTTAGAACTAGTTTAGACGTTTTTCGGCGAAAATTGAAGTTTTTAGTTTCGAATCAATTCTGAATGTATTTAGTCTCATTTTTGGAATTTTTTGGAGTTTAAGATGACCCTTAGCCATGAGATTTGATTTGGGAAGTGTTAAAGTAGAATTTCGGCTTTTCGGTAGTTTTGTGAATTATTTGTTAAACTGATTGGGCTGCTGTATTTTTATTGTCAATACTGATTTTGTTTGAACATTAACATGCATGTGATGTTAAGGAAGTTTGAGATTGATGGCATGATAGGTTGTGTTTACGAGTATTAAGGATACGAGCTTCATACTTAGTTTTTATTTAGTTATGGGTGAGCCCATAACCAGGTGCTAGTAATCATTGCTCGTATGAATTATTTACTAGAGGTTAAATTATAGATGTGTCTATAACAAGGTACTAGGAAGTGTTAGTAGTCCCGAGGGACCGCCTTCTTAGTGTTGCATGCTAATTTTAGTTGTTTGTTAATTTTAAGGATAATTAATATTTGAGAAGCGTTAAGAGATTGTGAATGAGAGTTTATGGGTGATGGTTTTGGATATAAAACTAGTGAGAGTTGTCTATCCATGTAAGAGGATGTTTATTGAAAAGTCTTGAATATGGAACCCGGTAGTGTTGCCTATTCATGTATTGAATTATTATGTATTGCCTTGAATATGGAGCTAGTTAGAGTTGCCTATTCATGTATGAGAACGAGATTATGAGAAGTGTGGATATTTACTATTGTTATGACAACGGAAGGATTGATGATCCAAGTGGAATTGATGGTTAAAGGTCTTGAATAGGGAATTAGTGAGAATTACCTATTCATGTAAGCAAGTTGAGACTTGAAATTTAAGTGTAATTGTGCCTTAGATGTTATTGGAGAGTGTTTGAGTGCTTTGGACTCGGTATGATTCGTTTAGAGATTATTTAAAATCTTACCTGTTAGTTAGACTGTTTTATCTCAGGCTTTAGCTTCACAGTGCTATTTTTTTTTTCGAGTAATAATGGACCGAGAAGTGTCAGTTGATGAAGTGGTGAAGATGAAGGGTTCATGCCGATTGGTGGCCATCATTTGTCATCCACATTTATTATGAACATTTTGTCGAGTCTTTGATTTTATACTTTGGGTTATTTAAACTTTTAGATTGGAGGTTCTCTATTTATTTCAATTTCTTATTTGAGACAATGTTATTTGATTTTATACAGTTTTTATTTAAACTTTGTAATTTTGGAATTACTATTTTGTTTGAAATGAATATTTTAGATGATGTTAATCTTTGATTTTCAATCAAGAATAATTTTTTTAGTCTTCCGCTGTTTTATTGTATTTGAAATTAAACTCTAAAAAGTCGGGTCGTTGCAGTTGGTATCAGAGCCTCTTGGTTCTAAAGACCATATGTTAAATATATATTTTTGATATGAACCTCATCTTCACACTCATCGGCGTCAGGTATCTCAAGTATTAAATCTCAAAGAGTCATTCCTTGTCCAAGTAGTATGTTAGATATTTGTTGACACTTAACCTCTCTCAAGTCTCATTATTGATAGTATCTTGTTGTTACAGGATGCCTCCTATAGTTATGCTTGGTAGAGGTAGAGACCCAGGCCAAAGTCGTAGACACGGTTTAGGCCGTAGTGTGAATCTTGAGTTTTAGAGCAAGGCACAATTCTCGAGTAAGATGTATTTTTTCTTTATTGAACAAAATGGAGATCCTTGTTTGTGTCATGATTTCATGGATTGTGAGTATGAACAACTAGTAAAGTTGTAAAATGTCTAAGGAGACTAGAATGCTGAAAATCTATAATGTATACACTTTGTGTGAGTTTAATGGGGGATTTAGTGAGCCCGAGAAGGTTGAAAGATGTTTTACCCGAGTTAAGAGAGCTCATGAATTTAAAAATTTCCAAATTATATTGAAGGTTAATTGTGGAATCTTTTTTTTCTACGGTGTTACATTCTAGTGGTGTTTGAGGTTTTGAAAGTTGATCTTCGAGTGAGTATGAGCCAATGATTATTACGAAATAAGATATCGTGCAGAGATCAAATACAAGATCGTTGAGATAGACCCGCTATTTTCTTCAATGCGAATTATGGAGTGGTTGTTTGTTTCGTTGGCTTGGAGATCGGGGACGGCGAGAGATTAAAGGGAAAAAGAAAAAACAGAGAGAGAGATTGATTGATTGAATTGTGTTGCGGTCTCGAGAGAAAAATCTAAGCTATATTTATAAGAAGCAGTTTAGGAGTTGGGACTAGGTGACCCCTTCTAATTTCAATTAATATTTAATCTAATTATATTTATATTAATTTTTATTGGAAATCTCTATTTTCTATTTCTCTCAATCTCTAGTATATTAAAATGAGAGATTCTAATTAAATATTTTTAGACTCTAATATCCCTCTTAAATTTAATACATATAGCATTATCAATTAATCTATACTTTTAATTAGTTATCTATACTTTAAATATCTTTTGTGTTATCAATTAATCTTAAAAGAAAAAATTGATTGATTGAATTGTGTTGTGTTGTGGGCGATAGAGAAAAAACAAGGTATATTTATAATAAGCGGTTTAGGAGTTGAGAGTCCGTGGATGTCTATTTTGTTATTTCCTCTTTTACCCCTTTCTAATTTCAATTAATATTTAATCGAATAAATTTTTTTAATCTCTATCTCTAGTATATTAAAATCAGGGCTGATATAGGCACTGTACAAGTGGTGCGACGGAACAAGACCCCCGAACTTTGGGGATCCCAAATCTAGAATGAAAATAAATATATTAATAATAATAAGAGATTAACACTAAAGTAATCAAGCACCAAAACCCTTTTTCTTAATTAATTGATTTAACTAACTCAAAATCAAAACTTTAAAGATATAAACTTTACTTATGAAATTCTAATTTTAAAAAAAATTATTAATGACAAATAATTTAAAATTTTCCTAAAAAGTCTAGGTTGTTACAGGGTGTCCATGCATTTGACCAAAACTACTTAGGTGTTATTTATATTTTACCAATTTTTAGATGTTATATCTAAATGAGAAAGGAGATGCTCAAACCTTTGATTTTATGGGAGAGAGCTTTTATACTCAACCAATTGAACTATATATACTCAAGTTGACGACATACAAAGTAGAGAGATGTAAAACAACATAATTTTTCCTAATCCGAATATTGATTTTCTTCTTTTGTGTTTTTTTTATACAAAGTATTGAGGTGGGACGTTGGCTTCTTATCCCTCCAATATCTTTGCTCTACGTGTCATCCTGAGTTCGATCCCATTCGCTGTCACTTTGTAACATCCCGTTATTTTGAAGTGATTTTTGTATTTATTTATTTTATTCTATTATTTATTTAATGTTATTTATTTATTTCAATTTAAGTATTTAAATTAATTATTATTTTGCAATTTCGATTTTAGTAGTTAATTTCGCCCGAAATCCTTTTTAATCGTTTTAATACTTTAAATTCGTTTCGGTGACATTAATAATTATTAATAGGCCAATTAATTATTATTAATCACCTTTAGATTTATTTAAGAGCATCGGGTTTCGATGTATAAGTCAAAAGTCATAAAAGGACGCAACCGTCATTTCCAATTTCTTAAAATATCTAAAATTACTATTCATCTGAAATCACTATTCACCCGAAAATGCACACTTGTTCTCATCTTAGTTGTGAGTTGTAATATGTTGTGCAATTGGTGAATTGTAGGTGCGATTGCTCGGTTGTTGATTCGTGGGAATTTGGAGATTTGGAGAAAATCTTATTTTGGCAAAGGTGAGAATAGTTAGGATTTAAAGTATCTTTAGAAAGCAAATAAGTATGAAGGTTTGTAGAATTAGAAACTAAGACTAGAATTCGAATATAAGATTAGAGGGAGGTGAGTTAGTGCCCTTAGGATTAGGAGTTAATCCTTTAAGTGAGAACTTAGGAGTTCTCAAGGAAAGTATTGAATCTTAGAAGATTCTAAGTTAGATTTGTTTCGAAACTTAGGTTGGATCATTGGAGATTAAAAGGTCTAACTTTTATATAGAACAGTTAATAGAACCTCGGATTATGTTGGAAGTTTAGAATCCTTGAAGGTATAGGTTAATCGTTTAAGTTATGATTCTACTCTTATTATTGATACCGGAGTTCGATCGACATATCGTTCGTCCGAGATTACTATCTATTTTACTTTATGTCATTTACCTTACATCCTTTAATTTATGCCCCTTTATTTATGTTTGCATCGACTACTTTAATTCCGCACTTTACTTATTTACTTTTATAAGGATATGCAAGCATATGCATATCATATTGCACCATAACATTCTCGCATCATTCAGTCAAAAAGAAATGAAAGTGAAAAAGAAACGAAAGTGAAAAAGAAATGAAAGTGAAAAGAAAAGAAAGTGAATGAGAAAAGAAGGAAGATTGATGAACCCTACGTGGAGTTCACATCACCTTCAGAGAAAAGAAAGAATGTGAAAGAAAAGAAGTTGAATGGTAGCCTACGAGATGTACGCATTACTTCTTCATGCATAGGGAGTTGAATGGTAGCCTACGGGATGTACGCATTACTTCCTCATGCATAAGGTTGAATGGGAGCCTACGGGATGTCCGCATTACCTTCATTCATGCACAAAAGGGCAAATGCGAAGTCCTACGGGATGCTCTCATGCATTCACGTTTATGATAGATGAAAGAGAGAATCGAGAAGTTGTATGTTGTGCAAAGTATATTTACTTTTCTTACTTATGTCATAACAATGTTAATGGATGAGTATTGACTATGATTATTATTAATATCACCCTTAGAAAGTATAAAACAAAATTACCTAAAGTTTGGAGAACTTTAGGATTGATCGTGTCAGGTAAGTTGGACACAAATCGGAAATGCGAGTTTGAGGTCTATTTTTACTTTTTATGCTTATTATTCTCACTGGGCTTAAGTTGTTAGCTCATGATATTACAAAAATTTCAGGTAATGCTCTGGCTAGAGGTCGAGGGAAAGGAGATGGTGCTGCGTGATCGAGGGATGAAGACTTTGAGATGGATTAGGTGGTTGTAAAAATCCATGTACATGGTTTTGTGAATTTTATACAATTTTGGATTTGTATATTTGTAAATGGCTCTTAAGAGCTTTTCGTCTATACTTTTATGATTATAATTCATTTTGAACTCCTGGATAGGAACTTAATGTTCCTTGTGTATTTAAATTGCGAATTTAAAATGTAACAGGTTTTGGCTAGCCACTTTTCAAACATAACCACGCCATTTTTCTTAAAATATAAAGACTTCCGCTGTGTATTTCTAATTTAAATTATTTAAAAGTGACGGGTCGTCACACACTTGTATACTCTGTGATATTTCTGTGCTCTTTTTAATATGTTTTCGTTAGTTTTAATGATTTTATTGGTTTTTATTACTATTGAACTCAATTCAATAATTTAAGTTCTGACATTTCACTAATTATTATGTAAAAATATGTTAATTCAGTAATTGCCCCTTTTACCTATTTGAAACTTATCATATATCAATTATATAACTTAAATTTAGAGAGTGTAAATCATGATTTTTTTACAAATTTTCATTTATTATATTGTATATTTTATAATCAATATGAATTGAATGCTGTTAAATTATCTCGTTAAATTTTTTCCCCTTGGTTTGATGTTTAGCATATTAAATATCATTGATCAGTAATTGAAATAATTTTTTAGTTACTATTATGAAAAATTATTTCAAATGCTAGTATTTTTAACCTTAATTTATATGGTGCTATTCATATTAACGAGTAAAAAATATACTATTCCAAATGAAAATGCATTTCTGTAAATGAAAGAGCACCTTTAAAACTAAAAAACCAACGTTTGTGGTTTCCAATAGGCATTTTAAAGGTTGTCCAGGAAGGCGTAGAGAGAACTCTCTCTTTTTTTCTTTTCTTTATTTTTTTTCAACTACGGAAGATGATGTTATCAAAATTATGGAAAAATTTCATCTCAATGAATAAAATTGTGTTCCTTTTATTATCTCAGATGATTTCAAAGAAGAAGATCTTGAATTTTATAAATGGTGTTTGATCGGAGAACTGATAACTTTGAAAAGATACAACAAGAATGCCTTAAAGAAAATGATGGAACTTGCTTGGAATTGGTAAAGTTATCAGGAGTGAGAGTGATTTACTTTCTTCTTAATCCAAACATTGATTTCTTTTTTCTTTTGTGTGTTTTTTATACAAAGTATTGAGATGGGAATTGAACCACTCTCTTGAGACTGGAACTACATGTCTTAACCAATGGGTTATGGCCTAGTTGACTTATTCTTTTGTGTTTTCTGGCCATAAAAAGTGGCGTATAAGGGGAAGGGCACATCTCCATCGGTATGAGGCATTTTGGGTGAAACCAAAAGCAAAGTCACACGGGTCTTGGCCAAAAGTGGACAATATCATACCAATGTGGAGTTGTGGTGGTCCGTTGCCCCCTAACAATAATACATTTCCAGCAAGAATTTCTTTCTCATCGATCGTTATAACGAAGAACAATGGCTTAAGCATGCAGATGAACAACATATTCGACTTCTCAAAGGCCACGAGGTGGCAATGTCTTCGACAAAGAGAAAATAAAAGCACAATAAATAAATAAGAATTTTAGCAGATTGATTTCTTCCGTAATTTTTGTTTTCCTTCTCTTTTGACCAAAGTTGTGAATTTTTCAGGATAAATGAAAAGGAATTTGTGGAGAAGAATGCATATCTGAAAGCAATAATTTTTAAGAACATTGAATCAATTTGAGAATTCAGAGGTAAAAAAAAAAAAAAGGTTTAATTTTCTTTTTAATTAAATGCATTAGTTTTGTAATATAAAGCCAAACTAAGGGCAAATGCTTATTCAAGTTTCTTCTTTAACTTCTCTGACAATTCCAGAGAATAAGTCCCCTAACTAACCAAAGAGATTATGTACAAAATCTTTAGTCTATTAATATTTTTTAAAAGAATGATAATGATTTATGTATTAGCATATTGTAGTTGTACATAGCTAAGATCCATGATGACCCAATTTGAAAAGCATGTGACCTTTCAATTAATTAAAGGGATTTTTCTTTAATCTATAGTATACTATATAAAGATATACTAATTTACTTAACTATCAACATGGCTTTCAATCAAAACCAAGCAATCGTCTGGAAAAAACAAACCTTCACAATAGATATGATATTATCTAGTTTGAGCCTAAGCCAATATAACTTTATTTTTTTTATTTTACTATCCTCCGTCACTTCTTTTTTGTTGGATAAAACGACATAGAAATGATCATGTAACGTCCCGTTAATTTTGAAGTGAATTTTTTTTATTATTTTATTTAATGTTATTATTTATTTATTTATTTCAATTTAAGTATTTAGTTTAATTATTATTTTTGTAATTTAGAATTCAGTAGTTAATTTCACCTGAAATTCTTTTTAATCGTTTTAATACTTTAAATTCACTTCGGTGACATTAATAATTATTAATAGGCCAATTAATAATTATTAATCACCTTTAGATTAATTTAAGAGCTCCGGGTTTCGATTTATAAGTCAAAAGTCATAAAAGGACGCAACCGTTATTTCCAAAATTCTTAAAAATATCAAAATACTATTCATTCATCTTTAAATATACCATTTTGACCAAAGTTGACCATTCTTCTCATCCTTTCTCTCCCATTGTCGTGGGTTCAAAGGGGATTGGGGGGATTTTTGGTTTTTCTTCGTTTCTCGACGAATCTGCTCGATTTTGGTTGCATCGGAAAGCCCTCGAGTCTAGGATTCCTTTCCACCTAACAATCGTACTTTCCACACGGGTTCTACGGACTTCTCGGTAAGTTAAAGTTCAAACCCTAAGCTCCAAATAGTGTTTTAATGGAGTTTTCTTTTTTATTCTTCGATTTCTTGCCGAGAAACTCGATGATTTTAAGTACGGGAGTTGTTTTAAGTATTTTTGGGAACTTTCCCTAAACCCTAAAACCGAGTTTCAGTAGAAACCCTTCCCGTTTGAAATTTACATCGTTGGGGATGTTTTGGGGTTTATTTTTATTGATATTTTGTTTAGTGTAATTAAATTCGGGAAATCGTTTATTGTCCAAAAACCCGAATCATCGATACCCATTGAAATCGAGAACTTCGTAACTACTTGAAACCAACTCAAAACACCTATAAAATGCCTAAAAGCCGGAAAACCGAACCCGAAACCCATTTTCTATAGAGGGGCCGAGAGTACCCTTTGTGTTTTTCCGGGGTTGTTCGTCGTTTTGAGCTTTTAGATGTTAATTGATTGATGTTTGATTTATTAATGATCGTTAGATATACTTTTAATTGTAGGTATTTTGGATCGTTGATTGATCGTGCTATCGGAGATTTAGAGCGAAGCTAATTTGGCTAAGGTGAGAATAAATAGGATTTAAAGTAGATTTAGAAACCGAATAAGTTGAACGGTTTGTAAGATCGGAAGTTGAGATTAAGATTCGAATATAAGAGTAAAGAAAAGTGAGCTAGTGACCTTAGGATTAGAAGCTAGTTCTTTGAGTGAAAACTTTGGAGTTTCTCGAGGGAACATTGAACTTTTGAAAGTTCTAAGTTAGAATCGTTCCGAAGATAAAATAGGATCATTGGAAGTTAAAGGATCCAAACTTTTAGATAGAATGGTTAAAGGAACTTGAAAATAGAACCTTGGATTTTATTTGGAAGTTTAGAATCCTCGAAAGTGTAGATTACTTATTTAAGATAAGATCTACTTTATTTAAAGTATCGGAAGTTCGATCTACTTAATGTTCTTTCGGAATTCCTATCTATTTACTTTATGCATAAGGACATCTATGATCCTTTTTCTTATGTCCTTTACTTTTTACCCTTTACTTTATGCTCCATTCACATTTATGTTTATTTACTTTTGTGAGCATAGGCATAACATCTCGCACCATAACATCTTGCATCATTGAAATGAAAAAAAAAAAAAAGGAGAATGATGAATCCTACAGGAAGTTCACATTACCTTCAGAGAAAAAGAAAAGAAAGTGAGAACGAAAAGAAGGGAGAATGATGAATCCTACGGGAAGTTCACATTACCTTCAGAGAAAAAAAAAAAGAAAGTTAGAAAGAAAAGAAGGGAGAATGATGGATCCTACGGGAAGTTCCACATTACCTTCTTCATTCATAAGGGAGAATGTGGATCCTACGGGAAGTTCCACAGTACCTTCATTCATGCATAAAGGGCGAATGCGAATCCTACGGGATGTCCTCATTACCTTCATGCATATTATCGATGGAAATATATATCATGGATAAATAATTGAGATGTTATGTTTATGCAAAGTTTATTTACTTTTCTTATGTGTTTTAACGAGTTAATGGATGAGAATTAGACTACGTGTGCTAGTATTATCATCCTATAGAGTTTATGGTTATGAAAGTTAGTTTTCTAGAGTTTAGAGAACTATAGAAAGGATTATGTAAGACGTTCATTTCTAGAGAGAAAATAAATGAATTTGATGTATAGCCGAGTGCTATAGGAAAAAGGAATGAGATTTAATTGGATAATGAGAGAATACAAGGGTGTATTGAACCTTGTATAAATATTATGTGATATATATGTAAGAGAACTAGTTTCTCATAAACTGGAAAAATCTCGAAATTGGAGAATAAGATTTGATGTAAACCTTATGTATAGTATAAGTTATTAAAGATAACGAGATACAAATGTTGTATAAATATATGTTATGAAACATATCCTCCTAATGGTTGGAAGATGGTTTGATATGAAACCCTAGAAAATTGAAATAGAAACCCTTTGAAACACAAAGAACCCCTAGATGCAAATCCTAAAACCCCAATGAACAATAAGGTAAAACCCTTGGAAAGCAAGAAGAGAAAGATTATTCCAATGATCTATGATCTTGAAATAAGAGAACTTGTTCTTATTTCAAGATTGAAACAATCCACAAACACAATAGATCAATTCATGCTTGAATGTTTCTAAAACATGCAACCTAGAACAAGGCTACAAAACTAAGCAATTTCGGCTAAGCAAAAAGAAATATTATTATCATATGAATTCTTCGTATTTAGGGTTACAAATGAGGCCTTTAAATAGGCAAAGAAACCCTAAAAATAGGCTAGGAAATTCGGATTACAAGGAGCACAAAATCTGCCCAAAACTTACCTTATGTGAAATTGGCAGATTTTGTGGAAAATCCTTTCTAGAGAATAATATCTTTCCTAATCCTTTCCAAACATATATAATGAATATAAAAGACCTAAAACATTTCCAAATACATCATAAATTCGTTGGAACCATTTTGGGAACAAATATGGAAACTTTGGGAACAAATATGGAAAGTGGTCCAAATAAGGAAAGTTTGCAAAAGTGATGCAACTTTCCTAATTAGCTCTTCTCTTCAATTCCGATTGAACAAGTCTTCAATACTCTTCCTCCAAATGTATTTACCATAGATTGAAGTTCATCACGTCCTCTTCCATAGCCTCCATGATCGGATCTTCAAAGCTTGTCTTGACTTTGCTAATGTAGGCTTGTAAATGGATGTTCAATGCTTCTCTTGATCTTTGAACTTGTGATTGGTCCTTGAGCTTTTTTGTGAGGTTCCATGATTCATATCATCCCCTCCCTCTTGAAAAGGATTCGTCCTCGAATCTAAAACTTTACCTACATTGCAAAAACTTAAGTTAAAAACATAAATAAAAGCACCTAAAGCATACTTACCTTGGAAATCAGATTTATAAGCATCTTGATGTCTTCTCCCTATTGCCTTGAATTGTCTAACTCCTCCCGGATCAAAAACTTTGAACGTCCTTCCCATTATATCCACATCATAACCTAGCTCATGAAAGATCACAACACTCACAAAAAAGGTAATACTTAGTGATAAGAAGCCGAAGAGAATATGTGGACCATAGTCAATCTCAAAAATTTTCTCATACTCCACAATACTCTCAAGATGATCACATGGTGAAGATATCAAATCAGTAAAAATAAGTAAACCATTGTCAAACTCAAATATTTCTAATATGTTCATGAAATGCATATAAGATGTTAAATCCATACTATCCATAATTTCATGAAATGATCTAACTCTTGTAGCACCAAACAATTTTTTATCATTAGAATGCAATTTAAAAGGTATATATTCAGAGTTGAGATCAATTTTAGCAAGCAAACAAGTGTTATACATATCATCAAGAAATGGGTTAGTATACTTGACCATGGCTGTATTAAACGAATTTACCTTTGATAACTCTCTCCCAGAGCAAGCTCTGATACCAAATGATATGAACCCTCAAGCGTTGATGGATTCAAGAACCGGATGATGGACCCTTGAACGGAAAAGCTTGAAAACCCTTAACAATTTGAATCAACCTTTAGGCGAGGTTGGGAAGATGATGACCTAATCGATCAATCCCCTAATTCAAGAATAGGTTTCTTTAATTAAGGTTGAGGCACTCCACAAGAACAATGATCAATTGGACTTGAATGACTCTAAACATGCAATTCAAGAACATGAATTACAAAGAGGTTTTTCAAAGCAAAAGCTTAAACCAAAACAAAAGGATTTTCATTCATTGATATTCTGATTGTAAAGCTTACAAAAGAGGCTTTAAATAGCCTAATAAACCCTAGCTTGGTCGAAAATATGGAGGGAAAAAAAGACCTAATAATAAAAAGGTAAAAACTAGACTTTCCTAATTCAAATTAGGAAAGTTTTCCTAATCTTTTAAACTTGGTCTCCAAGTTTGCAAAACTAAGGAAACAAAGTCAAATCTTCCCTATTACATCAATAATAATAATAATAAATAAAACTAAAGTAATAAAACTCAAATAAAATACTAAAATTCGAAATTGGATGAAAATAGACAAAACTACAAATGTCAGTCGCCATTTTTGATGTCATTTTCACTCGTTTGAATGTTTTCATGCACGATTTTCTTTGGAGCTCTTTGAAACAAATATCCCATGAGTTTAGTAGTGTTTTAAACTCATTTTCTTCATTAGTCAAGTATGTAACCCAATATCCTTGCAAATGCCCAAGAAAGTCAATCTTCACTCGTTTAGTCTTCGGATTCTTGATCTTTTCTTGATTGAAACCTTGGACTTCAATATTGTCAATTCTTTGACATTTGGGGCTGGGATAATTCATATCATTCTCTCCAACTTCAAAAAGATTCGTCCTCGAATCTAAAAGTTTGATCATGGTGGAGTCTCCCTTGAAAAATTCACCAATTGTTAAATCATTTGTGGCACCATTATTGTCATTGATTTCCTGCAAAAAATCATAAACAAAATCTTACAAAGGATTTAGGTTGAAACTTCCCATATGATACTCTAGTGCAAAGAGAGGTGGTGTGGCCAATAATTTCCTTTTCCTCTCAATTCTTCTAACGAGAGCTTGCTTTTCTTGCTCTAATTTTCTCAACTCTTCTTGCTTCTTTATTTTCTCCTTTTCTTCTCGCTCAAATCTCTCTCGCTTCACCGACTCCCTTTTGTCTCGTCTTTTTTGTTGTTCTTGTTCCATCCTCTTTAATCTCTTTCTTTCTTCTTCTTTAGTTTCATCTCCTTCTAGAGCCAAATCTACCTTGTTAGGGCACACCTCCCGAATATGCCCCCTTCCACGACATTTATTACACTTGATATCTCTAGTATGTATTGTCATAATGGAAGAATTTTGTGGTTGCAAAAAAAATTAGGGTTTTGAAAGATGAAGAAAAAAAAAAACTGCTTGGTGTTCAAACTTTGAAACGAGTTTTTAGGTAATTTAAGTTCAGATTTTGGATTTGATGTCTTCTGTAATTTTGTAGAGGATCGAAAAATAAACAGATTGGAAAAAAATTTCGTAGGAAAAGGTGAAGGGATGAGGTCAGTAGGTGATGTACAAGTTGGAACAAAAATCTGGAAATTGCTTTTTTTTTTTTTTTTTTTTTTAATGAAAGCGGTTTTGATGGGGGATTAGAAAAAGTGAAGACGTAGGTGATGAAGTAAACGAATTTACCTTTGATAACTCTCTCCCAGAGCAAGCTCTGATACCAAATGATATGAACCCTCAAGCGTTGATGGATTCAAGAACCGGATTTTCCATGCATTGAATCATGTGAGGTCTTGATCTATTGAGTATGGCAGCCCCTTGAATGTTGTGTTTTCATGATGTTTTATGCCTTGCATTGATGACAAATTACTAGGCATCTCATTAGGTAACAATCTTTTGAATTCCTGCAAAAACTCAACAAACATACTAGGCAAAGATGGGTTAAGTGTAAAACAAACCTCTTTGTACAAAAGTACAAATGTAGGTTGGTAGATTTCATTCCTAGCCTCACTTGATCTAACTTTCAAGCTCTCACTCTCTATTTCACTCTCTTTTTGCTCACTAAACTCAAGTGTCTCACACTTTGTAACCTCAAAGCACTCTTTCTTTTCAATCTCATTACACTCTTTCTTTTCAAACTCACAACTCTCTTTGTTTTGAGCACTCATTTCTTTTTTATCACTCATCTCTCTTTCTTTTAACTCACTAATTTCTTTTGCACTCATCTGTCTTTCTTTTGGCTCACTCTTTTTGTCACAGTTTTCATTACTTTTAAACATAGAACTCTTTTGTAGCTCACAAGTTTCCTCCACAAAAACATTAGCACGAATATCCTCTTTTATATCCTTCATGCTAGCATTGAAAACTTCCTTTGATTTTAAAAGTTTTCTTTCAATCATCTTGACCTTCTCTAAAATCAAATTTACATTTTCCTCTACCAAGCGATAGGCAGCCCCATTCTTATCCATTAATGTATCATTTTCACCCATTTGAGAAGAAGAAGAAGAAGAAGAAGTATTGGAAATAGGTTTAGAAGCATACCGTGTATCTCTTTTTCTTTTGATTTTTCTTTCAACCTTATTGGCAAAATACACTAACTCTCCTAACTCATCAAATTGTTGTAACTCCACTTGACAAGCAATATCTCTATTCAATCCATTGAAGAACCTTACAATAGTAGACTCCTCATCTTCCTCCACATTAGCCCTAGCCTTGAGCAACTCCATCTCCATGTAGTATTCATCCACACTTTTACATCCTTGAATTAGCTTATCCAACATTTGCACAAGATGCTCTTGATGTTGTCTTAAAACAAATCTCCTTCTCATATGGCACTTAAGATCATACCATGTTTCTATTGGTTGTTTCCTCTCCCTCCTTAGTTTCACTTTCAATTGAGACCACCAAACATGAGCATTATTAGTGAAATTGGAAATAGCAAGCATTACCTTTCTTTCCTCACTATAATTGTTGTAATCAAAGAAATGCTCGGTTTCTATCTCCCATTGCAAGTACTCTTCTGGATCTACACTCCCATGAAAAGTATATAAGTTGAGCTTATGTGCTCCAAAGCTCCTATGCACCATCCTTTCATAATAAGCCTCTCCATTTTCCCTCCAAGTATGCTCTACATCTCGACATCCATTGCTCCTCCTTTCATCATATTTTCCATGATACATTGCTGCAAGTAAACAAGTTAGTGATGTAAAAAATAGGACCTTTCAAATCACTCCCTAAGTGTTTACACTCAAAGATATTATTTCGCTCGTGTTTGCACTCAAAACAGATTCTAGGGCCTAAATGTAACCTTGAACTAATTAGCACACTTTAACAACTATCAAACAACTAAGATACTAATGATATTTATAAAAAGTATCAATAAAGAAATAAGAAACAATCAGCTTCGGTGGCAAGAGAAAATAAAAGGACAGATTTTTCAAATGGTGTATTTTTGTAACAAGGAAAGAATAAGAAAGAAAACAAGCAAGAATAAACTTTCCTAAAAGAGAAAAATTAGAAATTAGACTTCCCTAAAGCACTTTGGATCAGAAAATAAAACTTTCCTTAGGCAAGATATGCATATATTTGAATATGGGACAGATTTGAAACTTTCCTAAAACAGTTTTTGCTATTTATGGTAAGTTCTAGCTTTTTAGGAAACAAACAACTTTGTCATTCAACTTGATAATTTCGGATTCAAGATGCATAAATGATGAGTTTATGATGAACTTTTCAAGAACAATACGAACAAAAAACCTCTTTTTCCAGAAACTTCAACAAATCAAGCAAGAACACTTTTTTTTTTTAATTTTCTGGACAATCCGACAGTCTGCGAAGATCTATATTTTTCTCAATCTTCCACTTTTTTTTTGACAAACTTTTGTGAATACAAAATATACACGACAGACTTATAAATATTTTTGTAGTTGATGACTTTCTGAGAATCAGATTAAAACTATACTAAAAATAACAAAAACAGTAGCTAAATATGGAAATTCTGGAACTATGATTTTTTTTTTTTTTTTGGAATTTTCGATGAACGAAGAACAAGACAATAAAAATTAAAAAAACAAGAAAGCAAGTAAGATAGAAATATTCCCTTGAGCCTAAGCTCTGATACCAAATGATATGAAACCCTAGAAAATTGAAATAGAAACCCTTTGAAACACAAAGAACCCCTAGATGCAAATCCTAAAACCCCAATGAACAATAAGGTAAAACCCTTGGAAAGCAAGAAGAGAAAGATTATTCCAATGATCTATGATCTTGAAATAAGAGAACTTGTTCTTATTTCAAGATTGAAACAATCCACAAACACAATAGATCAATTCATGCTTGAATGTTTCTAAAACATGCAACCTAGAACAAGGCTACAAAACTAAGCAATTTCGGCTAAGCAACAAGCAATATTATTATCATATGAATTCTTCGTATTTAGAGTTACAAATGAGGCCTTTAAATAGGCAAAGAAACCCTAAAAATAGGCTAGGAAATTCGGATTACAAGGAGCACAAAATCTGCCCAAAACTTACCTTATGTGAAATTGGCAGATTTTGTGGAAAATCCTTTCTAGAGAATAATATCTTTCCTAATCCTTTCCAAACATATATAATGAATATAAAAGACCTAAAACATGTCCAAATACATCATAAATTTGTTGGAACCATTTTGGGAACAAATATGGAAACTTTGGGAACAAATATGGAAAGTGGTCCAAATAAGGAAAGTTTGCAAAAGTGATGCAACTTTCCTAATTAGCTCTTCTCTTCAATTCCGATTGAACAAGTCTTCAATACTCTTCCTCCAAATGTATTTGCCATAGATTGAAGTTCATCACGTCCTCTTCCATAGCCTCCATGATCGGATCTTCAAAGCTTGTCTTGACTTTGCTAATGTAGGCTTGTAAATGGATGTTCAATGCTTCTCTTGATCTTTGAACTTGTGATTGGTCCTTGAGCTTTTTTGTGAGGTTCCATGATTCATATCATGGTTCCTCAAATATTTGGGAGAATTGGTAAGTAAAAGTGAAATATTGATGTATAACCATTTTGGTGGTTGAACGGTAAGATAATGTGAGTTTACTTGGACACAAATCCGGATGCGGGTTTAAGGTCTTACTTTACTTTTTAATTTTTTTATTCTCACTGGGCTTTGTTGTTAGCTCATGATATTACAAAGATTTTCAGGTGTTCGGGTCATAAGAGAGGAGCTGGTGTGGCTTGATCGAAAGGATGATGATGAAGAGATGGACTAGATGTCATTTAAAAGTCCCGGGGCTTGGCTAAGCTTATCTTATTTTGTTTTATTTTCGGTCTTTGAGATGTAAATTTGTTATAAGCTCTTAAGAGCTTTTCATTTCACTTTTATTATTATAAACCTCTTTGAACTCTTGATAGGAACTTGAGTTCCTTGTGTTCTAGTTTCCGGAATTTAAATTGCAAATAGGTTATGGATAGTCCGAGTTTTAAACATATTCATGCCAAATTTTTATTAAATTTAAAGTCTTCTGCTGTCAATCTGATTTTAAATTATTCAAAAGAGTCGCGTCATCACAGTTGGTACAGAGCCTTAGGGTTCTGTAGACTACATGCGATGGATGTTTGTTTTCATGTTTTTTTTAAGTCCACTCTCTAGTCATCATCTGAAATCAGCAGGACCAGGTATGCCTAGAACTTTTATTCACAAGCTTTAATTTCTTTAATAGTATTAAAGTTTATGAGAAGGTTGTTTATCTGTAAATGTGATATTTCACATCCTCGTAAGAACCACTATGTGGTGAGGTTTATTTTGACCCAGATTGAGATTTGGGTAAGGATGCTGAGAATGTAAATGACCCCGTGAAGTTTTGGAGGTTACACACCTAGTTAAGAGTATTGACATAATGTCCAAGTAAAGGAGATGAGATACTCCGAGAGATTGATCAATTGATCCTCATTGATTGATTAAACTTTAATTGTCACACAATTGCTAAATAGTGTTTTAGCAAATGTGTGTTGACATTTGTGTGTAAAAGGGAACATGATTGTCTGAAGCCCAGAATTAAGAGATAAAGCACCTATTGGAGGTGAGAAATTGTTGATAAGAAATCGGTCTGGCTCGGGTCCAGTAGCCTAGATTTAACTCAATGGACAAGTTCCTAAGTTGAGTAGAGAAAGTTGGATTATGATAAATGGTAAATCATTGTGAAAGTAAATTATATTAAAAGAAAAGTGCGATGTTACTCAAAAGAGGAAGTAAGAAAATTTAGTGATAAGTCTCAACGAGGACCATTAACGACAATGTTAATAATTAAACTAACTCTAGTAAGAAAGGGATAAGAATACAGATAGTGGGGGACAGGAGTGGGAGACAGCAATAAAGTAAATAGTACAATAATTATTAGAAGAAGACAAAAAGGAAAAGTGGACATCTCTGGTGGTTGTCGTTTTCTGTGCACGTTTTTTCTCCCCGTGAAAGGTCCTTTAATAAAGTGAGCTTTTAAAAAAGGGGCTTTCACAAAAGTATCATGCAATTTTGTCGTTTGTTGAATACTGTCGGTAACTGTTAGTTGCCAGGCTTACCAACCGACTTACTCAGACTGCGTGGAACACCCGACTGTCTTCTAATGGACGGAAACTTTCAGTATTCTTCATTCGTCAAGATTACAGAGTTTGCAAGCTCTTCGATCACATAGTTTGTCTGAGCGGCTGTTTGGCGAACAGTTTTTCTGGGGAGTGAAATTCACCAGAGAGAAAATTTACAACAATTGTACAAAATTATTATAGTAAATTACAAGGGACTGAAATTTACAGACTTTTTTTTTAGAATAGGCTCTGATACCATATAGGGTGAAAAGAAAACTTTCAGCGATAAAGCTGATTACAGAATTGGTTGATCCAAGAAAGGATCATAGTCAAAGTCGCTTTCAAAATCTTCAAGGTGGACTGAAGATGCATTAGAATGAGAGATGTTGAAGAAAAAGATGTCTCAGATATTTTAGGCGAACCAAATATCTTGTCTGCCAAAGGCAATGAAGAAATGAGGATAGCTCAAGTAGAGCAAAAACTCCAAAACTAGAGTATTCCTAAAGTAGATCCTAAAGATGTCTACTATCATAGCTCTTTCAACTTCGCATATAGAGATAATGGTAAAACAGTTGAAAGAAATGTCTCTGTAACTTCTAAAGCAGAATGTATTCACCTATTTTCTGCAGAATCTATTCTCAAATTCCGAGCAGAGTATAAGTATATACATCTCGGCCTAATCCAAGTGGCAGTAAAACCATTGTTCCGTCTTGGATTAAACTCTCCCATCCTCATCTCCTTAAGGGATGAAAGGTTCAAAGAATATTCTGACAGCCTGTTAGGAATTATTGAATCTAATTTAGAAAGCGGACCAGTTTACTTTGATGTTTATCCAAACCACACGCTTTCTCTCCAAGATCCTCACATCTTATCTTCTTTAATGTTAAGAGTGAATTCCAAAGAGCTAAAGATGGAAGAAAGATCACTCTCAGCTGTGATCATCTTTAGAATGTGCTTCAGATTGATGCACACAAACATATCACCCAAAGCTCTCAAGTCTTCTCCCAAAGGCGAGACCTTGATGATTGAAGTCAACACAGAAAAATCTTCTGTAAACATCCCTAAGCGAATACCTTGGGATCAGGTTACCTGGAAGACTAGATGGAATCTAGAAGGAGCAACCAAACCAGCTCCTAAACAGAAGACCCTTTCTTATGTTACAAAATTCGAAGATGGTAGGGTTGAAGTCAACTTTACTGACGATTCTGATCTTACTCCAAAAATCAAGAATTTCTTGAAATCCAAACCAAGTACTTCTTACTCTAGGTCTGAAGCTCCAGATCGAATTACAAGAAGTAATTCAATGAACATCAAGTCAATTGACTTTGACGGTTCAATTCCAAATATCAATTATGAAGAAGGACAAGGATCGTCCTCTCCAATTCAATCTGATATGGCACCACCATCAGAATTCAATTTGATAAACGTTATCTCTTCAACGTTTAGCCCAGATCTTGATAAACTAAGAGCAGAGTTTGACTCAGACCTCAACAAACACTGCAGAAGAACATTCTTCCGAGCCTTGAACAGTGAAAAGCAAGAAGAATTTAAAGCTACTTGGAAGCAAACAATGATAGAACTGGAAAAAGACATTCCATTCTTCCATTGGTTCGCAAGATGCAAAGATTACGAGCAAAAACTTTTCCACATCAAACAATCTGTTTGGAAAACAGATAATACTGAAGTCGCCTCTCATCATCCTCTTCTAGAGGATATCATCTTTAAAACCAAATATGGACATACTGTCACAGGAAGTCCATTCAAACAAATGGAAGAAAAGGATGCTAAGGATGCATCCTTAAGAGCATCTCGTCAAATACAGATGCAAAACAATTATTCAAACAAGCTTCTCTCTACTATGGTCAATCAGCTTGATAGGATAGAAGAAGTCGTTCAAAATAATAAATCTAGAATCACTATAGATTTAAAGGAAGGATCTTACCCTGAGGTAGATCCAACAATCCCTCTATTCAGACCACTAGAGACTGAAACAGAAATCAAGTTAGCATCAAAACACCAAGGAATGTTAGAAGAAATAAACAAGCTCATTGAGAAGATGCATATTTCTCCCCCAAAAGCTTCATCCTCAGCTCAGATCAATGTCTTAAATGGACAAGATGATCTAATTGAAGAGATGGTCCAAGGAGTTTGTAACCTTTCACTTCTCACAAACGAAGCCCAAAACAATGAAGAGAATCCAGATGAAATTCAAAGGATTCATAGACAAAAGAACCAATTTCAAGGAAACTCACGAAATTGGTATTCAAGGCCAACTTTTCCCAACATTCAGTTGGAAGAAAAGCACCTTACAACCAGAAGAACATTCGATGGAAGATCTATCGTAGAATGGAATATTGATGGATTATCCGAGTATCAAGTACTCAATGTTCTTCACGAGATGATGATTGTTGCTTCCGCCTTTAAGGCAAATAATATGGAAGAAAGTGCAATCGTAGTTGCCCTGGTCACTGGTTTCTCAGGACAACTCAAAGGTTGGTGGGACAACTTTCTCACTGACGAGTCAAGACATCAGATCTTAACTCACACAACTAGGACATCCAAAAGAAAAGAGATAAAAGTTGAAGGTGGACCTTCCAGATGGGAAGACTCCAAAGAAGTGGTTTTCGATGCTATATATACCCTCATCTACCTTATCTCTAAACATTTCATTGGCGATCGAGCCAGTCATCAGCAGAGGTCTGCAACCCATCTGCAAAATCTCCAATATCCTACTCTCTAGGATTTTCATTGGTACAAAGATACTTTCTTAATGGAAGTATTCATGAGAACATACTGCAGCTCATCTTTCTGGAAGGAAAGATTCATCGCAGGTCTACCAAAACTCTTCGTAGAAAGATTAAGATTACATCTCAAAGAAAGATATCGAAAAAATATCCCTTGGGAAACTCTCTCCTATGGAGAAATCATTAACTTCATCGTCACAGAAGGTTTAAAGCTGTGCAACGAAGTTAAAATTCAAAACAAAATCTCTCACTCAAAAGGAAATGAGAGAAAAGAATTAGGGGCCTTATGCAGACAATATGGCCTAGAGCAAGCCGAAGCGCCTTCTCAAATTCAAAAGAGAAAGGCAAAGAAAGACCACCCCCATAGATCTTCTCAACCCTCAAATAACAATCAAAGTTATTATCGAGGAAGCCAGAGAGAAAACAAATCCATAGTAAGAGATCGTAAAAGGAAGTTTCATAAACCCACCAGTGATCCCAAAAAAGCTCAATGTTACAAATGTAGAGCTTATGGACATTTTGCTAATGCCTGCAAAATGAAAGCAAAAGTCAACCAGCTTGAAATCGACGAAGATGTCAAGCAAGAACTTCTCAATATCTTCCTTACTGACCCAAAACTTTCTGAAAATGAATTTCCAGAGGAAGAAGACAACCAAGTAATGGCAATAAATGCCATAGAAGAACAGCTAGAGTCCGACTCCAGCAACCTTTCAACTAGCAGCTCAGATGAAAAAGGTAAACATATCTATTTCTGCACTAACAAGAATGAAAATTCTATCAATGTCTTGACTACAAATCAGGAACTTCTATTCGAAGCAGTTGCAAAAATTGAAGACGAAAGTCTCAAACTGACAATCCTCAACAGACTCAAAGAATCTTTGAGCCAAGAGTTACCCAAAAGGGAGTAGGAATTCAAGCTCTACTCCATGAAAGAAGTGTTTTCAAAATTTGAGGCACCAAGAGAAGCATCTGTCGCAGATCTTCAGAAGGAAATAAGAGACTTGAAGAAGGAAGTCTCCAGTCTTAAGGAATCAACCTCAACATTTCATGAAGAAACTCGAGGTGAAATATCTAATCTTTATTCTGAAATAGAATTTATTAGATCATTCGATACTAACAATGCAGGAAGTTCGGGAACCCTCAAAGAAGACATCCTAGAGCCTCCAAAAGATCAAATAGATGAAACACCTCCCAAAGGAGAAATTTTTGTCAACTCAATAACCCAAATAAGGTTACAGAAGTGGTATGCCATGATTACTCTAAGAATCAAGGACCACTCCATGTCAATGATAGCTCTTATCGATTCAGGAGCCGATCAGAATTGCATCCTTCAAGGTATAATCCCTTCCAAATACTTTGAGAAAACTACTGAATCTCTTAGAAGTGCTAGTGGACAACAACTTAATGTCCAACATAAACTGTCAAAAGCTCATGTTTGCAATGACGGAATCTGCTTTACCAACACTTTCATCTTGGTAAAAAACCTTAGTCAGCCTATCATACTAGACACTCCCTTCATTACTCAGCTTCTCCCTATTCGAGTTCATGAAGAAGGACTATTCTCTACCGCCGGAAGAGAAGTCTCATACAAATTCGTTAAACCTCCTAGAACACATGAGGTCAACATCATTCAAAGAAAGGAAAATCAAATAGCTTTCCTTAAGGAAGAAATCAGTTTTAAAAGAGTTGAAGAAAACCTTAAAAGACCAACTCTTCAAAACCGAATCTAACAAGTCCAAACCAAAATAGAATGTGAAGTTTTTTCTAATGACCCAAATGCCTTTTGGTCTAGAAAACATCACATAGTTGGACTACCCTACATTAAAGGATTCAATGAGGCCCAAATTCCTACAAAGGCCAGGCCCATACAAATGAACAGTGAACTTCTGACCCACTGTAAAAAAGAAATTGAAGATCTCTTAAAAAGAAAATTAATTAGGCCCTGCAAAAGCCCTTGGTCTTGTGCAGCCTTTTATGTCAACAATGCAGCAGAGTTGGAAAGAGGAGTTCCTAGGTTAGTCATTAACTATAGGCCTTTAAACTCTGTTTTACAATGGATCAGATACCATATCCCTAATAAACAGGATTTGATAAAAAGAATTTCATCTGTAAAAATCTTTTCAAAATTTGACATGAAGTCTGGTTTTTGGCAAATTCAAATAGCGGAAAAAGATAAATACAAAACCGCATTTAATGTCCTTTCGGGCAGTATGAATGGAAAGTAATGCCATTTGGCTTAAAAAACGCTCCATCCAAGTTCCAAAAGATCATGAATGATATTCTTAATCCTATTCATGAATTTTCTATAGTCTATATTGACGACGTCCTCATTTTTCGTCAAATATAGATCAACATTTCAAACATCTTTATAATTTCTTAGAAATTATCAAGAAAAATGGTTTAGTTGTCTCTCAAAAGAAGATTAAACTTTTTCAAACAAAAGTCCATTTTTTGGGCTTTGAAATTTATTTAGGCCTTTTTAAGCCCATTCAAAGGTCCATTGAGTTTACCTCAAAATTCCCAGATCGAATCCTAGATAAAACCCAACTTCAAAGGTTCCTAGGATGCCTGAATTACGTGAATCCTATGTTGGAAGGTTAGAATGTTATTTGGACTAAGGTGTTTGACATACACCAGTTTTGCTTTGTAAGAAAGAAAATGATCTCTGAATTCGAGTTCATTCAAGATTTGAATAAGGAGGCTTAGGAGTTATCCTTATCTTGGATTTCGCATATTATGAAAGGAAGGGAAAACTAGTTACTACAGACAGATTTCCTCTCAGGAGAAGAAGACAGAAGATGACGATGCCAGTCAAGGGATACCGCACAAGCAACAACAGTAGCACAAACAACACCAGTAGCAGCAACAACAGGTTTGAGGTGGAGCTCAACATGGACAGCCAAAAGTACAAGGATAGGATCATCCTTACTGCAATAGTTGTGCCAGTTTCCATTTAGGGATATGCACACTTACACCAAGATACTATGATTGTGATCAAACTTGGAATCATGCCACTTTTATAGGGTGTATAAGACTTAACTATCATAACGTAGTAATAAGGGTTCGGATTATCAGAAATGTTGCAGCAGGCACCGCCATCTTAGTATGCTCTCTAGGGTAAGAGGAGAGGTAACTACATGAAGTAGAGATCAAGGTAGACAGGCTCATCAGTACAGATTTATGCTTGTTACCTTCTCCACATGCTCAGCATCATAATTGAGTATTTTCTACTAGAGATGATACTAAAGTTGCAGGTTTGGTAGTAATGGGTACTTTGTTATTTTCAGGCCGTTTGGCTTTTATTCTGTTTAATTCTGGAGCTAGCCACTCTTTTATTTTATCTTGTTATGATGAGTTGGCAGCTCTTGAGTCGAGACTGTTGAGTTTCGAGATGTGTGTTTTTACCCCAGTGGGGAAGTTTATTATTGTGATAGTGCGATTGGCACTTATGACATGTGTATTATGAGTAGATGTTCATATTTTACTTTGATTGTTATGCATATGTCTGACATTGATGTGATATTGATTATGGATTGGCTATTATCCAATCATACCATTATAGTTTGTACTGAGAAAGTTTTGATTTTATGAGTCCATGTGGGACTAGTTTATGTTTTCATGGGTTTCGTAGCCAAGTAGCACCCACTTTGATATCTATGATAGAAGCTAGAATGCTTCTAAGTGATGTAGCTTGAGTTTATTTAGCTAGTGCTGTCGATACTTTTGTACCGGAGACTAGCTGAGTTAAAAGAGCTAAAGAGTCAGTCATTGCAACTCTTAAACTCAGAGTTTATTCACCCTAGTGTGTCCTCGTAGGGAGCACCTTGTTGTTTTTAAAAAGAAAGACAGTTTAGTGAGACTGTATATTGATTATCGAGGGTTGGATCAAGTTACGATGAAAAACAAGTATCAATGGCATTAGATTGATGATCTATATGATCAGTTGGGGAGGAACCGCTATCTTTTCAAAGATGGATTTGAGATCCGGTTAAATCCGTTAAAGATTCGGGATTAAGATATTCCTAAAACTGCTTTCAGGATGCATTATGGATATTATGAGTTTGTAGTCATGTCTTTTGACTTAACCAATGCGCCTGCAACTTTTATGGATCTTATGCATACTGTATTCAAGAGGTTCATCAATTCGATTAATGTTGTGATTAATGATGACATTCTGATTTATTCTAAGACCCAGGAGATGCATCATATGAATTTGAAGGAAGTTTTGACAATGTTAAGAAATCAGAAGTGTATGTCAAGTTCTCAAGGTGTGAATTTTGGCTAAAAGAAATGGCATTTTTAGCCATTTGGTATCAAGAAGAGTATTATATTGATTCCTCTAAGATGGAGGCATATAGTAGTTGGCCTAGACTGACGAGTGTGCCTATGATTCTATGGTTTCTAAGGCTTACAGACTTGATTTCGAGATGGCACTGTTTAGACACTTTGTGGTAGAAAGTGTTGTTCTCCCGCTCATTTGGATGAGATTGGAGAAAAGAGAGACTTTTGGTACTCAAGTTGTAACAAATGACTAGCGAGTCTATCATTTGTTTAGAGAAAGGTTAAGGTTTACCCAAAGTTGACAACAGAATTTGGTATAGTCCGTTCAAGTTGTAGTAGTGGATCTCGTATACTTCAAATAGCACCAATGAAGGGTGTTGTGAAAGTTGGAAAAAGGGTCAGTTGAGCCCTAAGTTTATTGGCCTATCGAGATACTCAATCGAGTAGAAGTGGTAGCTTATTGTTTAGCTTTAACACTTTCGTTATCGGCCGTTTGTAATGTTTTCCATGTATTGATGCTTCGGAAATACATGGTGAATCCGTTCCACGTGATTGATTATGAACTAGTAGTTTTGAATGATAATATGTCTTATGAGAAGATACCCGTTAAGATAAGAGCATTCGAACAAAAGTGATGAGAAATAAAAAGGAATTTACTTGGTTAAGGTTCTTTGGAAGAACCAAGTGTCAACGGAAGCAACGTGGAAACGTGAAGATGAGATACAGTCTAAGTACCCTCACTTTTTCACTTAGTGAACGCACTTTTCGAGGACAACAGTCTTTTAAGGAGGGTAGACTGTAACGCCCCGTTAATTTTGAAGTGAATTTTTTTTATTATTTTATTTAATGTTATTATTTATTTATTTATTTCAATTTAAGTATTTAGTTTAATTATTATTTTTGTAATTTAGAATTCAATAGTTAATTTCGCCTGAATTCTTTTTAATCGTTTTAATACTTTAAATTCGCTTCGATGACATTAATAATTATTAATAGGCCAATTAATAATTATTAATCACCTTTAGATTAATTTAAGAGCTTCGGGTTTCGATTTATAAGTCAAAAGTCATTAAAGGACGCAATCGTCATTTCCAAATTTCTTAAAAATATCAAAATACTATTCATTCATCTTTAAATATACCATTTTGACCAAAGTTGACCATTATTCTCATCCTTTCTCTCCCATTGCCATGGGTTCAAAGGGGATTAGGGGGATTTTTGGCTTTTCTTCGTTTCTCGACAGATCGGCTTGTTTTTGGTTGCATCGGAAAGCCCTCGAGTCTAGGATTCCTTTCAACCTAACAATCATACTTTCCACTCGGGTTCTACGGACTTCTCGGTAAATTAAAGTTCAAACCCTAAGCTCAAAATAGTATTTTAATAGAGTTTTCTTTTTTATTCTTCGATTTCTTGTCGAGGAACCCGATGATTTTAAGTACGGGAGTTGTTTTAAGTGTTTTTGGGAACTTTCCCTAAACCCTAAAACCGAGTTTCAGTCAAAACCCTTCCCGTTTGAAATTTACATCAAGGGGGTTGTTTTGGGGTTTATTTTTATTGATATTTTGTTTATTGTAATTAAATTCGGTAAATCGTTTATTGTACAAAAACCTGAATCATCGATACCCATTGAAATCAGGATCTTTGAAACTACTTGAAACCAACTCAAAACACCTCTAAAGTGCCTAAAAGCAGGAAAACCGAACCTGAAACCCATTTTCTATAGAGGGACCGAGAGTACGCTTTGGGTTTTTCCGGGGTTGTTCGTCGTTTTGTGCTTTTAGATGTTAATTGATTGATGTTTGGTTTATTAATGATCATTAGATATACTTTTAATTGTAGATGTTTTGGATCGTTGATTGATCATGCTATTAGAGATTTTGAGTGAAGCTAATTTGGCTAAGGTGAGAATAAATAGGATTTAAAGTAGATTTAGAAACCGAATAAGTTGAACGGTTTGTAAGATCGGAAGTTGAGATTAAGATTCGAATCTAAGAGTAAAGAAAAGTGAGCTAGTGACCTTAGGATTAGGAGCTAGTTCTTTGAGTGAAAACTTTGGAGTTTCTAGAGGGAACATTGAACTTTTGAAAGTTCTAAGTTAGAATCGTTCCGGAGATAAAATAGGATCATTGGAAGTTAAAGGATCCAAACTTTTAGATAGAATGGTTAAGGAAACTTGAAAATAGAACCTTGAATTTTATTTGGAAGTTTAGAATCCTCGAAAGTGTAGATTCCTTATTTAAGATAAGATCTACTTTATTTAAAGTATCTGAAGTTTGATCTACTTAATGTTCTTCCGAAATTCCTATCTATTTACTTTATGCATAAGGACATCTATGATCCTTTTTCTTATGTCCTTTACTTTATACCCCTTTACTTTATGCTCCATTCATATTTACGTTTATTTACTTTTGCGAGCATACGCATAACATCTCGCACCATAACATCTCGCATCATTGAAATGAAAAGAAAAGAAGGGAGAATGATGAATCCTACGGGAAGTTCACATTACCTTCAGAGAAAAAGAAAAGAAAGTGATAAAGAAAAGAAGGGAGAATGATGAATCCTACGGGAAGTTCACATTACCTTCAGAGAAAAAAAAAAGAAAGTGAGAAAGAAAAGAAGGGAGAATGATGGATCTTACGGGAAGTTCCACATTACCTTCTTCATTCATAAGGGAGAATGTGGATCCTACGGGAAGTTCCACATTACCTTCAAACATGCATAAAGGGCGAATGCAAATCCTACAGGATGTCCTCAATACCTTCATGCATATTATCGATGGAAATATATATCATGGATAAAGAATTGAGATGTTATGTTTATGCAAAGTTTATTTACTTTTCTTATATGTGTTTTAACGAGTTAATGGATGAGAATTAGACTACGTGTGCTAGTATTATCATCCTATAGAGTTTATGATTATGAAAGTTAGTTTTCTAGAGTTTAGAGAACTATAGAAAGGATGATGTAAGACGTTCATTACTAAAAAGAAAAAAATGAATTTGATGTATTGCTGAGTGCTATAGGAAAAAGGAATGAGATTGAATTGGATAATGAGAAAATACAAGGGTGTATTGAACCTTGTATAATTATTATGTGATATATATGTAAGAGAACTAGTTTCTAATAAATTGGAAGATCTCAAAATTGGAGAATAAGATTTGATGTAAACCTTATGTATAGTATAAGTTATTAAAGATAACAAGATACAAATGTTGTATAAATATATGTTATGAAACATATCCTCCTAATGGTTGGAAGATGGTTCCTCAAATATTTGGGAGAATTGGTAAGTAAAAGTGAAATATTGATGTAAAACCATTTTGGTGGTTGAACGGTAAGAGAATGTGACTTTATTTGGACACAAATCCGGATGCGGGTTTGGGGTCTAACTTTACTTTTTATTTTGTTTATTCTCACTGGGCTTTGTTGTTAGCTAATGATATTAAAATCATTTTCAGGTGTTCGGGTCATGAGAGAAGAGCTGGTGCGGCTTGATCGAGAGGATGATGATGATGAGGAGATGGACTAGATGTCATTTAAAAGTCCCGAGGCTTGGCTAAGCTTATCTTATTTTGTTTTATTTTCGGTCTTTGAGATGTAAATTTGTTATGAGCTCTTAAGAGCTTTTCATTTCACTTTTATTATTATAAACCTCTTTGAACTCCTGATAGGAACTTGAGTTCCTTGTGTTTTAGATTCCGGAATTTAAATTGTAAACAGGTTATGAATAGTCCGAGTTTTAAACATATCCATGCCAAATTTTTATTAAATTTAAAGTCTTCCACTGTCAATCTGATTTTAAATTATTTAAAAGAGTCGGGTCGTCACAGTTCTTGACCTTATTGAGATAACCAGTAGGAAATTTCCACACACAAGAGCAACTACAAGAACATTTTTGTTTCACCACAAGAACCCGAATACTTTTTTCATTCGACTTTAGGACCTGTTTCTAATAACTTTTAAAAGTACTTTTTTAATAATTATCAAAAGCACTTTTAAACACTTCCAAAAAGCATTTAGTATTCACAAAACTAAAGGTGAAGATTTAAAGTAGAAAATAAATGCCTCTTTCTTGTCATTGATAAGGAATCCTCCAACACCCATTTTATGTGAGAGGCCAGAAGGAAGCAGAGATGGCTCATCTGGAAACTAGTGAGTAAGCATCACATACCCTACTTCAGCATGGTGGAAGATGAACCCCTCCTGATAAAATAATAGGCAAGTGTCGAGGGTGCGGTCAAAGTCTCACTTATGAGTCAGAAAGTAAATCCATATAGTGTTAAGGCCCAAAACAGACAATATCATAACGATAGATACAGAGTTATTTACATTAATGGCCACAGGTATAAGGTGAGCCTGCTCAATTAGTATCTTGAGCCACACCCTTTTTTTCCCTTGCATCATGAAATATACATCATATGATTTTTTTTCAAGTTGCATTTTAGAGTTTTATAAAATAGAAAGAAAAAATTACTTAATTTGAAACCTTCAGCCTCCAGTTGATGAAAGAAGTCTGAAGAGTTTGATGGAAAGGTATTTGAATTTGAGGGTAAGCTCTCTAGATTGATGATAATTCCTTCATAATCATCATTATAATGATCTAGATCATTTCAATAGTCATGCTTGGTGAAAAAAATATCTGGAGACATAACATAAAGGGCTGTTAAGATTTTGTGTTCATTGCCGCCACCAATGGAAGCTAGTTTTCTGTTACTTGAACTTGAAGTTCCTAATTGTATCTTCTCGTTCAAGATATGGCCTGCATGATAATTTTCAAACTAATCAGAAATTTTTTGTTGATGTGACTCACAAGAATTTGACTTTTCCTCGTATGATTTGATTTTTGAAAAGTGCTCCTCCTTTTGAAAAGAAGTGCACAAACACCAATACCTAATTTCTTGACGGCTCCTTATCTAAAACTTTAACTTGATCATCGGAGGGTCCTTGGTCAATACCACATCGGTGCCTTTATGACTGTTTCTTCTCTTTTTTAGATAACAAGATCCGCTGGAATCAAACACGTGTCCATTAAATCCAACAATTTGAAATTATGTAGCCTGTATTTGAATGTTTATAGAAATGTGTTTTATAAACCTAAATTTATGTAGCTTGTGTTTGGTAGGGTGTGTTTCAGCTTAAATTTTGTGGTATTGAACTCTTTTAGTTTTGAGAGGGGTTAATAAACTCAAATATTTTACTCTTTCCATAGGTTTAATACAATCAAATTCGAGATTATTAAACTTATAGAAGCTAGACTTATAAATACTATTCTAGTCCACCCCACCCCTCCTGCCAAACGTTCTCAATCTTTTAATAAATTTTGAATATCATATAAAGTAATGACATTAGTGTCACTTAATTTCACATATGTTACTTCATTAAATTCTAATAATAAAATACCCAAAAACCACAACTTTTTTTTCGAGATATTGTATCAAATTAGGAGAGGTGAGACTCGAATTTTCGATCTTTTGAGAGAGAGTAGATGTCTGACTAGTTGAACTATACTCGGGGAAAAAACCTCAAAGTTTATAGAAAATTAGAGATACCTTTTATTCAATTTGGGCCTCAGATTCAAGTCATCCATTAATTATAGTTTCCATCTTTAAGTGACATTTTAGGTGAATAGAAATGCTTCATTACCTATAATGAATGTATTTTCATTGGTTCTAATATGAATTATTATTATTTAATGTTATAAGATCCATGGAAAAAAAAGGGGCCAGTTACAAATGTAGCAAAATTTTTAATAATCTATAACATATTAAAAAGTGGGAAAGGAAAGGAGAAACATTTGATTCCCAAATTACCCTCACTATTTTATTTAATTCCTTTGCAACCCTTATTTACATCTCTATTTTATTTAATTTCTTTACAACTCTTATTGACATCTCGATAATATTTTGTTTGTTAGTTAAAGAATTGATTGATTCTTTCAACCGTTATTTGCAACCCTTATATTACTTTCTTTAATAAAATAAGATAATATTTGGTTTTGTTAGTTAAAGAATTGATTGATTCTATTTTTTAAAAATAAAAGAAAAATAACTTTAATTATATTCATTGTTTTGATAAAAGAAGATAATCTCAGTTAAAGAAGATATTTGTTAGTTAAAGAATTGATTGATTCTATTTCTTTAAAATAAAAGAAGATAATCTCAGTGTAAGAAGATAATCTTGAGTTAGTTTTTTTAAGCTTTCATTTCCCCTTCGTAATGGTCTCATATGTTGGAACAAATGTAATTCACGCCTCTCTATGTATTTTCCTTTTAAACGAAGCACTTCCTAGCCCCAATAATTCAAACGAAGCCTTCTAAAAAAATCAAACGAAGCAATTGAAATGATGCAATTCCTACCATCTTTTTATCACCACCATTTGATCTGTATTTAAGATGCAAGGAGATGAAAACATTAGTATCAGATTTATGCAAATGCAAGCATTTATGTGACGACCCGTCACTTTTAAATAAATTAAATCAGAGAAAAACAGCGGAAGTCTTTTATTTTAAGAAAATTTGGCTTGGTTATGTTTAAAAATTTGCTGGCCAAAACATGTTTACATCTTAATTTCAAAATCTAAAATACACAAGGAACATTAAGTTCCTATCCATGAGTTCAAAATGATTATAATCATAACCATAAAGACAAAAGCTCTTAAGAGCTATATACAATTGTACAAATCTCAAAATTATATAAAATTCACAAAACCATATACATGGATTTTTACAACTTCTTAGTCCATCTCGAAATCATCATCCTTTCGATCAAGCGCACACCAGCTCCTCTTCCACGATCCCAAACATTACCTGAAATGTTTGTAATATCATGAGCTAACAACTTAAGCCCAGTGAGAATAATAAGAATAAAAAGTAAAGATAGACCTCAAACTCGCATTTCAATTTGTGTCCAATTAATCTGACACAATTCACTCCTAAAGTCCTTCAACTCTAGGTCATTTCATTCTATATTCTCTAAAAGGATGTTATTACTAACTCTCGTAGTCAATCCTCATCCAATTACTTGTTATGACATAAATAAGAATAATAAATAAAACTTTGCTTAAATATAACATCTCGATTATCTTTCTCATCTATCATATGCATAAAACTAATGAGTACATCCCGTAGGATACGCATTCGCCATTTATGCATGAAATGAAGGTAATGTGGATTTTCACATACTATCCACCCTTATCCTTATGTATGAAGTAGCGTGGACTTCTTCTGTAATATCCACAAGTACTTATGCATGGAAATAACATGGACTTTTCCCGTAGTATCATCCAGTACTTATGCATGGAGGTAATGTGGACTTTTCTCGTATTCCACCATTAACCTTTCGTTTTTCTTTCTCACTTTCTTTTCTTTTCAATAATGTGAGATGTTATGCATATGCTTGCATAGGCTTGCAAAAGTAAATAAAGTAAATGTAAATGATAAAATAATCGAAACATGCATAAAGTAAAGGAGCATAAAGTAAAGACATAAAGTAAAGGACATAAGTAAAATAGATAGTAATCTCGGACGAACGATATGTCGATCGAACTCCAATATCAATAATAAAAGTAGAATCATAACTTAAACGATTAACCAATACCTTCAAGGATTCTAAACTTCCAATATAATCCGAGGTTCTATTAATCGTTCTAAATACAAGTTTGGATCTTTTAACTTCCAATGATCCAACCTTAATTTCGAATCAAATCTAACTTAGAATCTTCTAAGATTCAGTACTTTCCTTGAGAACTTCTAAGTTCTCACTTAAAGGATTAACTCTTAATCATAAGGGCACTAACTCACATTCCTCTAATATTAGATTCGGATTCTAATCTTAGTTTCAAATTCTACAAACCTTCATACTCATTCGCTTTCTATAGTTACTTTAAATCCTAATTATTCTCACCTTAGTCAAATAAGAGTTCGCTCCAAGTTTTCGAAAGCACGATCAAACAATGATCCGAAACACCTACAATTAATAACATCTAACAATTAATAAATAAACATACATCGATCAATTAACATCTAAAAGCTCAAAACAACGAACAACCCCATAAACCCCACTATCAGGCTCTCGGCCCTCCCATGAAAAATGGGTCTCGGGTTTGGTTTTCCGGCTTTTAGGTACTTTAGAGGTGTTTCGAGTTGGTTTTAAGCTTTGAAGTTCCCGATTTCAATGAGTATCGATGATTCGGGTTTTTGAACAATAAACGGTTTCCCGAATTTAATTTCAATAAACATTAATTGTAACGTCCCGTTATTTTGTGATAAAAAAAAAAAAAACTTTTATTTATTTTATTTTAATTTGAGTAATTAAAATTCATTTATTTATTATTAAATTAGAATTTAGTAATTTATTTCATTTTAATTCCTTTTAATGGCTTTATTTATTTAAATACGTTAAAATGGTATTAATAATTATTAACGGGCCAATTAATAATTATTAATCACCATTGGGATAGTTTGAGATGTTCGGGATTCGTTTTAAGCCAAAAGTCATAAAAGGGCAAAGTTGTAATTACCCAATTTACAAAATATCTAAATTACTATTTGACTATCTTCTTTAAATGAGATCATTGACCACATTTGACTTCACAAATCTTCATTTTTCTCTCCCCTCCAAGCCGTGAGCTTCAAAGGCCAAAGAGAGAAAATTTGATTTTCTTCGTTTCTTGCCGGATCGACTCGAGCTTGGATATTTTGGAAAGCCCTCGGGTCAAGGATCATTTTCCACCTAGCCATCGTCCGTTTCTCTCGAGATCCGAGGAGTTCTCGGTAAGAATCTCTTCAAACCCTAAGCTCCAAATAGTGTTTTAATGGAGTTTTGCTTGTTTTCTTCCGATTTCTTGCCGTGAAACTCGGTGTTTGTCAATTCGGGAGTAGTTTTAAGTGTTTTTGGAAACTATTCCATAACCCTAAAACCGAGTTTCAATCGAAACCCTTTCCGTTTGAAATTTACCCTTTTGGGTTTGATTTTGGGTTAGAAATTAATGAATGAATGTTTATTTAAATTCAATTCGGGAAAGGGATTAATGTTCAAAAACACTATTCATCGATACCCATTGAAATCGGGATTATCGAATTTAATTAAAACCAACTCAAAACGTATTTTGAATTGCCAAAAAGCCGAAAAACCAAACCCGAGACTCGTTTTTGATGATAGGGCCGTGGGCCTCTTTGTGGGTTTTATTGGGTTTTCGTTGCTTTGTATGTTTAGTAGTTGTTTGAATGATAGTTGGTTTCGTTATTGATTGTTACGATATAATTTGTTTGTAGGTGTTTTTGAACCGCGTGGTTGATTGCTCTTTCGGTGTTTAGGAGCAAAGTCTTCACTTTTATTAAGGTGAGAATAGTTAGTATTTAAAGTAATTATAGAAATCGGACAAGTATGATGGTTTGAAGAGTTTGGAACTAAGATTAGAATCCGAATCTAAGATTAGAAGGATGTGAGTTAGTGCCCTTAGGATTAAGAGTTAATCCTTTAAGTGAGAACTTAGAAGTTCTCGATAGAGACTTTGAATCTTAGAAGATTCTAAGTTAGATTCGATTCGAACTAAGATTGGATCTTTAGAAGTCAAAAGATCAAAGTTTGTTTTAGAACGGTTAATAAAACCTCGGATTCTGGAAGTTTAGAATCCTTGGAGGTTTAGGTTAATCGTTATGTTATGTTCTTACTTTTATTATTATTGATACCTGGAGTTCGATTTATAAATCGTTCGTTCGAGAATTCTTATCTGTCCTTTACTTTATGTCTTTACTTTACTCATTTACTTTATGCATATTTCAATTGTTTCATCATTTACGTTTACTTTATCTACTTTTGCAAGCATATGCATAACATCTCGCATTATCGAAAAGAAAAGAAAGTGAGAAAGAAAAACGAAAGGTCAATGGTGGAATATGAGAAAGTCCACACTACTTTCATGCATAAGTACTGGTGGGACATGATAATTGCCCACACTACTTTCATGCATAAGTACTGGTGGGACATGATAATTGCCCACACTACTTTCATACATAAGTACTGGTGGGACATGATAATTGCCCACACTACTTTTATACATAAGTACTGGTGGAATACGATAATTGTCCACACTACTTCATACATAAGAATAAGGGTGGATAGTATGTAAAAATCCACATTATCTTCATTCCATGCATAAATGGCGAATGTGTATCCTACGGGATGTACTCATTACTTTTATGCATATGATAGACGAGAAAGGGAATCGAGATGTTATAATTATACAAAGTTTATTGATTTACTTTTCTTACTCATGTTATGACAAGTTATTGGATGAACAAACAGACCAAGTGTGCTAGTTAGTATCATCAATTAGAAAATATGAAATAAGATGACCTAGACTTTGGATTTCATGGAATAGAATTACCTAGAGTTTGAAGAACTTTAGGAGTAATTGTGTCAGTTAATTGGATACAAATCGAAATGCGAGTTTGAGGTCTATCTTTACTTTTTATGCTTATTATTCTCACTGGGCTTAGTTTGTTAGCTCATGATATTACAACCAATTTCAGGTAATGCCTTGGCTAGAGGTCGAGGAAGAGGAGGTGGTCTTGCGTGATCGAGGGATGCCTGACCTCGAGATGGACTAGTGGATTGTAAAGTTTATGTCTTATTTTGATGAATTTTAAGGAATTGTACTTTGTATTTGGCTCCTAAGAGCCTAATATTGATGTTTTTATGATATTATATATTTGAACTCCTGATTTGGACTTAAAGTCCATGAGATTTTATTAGATGTGAAATTAGGATGTAAACAGGTTTTCGGCATGCCAATTTTCAAACAAAACCACGCAAATTTTTCGTAAATTAAAAGACTTCCGCTGTTTTCTCTGATTTTAATTTATTTAAAAGTGACGGGTCGTCACATTAATTCACTAATTTATAACCCATATTCAAATCCCAAAAGGTAAATTTCAAACGGGAAGGATTTCGACTGAAACTCGGTTTTACGGTTATGGGAAAGTTTCCAAAAACACTTAAAACTACTCCCGCATTTACAAACACCGAGTTTCATGACAAGAAATCGAAAGAAAACAAAGAAAACTCCATTAAAACACTATTTGGAGCTTAGGGTTTGAAACTTTACTTACCGAGAACTCTGTGGATCTCGAGAGAAAAGCATGATCGATGGATGGAAAAGAATCCTAGACCCGTGGGCTTTCTGATGCAACCGAAATCAATCCGATTCGTCGAGAAACGAGCAAAACCCGTAGAAATCCCTCCCAATCACCATACCCACGGTTTTGAGGGAGAAAAGGATGAGGAATGTGGTCAATTTTGAGTCAATGAGGTGTTTTTAAAGATGAATAAATAGTAATTTGGATATTTTAAGAAATTGGAAATGACGGTTACGTCCTTTTATGACTTTTGACTTCTAAATCGAAAACCGATGCTCTTAAATAAATCTAAAGGTGATTAATAATTATTAATTGGCCTATTAATAATTATTAATGTCACCGAAACGAATTTAAAGTATTAAAACGATTAAAAAGGATTTCGGGCGAAATTAACTACTAAAATCGAAATTACAAAATAATAATTAAACTTAATACTTAAATTGAAATAAATAAATAAATAAATAACATTATATAAAATATAATAAAATAAAATAAATAAATAAAAAAAATTTCACTTCAAAATAACGGGACGTTACAATTTATATGAGTAGCAAAAATAATTCAAACTCACAATGTCAATGAAGTCAACCGATCATTTATTTATCAAAGATTTGAAACAAAAAAATTGAGAAACTGGAAACTAAAAGTACGTGTTATTCGAAAGAAATCTCTGATCCATGTAAAGAGGACAATTGCATGATTTTTAGGGTGATATTAGTTGAAAAATAAAAATAAAACTTATTTCATCGTAAATAGAAATGTCAGCTTTGTTAAAAAGGAATTTGCAAATGCTAATGAGGATATTCAAATAAGCTTTTTGACAGCCACAGAAATTGAGGAGACAGAACCAACATTTCCAATTCACTTTGAGAATAATAAGTTCATTGAACATTCAGTGTTTTTATCTCAAGTTGGTTCTAGAAATCTAATAGGTATATTATTCTATTCATTCTTTATTTAATATACATGCCAAATTATTAATTATTTTTTATTTGTGCATTTTGAAGATTGAGGAATGTTATACTGAATCAAGTATATGGTAGACATAAGAACCAAAGATTTCAAACACACAATCAAGAGAGAGATCTATCTTATAAAAAAAGGTAAAAAGTTATTTTTTTTAATTTCATCTTATTATTACTAAGATAATTTACTTGAATACTTATTAAATTATTTTGTGTATAGTAGCAAGCTAATCAAATTAGTTTTTTTGGGGAGATCTGGCACTAAATGAAGGTTCTGATTTAAAAACATCTTACAACATAATCCAATCATATATGTATCTAATATAAATTTTGAATTATATGAAGGTACCCTAAATAATTGTTCACTTCCTTTAAAGCTATATAATATAAGAATATATATATATATATATATATATATATAAACTATTGAAAATGATGTCCTAGAACTTGTAATTATTTAATAAAGATAATTTATTTTGAATAAATTAAATAAATAAACTCAAGTATCTTTTTTCTATATTTATTCATTAATGATATAAGGAATATGTGTACATATTTATATCAAACATTCAAATAGTAAAACCCAAAGTTACTTTTAAGAAATCACGACTAAGTATATGAGTCATACGAGTGGATTAAAGTCGAGATGAGTAACTTATAGTGTCTACAATAAATGGATAATGTTTGGCAACTTTATCCTGGTAACACTGTTGATAGCTGGCAGTTTTTTAAATAGACAAATGATCTTATCCAGATCATTCATGTGGGTGACATGGAATTGAAGTATCATATACAATGTTAATTGTATAAGACATGACCACGATATATGATCAAGTTTCTCAATTGTACCGTTTACGAGAAATGATCGAATATCAAACTAAAGTTATCAACTATGATAGATCTCAATCTTGAGTGAAATGTGAACTCCTATTCATGGAGGTATGTTCTTTGATTCACATGGTTGAGAGCGATATGAGTGAACGCTCAATACACTCCTATTTTGGGAACATAACAAAATAGTAGATAGAATTACATTTACACGAGATGGAATTCATTTTTCCTATGAATTAACAGTAGCAGTGTGGTACCTAGTTGTGACGACCCGACACTTTTAAATAATTTAAACTATAAAACACAGCGAAAGTCTTTATATTTTAAGAAAATTGGCGTGGTTATGTTTGAAAATTGACTAGCCAAAACCTGTTTACATCTTAAATTCAAAAATCTAAAACACAAGGAACTTCAAGTTCCTAATCAGGAGTTCAAAAAGGCGATTATTATAAAAATAAAGACAATGAGCTCTTATGAGCTAAATACAAATTTTCATAACATAAGATTCAAATTAACAAAAGAGACCATGTTCCTTTAAAAGAATATCTAGTCCATCACCGTGTCATCATCCTCTGGATCAAGCGCGCACCAACTCCTCTTCCATGACCCAAAACATTACCTGAAATGTTTGTAATATCATGAGCTAACAACTAAGCCCAGTGAGAATAATAAGAATAAAAAGTAAAGATAGACCTCAAACCCGTATTCCGATTTGTGTCCAATCAATCTGACACAATCAATCCTAAAGTTCTCCAAACTTTAGGTAATTCCATTCTATAATATCTAAAGGATGATACTACTAACACACGTAGTCTAATTCTCATCCATTTACTTGTTACGACATAAATAAGAAAAATAAATATACTTTGCATAAAATAAAACATCTTGATTCTCTATTTCATCGATCATAAGCATGAATGCATGAGGACATCCCGTAGGATTCGCATACGCCCTTATGCATGAAGAAGGTAACGTGGTCTATCCCGTAGGATCCATTGTTCTCCCTCCTTTTCTTTCTCACTCTCTCTTCTTTTTCTATGAAGGTAATGTGGTCTATCCCGTAGAATCCATCATTCTCCCATTCATGTCTTTCTCATTCTCTCTTCTTTTTCTATGAAGGTAATGTGGTCTATCCCGTAGGATCCATCATTCTCCCATTCATGTCTTTCCCATTCTCTCTTCTTTTCCATGATGCGAGATGTTATGATGCAATGTGATATGTTTAGGTGTAAATAAATAAAGTACGGAATTAAAGTAGCCGATACAAACATAAGGTAAAAGGCATAAAGTAAAGGACATAAAGTAAATAAATAGGAAACTCCGGAAGAACGATACGTAAATCGAACTCCACAACAATAATAAAAGTAAAACCTATCTTAAACGATTAACTTATACCTTCCAGGATTCTAAACTTCCAATATAATCCAAGGTTCTATTAATCGTTCTAAATACAAGTTGGATCTTTTAACTTCCAATGATCCAACCTAAGCTTCGAAACGAATCTAACTTAGTAATTTCTAAGTGCTGGCTGTCGAAACCAGCAAAAATAATAAACTCGATTCCTAAAATTAACTTATAGTAGTAGTAAGCAAGGTCGATTCCACAGGGACTGGAGAATTAACTTATTGTTATTGACTAATTAAAAAGGGGGGTTTTTGAGATTTCTAAACTAAGAAAACTAGAATATTTAAAATATAAAGATTGATATGAGAGAAATTCCAACTAGAGGTATCATCTCTGTTATGGTTTGTTCGATTCGATCATAGACAAAAACATACATTCAAATTCTTTTCTAGATTAACATAAGTCATTAAAGCCTAATTAACAACTTTTACGTTCTTCCTTAATTTTTCGTTAGTCAAGATACGATCTAATGACTAATTCCCTAATTGATAGACAACCCTAGAATACGATAATAGGATTTAGCCTTTCAAAAGCATTAAGAAAAGAAGAACTATCAATCCTAGCCAATAAACACAGTACGATCGATTTATTTAGACTAGATCAAGATTTCTCACAACATGAATCAAATAGTTTCCTAAATCAATTCATACCATTCGTCACTTAGATTAGAACGATTCAAATAATTACGGATTCAAACATTCTAATTGACTAATTATCAAAACAATACCAGGGCAAAGAATCCTATTTGCACAAACATCAATTCAATAATAGAGAAGCAAAGAGAAATCAAGAATAGAAAACAAATTGAAACCTAAATTAATGAATAGGTCTCACGAATTCAAACAAACCAAACGTCGAATCAACCTCTAGTTAGAAGGATGAAATTAGCTAGACATGGCCTGAAAAACCCTAAGAAAAAGTCTAAATTTGAAAAAAGAAGAAGAAGAAGAAGACCTAAAAAAATCCTAAACTAAAAATATATATATGAAAAATCGCACTGCCGCCGCGGTGGTGGTGAGATAACAAAAAAATCACGATTTTGCGAATCCGTCGCTGAGGCAGTGGCACGTGGGCGCCGCGGCGCCCACTCTCGGGAATTTTGGCTTGAAAGCTGATTGCAGACTCACCGCCACGGCGGTGAGCTCCTGGGCGCCGCGGCGGTAGGCCAAATTTTCAACATATGTTGTTTTTCATCATTTTTCGTCTCATTTCGCCTCGTTTTCCCCCGTATGACTTGGATTCACCTGAAATAGAGGAAACAAGTGAATTCATACTAAAAACTCTATGGAAAAATAATAAATGGGGATTTAAACATGAAAGAACAAGGATAAAAATCAACATATCAAATACCCCCAAACTTGAATAATTGCTAGTCCCTTAGCAAATTTTAGAATTATGCACAAATTATAACTCCGGCCTCAGGTAAACAAATCATGCTGAACTCAAAAATTTTAAAACAACCAAACTTGTTCATAAAAAATACTAAGATATTCAAAGCTTCAAACAAAATCCCAAGTATGTGTGTGTGAGACCCAACCTTGCTCAATTTAAAAAAAATATTTTTGCTTGAAAATCATTGAGATCCATTGTTTCACTATTCTTAACAAGAGTTAAATCTCGGGCTAACCTCCTAAAATCAAAGTTAAAGGGACTGGATTGCCCTCACGGGATAGTCGCTCTAAACGCTCAAGTGTCTAAAGGGGTCATTTGCTTTCACTCAAGTCGGCGCATGGAAAACGATTTACGATAGGCTTGCAAATATGTCAAATTTAAACCGGTTTAAGTAAGAAGTCGGAAACATGAATCCAAGGGTCTTTAAAGATTGTATTGGGGCTTAGGTGAAAAGGTTGATGGAAGACATTTAGGCTTAAAAATTGAGAGATTACTACAAGTAATTTCGAAAAAAATCAATCTAACTCAAATTTTTCTTTGAAGAACAACCTCAAAATCAAGACTAAATTGCTTCAAACTTTTCTTTTCACCTCTTTTTCTTTCTTTTGACTTTCTTTCTAGATTTTCAATGTCAACTTTTTCTTGCACTTTTCTTTTTCCACAATTTTTTTCTTTTTTCTCTTTTTTTAGGAAACAACAACACAATTTCATTGATCTATCAATCTTTTTCAACGAGACATAAATCTTTCTAAACTCATAGAATCTCTCAATTGGGTGAAAAAGGAGACAAAAGAATGGAAATGTGTTATTCCTTATGTGGCTAAACATGAAAGTAAAGGCCAAGGCTCTAAGTTGAATTTCTAAGAAAATTAAGTTCGGTGGGCCTTTAGAAAGCTAAAATTGGTTCCCCTAATTTGCCCTTATAGACTTCAAGCACCCAAAATCAAACAAAAACAGTTTCAAAATGCATAACAATGCAAGTTCTAGAAATTGCTAACCATGCACGACATCCACTCAATGAAGAAAAGAGAGCATGAATTATGAATTAGATGCTCTATGGCTCTAAAACTCACAAAGTGGCTAAATGTATCCCAACCCAATTACTTCTCAATTAGTTAGAAAGCCGTGATATTACCCAAGTCATAGCAAGTGAAACTAAATAAGGAAAAAAAACTATTGAATCTCAAATGTGAAGTTAAAGTAAGGTTGAGTGTGCATAAGTGCGGGATTAAGTGTGAAACAAAGACCATCAAAGTATTAAGGGTGAACAAGCCTAAGAGTTAGACAATCCCTAAAGTTTTGCATGATCGAATAAAGGTGTCATCATTGGCCATCATCGTTAAAATCTTTTTTTTTTAACAAAGGGAAAACATAACAAAAAAAACAAAGGAAGCAAAAAGCAAAGAAAGAAAAATAAAACCTAAACTAAACGAAAAAGAAGCTAAAAGTGATAAACTAAATCGAGCTATCTACCCCCAAACTTAGAATGCGCATTGCCCTCAAGGAGCAAAAATAAAATAAAACGGAGGGGGAGAATAGGAACTTCCCTGAAGGATCATTGGTAGTTGATTGTTATCCTCTCGGAAGTGTGAGATTTCGGCGAAAAATACCATCATTCAGCACGCATAGCCCTTATTAGATCCTATTTTTTTTTCCTAAAAAAAAAAAGAAAAGAAGACAAGTAAAATTAAACTAAAACTAAAACTAAAAACTAAAAACATAAAATAAAATAAAACAAAAGGTAAAGAAATTTGGGTTGCCTCCCAAAAAGCGCCTTTTATTTAACGTCTTTGGCTAGACCGGGTTGCTTTTTCTTTAATGAGCATCCGAAATTGATTTGACATATTTCTTGATTACAGCTTTAATTACTGCAATTTTGGGTTTAGGAGTAGAAGCAACCTGTTGTACATCCTTTTCAAAGAGTTTTAAAATATCTGTAGCGAAAGGATCAACAAAATTAGTTAAAGCATAAATTGAGGAATTAACATAAGAATGTTCCATGGAGTTATGAATATTGAATTTAATGATCTCACCATCAAACTCCATGGTAATAGTTCCCTCATGCACATTGATTATAGTTTTAGAAGTAAACATAAATGGTCTTCCTAATAAAATTAAAGGGGGAGTTAGAACATCCTCTCCCATGTCAACAACATTGAAATCAGCAGGAAAGACCAAACCATTTACTTGAACTAAAACATCCTCAAAAATACCATTAGGATAAACATTAGATCTATCAGCTAATTGAAGTGTCACACCAGTTTCTTTCAATTTACCCATGTTTAAAGATTTAATTACAGAAAGAGGCATGACATTAATTGAGGCACCTAGATCTAGCATGACTTTTTTAAATTTAACATCTCCTAACTGACAAGGAATAGCAAACATACCTGGATCTCCACCTTTAGGAGGCAATTTCTTTTGAAGAATAGCAGTAACACTCTCTCCCATAATCACCCTTTCATTACCTTTCAACTTTTTCATATTTGTGCACAAATTCTTGAGAAATTTAGCATAACGTGGTATTTGTCTAATAGCATCAATCAAAAGAATATTTACCTCGACTTTTCAGAACATCTCGAGCAACTCGTTCTCTTCTGCCTCATTTTCAATTTTTCTTGAGTTAGTTAAACGAGATGGAAAAGGAGGAGGAGTCAACAATACCTTTGTCCTATTTTGATCAGAAATCTCCAATTCAGCTTTTGGAGGTGAGGCAACTTCTTTTTCAAGTTCGGCTTTTGGGGTGTGATTGATCTTTTTCATTATAGGCTCTCCCAAAGTTGTTCCACTCCTTAACATGATCGCACTAACATTCTCTCTTGGGTTGACAATGGTTTTCGAAGGTAGTTTACCTTGAGACTCGAGTCGACTAAGAGCTGATGTGAGTTGATTCACTTGGACTTCCAAATTCTTGATGCTTGTCTGAGTTGTCTGCTGAAATTGTTGAGTGTTAGCAACAAGATTTTGAACCATTTCCTTCAAAGACTTACTTGATTTAGAATTGTGATTTTGATCTTGAGGAGGTTGTCTTTGTTGTGGCGGTTGGTATTGAGGTTACTGTGCGCGTGGTCCATAATTGAAGTTGGGATGATCCCTCCATCCTGGATTGTAATTATTTGAGTAAGGATCATATCTTCGTTGTTGGTTACCTTGATAACCTCCTTGATACCCTCCCACGACATAACGGATTCTTGAGAGTCATTTTGAAGTGTTGGGCACATGTCAGTTGGGTTATTTGGTGCAGTGCAAATCCCACACACTTTTACCTGTTGATTATTACCTGCAACCAATTGTTGAACAAGAGAAGTTAGATTTCTCATTTGATTTTCCATAGAATAATCACGTACCTCATAGACATTGCGAGATTTAAATTCATCTTGAAGTGCTCCACTTTGTTGACTAGTCGCCGCCATTGTGGTGATTAATCTCCTCGCTTCTCTTGGAGTCTCTTATTGACTATTGCGCCTCCACTTGTAGCATCCATCAATCTTCTCTCGATTGATGTCAACCCTTCATAAAAGTATTGAATGAGGAGTTGGTCTGAAAAACTGTGTTGTGGACAACTAGCACAAAGCTTCTTGAATCTATTCCAATACATGTGCAAGGTATCATTATTTTTCTGTGTAATCCCAGAAATCTCCCTTCGAATGTTTGAAGAACGGGAAGAAGTGAAGAATTCATCCAAGAACATTCTAGCAAGTTCAACCCAAGTATTCAAAGAGTTGGAAGGCAAGTCAAATAACCAATCTTTAGCCTTATCGATCAAAGAGAAAGGGAAGGCGCGTAGTTTGATTTGATCTTCAATCACCCCTTCTGGTTTCATGCTTTGACAGACAACATGAAAAACCTTAAGATGCTTATTGGGGTCTTCATTATCTAGGCCTTTGAAGATGGTAAGAAGATGAATTAGGCCAGATTTGAGTTCAAAGTTTGCTTGTACGGCAGGGTACCTAATACACAATGGTTCTTTATCAGTTTGAGGAGAAGTCAACTCCCTCAAAGTTTGTTCTTCTTCTTCAACCATTATTTCGTCTATGTCAGAATCACTAGAGGAACTCGATGTATCAAGCAACCCAAGCGGTAGATCATCTTCAATCAGAGAGGATGAAGTAGCTTGAAGATATCTGAACTGAGTTTCCTTTCGAATCCTCTTAGCAGTCTTCTCGATTTCGGGGTCGTATTGAAGTTCACTTGTACGAGAAGAAAGCGGCATTAAACAGTAACAATAAATCAATTAACACCAGTCCCCGACAATGGCGCCAAAATTTGGTGGGTGTCAAAACCACCAAAAATAAAATACTTACTCTCGGGATTTAGAATTCTGTAGTAGTGGTGAATAAGGTCGATCTCCACAGGGAAAAGGGAATTAAATTAAAGTTTACTAAAAGGGGGGATTTTGAGTTTTGAAATTATAAAGAAAACAAAATTAAAAATAATAAGAAATCAAATGAGAAAAGTTTCCAACTAAAGGTTAATCTCGGTTATGATTCATAAATTTGATCATTGATTACTAAACATGCTTCCTAAATTCATCTCTAAATTGGTTGGGAGTTGCCGGAACAACAAGTGCCATTCCTTAGATTCTCGATAACCAAGATACGATCTAATGATTACTTCCCTAATTAATGGATAACCCTAGAATACGATAATAGAATTTAACCCATCAACAGGATTAAGAAGAGAATGACCCAATTACTAACTAACAAACATAGTACGACAAGTTCATTTAAGTTAGATCATAAATTCCCATAACATAAATCAAAAAGTGTCCTTTATCAATTTATGCTATCATGCTACTTGTATTAGAACAATTAAACAATTACGGATTTAAACGTTCTAACTAGCGATATGAAAATCAATCAAAGAACAAGTGGCCAATTTGCACAATAATTAATCAACAATAAGATATGCAAAGAGAAATCATGAATAAAGAGAAAATAGGAACTAAATTGAAGAACAAAACCTCACAAATTATGAATCAAACCTAAATAATCCTCTAGTTGGAACAATAAAATTAGGTAGAAAACATATTTAAAACTACCTAAAACTACAAAGAAAATTAGGGGGAGAGGGAATTTTGAATTAGGGTTCAAAGGGTGCTTCAAATAGGCTAAAATAAGATAAAATCGGATAAATACAAAGAAAATCTGCTCCAAATCTGTCTCCAGCCGCGGAAGCCGAGCCGCCAGCCGCCTCCAGCTATCGCTAGCCGTCCAAACCTGTGTCTGAAGCCGCACGCGCGCCGACATTACGATCCGAGCCATCCAAACGAGCCGCACGCATCCTTGCTTGTGATTCATGGAGCAACATGTCACCCTTGGGCGAGCGACACGTCGCTCGCCTGCTAGAGCTCACCATGGTGCGCGCTGACGTCTTGCTGATGTCAGCGCGCACCATTTCCTTCATGGTGATGACGTCAGCATTAGTGAAAATCAATTTTTAAATCTTTTCTTGTCGCCGCTGGGCCCACTCTCGGGTTTTTGGCCCAAATTTCAATTTTGGTCTCAGTCGCGGCCATGGATCCCACTGCCGCGGCGGTGGGTCTTTTTCAACACTAAAATGGGCATAACTTCTTCGTTATACGTCCGAATTGAGCGCCATTTTTGCCTACGTTCATGAAATTCAACGATTAATAATATTATGGACATTTGAATCAATTAACACTCATATTTTAATTATTTTGGGGATAAAACCACTAATAAACATGCGTAAATTACGAGTTATCAAATACCCCCAAACTTAGACAATTGCTAGTCCCTTAGCAATTCTAGCGTTAAGCACAATTAATAATCAATCATGAAAATGCTCAGAAATTATGTAACCATCAAACTTGTAAACAATTAATACCTAAACAATCAAAGGTTCATACAAAACCCCAAGTGTGTGCGAGATCAATCTTACTTTTATGCATTATTTTTTTAAAACCATGATGCACAAATGCTAACTCAATTTCACAAGTCATATCAAGAATATAAACCTAATCAATCTTCTCAAAATCAAAGCATATAAATAGATACCCTCACGAGATATTCACTCAAATCGCTCAAAGTGTTTAAAGGGAGTCAAAGAATATCACTCAAGTCAAAACATGGAAGAAATTTACCATAGGCTTGCAAATATATCAAATTAAAACCGTAAATGCAAGAAATTGAAAAGCAAGAATCAAAGGGTCTTAAATGGTTGTAATGGGGCTTAGGAAAACGGTAGATGGAAGACATTTAGGCTAAAAGAATTGAGAGATTACTATGAGCATATTCAATAAATTCATTCGAAACTCATATTTTTCATTTGAATCACAACCTCTCACATTTAAGCAAACAACTTCTTCTCACTTTCTTTTCTCAACTTTCTACTTTCTTTTTCGGATTTTCAATGACAAACTTTTTCTTTTTCTTTGCACTTTTCTTTTTCCACATTTTTTTTCATTTTCAACCAACTCATAACACAATTCATCACTTTTATCCACTTTTTTCAAAGAGACATCAATAATTCAAGAACATAGCAACCTCTCAATTTGGTGAAAAAGGAGACAAAAGAACGGAAAAGTGTTATTAATTTTGTGGCTAAATATCAAAGAAAAGGTTAAGGCTCAAAATTGGCATCTAATGAATTAAGTTCGGTAGGCCTTTAGAAAGCTAGAACTGGTTCGCCTAGTTTGCCCTTATAGATTTCAAGCATCCAAAAGTCAAGCAAAAACAGTCTTAACATGCATAACAGAGCAAGTTCTAGAAATAAACAACCATGAATGACATACTCTCAACAAAGAATAAAGGAGCATATGTTATGATAATTGCTCGAATAGGCTCAAAATCTCACAAAAAGGCTAATGTATCACATCCTAATACACTTCTCAATCAATTAGAAAGTAAGATCAATACTCGAGACATGACAAGTGAAAAAGGAAGCATGCTTTAATACAAAATCAAAAAAATTATGCAAAAAGCGTGACCGACAATGCACAAGAAGCATGGGATTAAGCATGAAACAAATATTGCAAAAGCATCAAAAGTAACCAGGCCCAACCATAATACAATTTCTAGAATTTTCAGAAAGCATATTAAACACATCAAAAATATGAAATTCTACCCCCAAACTTAAACTAAGCATTGTCCTCAATGAGATAAAATTAAAAACAAGGTGGTAGTAGAAACTTCCCTGAATGAGCAATCCTCAGCAGTCGGATCACTATCAGCTCGGGAAAGTGAGTGAATCTGGCGAAAAACCTCATGTTGCAACATGCAAATCCCTTCTTTGATCCTAACTTCCTTTGTCCTAAAAAAAATAAATAAATAAAAACAAAAGAAAATAAAACATGTAAAATAAAACTAATACTAAAACTTAAAACATAAAATAAAGTAAAGGAAAATAAAACAAAAAGTAAAGAAATTTGGGTTGCCTCCCAAAAAGCGCCTTTTATTTAACGTCTATGGCTAGACGGTGTTTCTCCTCCTGGTCAAAACACATCCCATATCGATTTGACAAACTTCCTAATCATTATTCGTAATCCTGAAACAATGAAAATTTCATATAAAGAATCATTTAATTCATCAGTATTTAAAAATTTGAAAATTTCACAAGTTAAAGGATCAACTATATCAGTGATAACAAAACAGGAAAATTTGTCAGCAGAGTTTATCTTGGAGTCATTGATATTTAATTTGTTGATTTCTCCATCAAACTCTATTGTGTAGGTTTCATCATCTCCTTTTTCTTCTTCATCCTGCAAAGATTTGACAATGTTAGATGAAAAATCAGGAATTTCTATTACCGCCATTATTTGCTCATTTTCAACCATTTTAGGGTGATGATCAGTTAAAGTTGGAGAGACAACTTCCTCATCATCCTCTTCTGAGATGCATCCACACTCTGTCTCATTCAAATATGATTCCTCTTCATCTGACAAGGTAATTACACTAACATGTTGAATTGATTCATCTAAAGTTTGAGATTGCAAATTACCTTGAGATGTCATCCTATCTACTATAGTTTCCACTTCTTCTAGTTGAGCTTGCGACTTTTTACTTCTTTCCAAACTCTCTTGTTGGAACCATTGAGTGTTTTGCTGAATCTGTTCAACAAGTTCTTCTAAAGATGGACTTACCTGATAAGTGGAATGTTGAGGTTGATCATATGCCCGTGGTTGATGGTATTCAAAAACTCTTGGAGCATAATTCAAATCAGAATGATCCCACCAACCTAGAATATAAGAATTAAAATTGAGATCATATCTTCTTTGAGGTGGTCCTTGAAAACTTCCTAATACATTGGTATATTCATGTGATACTCTTGTTTGTTGTGATTATTGTGCAACTAACTGATGTACAAGAGTAGTAAGGTGGGCCATTTGATTTTCAAGAGATGAATTGATAGAGGATTCTTGAGGTGGATTGAGATGTGGCGGTTAAAATTCTTGGTAATATGGCGCTGATCCATAGTTGTAAGTTGGATGATCTCGCCATCCAGAATCATGAGTATTTGAGTATGGATCGTTATACATTGTTTTGGCCTAAGGATCTAAAACACTAAACATACAATTAAAAATAAAAAGATAAAAAAAAATTAAAAAAAAAACGATAATTTAATTAACACCAATTCCCCAGCAATGGCGCCAAAATTTGATGGCTGTCGAAACCAGCAAAAATAATAAACTCGCTTCCTAAGATTAACTTATAGCAGTGGTAAGCAAGGTCGATTCCACAGGGACGGGAGAATTAACTTATTGTTATTGACTAATTAAAAAGGGGGGTTTTTGAGATTTCTAAACTAAGAAAACTACGAATATTTAAAATATAGAGATTGATATGAGAGAAATTCCAACTAGAGGTATCATCTCTGTTATGGTTTGTTCGATTCGATCATAGACAAAAACATACATTCAAATTCTTTTCTAGATTGACATAAGTCATTAAAGCCTAATTAACAACTTTTATGTTCTTCCTTAATTTGTCGATAGTCAAGATACGATCTAGTGACTAATTCCCTAATTGATAGACAACCCTAGAATACGATAATAGGATTTAGCCTTTCAAAAGCATTAAGAAAAGAAGAAGTATCAATCCTAGCCAATAAACACAGTACGACCGATTTATTTACACTATATCAAGATTTCTCACAATATGAATCAAATAGTTTCCTAAATCAATTCATATCATTCGTCACTTAGATTAGAACGATTCAAACAATTACGGATTCAAACGTTCTAATTGACTAATTATCAAAACAATACCTGGGCAAAGGATCCTATTTGCATAAACATCAATTCAATAATACAGAAGCAAAGAGAAATCAAGAATAGAAAACAAATTGAAATCTAAATTAATGAATAGGTCTCACGAATTCAAACAAACCAAACGCCGAATCAACCTCTAGTTAGAAGGATGAAATTAGCTAGACATGGCCTTAAAAACCCTAAGAAAAAGTCTAAAATCGGAAAAAGAAGAAGAAGACCTAAAAAAATCCTAAACTAAAAATATATATATGAAAAATCGCACCGCCACCACGGCGGTGTTGAGATAACAAAAAAAATCACGATTTTGCGAATCCGTCTCTAAGACAGTGGCACGTGGGCGCCGCGGCGCCCACTCTCGGGAATTTTGGCTTCAAAGCAGGTTGCAGACTCACCGCCGCGGCAGTGACCTCCTGGGCACCGAGGCAGTAGGCCAAATTTTCAACATATATTGTTTTTCATCATTTTCGTCTCGTTTAGCCTCGTTTTCCCTCGTATGACTTGGATTCACCTGAAATAGAGGAAAAAAGTGAATTCATACTAAAAACTCTATGGAAAAAGCAATAAATGGGGATTTAAACATGAAAGAACAATGATAAAAATCAACATATCAAATACCCCCAAACTTGAATAATTGCTAGTCCCTTAGCAAATTTTAGAATTATGCACAAATTATAACTCTGGCCTCAGGTAAACGAATCATGCTAAACTCAAGAATTTTAAAACAACCAAACTTGTTCATAAAAAAGACTAAGATATTCAAAGCTTCAAACAAAATCCCAAGTGTGTGTGTGAGACCCAACCTTGCTCAATTTAAAAAAAATATTTTTTCTTGCAAATCAATGAGATCCATTGTTTCACTATTCTTAACAAGAGTTAAATCTCGGGCTGACCTCCTAAAATCAAAGTTAAAGGGACTGGATTGCCCTCACGGGATAGTCGCTCTAAACGTTCAAGTGTCTAAAGGGGTCATTTGCTTTCACTCAAGTCGGTGCATGGAAAACGATTTACCATAGGCTTGCAAATATGTCAAATTTAAACCGGTTTAAGTAAGAATTCGGAAACATGAATCCAAGGGTCTTTAAAGATTGTTTTGGGGCTTAGGTGAAAAGGTGGATGGAAGACATTTAGGCTTAAAAATTGAGAGATTACTACAAGTAATTTCGAAACAAATCAATCTAACTCAAATTTTTCTTTGAAGAACAACCTCCAAATCAAGACTAATTGCTACAAACTTTTCTTTTCACCTCTTTTTCTTTCTTTTGACTTTCTTTCTAGATTTTCAATGTCAACTTTTTCTTGCACTTTTCTTTTTCCACAATTTTTTTTCTTTTTTCTTTTTTTTTTAGTAAACAACAACACAATTTCATCGATCTATCAATCTTTTTCAACGAGACATAAATCTTTCTAAACTCATAGAATCTCTCAATTGGGTGAAAAAGGAGACAAAAGAATGGAAATGTGTTATTCCTTATGTGGCTAAACATGAAAGAAAAGGCCAAGGCTCTAAGTTGAATTTCTAAGAAAATTAAGTTCGGTGGGCCTTTAGAAAGCTAAAATTGGTTCCCCTAATTTGCCCTTATAGACTTCAAGCACCCAAAATCAAACAAAAACAGTTTCAAAATGCATAACAATGCAAGTTCTAGAAATTGCTAACCATGCACGACATTCACTGAATGAAGAAAAGAGAGCATGAATTATGAATTAGATGCTCTATGGCTCTAAAACTCACAAAGTGGCTAAATGTAACCCAACCCAATTACTTCTCAATTAATTAAAAAGCCGAGAAAACACCCAAGTCATAGCAAGTGAAACTAAATAAGGAAAAAAAAACTATTGAATCTCAAATGTGAAGTTAAAGTAAGGTTGAGTGTGCATAAGTGCGGGATTAAGTGTGAAACAAAGACCATCAAAGTATTAAGGGTGAACAAGCCTAAGAGTTAGACAATCCCTAAAGTTTTGCATGATCGAATAAAGGTGTCATCATTGGCCATCATCGTTAAAATCTTTTTTTTTTAAAAAAAAGGGAAAACATAACAAAAAAAACAAAGGAAGCAAAAAGCAAAGAAAGAAAAATAAAACCTAAACTAAACGAAAAAGAAGCTAAAAGTGATAAACTAAATCGAGCTATCTACCCCCAAACTTAGAATGCGCATTGCCCTCAAGGAGCAAAAATAAAATAAAACAGAGGGGGAGAATAGGAACTTCCCTGAAGGATCATTGGTAATTGATTGTTATCTTCTCGGAAGTGTGAGATTTCGGCGAAAAATACCATCATTCAGCACGCATAGCCCTTATTATATCCTTTTTTTTTTTCCTAAAAAAAAAAAAGAAAAGAAGACAAGTAAAATTAAACTAAAACTAAAACTAAAAACTAAAAACATAAAATAAAATAAAACAAAAAGTAAAGAAATTTGGGTTGCCTCCCAAAAAGCGCCTTTTATTTAACGTCTTTGGCTAGACCGGGTTGCTTTTTCTTTAATGAGCATCCCAAATTGATTTGACATATTTCCTGATTACAGCTTTAATTCCTGCAATTTTGGGTTTAGGAGTATAAGCAACCTGTTGTACATCCTTTTCAAAAATTTTAAAATATCTGTAGCCAAAGGATCAACAAAATCAGTTAAAGCATAAATTGAGGAATTAACATTAGAATGTTCCATGGAGTTATGAATATTGAATTTAATGATCTCACCATCAAACTCCATGGTAATAGTTCCCTCATGCACATTGATTATAGTTTTAGAAGTAAACATAGATGGTCTTCCTAACAAAATTAAAGGGGAAGTAAGAACATCCTCTCCCATGTCAACAACATAGAAATCAGCAGGAAAGACCAAACCATTTACTTGAACTAAAACATCCTCTAAAATACCATTAGGATAAACATTAGATCTATCAGCTAATTGAAGTGTCACACCAGTTTCTTTCAATTTACCCATGTTTAAAGATTTAAATACAGAAAGAGGCATGACATTAATTGAGGCACATAGATCTAGCATGACTTTTTTAAATTTAACATCTCCTAACTGACAAGGAATAGCAAACATACATGGATCTCCACCTTTAGGACGCAATTTCTTTTGAAGAACAGCAGTAACACTCTCTCCCATAATCACCCTTTCATTACCTTCCAACTTTTTCTTATTTGTGCACAAATTCTTGAGAAATTTAGAATAACGAGGTATTTGTCTAATAGCATCAATCAATGGAATATTTACCTCGACTTTTCGGAACATCTCGAGCAACTCGTTCTCTTCTGCCTCATTTTCAATTTTTCTTGAGTTAGTTAAACAAGATGGAAAAGGAGGTGGAGTCAACAATACATTTGTCCTATTTTGATCAGAAATCTCCAATTCAGCTTTTGGAGGTGAGGCAACTTCTTTTTCAAGTTCGTCTTTTGGGGTGTGATTGAACTTTTTCATTGTAGGCTCTCCCAAAGTTGTTCCACTCCTTAACATGATCGCACTAACATTCTCCTTTGGGTTGACAATGGTTTGCGAAGGTAGTTTACCTTGAGACTCGAGTCGACTAAGAGCTGATGTGAGTTGATTCACTTGGACTTCCAAATTCTTGATGCTTGTCTGAGTTGTCTGCTGAAATTGCTGAGTGTTAGCAACAAGATTTTGAACCATTTCCTCCAAAGACTTACTTGATTTAGAATTGTGATTTTGATCTTGAGGAGGTTGTCTTTGTTGTGGCGGTTGGTATTGAGGTTACTGTGCGCGTGGTCCATAATTGAAGTTGGGATGATCCATCCATCCTGGATTGTAAGTATTTGAGTAAGGATCATATCTTCGTTGTTGGTTACCTTGATAACCTCCTTGATACCCTCCCACGGCATTGACGGATTCTTGAGAGTCATCTTGAAGTGTTGGGCACATGTCAGTTGGGTGATTTAGTGCAGTGCAAATCCCACACACTTTTACCTGTTGATTATTACCTGCAACCAATTGTTGAACAAGAGAAGTTAGATTTCTCATTTGATTTTCCATAGAATAATCACGTACCTCATAGACGTTGCGAGATTTAAATTCATCTTGAAGTGCTCCACTTTGTTGACTAGTCGCCGCCATTGTGGTGATTAATCTCCTCGCTTATCCTGGAGTCTTATTGACTATTGCGCCTCCACTTGTAGCATCCATCAATCTTCTCTCGATTGATGTCAACCTTTCATAAAAGTATTGAATGAGGACTTGGTCTGAAAAACCGTGTTGTAGACAACTAGCACAAAGCTTTTTGAATCTATTCCAATACATGTGCAAGGTTTCATTATTTTTCTGTGTAATCCCAGAAATCTCCATTCAATTATTTGAAGCATGGGATGAAGGGAAGAATTCATCCAAGAACAACCTAGCAAGTTCAGTCCAGATATTCACAAAGTTGGAAGGCAAGTCAAATAACCAATCTGTAGCCTTATCGATCAAAGAGAAAGGGAAGGCGCGTAGTTTGATTTGATCTTCAGTCACCCCTTCTGGTTTCATACTTTGGCAGACAACATGAAAAGCCTTAAGATGCTTATTGGGGTCTTCATTATCTAGGCCTTTGAATATGGGAAGAAGATGAATTAGGCCAGATTTGAGTTCAAAGTTTGCTTGTAGGGCAGGGTACCTAATGCACAATGGTTCTTGATCAGTTTGAGGAGCAGTCAACTCTCTCAAAGTTTGTTCTTCTTCTTCAGCCATTATTTCCTCTATGTCAGAATCACTAGAGGAACTCGATGTATCAAGCAACCCAAGCGGTAGATCGTCTTCAATCAGAGAGGATGAAGTAGCTTGAATATAACTCAACTGAGTTTCCTTTCGAATCCTCTTAGCAGTCTTCTCGATTTCGGGGTCGTATTGAAGTTCACCTGTACGAGAAGAACGAGGCATTAAACAGTAACAATAAATCAATTAACACCAGTCCCCGGCATATTCATGTGATACTCTTGTTTGTTGTGATTTTTGTGCAACTAACTGATGTACAAGAGTAGTAAGGTGGGCCATTTGATTTTCAAGAGATGAATTGATAGAAGATTGTTGAGGTTGATTGAGATGTGGCGGTTGAAATTCTTGGTAATATGGCGCTGATCCATAGTTGTAAGTTGGATGATCTCGCCATCCAGAATCATGAGTATTTGAGTATGGATCGTTATACATTGTTTTGGCCTAAGGATCTAAAACACTAAACATACAATTAAAAATAAAAAGATAAAATTAAATTAAAAAAAAAAACGATAATTTAATTAACACCAATTCCCCGGCAACGGCGCCAAAATTTGATGGCTGTCGAAACCAACAAAAATAATAAACTCGCTTCCTTAGATTAACTTATAGCAGTGGTAAGCAAGGTCGATTCCACAGGGACTGGAGAAATAACTTATTGTTATTGACTAATTAAAAAGGGGGGTTTTTGAGATTTCTAAACTAAGAAAACTACGAATATTTAAAATATAGAGATTGATATGAGAGAAATTCCAACTAGAGGTATCATCTCTGTTATGGTTTGTTCGATTCGATCATAGACAAAAACATACATTCAAATTCTTTTCTAGATTGACATAAGTCATTAAAGCCAAATTAACAACTTTTATGTTCTTCCTTAATTTGTCGATAGTCAAGATACGATCTAATGACTAATTCCCTAATTGATAGACAACCCTAGAATACGATAATAGGATTTAGCCTTTCAAAAGCATTAAGAAAAGAAGAACTATCAATCCTAGCCAATAAACACAGTACGACCGATTTATATAGACTAGATCAAGATTTCTCACAATATGAATCAAATAGTTTCCTAAATCAGTTCATACCATTCGTCACTTAGATTAGAACGATTCAAACAATTACGGATTCAAACATTCTGATTGACTAATTATCAAAACAATACCTGGGCAAAGGATCCTATTTGCACACACATCAATTCAATAATATAGAAGCAAAGAGAAATCAAGAATAGAAAAAAAATTGAAATCTAAATTAATGAATAGGTCTCACGAATTCAAACAAACCAAACGTCGAATCAACCTCTAGTTAGAAGGATGAAATTAGCTAGACATGGCCTGAAAAACCCTAAGAAAAAGTCTAAAATCGGAAGAAGAAGAAGAAGAAGAAGAAGACCTAAAAAAATCCTAAACTAAAAATATATATATGAAAAATCGCACTGCCGCCGCGGCGGTGGCGAGATAACAAAAAAAATCACGATTTTGCGAATCCGTCGTTGAGGCGGTGGCACGTGGGCGCTGCGGCGCCCACTCTTGGGAATTTTGGCTTGAAAGCTGTTTTCAGACTCACCACCGCGGCGGTGAGCTTCTGGGTGCCGAGGCGGTAGGCCAAATTTTCAACATATGTTGTTTTTCGTCATTTTTCGTCTCGTTTCGCCTCGTTTTCCCTCGTATGACTTCGATTCACCTGAAATAGAGGAAACAAGTGAATTCATACTAAAAACTCTATGGAAAAAGCAATAAATGGGCATTTAAACATGAAAGAACAATGATAAAAATCAACATATCACTAAGATTCAATGCTTTCCTCGAGAACTCCTAAGTTCTCACTTAAAGGATTCACTTCTAATCCTAAGGGCACTAACTCACTTCCCTCTATCTTAGATTCGAATTCTTGTCTTAGTTCCCAATTCTACAAACCATTATACTTATTTGCTTTCTATAGTTACTTGAAATCCTAACTATTCTCACCTTAGCCAAAAAAAAATAGCTATGCTCCAAGTTTCCGAAAACACAATCAAACAACGATCCGAAACACCTACAATTCATTACATCTAACAATTAATAAATAAACATACATCGATCAATTAACATATAAAAGCTCAAAACAACGAACAACCCCATAAACCCCACTATGAGGCTCTCGGCCCCCCCACCATAAAAGGGTTTTGGTTTTGGTTTTCCGGCTTTTAGGGAATTTAGATTTGTTTCTAGTTGGTTTCAAACAAATTCGATATTCCCGATTTCAATGGGTATCGATAATTAGGGTTTTTTTAACATTATGCCATTTCCCGAATCGAATTTAAATAAACAATAATTCATTAATAAATAACCCATAATCAAACCCAAAAAGATAAATTTCAAACGGGAAGGGTTTCGACTGAAACTCGGTTTTAGGGTTATGGGAAAGTTTCCAAAAACTCTTAAAACAACTCCCGTATTTACAAACAGCGAGTTTCACGACAAGAAAACGAAAGAAATCAAAGAAAACTCCATTAAAACACTATTTGGAGCTTAGGGTTTTAAGATAAACTTACCGAGAACTCCGTTACAAAAATAATAATTAAACTAAATACTTAAATTGAAATAAATAAATAAATAAACAATATTAAATAAAATAAAATAAAAATTCACCTTAAAATTAACAAGACGTTACAGTCTACTCTCCTTAAAAGACTTTTCGTCCTCAAAAAGTGCGTTCACTAAGTGAAAAAGCGAGGGTACTTAGACTGTATCTCATGTTCACGTTCCCACGTTGCTTCTTTTGACACTTGGTTCTTCTAAAGAACCTTAACCAAGTGAGTTCCTTTTTATTTCTCATCACTTTTGTTTGAATGCTCTTATCTTAACGGGTGTCTTCTCATAAGACTTATTAGCATTCAAAACTACCAGTTCATAATCAATCACGTGGAACGGATTCACCATGTGTTTCCGAAGCATCAATACATGGAAAACATTACAAACGGCTGATAACGAAAGTGGTAAAGCTAAACAATAAGCTATCACTTCTACTCGATTGAGTATCTCGATAGGCTAATAAATCTAGGGCTCAACTGACCCTTATTCCCAACCTCCATAACACCCTTCGTTGGTGTCACTTGAAGTATACGAGATCCACTACTACAACTTGAACGGACTACACCGACTCCTGTTGTCAACTTTGGTTAACTCTTAACCTTTCTCTAAACAAATGATAGACTCGCTAGTCATTTGTTACAACTTGAGTAACAAAAGTCTCTTTTCTCCAACCTCATCCAAATGAGCAGGAGAACGACACTTTCTTCCACAAAGTGTCTAAATAGTGCCAAAACTTCAAGACAAAGTGAGTGTCTCGATCTGATAAAATCTTCACCCGCACACCACAATTTATCAATCTTTCTTAGGTACAACTGTACCCTAGTCTTAACTGGATCGATGATCCTTCCAAGAGTAAAGTGTGCGGTTTTTATCAAATGGTCCACCATCATCCAAATGGTATCATAATTCCTTACCGTCCTTGGCAAACCTTAATAAAACTTATGGAAACCTTCCCCCATTTCCATTCAAGAACTTTCAACGGTTAAGATAACCCGGTGGATCCTTAGGGCCTTGACTTGCTAACTAATCAAGCACCTATTCACATACTTTACAATCTTATGTTTCATCCCAGGTCATCAATAATACTGTTTCGATTCTCGTACCTCTTTGTATTGCCTGGATGAACATAAAAGATAGAACTGTGAGCTTTCTCCAACAGTTCTTTTCAAAAGTCGATCCTGAAGACACCCAAAGCCTCCTACGATGTATTACGAACTATCTATAAAACAAAGATAGATCGACTAGGCATGTCTTATTCTGTCTCTCGAGACAAGCCTGTAAGCCTTAGAAACCAATAGAATTCTTAGGCACACCAGTCAGTCTAGGCCAACTACTATATGCCTCCATCTTAGAGGAATCAATATAATCCTCTTCTTGATACCACATGGCCTAAGATGCCATTTTTTTAGCCAAAACTCAGACTTAGAGAACTTGGCATACACTTCTGATTTCTTAATACGATCAAAACTGCCTTCAAATGCATAACATGCATTTCCCCAGTCTTAAAATAAATCAGACTATCATCATTAATCACAACATCAATAGAATTGATGTACCTCTTAAACACAGTATGGATAAGATCCATAAGAGTCGCAGGCGCGTTGGTTAAGTCTAAAGACATGACTACAAGCTCATAATATCCATAACGCGTCCTGAAAACAGTTTTAGGAATATTTCAAACCCGAATCTTTAACGGATTTTTAACTGGATCTCAAACCTATCTTTGAAAAGATAGCGGTTTCTTCCCAACTAATCATATAGAGCATCAATCCAATGCAATTGATACTTGTTTTTCACTGTAGCTTGATTCAACCCTCGATGATCAATGCACAGTCTCACTGAACAGTCTTTCTTTTCACAAACAACAAGGTGCTCCTTACTACGGAGACGCACTAGGGTGAATAAACCCTGAGTTTAAGAGTTCCTATAACTGACTCTTAAGCTCTTTTAACTCAGCTAGTCTCCGATACAGAAGTATCGACAACACTAGCTAAATTAACTCAAGCTACAGCACTTAGAAGCATTCTAGCTTCTATCATATATATCAAAGTGGGTGCTACTCAGCTACTAAACCCACGAATACATAAACTAGTCCCACATGGACTCATAAAATCAAAACTTTCTCAGTACAAACTATAAGGGTATGATTGAATAATAGCCAATCCATAATCAATATCACATCAAAATCAGACATATGAATAACAATCAAAGTAAAATGTGAGCATCAACTCATAATACATATGTCATAAGTGCCATACACACTATCACAATAATAAACTTCCCCACTGGGGTAAAAGCACATATCTCGAAACTCAACAGTCTCGAATAAAAAGCTGCCAACTCATCATAACAAGATAAAATAAAAGAGTGGCTAGCTCCAGAAGTAAACAGAATAAAAGCCAAACAGCTTGAAAATAATAAAGTATGAATCACTACCATACTGGTAGCTTTTCCTGATAATCCTGACTTTGCTACTATGTTGTGATGGTTAAGTCTTATACGCCCTATAAAAGTGGCGTGATTCTAAGTTTGATCACAACATAGCATCTTGATGGAAGCGTGCATCTCCTTGATGGAAACTGACACAACTATTGTAGTAAGGATGATCCAATCCTTGTTGAGCTCCACCTTGAACCAGTTGTTGTTGTTGCCGCTGCTGTTGTTGCTGTTGATGTTGATGTTGTTGTTGTTGTTGATGTTGTTGCTATTGCGGTATCCCTTGACTGGCATTGTCATCCTTTGCTTTCTTCTTCTGATAGGTAATCTATCCCGTAGTATTTAATTTTTTCTTCTTTTCAGAAGATGTAAAAATCCAAGATAAGGATAACTTCTAAGCTTCCTTATTCAAATCTTGAATGAACTTGACCTCAGAGATCATTTGCTTCCTTGTAAAGCAAAACTGGTGCCTGTCAAACACCCTAGTCCATTAACATTCTATCCTTCCAACATAGGATTCACTTTAGAGTCTATCTTGAAAAGACTCAGTAGGTCCAACTATAACCTACAAGTTTCTCAAAGTTCACCATCCAATCAGATGCTCAAACACAATGTGAATTGAAATTCACCAAACCATCTCATTGCCTTATAGAAGTTACCGATATCACGGTCCATCAACTTCCTTCTATATCTTAATCAAATACCAACACTCAACCTTAGTGTTAGTCAAACTTGAGAATTTACCAAATATGGATCCCGATAACTCGACCACGAGTATAATACAAATCAAATTGGTACATCATACCGTGATAGTGACCAAACTAGGCCAATGACCAATTAAGAAAACCGTTAATGGTCCTCGTTGAGACACATCACATAGAGTTCTTACTTCCTCTTTTAAGTGGCAACTCACTTTCCTTTCTGTACAACAGTACCATAAGGATTTACCACTTACCATAATCCAACTTTCTCAACTCAAACAAGGAACTTGTCCATTGAGTTAAATCTATGTTACTGGACTCGAGCTAGACTGATTTCTTTTCGACAATTACTCACCTCCAATAGGTGTTTCATCTCTTAATTCTTGGCTCCAGACAATCATGTCCTCTTTATACACAAATGTCAACACACATTTACTAAAATATTATTTAGCAATTGTGTGACAATTAAAGTTTAATCAATCCTTGAGGATCAAATGCTCACTCTCTTTGAGTATCTCATCTCCTTTAATTCGACATCATGTCGATACTCTTGACGAGGTGTATAACCTCCAGAATTGTACTAGGTCATTTACATTCTTAGCATCCTTACCCAAATCTCAATCTGGGTCACCACATAGTAGTTTTTACGAGGATGTGAACTTTCACATTTACAGATAAACAACCTTCACATAACTTTAAGCTTGAGAATAAAAGTTTTAGGCATACCTGGTGTCGCTGATCTAAGATGATGACTAGAGAGTGGACTTAAAACAAAACATGAAAACAAACATGCATCGCATGTAGTCTACAGAACTCGTAGGCTCTAATACCAACTGTGACGACCCGACACTTTTAAATAATTTAAATTATAAAACACAGCGGAAGTCTTTATATTTTTAGAAAATTGGCGTGGTTATGTTTGAAAATTGACTAGCCAAAACCTGTTTACATCTTAAATTCAAAAATCTAAAACACAAGGAACTTCAAGTTCCTAATCAGGAGTTTAAAAAGGCGATTATCATAAAAATAAAGACAATGAGCTCTTATGAGCTAAATACAAATTTTCATAACATAAGATTCAAATTAACAAAATGAGACCATGGTCCTTTAAAAGAATATCTACTCCATCACCGTGTCATCATCCTTTGGATCAAGCGCGCACCAACACCTCTTCCACGACCCCAAACATTACCTGAAATGTTTGTAATATCATGAGCTAACAACTAAGCCTAGTGAGAATAATAAGAGTAAAAAGTAAAGATAGACCTCAAACCCGTATTCCGATTTGTGTCCAATCAATCTGACACAATGAATCCTAAAGTTCTCCAAACTTTAGGTAATTCCATTCTATAATATCTAAAGGATGATACTACTAACACACGTAGTCTAATTCTCATCCATTTACTTGTTACGACATAAATAAGAAATATAAATATACTTTGCATAAAATAAAACATCTTGCTTCTCTATTTCATCGATCATAAGCATGAATGCATGAGGACATCTCGTAGGATTCGCATACGCCCTTATGCATGAAGAAGGTAACGTGGTCTATCCCGTAGGATCCATCGTTCTCCCTCCTTTTCTTTCTCACTTTCTCTTCTTTTTCTATGAAGGTAATGTGGTCTATCCTGTAGGATCCATCATTCTTCCATTCATGTCTTTCTTATTCTCTCTTCTTTTTTTATGAAGGTAATGTGGTCTATCCCGTAGGTTCCATCATTCTCCCATTCTTGTCTTTCTCATTCTCTCTTCTTTTCCATGATGCGAGATGTTATGATGCAATGTGATATGTTTTGGTGTAAATAAATAAAGTGCGGAATTAAAGTATCCGATACAAACATAAAGTAAAAGGCATAAAGTAAAGGACATAAAGTAAATAAATAGGAAACTCCGAAGGAACGATACGTAAATCGAACTCCACTACAATAATAAAAGTAAAACCTATCTTAAACAATTAACTTATACCTTCTAGGATTCTAAACTTCCAATATAATCCGAGGTTCTATTAATCGCTCTAAATACAAGTTGGATCTTTTAACTTCCAATGATCCAACCTAAGCTTCGAAACGAATCTAACTTAGTAATTTCTAAGATTCAATGCTTTCCTCGAGAACTCCTAAGTTCTCACTTAAAAGATTCACTTCTAATCCTAAGGGCACTAACTCACTTCCCTCTATCTTAGATTCGAATTATAGTCTTAGTTCCCAATTCTACAAACCATTATACTTATAATTTGCTTTCTATAGTTACTTTAAATCCTAACTATTCTCACCTTAGCCAAAAAAAATAGCTTTGCTCCAAGTTTCTTAGAGCACAATCTAACAACGATCCGAAACACCTACAATTCATTACATCTAACAATTAATAAATAAACATACAGCGATCAATTAACATATAAATGCTCAAAACAATGAACAACCCCATAAACCGCACTATGAGGCTCTCGGCCCCCCACCATAAAAGGGTTTTGGTTTTGGTTTTCCGGCTTTTAGGCAATTTAGATGTGTTTCGAGTTGGTTTCAAACAAATTCGATATTCCCGATTTCAATGGGTATCGGTAATTAGGGTTTTTGAACATTATGCCATTTCCCGAATCAAATTTAAATAAACAATAATTCATTAATAAATAACCCATAATCAAACCCAAAAAGGTAAATTTCAAACGGGAAGGGTTTCGACTGAAACTCGGTTTTAGGGTTATGGGAAAGTTTCCAAAAACTCTTAAAACAACTCCTGTATTTACAAACAGCGAGTTTCACGACAAGAAAACGAAAGAAATCAAAGAAAACTCCATTAAAACACTATTTGGAGCTTAGGGTTTCAAGATAAACTTACCGGGAACTCCATGGATCTCGAGAGAAAAGCACGATGGTTGGGTGGAAATGAATCCTAGACTCGAGGGCTTTTCGATGCAACCGAAATCGAGTCGATCCGTCGAGAAATTAACGAAAACCAAAAAGCTACTTCCCCCCCCTTGATAGCCACGAATTTGGGATAAAAAAAAGGATGAAAAATGAAGACTTTTGGGGTAGGAAATTGAAATAGAAACCCTTTGAAAGCACAAAGAACCCCTAGATGCAAATCCTAAAACCCCGATGAACAATAAGGTAAAACCCATGGAATACAAGAAGAAGAAGATTATTGTGACGACCCGTCACTTTTAAATAAATTAAATCAGAGAAAACAGCGGAAGTCTTTTATTTTAAGAAAATTTGGCGTGGTTATGTTTGAAAATTTGCTGGCCAAAACCTGTTTACATCTTAATTTCAAAATCTAAAATACACAAGGAACATTAAGTTCCTATCCAGGAATTCAAAATGATTAAAATCATAAATCAAAGACAATAAGCTCTTATGAGCTAATTACAAAATACAAATCATCAAAATGATATAAAGTTCACAAAACCATGTACATGGATTTTACATAACACATAGTCCATCTCCATCATCATCATCATCCTCTCGATCAAGCGCGCACCAGCTCCTCTTCCACGATCCCAAACATTACCTGAAATGTTTGTAATATCATGAGCTAACAACTTAAGCCCAGTGAGAATAATAAGAATAAAAAGTAAGAATAGACCTCAAACTCGCATTTCGATTTGTGTCCAATTAACTGACACAATCTTTCCTAGAATTCACAAAAGTCTAGGTAATTTTATTCCATATTCTCCAATTGATGATACAAACTAGCACACTTAGATTGTTCATCCATTAACTTGTTATAACATAAAGTAATAAAAGTAAATGACTTTGCATAAAATATAACATCTCGACTTTCTTTCTCGTCTATCATATGCATAAAAGTAATGAGTACATCCCGTAGGTTACGCATTCGCCATTTATGCATGAAATGAAGGTAATGTGGATTTTTACAAACTATCCACCCTTATCCTTATGTATGAAGGTAATGTGGGAATCCACTCATCCACCATTCAACCTTATGCATGATGAAGGTAATGTGGGTATCCACTCATCCACCATTCAACCTTATGCATGAAGGTAACGTGGGTATCCACTCATCCACCGTTCCTTTCATTCTTTTCTTTTCTCTTTTCAATGATGCGAGATGTTATAATATAATAAATAATGGTGCAAAATGTTATGCATATGCTTGCACAAATAAATAAAGTAAAGTACGATTATTAAATAACCAAAACAAGCATAAAGTAAAGCGGCATAAAGTAAAGAACATAAAGTAAAGGGCATAAAGTAACATAGATAGAATCCCGGATGAACGATTTATCGATCGAACTCCGCTAACAATAATAAAAGTAAAGGTCAAAACATAACGATTAACCTAAACTTTCAAGGATTCTAAACTTCCAAGTGAACCATTCTAAACTCCGAAACTAATCTAACTTAGAATCTTCTAAGATTCGAGGTTTTCAACAAGAAATCCTAAGTTTCTCGCCTAAAGGATTAACTTCAAATCCTAAGGCACTATCTCACATCCTCTAACCTTAGGTTGGATTCTAGTCTTAGTTCCGATTCTACAAATCAACGTACTTATTTGCTTTCTATAGTTACTTTAAATTCTAATCATTCTCACCTTAGCCAAATAATTCCAAATCTCCAATTTCCACGAAACAACCACCGAGCAATTGCACCTACAATTCACCGATTGTACAACATATTACAATTCATAACTAATATGCGAACAAATGTGCAATTTCGGGTGAATAGTGATTTCGGATGAATAGTGTCTCGGGTGAATAGTGTTTTCGGGTGAATAGTGTTTTTCGAAAATCCGGGCTCAAAATCGTCATTTTTCATGATAGAAATTCATGATTTCAACTTCAAATCTCATTTATAATAAAAAACGAACAAAACCACCTAAAAAGTTTTGAAAACTTACTTTTTGGGACTTCCCTTAGAGAACGGGAAACTTCGAAAAGGTAGGTTGGATAGGTAGCCCTCGTCCCTACCAATCCAACACAACCGAAATCAAGCCGATCCATCGAGAAACGAATGAGAAACGAAGAAAATAAAAACTTCATCAATGGAGGAAATGAAGGTCACGGTGGAAGAAAAGAGAAGGAGAGGAAAAATGAAGTAATCTTGTCAATTTTGGATTTTTAAAGATAAATGAATAGTGAATTTAGATATTTTAAGAAATTGGAAATGACGGTTGCGTCCTTTTATGACTTTTGACTTCTAAATCGAAACCCGATGCTCTTAAATAAATCTAAAGGTGATTAATAATTATTAATTGGCCTATTAATAATTATTAATGTCACCGAAACGAATTTAGAGCATTAAAACGATTAAAACGAATTTCGGTCGAAATTAACTACTAAAATCGAAATTACAAAATAATAATTAAACTAAATACTTAAATTGAAATAAATAAATAAATAAATAACATTAAATAAATAAAATTCACTTCAAAATAACGGGACGTTACAATTATTCCAATGATCTAATATCTTGAAATAAGAGAACTTGTTCTTATTTCAAGATCGAAACAATCCACAAACACAATAGATCAAGTTATGCTTGAATGTTTCTAAAACATGCAACCTAGAACAAGGCTACAAAACTAAGCAATTTCGGCTAAGCAAAAAGCAATATTATTATAATATTAATTCTTGGTCTTTAGGGTTACAAATGAGGCCTTTAAATAGGCAAAGAAACCCTAAAAATAAGCTATGAAATTCGGATTACAAGGAGCACAAAATCTGCCCAAAACTTGCCTTATGTGAAATTGGCAGATTTTGTGGAAAATCTTTTCTAGAGAATAATATCTTTCCTAATTCTTTCCAAGCTAATAAACTGAATGTAAATGGCCTAAAACATGTCTAAATACATCATAAATTCGTTGGAACCATTTTGGGAACAAATAAGGAAAGTTTGGGAACAAATATGGAAAGTGGTCCAAATAAGGAAAGTTTGCAAAAGTGGTGCAACTTTCCTAATTAGCTCTTCTCTTCAATTCCGATTGAACAAGTCTTCAATACTCTTCCTCCAAATGTATTTTCCATAAATTGAAGTTCATCACGTCCTCTTCCATAGCCTCCAGGAAAGTTTGGGAACAAATATGGAAAGTGGTCCAAATAAGGAAAGTTTGCAAAAGTGGTGCAACTTTCCTAATTAGCTCTTCTCTTCAATTCCGATTGAACAAGTCTTCAATACTCTTCCTCCAAATGTATTTTCCATAAATTGAAGTTCATCACGTCCTCTTCCATAGCCTCCATGATCGGATCTTCGAAGCTTCTCTTGACTTTGCTAATGTAGGCCTGTAAATGGATGTCAATGCTTCTCTTGGACTTTAATGTTGTGATTTGTCCTTGGGCGTTTTGTGACGTTCCATGATTCATATCACCCTCGATTGAAATCTTCAAGCTTCGGGGTGTGAATTTGAAGATTTCAATTCAAAACCTCCATTAAAACACTATTTACAACAAGTTTTAGAAAGTTTGTCATACCTTAAGGTTTCGAGAAAATGAGCGAAAACCTCGATTGTTAGGTTAGAATCGATCCTCGGGATGAGAGCTTTTCAACGGGCATAAGATTACGGCGATCCACCGAGCAACGGAGAAAAGCCAAGAAGAGAGGGAGAAGGGGAGGAGGCTTCGGCCTTGCAAGGGAGAAAGAAGAAAAGAAAAATGAGAAGTTTGACTCATGTTTGACTATTTAAAGATGAGGATGATGAATAGTGAAATTTTAAGAAATTGGAAAATGACGTATACGTCCCTTTTAAAAGATTCGATTAAAAATACGAAACCCGATGGTCTTAAAATAATCTAAAGGTGATTAATAATTATTAATTGGCCTGTTAATAATTATTAATGTCACCGAAACTAATTTAAAGTAGTAAAAGGTTTAAAAAGTTTAAAAAGGTTTTCGAACGAAAATAACTACTAAAATCGAATTACTAAGTTTAATCTAACTAAATACTTTATTTAAAATAAAAAAAAATTTACCTCCAAAAGTAACGGGGTGTTACACGCCCCCCGCATGAAAAGTGGTTCTCGGGTTTGGTTTTCCGGCTTTTAGGTACTTTAGAGGTGTTTCGAGTTGGTTTTAAGCAATTTTAAAGTTCCCGATTTCAATGGGTATCGATGATTCGGGTTTTTGAACAATACTAGCTAAATAAACTCAAGCTACAACACTTAGAAGCATTCTAGCTTCTATCATAGATATCATAGTGGGTGTTACTCAATCATTAAACCCACGAAAACATAAACTAGTGCCACATGGACTCATAAAATCAAAACTTTCTGGGTACAAACTATAATGGTGGTACGATTAGCTGATAGCCAATCCATACCCAATATCACATCAAAATCAGATATATGCATGTAACGTCCCGTTATTTTAGAGGTAATTTTTTTTTTTATTTATTTATATAAGTGTTTATTTATTTAAAGTTAATTTAGATTTAGTTATTTAGATTTAAATAGTTATTTTCGTTCGGAAACCTTTTTAATCGCTTAATTAGCCCATTTTAGTTTTGGTTGTATTAATAATTATTAATAGGCCAATTAATAATTATTAATCACCATTGGGCTAGTTTAAGTGGTTCGGGGTTCGTTTTTAAGGCAAAAGTAAAAGAGAAACGTAGGCGTTATTACCCGATTTACTAAAAATCCCAAAAACACTATTCATCATCCTTTAAATACCCATACTTAGCCAAAAAAACACAATTTCTGCATCTTCTTTTGCTCCTTGCTGCCGTGAGCTTCATCTCCCCCCCCTCAAATTTTTGATTTTCTTTATTTCTCGACGGATCGTGTCGATTCTAGATCCTGTGGAAAGCTCTTGGCCCGGGGATCATTTCCAACCTACTCTTCGGGATTTCCGCTCGTTTTATCGAGGCCTAAAGGTATGTTAAAGATTCAAAACCTAGAAGTGAATAGTGTTCAATGGAGGTTTTGAGTTGTAATTTTCGATTTCGTTCATCGGGGCTTATTGATATCAATCGGGAAAGTCGTTTTATTCATTCCTAGGAACTTTCCCCTAACCCTAAGTTCGGATTTGAGCCAAAAGTCTTTTAATTCAATTTTTCCTTTTATTGGTTTTTGATGAGAACTTTGAATTGTTTAGTTTAATGACTTTCCTAATTTGTTCGGGATTGAATTGTTGACCTAAACCCTAAATTAGGTTTACCCATTGAGTTTACCAAACTTCAAAGTAACCGGAAACCAACCCGGATTGTCTTTAAAGTGCTTGAAATCCGGAAAACAATTTCCTTTTCTTCCTTCCCCTTGAGCCGTGGGCCTCTTGGCTTTAATTACGGGTTGTTTTGTCTTTTAATTTAGAATCGTGTCGATCGTTGTTCAATTCGAGTAATTAATATACTTTAGGTGTATTGTAATTATAGGTTTTGAGCATTGTTCGTGATTTTTGACCAACCGGTGGTTAGGAGTTGACTACTCTTATAAGGTGAGTTTAAAATGGTTGTGATTACTTTTATGCTTTCAAATTACTTGACGTTTATGTTAGATCGATGTTAAGAGGGTTAATAGATTAGAGAACTTTCCAAGATTATATGTTATTTGGGAGTTAAGGAAAGTGCATAAGGAATTTAGTTAAGATTGGTTGTTACGTAAAGTAAGATGTTATTGGTGGTTTAAGTTAGATTCTCGAGGAGAATGAGAATCCGGAAACTTGGAGAGGAGTATTATGTACTCCGTTTATCTTGAGTAGTTTTAGAATAGTTAAAAGAACTTTGGAGAGATTTTTGTGTAGAATCAAGTTAGTACGTTGTTTTTAGTGATGTGATTCACTTTTAGGTGTTACTAAAGAGTATGGTGACTTGCATAGTATCGTTATGCACGGATGTCACAGTGACTTGCATAGTATCGTTATGCATAGATGTCACGGAATGGTTTGTGATTGGTGACTTGCATAGTATCGTTATGCACGGATGTCACGGTGACTTGCATAGTATCGTTATGCACGGATGTCACGGAATGATTATGATTGGTGACAAGTGGTCACGGATGAAAGTTACTTTATTATTTACTTTGTTATTCCTTTGTTATTTACTTTGTCATTTACTTTGTTAAGCACTAGTATTTACTTTAACTACGGGCTTGAATGTTTACTTTCCGAGTTTACGAGATAGTAGAATGGTTTGATCTTTTATGTAAAGTACTTGGAATATTGAATGGGTAGTGCAAGAGTACTTAGTTTTGTTTGGACACATTCTCCGATATGGAATTTGGTTCATAAAAGTGTTTGCATCCATCTTATTCTCACTAGCATTGTTTGCTAATGGTGCTACACCACTTTATTTTCAGGTAATATTCGTGGTCGAGGACGAGGTCGTGGAGGTGGTGCTGCGTGATCTCGAGTGGATGTTTATGGACATTTGGACTTGTAAAATCTAAGTTTGGAGCATTTTGGGAATGCTATATATACATATAAACTTGAATTAAAGTCGTAAAACTTGTATTTTGTGGCTCATGAGAGCCTAAGGTCGGTTGTATGTATATTTTGAGTTTACTTTCTCTGATTGAGTATATCCTGGAGTAGGAATATATGTGATTAAAATTCTCTGAGTTGTGTTCTTAAAAACAGGTTTAGGGAGTTCGTATTTTAAACGGATCCACGCCAAATTTTTATAAAAATAAGTCTTCCGCTGTTTTACTTCTGATTTAAAGATTTGTGAAAATTCGAGTCCTTTACAGTTGGTATCAGAGCCTACGGCTTCTGTAGACTATATGCATTGCATATTTTTCATGTTTTGTTTTAAGTCCTTGTCCAAAGCATTACTCGGATCGACAGCACCAGGTATCCTCTAAATTTGTACTTTATAGATTATTTTACCGACAAGTTAAGTGTAGACTTGTAAGTTCCTATTTTATGTTTGGCTCACAAGGAACTTGTCTATTTGTGATTTCAGTATGCCTCCCAAAGTAGCTGCACTTAGGAGGAGTCAGCGTAGTGTGCCTGGCTACTGCATGCAGGCCGAGGCCGAGGTAGGGGTCGAGGTCGTGCTAGGACAGTTACTCCGCCTCTACCTGAGGATCATACTGATGCTAGAGGATCGATCCCGGGTTTTGTGCACGAGGATGAGACTCCAGTTGACAGGCCAGCTATGCCTGCAGGTAGTGTTACTATTCCCATGGGGGATTATTTGGAGTTGTTACGGGGTGGTGGAGGACACCATGATCATGTTATACCACCTACTAGAGTACTTGCTCCAGTTGACAGACCTGAGAGTAGCGATGCTGCTAAGGTTCTGAAAGACTATCTGAGGCATGCCCCTCCTGAGTTTGATGGGACATCTATTGATCCGTGGTTCCTAGAGATGGGTTACGAGGGTTGAGAGAGCCCTTGAGTCTATTCGTGTCCTGGACCGATGAAGGTCCATTGTGGGACCTATTCTCCAGGTTGATGATGCGTTATATTGGTGGCGTGGACTTTATCGTTCTTTGAGTCCTACTTTGATAGTCACCTTGGGAGATGTTTAGGGAGAAGTTCTTTGAAAAATATTACCCTGGAGGATATCAGGGATCGGTTGGAGGTACAGTTTCGACCCCGAGGCAGGGAGATCGATCTGTGATTGAGTATGAGAGGGAGTTCGACCGGTTGTCCAAGTTTGCTACTGGGCAAGTCGCTGATCCTGAAAGTAAGAGGAAGAGGTTTGTTGTGGGCTTGAGAGCTGACATCCGAGGTCATATACGAGCTTTTCGACCTACCACTTATGCTGAGGCTTTAGATTTTGCCTTAGCTATAGATATTGGGCCTTCTGAGAAAAAGGCCGAGATAGCAGCTGCTCAGACCTCCTCTCTTAAGAGGAAGGCCGAGGGTGACCATTCAGGTCTAGTGACCCACCCACCGGGATATGCACAGGGTAGGGGAGGAGGACCATCTGGATCTCAGATTCGTCCGGCACCGCAGCATAGTGTTCAGAGGTGCTATCACTGTGATCAGTTTGGGCATATTCGACAGCATTGTCCGAGACTTCAGGCTCCACCGCAGTATACTGGTCATGGCAAGGGACGAGGTCAGGGGCATGGTCGTGGTCAGATAGGAGGTAGGGGCCAGGTTAGGCCTACCCAGTATCCGAGAGCACCACCACCTGTTTATGCACCTTCTCAGCCACCTCAGCAGGCTCGTGTATTTGCCACTACTAGAGAGGATGCCGAGGCGTCAGGTACTGTCGTTACAGGTACTGTGACAGTCTTGGGACATTCTGCTTTAGCTTTATTTGATTCAGGGGCTAGCCATTCCTTTATTTCTGCTGAGTTTGTCGAGTCCGCTGCATGTGAGTCTGCACCGTTAGGGCATGAGTTGCATGTTTCTACTCCACTGGGGAAATCTATTGTTGTGGATAGGGTTATTTATACCGATGATTTGTGTATTTTGGGTTGTTGTTGTTTGCATGCTATGTTGATAGTGATGCCTATGTGTGACTTTGATATTATATTGGGTATGGATTGGTTGTCAGCCAACCACGCCAATATTGGCTGTAGTGCCAAGATTGTTGATTTTATTGGTCCATGTGGGACTAGTTTTCGATTCCGTGGGAGTCGAGGTAGAGTGACTCCTGTAATCATTTCTACGATTCAGGCTAGAGCTCTCTTGTGTGATGGTGCTATGGGTTATTTGGCTAGTGTAGTAGACATGTCCATTAGTGTGACTACACTTGAGTCGATCTGAGTGTGAGGGATTTCTCCGATGTTTTCCCTGATGAGTTACCCGGTTTACCACCTGTGAGAGAGATGGATTTTCGAGATAGAGGTGTTACCTGGGGACGGCTCCATTGTCCAAGGCACCTTATCGTATGGCACCAGTGAGTGAGTGAGCTCAAGAGTCGATTCTGGGGACTCTTAGATTTAGGGTTTATACGCCCTAGTGTGTCCCCGTGGGGAGCACCAGGTGTTGTTTGTGAGGAAGAAAGATGGTTCAATGAGGTTGTGTATCGACTACCGAGAGTTGAACCGAGGTTCTGTGAAAAATAAATATCCTTTGCCAAGGATTGATGATTTATTTGATCGGTTGAGAGGTGCTACTATCTTTTCGAAGATAGATTTGAGATCCAGTTATCACCAAGTTGAGGATCCGGGAGGATGATATTCCCAAAACCGCATTTCGCATACGTTATGGGCATTATGAGTTCGTTGTTATGTCATTCGGTTTGACTAATGCGCCTGGCGGTTTTTATGGATCTTATGCAAACGGTGTTTAGGAGGTTCATTGACTCCTTTGTTATTGTGTTTATTGATGATATTTTGATTTATTCTGAGACCGAGGAGTTGCATGCTATGCACTTAGAGAAAGTTTTGACCGTGTTACGGGGACCGAAATTGTATGCAAAGTTCTCTAAGTGTGAGTTTTGGCTCAAGGAAGTGGCTTTCTTAGGCCATGTGGTCTCGAGTAAAGGAGTGATGGTGGATCCATCTAAGGTTGAGGCGGTTAGTAGTTGGCCTAGACCAACTAGTGTGACTGAAATTCGTAGTTTTCTTGGACTTGCCGGTTATTACAGACGGTTTGTTCAAGACTTCTCTAAGATAGCATCGGCTTTGACACGATTGACGAAGAAGGGAGTGGACTTTGTATGGTCCGAGGAGTGTGAAAAGAGCTTCGAGGAGCTCAAGCGAGACTTATTCTCGCACTGTTTTGGTGTCACCCGATGATAGTGGTGGTTTGACGGTTTATACCGATGCTTCAAGAGAGGTTTGGGTTGCGTTTTGATGCAACATGGTAAGGTTATTGCTTATGCTTCACGTCGATTGAAGGAGCATGAGAAAAAGTATCCGACTCACGATATGGAGTTGGCGGCGGTTGTGCATGCTTTGAAAATTTGGAGGCATTACTTGTATGGTGAGAAGATCTTGATATTCACCGATCACAAGAGCCTCAAATATTTCTTCACTCGAAGGAATTAAATATGAGACAACGACGATGGTTGGAGCTTGTGAAAGACTATGATTGCGATATTCAGAGCCATCCCGAAAAGCCAATGTAGTGGCGGATGCTCTAAGTAGAAAGTCTTCGCACTTGTCTGCTTTACCGATGAGATTGAGATGGGATTTAGAGCGTGCTGAGATAGCTCTCCTTACTGCCGAGGTTACAGTGAGTTTGGCCAGTTTGATAGTGGGGCCTACTTTGAGACGGAGGATGATTGAGGCTCAGAGGAGTGAGGATCATTTACAGGCCGGTTTTATTGAGGCAGAGTCAGGTGTACCTAGCCACTTCACTTTTTCCTCTGATAGTGCTTTGATGTATCGTCAAAGGCTATGTGTACCTTTGAGCTCGACTTTCCGGAAAGAATTGTTGGAGGAGGCCCACAATTCTATCTTTTCTGTTCATCCGGGTAGTACCAAGATGTATAGAGATTTGAGACAACATTATTGGTGGCCCGGGATGAAATTTGAGATCGCGGAGTTTGTGAGTAGATGCTTGACTTGTCAGCAAGTCAAGGCTTTGAGAACGAGACCAGCGGGTTATCTTAATCCTTTGAGTATACCCGAGTGGAAATGGGAAGAGATCTCTATGGATTTTGTTTGTGGATTGCCTAGAACATCCAAAGGGTATGATACCATTTGGGTGATTGTGGATCGTTTGACAAAATCCGCACACTTTTTACCAGGGAGGATTACTTATCCAGTAGAGACATGGGCACAGTTGTACTTGAAGGAAATTGTTAGACTTCATGGAGTGCCTGTGAGGATTGTATCGGACCGGGACACTCGCTTTGTGTCAAAGTTTTGGCAAAGTTTGCATTCTGCCATGGGTACCGGTTTAGACTTTAGCACGGCCTTTCATCCTCAGACTGATGGTCAGACAGAGAGAGTTAACCAGATATTAGAGGATATGTTGAGGGCCTGTGTTCTTGACTTTGGTGGTAGTTGGGACTCGCATTTGTACTTGGTAGAGTTTGCATATAACAATAGTTTCCAAGCTACCATCGAGATGGCACCATTTGAGGCACTTTATGGTAGAAAGTGTCGCTCTCCCGCTCATTGGGATGAGGTCGGAGAGAGGAGACTGTTGGGACCCGAGTTATTACAGAGGACTAGTGAGTCCATTATGTTGATTAGAGAAAGGATGAGGGTTGCCCAGAGTCGACAGAAGAGCTATGCCGATAAGCGACGTAGTCCACTGGAGTTTGCAGTGGGGGACCACGTATTTCTGAAGGTAGCACCTATGAAGGGTGTGATGAGGTTTGGGAAGAAGGGCAAGTTAAGTCCTAGGTTTATCGGTCCATTTGAGATTCTGGGATCGAGTTGGAACAATGGGCTTACCGTTTAGCCTTGCCACCATCCTTGTCACCGTCCATAGTGTGTTTCATGTTTCGATGCTTCAAGATATTTGGTGACCCTTCACATGTGATAGATCATGAGCCCGTTGTTCTTGATGCTAACATGTCTTATGAGGAGACACCGGTGAAGATTCTAGCAACGAACGAAGGTATTGAGGAACAAGACTATCGGCTTAGTGAAAGTCTTGTGGAGGAACCAAGTGTCGAGAGAGGCCACTTGGGAACGAGAGGAGGAGATGCGGGATAAGTACCCTCATTTGTTTACTTAGAAGCTACTTTTCAGGACGAAAAGTCTTTTAAGGAGGGTGGACTGTAACGTCCCGTTATTTTAGAGGTAATTTTTTTTTTATTTATTTATATAAGTGTTTATTTATTTAAAGTTAATTTAGATTTAGTTATTTAGATTTAAATAGTTATTTTCGTTCGGAAACCTTTTTAATCGCTTAATTAGCCCATTTTAGTTTTGGTTGTATTAATAATTATTAATAGGCCAATTAATAATTATTAATCACCATTGGGCTAGTTTAAGTGGTTCGGGGTTCGTTTTTAAGGCAAAAGTAAAAGAGAAACGTAGGCGTTATTACCCGATTTACTAAAAATCCCAAAAACACTATTCATCATCCTTTAAATACCCATACTTAGCCAAAAAAACACAATTTCTGCATCTTCTTTTGCTCCTTGCCGCCGTGAGCTTCATCTCCCCCCCTCAAATTTTTGATTTTCTTTATTTCTCGACGGATCGTGTCGATTCTAGATCCTGTGGAAAGCTCTTGGCCCGGGGATCATTTCCAACCTACTCTTCGGGATTTCCGCTCGTTTTATCGAGGCCTAAAGGTATGTTAAAGATTCAAAACCTAGAAGTGAATAGTGTTCAATGGAGGTTTTGAGTTGTAATTTTCGATTTCGTTCATCGGGGCTTATTGATATCAATCGGGAAAGTCGTTTTATTCATTCCTAGGAACTTTCCCCTAACCCTAAGTTCGGATTTGAGCCAAAAGTCTTTTAATTCAATTTTTCCTTTTATTGGTTTTTGATGAGAACTTTGAATTGTTTAGTTTAATGACTTTCCTAATTTGTTCGGGATTGAATTGTTGACCTAAACCCTAAATTAGGTTTACCCATTGAGTTTACCAAACTTCAAAGTAACCGAAACCAACCCGGATTGTCTTTAAAGTGCTTGAAATCCGGAAAACAATTTCCTTTTCTTCCTTCCCCTTGAGCCGTGGGCCTCTTGGCTTTAATTACGGGTTGTTTTGTCTTTTAATTTAGAATCGTGTCGATCGTTGTTCAATTCGAGTAATTAATATACTTTAGGTGTATTGTAATTATAGGTTTTGAGCATTGTTCGTGATTTTTGACCAACCGGTGGTTAGGAGTTGACTACTCTTATAAGGTGAGTTTAAAATGGTTGTGATTACTTTTATGCTTTCAAATTACTTGACGTTTATGTTAGATCGATGTTAAGAGGGTTAATAGATTAGAGAACTTTCCAAGATTATATGTTATTTGGGAGTTAAGGAAAGTGCATAAGGAATTTAGTTAAGATTGGTTGTTACGTAAAGTAAGATGTTATTGGTGGTTTAAGTTAGATTCTCGAGGAGAATGAGAATCCGGGAAACTTGGAGAGGAGTATTATGTACTCCGTTTATCTTGAGTAGTTTTAGAATAGTTAAAAGAACTTTGGAGAGATTTTTGTGTAGAATCAAGTTAGTACGTTGTTTTTAGTGATGTGATTCACTTTTAGGTGTTACTAAAGAGTATGGTGACTTGCATAGTATCGTTATGCACGGATGTCACGATGACTTGCATAGTATCGTTATGCATAGATGTCACGGAATGGTTTGTGATTGGTGACTTGCATAGTATCGTTATGCACGGATGTCACAGTGACTTGCATAGTATCGTTATGCATAGATGTCACGGAATGGTTTGTGATTGGTGACTTGCATAGTATCGTTATGCACGGATGTCACGGTGACTTGCATAGTATCGTTATGCCCGGATGTCACCGAATGATTATGATTGGTGACAAGTGGTCACGGATGAAAGTTACTTTATTATTTACTTTGTTATTCCTTTGTTATTTACTTTGTCATTTACTTTGTTAAGCACTAGTATTTACTTTAACTACGGGCTTGAATGTTTACTTTCCGAGTTTACGAGATAGTAGAATGGTTTGATCTTTTATGTAAAGTACTTGGAATATTGAATGGGTAGTGCAAGAGTACTTAGTTTTGTTTGGACACATTCTCCGATATGGAATTTGGTTCATAAAAGTGTTTGCATCCATCTTATTCTCACTAGCATTGTTTGCTAATGGTGCTACACCACTTTATTTTCAGGTAATATTCGTGGTCGAGGACGAGGTCGTGGAGGTGGTGCTGCGTGATCTCGAGTGGATGTTTATGGACATTTGGACTTGTAAAATCTAAGTTTGGAGCATTTTGGGAATGCTATATATACATATAAACTTGAATTAAAGTCGTAAAACTTGTATTTTGTGGCTCATGAGAGCCTAAGGTCGGTTGTATGTATATTTTGAGTTTACTTTCTCTGATTGAGTATATCCTGGAGTAGGAATATATGTGATTAAAATTCTCTGAGTTGTGTTCTTAAAAACAGGTTTAGGGAGTTCGTATTTTAAACGGATCCACGCCAAATTTTTATAAAAATAAGTCTTCCGCTGTTTTACTTCTGATTTAAAGATTTGTGAAAATTCGAGTCCTTTACAATGCATAACAATCAAAGTAAAATTGTAACATCCCGTGACTTTTGGGGGTAAATTTTTTTTATTATTATTTATTTTATTTATTTTTATTTTATTTTATTTATTTATTTATTTTAAAAATAAAGCTTTTAAGATTAGTTTAATTTTAGAAATTTCAATTTTAATAGTTATTAATGTCCGAAATTGTTTTTAATCGTTTTAATAATTAAAATTTGTTTTGGTGACATTAATAATTATTAATGGACCAATTAATAATTATTAATCACCTTTAGATTTATTTACGAGCTTCGGGTTTTGTTTTTAAAGCAAAAGTAAAAGAGGGACGTAGGCGTCATTTCCCAAATTCTTAAATATCTAAATTTTACTATTCATCTTCCCTTAAAATAGAAAATCAAAGGCAAAAACACATCATTTTCTCTTCTCCTTTCCTCCTTGCTGCCGTGGGGACCAAAACCCTTAGCCCAATTTTTGGTTTTTCTTAATTTCTCGGTAGATCGTATCGATTCTACATCCATCGGAAAGCCCTTGGCCCGTAGATCATTTCCAACCTACCAAACGTAATTTTCGCTAAAACCGAAAATTATGGTCAATTTTAGAAACTTTCTCTAAACCCTAAAATCGAGTTTGAGCTGGAAACCCATCCCTTGTGATTTTCCCTCTTTGGGCGATGTTTAGGATGTTAGGTTTTTTTGTGTTTTTGCTTTTTAGTTAATTTTTCGAAAATGGATTATTATGCAAAACCCTAATTTTCGGTTATCCATTGATTATGCAAACCTCCAAAGTATTCGAAACCAACCCAAAACACCTCTAAATTGCATAAAAGCCGGAAAATCAAACCCGAACCCCTTTTTCCCTAGCTTGGCCGAGAGCTCCATAAGGGTAGAATCTGGGATTTTCGTGGTTTTATGTGTTTAGATGTTCTTTGATTACTTTTCGGTTAATTAATGTAATTTAGGAATAGTTCGTTTGTAGGATTGTGAATTGATCGTGAATTTACAAGCTCGGATTATTCGGAGCTTGTCTTCAAGCTAAGGTGAGTTTAATGTGAAAGTTAGTGGTTTTATGAATTTAGTTTCGTTATGTAATTGTTTATCGATGTAAAGAGGGAGATAACTTCTTAGGATTAATTTTTGGTTAGAGACTTTAATTCGGAAGTGGGTGTGGAGAAAGTTTGGAGTTATAATGTGTTCGATGAAAAGGGAACGTCGGAGAGGTTTGGAAGTATGGTATTAAAATTTGGAGATGTTAGATGAAAGTGAGAATGGAAGTTACCTTGATGGATTTGGAAGTTAAAGTAATTAGAAGATGCACTTGAGTGATAACTCGTGTAATCTAGTTAGTTAGGTTTCTAATTAACTTAGTAGAATTCTTTGGAGTTTAGCTAACTTTTTGGGAACCTACGGCACATTGATTTTGCACGTGATAGTATGTGATTTTGATCCATATGTAATCATGGTGTGATGTTGGTACTATGGTTTGTAACTAGCACATGATAGTATGTTATTTTGATCCATATGAAATCATGGTGTGATGTTGGTACGACCGTACGTGGTATGTTGATTCGATTCCATACGAGCACGTTACGATGATGGCCCTACGGCACATGGTAGTATGTTGATTTCGATCCATACGTATCATGGTGCGAATATGGTAATATGGCACTATGGCACATGATAGTATGTTGATTTTGATCCATATGTAATCATGGTGCGAGGGTTTGTGAAATAGTACACGATAGTATGTGATTTTGATCCATATGTAACCATGGTACTATGATTTGTGATACGGCACATGGTAGTATGTTGATTTTGATCCATACGTATCATGGTGCGATGATTTGTTATATGGTGAAAGTCCTAATATCCGATATGGTGAAAGTCCTGATATCCGCTGATGGTAATATGGTACGACCGTACGTGGTATGTTGATTTCGATCTATACAATAGCACGATAAGATGAAACTTGTTTGGTAATAAAGATAGTTAATGTTACTTTTACCTATTCTTTAGAATTGTGTAGTGAGACTTAGTTGTGAATGTTAATTTTACTTTAAGTCTTTATATCTATCTCATGGTTTTGAATGATGATTACGGGTAATATATGACTATCGAAAGATTGTATGGAAATTGGAAGTGTGGATGTGGGTAGTATTGAGCATTTTAGGCCTTTGGACACGATTTCGGTTATGAGATTTTGTTCATAGGATTACTTGCTTTTATTTTACACTCACTAGAATTGTTTGCTAATGGTGCTACACCACAATATTTTCAGGTAAACCCCGTGACAAGAAGCGTGTAGAGGAGGTGGAGCCGCGTGACTTGACGAGATGGTGCAAGGACAATGTTAAAACTCTTTTGGTTAAGCATTCGTAAAAATGCTTGTAAATCATATACTTTTTACATACTTATGTCTTTTTGAGCCCGCAAAGGGTGTTTGTATAAAGTATTTCGATGTTTTGTGATTAAACTCTCTTTTGGAATGCGCATTCCCGATTTATAGCTTTCTCTGGAAATTTGGGTTGTAAACAGGTTTTGGTTATTCGATTTTTAAACGAACCCATGCCGTTTTTCTTTAAAAAAATTGAGTCTTCCGTTGTGCATTTGAATTTAAAGAATTTAACGGAAAGCGGGTCGTTACAAAAATGTGAACATCTACTCATAATGTACATGTCATAAGTGCCATACGCACTATCACAATAATAAGCTTCCCCACTGGGGTAAAAGCACACATCTCGAAACTCAACAGTCTCGACTCAAGAGCTGCCAACTCATCATAACAAGATAAAATAAAAGAGTGGCTAGCTCCAGAATTAAATAGAATAAAAGCCAAACGGCCTGAAAATAACAAAGTATAAAACACTACCATACCGGCGGCTTTTCCTGATAATCCTGTCCTTGCTACTATGTTGTGATGGTTGTATCTTATACGCCTTCTAAAAGTGGCGCGATTCCAAGTTTGATCACAACATAGCATCTTGATGGATGCGTGCATTTCCTTAAGTGGAAACTGGCACAACTATTGTAGTAAGGATGATCCTATCCTTGTACTTTTGGCTGTCCATGTTGAGCTCCACCTCGAACCTATTGTTGCTGATGCTGCTGCTGTTGTTGCTTCTGCGATACCCTTTGACTGGCATCGTCATCTTCTGTCTTCTTCTCCTGAGAGGAAATCTGTCTGTAGTAGCTAGTTTTCCCTTCTTTTCATAATATGCGAAATCCAAGATAAGGATAACTCCTAAGCCTCCTTATTCAAAATCTTGAATGATCTCGACTTCATAGATCATTTCCTTTCTTACAAAGCGAAACTGTTGTCTGTCTAACACCTTAGTCCAAATAACATTCTAACCTTCCAACATAGGATTCACTTTAGAGTCTATCTTGAAAAGACTCAGTAGGTCCAAACTATGACCTACAAGTTTATCAAATTCTCCGTCCAATAGATGGTCAAACACAATGTGAATTGAAATTCACCAAACCATCTCATTGCCTTATAGAAGTTACCGATACCACGGTCCATCAACTTCCTTCTATAATTCAATCGAATAGCAACACTCAACTTAGTATTAGTCGATCTTGACAATTTACTGAATATGGATCCTCATTACTTTACCTCGAGTATTTCCAATTCAGATTGATACACCATAGTGTAATATAGCAACCAAAGTAGACCATTCACCAATTAACATTGTCGTTAATGGTCCTCGTTGAGACTTCTCACGTAAAGTCCTTACTTCCTCTTTTTAGTAGCAACACAATTTCCTTTTAGCACAATGCTACCATAAGGATTTACCACTTACCATAATTCAACTTTCTCAACTCAGCCAGGAACTTATCCATTGAGTTAAATCTATGGACCCGAGCCAGACCGATTACTTATCAACAATTACTCACCTCCAATAGGTGCTTTATCTCTTAATTCTGGGCTCCAGACAATCATATCCCCTTTTACCCACAAATGTCAACACACATTCACTAAAACCACTATTTAGCAATTGTGTGACAATTAAACTTCAATCAATCCTTGAGGATCAAATGATCACTCAATTGGAGTATTTCATCTCCTTTAATTCGACATCACATCGATACTCTTAACGAGGTGTATAACCTCTAGAATTGTACGGGGTCATGTACATTCTCAGCATCCTTACCCAAATATCAATTTGGGTCAATATAAACATCACCACGTAGTTGTTTTTTTGAGGATGTGAACTATTACATTTACAAATAAACAACATTCTCATAACTTTAATACTATTAAAGAATTTAAAACTTGAGAATAAAGTTCTAGGCATACCTGGTGCCGCTGATCTCAGATGATGACTAGAGAGTGGACTTAAAACAAAACATGAAAACAAACATGTATCACATGTAGTCTACAGAACCCTAAGGCTCTGATACCAACTGAGACGACCGGACTATTTTTAAATAATTTAGATATAAAACACAGCGGAAATCTTTATATTTAAAGAAAAATGGTGTGGTTATGTTTGAAAATTGGCTAGCCAAAACCTGTTTACATCTTAAATTCTGAAATCTAAAAACACTAGGAACATTAAGTTCCTAACCAGGAGTTCAAAAGAGTTATAAACACAAAAGTAAAGACGAAAAGCTCTTAAGAGCTATATACAATTTACATCTCAAAAGACACAACAAAACAAAAGGAGACCATGGTCTTTTACAAGTGTGATGACCCGTCACTTTTAAATAATTTAAATTACAAATACACAGTGGAAGTCTTTATATTTTAAGAAAAATTGCGTGGTTATGTTTGAAAAGTGGCTAGCCAAAACCTGTTACATTTTAAATGCGCAATTTAAATACACAAGGAACATTAAGTTTCTATCCAGGAGTTCAAAATGAATTATAATCATAAAAGTATAGACGAAAAGCTCTTAAGAGCCATTTACAAATATACAATTCCAAAATTGTATAAAATTCACAAAACCATGTACATGGATTTTTACAACCACCTAGTCCATCTCAAAGTCTTCATCCCTCGATCATGCAGCACCATCTCCTGTACCTCGACCTCTAGCCAGGGAATTACCTGAAATTTTTGTAATATCATAAGCTAACAACTTAAGCCCAGTGAGAATAATAAGAATAAAAAGTAAGAATAGAGCTCAAACTCGTATTCCGATTTGTGTCCAATTTACCTGACACAATCAATCCTAAAAATCTCCAAACTTTAGGTAATTTCATTCTAAACTTTCCAAAGGATGATATTACTAACACTCGTAGTCAATCCTCATCCATAAACTTGTTATGACATAAAATAAGAAAAGTAAATAACTTTGCATAAAATGTAATATCTCGATTCTCTAATCCATCGATCATATGCATGAAGGTAATGAGTACATCCCGTAGGATACACATTCGCCCTTTATGCATGAAATGAAGGTAATGTAGACTTTTCCCGTAGTATCCACCATTCAACCTTATGCATGAAGGTAATGTGGACTTTTCCCGTAGTATCTACCATTCAACCTTATGCATGATGAAGGTAATGTGGACTTTTCCCGTAGTATCCACCATTAACCTTTCATTCTCTTTCTCACTTTCTTTTTTTTTTCACTTTCTTTTCTCTTTCACTTTCTTTTCTCTTTCACTTTCTTTTCTTTTTCACTTTCTTTCAATGATGCGAGTTGTTATGGTACAATAAATAATGGTGCAATATGTTATGCATATGCTTGTAATGTTAGGAATGGTGTCCTAGAACTTGTAATTATTTAATAATAATAATTTATTAAGAATAAATTAAATAAATAAACATAAGTTCTTTATATTATCTAGATTGATTCAATTAACGATATTAGGAATATATGAAAATATATAAATATCAAACATTCAAATAGTAAACCCTAAGTTACTCTTATGAAATCACGACTTAGTATGTGAGTCAGACAAGAGGATTAAAGTCGAGATGAGTAACTTAAACGTGTCTACAGTAAACGGATAACGTTTGGAAACCTTATCCTGGTAACACTGTTGATAGCTTCGCATTTTGTTTAAAATGATCGAATCCTGATCATTCATGTGGGAGACATGAAATGGAAGTATCATATACAATGTTGATTGTATAAGACCGGACCACGATGTTCGATCAAATTTCTCCTTAGTACCGTTTACGAGAAATGATCGAATATCAAACTAAGTTTATCAACCGTGATAGATCTCAATCCTGAGTGAAATGCGGACTCCTATTTATGGAGTTATGTTCTTTGATTCATGTTGTTGCGTGGAAATGGCACTAAGTATAACGCGAGGGCGTGCTCCGCGCCAATGCCGCTCTTGCTTCCACGTATGCAACGAACAATAAATTTGTATTGAGTCGGAGGAGAAGATCCGCGTTGGAGGTAACTTGCGTGGGTGTCCTGGTACGTAGGTGATTACCTGCGCAAGTAGAGCTAGTAGCACCGGTGTAGTGCCGGCCTAACACCCTCCGATGCTTAAGTTAGAGCAGAGCAGAGCTTGTGGTTAGAGCAAATAAGGAATGAAAATGAATTATCTTTTAGCCATTTCTCATCTCCTATTTATAGGAGTGGAAATGGATGATGTCATCAAGCCACGTGTCACACACAGATTGGTCCATGTGTTGGGTCTTGAATGGGTGTAGATGTGTAGGTAGGTGTGTAGGTAGGTGTGTAGGTGCGTAGGTAGGTGGTGTGCACCTACGCTTCTCTGAGGTGGGGGTAGATGCGCGCAGCGCAATAGCGGAGCTTCTTTCTTGGACACTTAGTCTCTCTTTGAGATGGGTCCGCGTCTATACGCACCTCTCTTGATGGTATGTTCTCCGCTAGTGGTGGAGGTCGGGTCCGTCATGCGTGGCATGCTCATATAACTAGGCTCACATGCGTAGGCCGAAAGAGTTTGAAATTTCCTCGTGTCTCTTTGTATGCCCGACATGTGGTCATTTTACCCTTAGCGATATTTCACCCATAACAGTGGCCCCCTACTCCCAAGTCGGGTTGGGGTAGCTTATGACCACTTGGGAGTGCTCTTGAGGGTGAAATTTTTCTAAGTATTCTCTTAGATGGTCAGTACTACCATGCACCTTCGTTACTCAACCCTTCATTAAATTCAAACTCACTATTGCATTTGGTTGGTAGGACACTTATTACCCTTGTATCTTCATCACCGATCTAGGCCGTCAATTTTACTTACTACGATCCAATGGCTAGGAGAAGGCTTGATTCCACTATAAATAAGGGAAGAATTTTCTTCTCTCATTTTCACACTTGGCAATTTCGAGAAGCCCTCAACCTTGTAAGATTTCAAATTTTCACCTTTCTTTCTTGTTCTTTTGTAAAGAATTTCCAATCACATATATTATATTTTATATTTTTTTTTTACTAACTTTTTGTTCATCTCTACTTTGCTTTGTAGCTCCATCATAGTGTCGGGGTTTTGTCACTTCGACCTTGGTAAGGTGAGTTTGGCGAATTTCAATGTTTATTTGCTTTCTGAATCCATTTTGGTCACTCTCTCTTTGTTGCTTCAAACTACTTAATGATTACCTTTGCCACTTTACTTCTTTTGCATTATTATTATTTTTTTTTATTTTTCTTAATAACACAGTAGGTAAGTATTCAGCAAAGCAATATAATTCTTCTTGGTAAGAACCGCGTAGCATAGCTTGAAACGTAGGCTCCGGTTTTGAAAACGTTGTAGCTTCAATTTTTTCAAGCGTGGCTGAAACTTTGATTTTTTATGACTTCGTATTGTCAATTTTCTCATTTTTTTTATTCAACAATCCTGACTTGGATTTAAATTTAGTAGCTTTAACAAGGCTTCTACATGCTCGCTTGTCGGTTTAACGTGCTTGGAGTGAGATGAACATGTCTCCCCATAAGATTGTTGTTATCAACTCCATTATTTCTTAAACAAAAAGGTCTCTGCTGCCCTTTTTTGATCATTTTTTCGTTTGTAAAATGTGGATTTTACATTCAGCATAGCAGACCTTTTACCCAACAGATTTTAAACCAAAAAACAGAGCTACGGAGCATGGTTAAATCCCCAAGTATAACATGAACTCTTTGAAATCCCAAAATAACAGTAGATCCCTGCAAGATTACATAGCAGACCAGTAGAAAAGTTCATAGCAGAGCATCCTTTCACAGACGCATACTTGCTTTTGGAAATTCAGATGTTGGTCCTCTGCTCGATTACATAGCAGATCTGTACCTCATATCACAAAGTATTGTAGCAGACCAAAAACTTCAAATTGACAAAGTATCGTAGCTAGAGCTTTGCCTTTTAATTTGAAAACTCAACCTTCTTCTTCCTCGTGACTTAGTCCACCAATTGGAAAAAGATTCAAAACAGACTAGGGACAATAAATCAGATTTATAGCTGCTCACCGAACCGGACAACGGGCATCGAGATGGGTGCTCACTGATCTACCCTCACGCTTCGGTTCACAGCTTCACAGTGGAGAAGATGGATTTCTCGATTCATGTTACAGAGGAGCGTAAGAACTGACCGGGGGAGGTTCAATCCACCTTGTTGCTAATGAAACTCTTTTTCCAAGATTCATTCGTCTTCAGTTTGGTTTATTGCTTTGATTTTTTGTGCGGATTTTTTCTAATTAGAAGATAAGGGTTGTCGGTTGGGCGTTGGAATCTCAACTGATGGCTTCAACTTTCGAAGCTTCGTGACATCGAGCATGGAGGTGGGTTCCTGGTTCTCAATTCGATTCTTCCTTTTTTACACTGAATTGGACAGAATTGCAAGGAAGAGGGAATGAATCAAGTGACTCCATATTTTCCAATTCTTCATGTGGTTTTTTCCCAAATTGCCGCTTGGATCGCTCCTGCACTCAGTTTACGGTGAAGGGGAGACGAGATCCACAATCGTGAGTCTGATTCGCGGTGGAGGAGAAGAACGCAGAGGTGGTTTTCAATCGACTAGATCCGTAGCTTCGATTTGTAGATTCTAACCTGTAATCTTCGAGTTCTCCATGAATTTTTGTTTGAATCGTTTCACCGCTTCGTATGATTCCTTCAATTCATCTTTAATGGCTGCTGTGAATATGATCCTGGGGGTGGATTTCTTCGAACTCACTTCAGATCTATTCTTGCATGAACATTTTGGCTTGGATTTGTCTTTGGTCTTCAATGGCAGCCACGAGAGAGAGATTGAGAGATTGAGAGAGAGATCGGGGGAGGGTGAAAATCGAAGGGAAGAGAGGGTAAGGTCTACTATGTATCTTCGAAAAAACTCTTCTATCTTTTTTTTTTGTTTCTTCCACCCGTCCGCCCGGCCACCTGGCTACCCGCGAGCCCGACCCGACTTTGGATCTGATCCGCGTGAGTCCCAGTCCGTTGCTGGGCCGGGTGCAAGTGTGGCCCAGCCCTTTCTTTTGGGCTGGGCTGCACTGTTTACGCCTTTTTTTTTTTTTTTAATTCCAGTTTGCAAATTTGCAAATTCCAGCATTTAACTTCCAGCAGCCCTCTTCCCCCCTTTTTTTTATTGTAAATTGCATTGCATTGCTAACTTTACATAGAAATTAACCGAAATAATTTCGATTTCGCAGGGCCGCGCACTTTCCAACTTTGAGTAGAGGTAGTGAATTTAATTTCCACTATGCCCTTAACAATTTTTGACAATATTTTTACTCATTCGATCCATAAATTTCTCAGCTGCTTCTAACAAAATTATTGTTTTCCTTTGTTGACGTGCTTGAATGTTCACAACCACACTGCTTACTTAGGGAACCAGAGACGACCCATTCCTCTTTACTAAGAGTTCAGGTACATTTTCGGTCTTTCCCTTAGTATAAATTCGTTCAAGTAGCGTAGCTCAGTGAGAGTTTTGATAGTAGCTAAGGTAGATCTTTTTCATTCTAGGATGTCCGATGAAGAATCTAGTTACTATACCGGGAGCGCAGCTGAGCATGGGGGGGAAAGTTCTGAGACTGAACAGTCTTCTCCTTCTCAAGATATCGCGATTCACCCCTATCCATCTACCATTACCATGGAACAATTAGAGTATATCAGGGTGAAATATGACATCCCCTCATCTATTAGCTTACGGTGTCCTGAAGAAGGGGAGACACCCTTCAACCCTCCTGCTGGGGAGGTAGCCTTTTATTTGAAAATGTTCAAGTGTGGGGTTAGACTCCCGCTTCACTACTTCCCTCAAAAATTTCTATTGTTGTCACGCTTAGCACCCGCCCCACTTGGGCCGAACGGGTGGACTATATTACTCAGGTGCTGGGTTCTTTGGAACCTTAGTAGTGGTGGGACTCCTCTATCTTACAAAACTTTACATGGTCTCTACCGTCTGAACTCGTTACCTGGAGGGAATTTCATGTATTACCTTACGGCGCGAGGGGAACCAATAGTGGAAAGTCCTTCTTCTGTCAGGAAATGGAAGAATCAATGGTTCTTTGTAGGTGGTGACTGGTTGTCTAATGTTCCTGGACATGATTTCATATACCGCGTTCCTAGAAAATTCAGGATTCCGGGTAGGCTTATTTTGAGGTGTCAATGTTAACTTCTCAAATAATTTATTTCATCTCTACCATGTTGCATTGCAGGAAATAACCGGGAGATTTTTCCTTTTTCTGAATTTGCTCAGTCGGTGATCAATCGGATATTGAGTATCCCTATCGCGCAGCGCAGCACCACTGCTCTTCTCACAAAAAGACGACTGATCTCCACTGGACTTTTTCAATCTGTTTCTGAGGACGCTATTTCTGAGGAAGCCAGTATGTTTGTTTTGACTCTACTTTTATATTGTTGCATCATACCATAATACTTTACTTCTGTTTCAGATATGTCGCGTGCCATGTCGTACATTGAGCTGCGTCGCATCATCGTCAGCGAGTGTGCGTCAGGTCACCTGAGGTTCATACGCCCTCAGGCGCGGTTGCGATCGCTTCCTCTTCTCATGGTACCCGTCGTTCCTTATCTGAGTTTGAAGGTCCTTACGCCCACGGAGAGAGTGAGGATGAGCTAAAAAGGTACATTGATGAGATTACCACTAACTTCCGGGAAACTTTGATTAACGATCGGGAGGAAGCAATTTCGATGAGTACGACCCAGTTGTTCGGTCTTTCCATCCAGGAGTCTTTCAAGGTAAACTTTGACATACTTCATGGTTTCTCTCCCTTCTACTTTCCATTCTTCTTGTGTGGCTCACTCATTGTCTTACCTTTTCAGGCGGGGGCTAGAGCGAACCTGGCTGTCCTGAGGGTGCTGAGTGATTGTGAACGCCTCAAAGATGAGTTAAGTGATCGTGACAGTTCCTTAGCCGAAAGAGCCCGCTTCCTGCAAGAGGCCCGTGCTAGGAATCAATCTCTTGAAAGTGACTTAGCTCGTGAGAAAAATATTTCTGCTGAAATGTCGGCCAAGTTCAATGATTTGGAGGCAAGGACTCGGATTCCAGAGGAGCTGAAGAAGATGCTTAAAGCTTGTGGAGAATACGACAATCTGGAAAAAGAAATCCAGGTGCGGCTTGCGCGAACCCTACACTCCCTGGCAGACTTAGAATTTTTTATCTTAAGTTCTTCATTTGTTGATTTTATTGAACACCCGAACATGTAGGGTTGTAGTAGTGCAGTGAGTTTATACATTCAAATTTTAAGCTTCGTTCGTCAGGTGCGGCTATACAGCCCTACATCTTGAGTGAATTTAATATTTAATTTTCTAAGTCTGGCTAGTCAGGCGCGGCTGTGCAGCCCTACATCCTGGTTTAACTTAGAATTTTAATCAACTTGAGCTTTTTAGTGGTCGATTCTTTTGAACTTTTAATCACGTATGTTCGTGTAGTCGATTCCCCGTTCAAACAGAGTTACAAAGCTTGAAGCCTTGAATGAGTTGTTGAGATTTTAGAGTGGTTCGACCTAAGCTTTAACTAAGGTGTATCCTTGGTAGTAGCTTAGGCCTCCTCCCTTATAATCTTTGAATCAAAATCACTTTCGAAGTAGAAAAGTCATGTTTTAATTTCTTTGATTGTTGAAATCCATACAACATGAAAAATAAAACTTCAACATAAAGAAAAATACATTGACATCACTGATAATAGGCTTTGAGGTGCTCGGCATTCCACGGGTGGGGCAATGCTTTGCCGTTAAGATCAACCAACTTATAGGTGCCAGGTCTCACGATCTCGGTGACTTTGTACGGACCTTCCCAGGTGGGTCCTAGAGCTCCGCTGCTTGTGTCTTTCGTGTTAAGTAGTACTTTTCTTAGCACGAGGTCATCCACCTTAAAGCCGCGTGGTTTGACCCGAGTGTTGTAGTAGCGCGCCACTCTATTCTTATACTCAGCCACACGGAGACGGGAGGTCTCTCTATGCTCCTCTAACAGGTCAAGACTTAACCTTTGGCATTCTTTGTTAATTTCTGGGTTGAAGTGTTCAATTCGAGGGGAAGGTAGTCCTATTTCAACGGGTACTACCGCCTCTGCTCCAAATGCCAATGAAAAAGGCGTTTCACCCGTGGAGGTCCTTGCCGGTATTCTATACGCCCATAAGATATTTGGAAGCTCCTCTGCCCAAAGCCCCTTCAAACCTTCAAGCTTGCTCTTTAAGTTTTTCTTAATGATTTTGTTCACAGCTTCTACCTTGCCATTGGCCTGTGGGTGAGCTGGAGAAGACTTGAAGTGTTTGATACCGAGTTCAGTGCACCATGATCTAAACTTTTCATTGTCAAATTGCTTGCCATTATCTGAGACTATGGCATAGGGAATGCCAAATCTGCACACCACATTCCGCCACATGAAGTCGGTGGTTTTACGTTCGGTGATTGTGGCTAGTGCTTCGGCTTCCACCCACTTAGTAAAATAATCTACTGCCACTATAGCAAACTTGGTCTGACCTTTTCCTTGAGGAAGGGGTCCTATCAGGTCGACCCCCCATTGAGCAAACGACCAAGGACTTGTGATATTGGTCAAGTACTCTGGTGGTTGTCTTGGGACTGTAGCAAAACGTTGACACTGGTCGCACTTCCGACTAAATGACCTGGCATCTTCATACAAGGTTGGCCAATAATATCCTTGCCTTATGATTTTATGTGCCAACGACCTTCCTCCAGAGTGGTTACCACATACTCCCTCATGAACTTCTTTCATGACGTAGTCTGCCTCATCAGGTAGGAGACACCTTAGTAGTGGTAGGGAAAAACCTCTCTTGTATAATACATCTCCTCTCATTATATAACGTGTTGCCCGACGTTGGAGCCGTCGCGCCTCTACTTTATCGAGAGGCAATTCACCATCTCTTAAGAATTTTATGATTGGATCCATCCAGGAGAGGGTGGTCAATTGTGCTGCTTTGTCGATGTCCATGGCTTCTAGCTCATCTATACTTGAGCTAGGGAGGAATTTTACCGGCACTGTACGATTCAACTCGGTCTCGTAGGCAGATGCTAGACGCGCCAGCGAATCAGCGTTAGCATTCTCTGAGCGTGGTATTTGCTTAACTTCCCACCACTCGAATGTGCAAAGAAGTTCTTTCACCTTTGCTAGGTACGCCGCCATTCTTTCCCCCTTCGTCTGATATTCTTCTGTTATGTGATTGACAACCAACTGAGAGTCACTAAAGACTTTGACGCGGCTTACCCCCACCTTCCTTGCTAACCGCAATCCGGCTAGAAGTGCTTCATACTTGACTTCATTGTTAGAAGCCTTAAACCCAAACCTCAGAGCATATTCAATGTGGGCTTGGTCAGGTGAGACTAAGATAAGGCCGGCTCTGCAACCTTTCATGTTGGAAGACCTGTCCACGTAGAGTGTCCAAGCGGACCCTTCTCTTTGTGGGGAGATGAGTCCCTGGTCTGGAGCAAGCTCTTTTTCAGGGGTTAAGTGTGTTTCCTCTTTTTCAGGTGTGAGTTCTGCTATAAAATCAGCCACGACCTGGCCTTTTATTGCGGTTCTCGACTTATATTGAATATCGTACTCACTAAGTTCGACCGCCCACTTCATCAATCGACCTGATGCTTCCGGTTTTTGTAAAACTTGTCTCAATGGGTGATTTGTTAGAACTACAATCCTGTGTGCTTGAAAATATGGCCTCAACCTCCGAGCTGAGGTTATTAAGGCTAGTGCCAATTTTTCCATTTGTGGGTACCTCGTCTCCGCGTCCACCATGGCTTTGCTCGTATAATATGTAGGTAGTTGAACTCCACCTTCTTCTCTTACTAGAGCTGAGCTCACCGCGGTCTCTGACACAGCTAAATACAAAAACAACTCTTCACCCAGGACAGGCTTGGAGAGTAGAGGTGCGGAGCTTAAGTAGTTTTTTAGCTCTATGAACGCTTTCTCGCACTCCTCTGTCCATTCGAACTTACTTCCTTTTCGGAGAACCTTAAAGAACGGGAGACACTTGTCTGTCACCCTTGATACAAATCTATTCAGCGCCGCTACCTTCCCATTCAAGCTTTGCAATTGTTTAAGGTTCTTAGGAGATTCCATGTCCAGGACAGCTTTCAACTTGTCAGGGTTCGCTTCTATACCCCTTTGGTGGACTATAAACCCCAGGAATTTTCCTGAAGTTACTCCAAATGCACATTTGTCTGGGTTGAGCTTAATCTGGTACCTTCTTAGTACATCGAATGCCTCTTTTAGATCAGAGGTATGTTGATCTGCCTGGTGGCTCTTGACCAACATGTCATCTACATAAACCTCCATGTTTCTCCCAATCTGCCCCGCGAACATTTTATTCACCATTCGTTGGTAGGTTGCACCTGCGTTCTTCAACCCGAATGGCATAACCTTGTAGCAATAAAGCCCTTGACTTGTCACAAAGAAAGTTTTCTCCCGGTCGGGCTCATACATCTTAATTTGATTATAGCCTGAGTAGGCATCCGTAAAGGTCATCATCTCATGCCCTGCGGTGGCGTCTACTAGCTGATCAATTCGAGGTAGGGGAAAACTATCTTTTGGACATGCCTTGTTGAGGTCAGCAAAGTCTATGCATACCCGCCATTTTCCGTTAGCTTTCTTCACTATAACAACATTGGATAGCCAGTCCGGGTAATGCACTTCACGGAAAAAGTCTGCTTCTAAGAGCTTTCTTACTTCCTCAGCTATAACTCCATTCCTGGCCTGGTCAAACACTCTACGTTTCTGTCTAACGGGTCGAAACGTGTGATCGACGTTTAAAAGATGCACCATAATTTTTGGATCGATGCCCGACATATCTTCACGAGTCCACGCAAACACGTCAATATTTTCCTTCAGAAATTTTATTAAGTCATCTCTCTGCTCACCCCCAGTCTAGTCCCGATTTTGACACACCTTTCAGGTAGAAGCGGGACAGACTCCATGTCTTATGTGGGTGTTTCTCTTTGATCGAACTTTTCTGGTAGTATTACTAAGGGAGGTTGTTCCGCCTCTTCTACCAAGTTGGTTGTAGCAGAGCGCGCCTCTTCCTTAGTATGCTCTACCGCGATCATGTTTGCCGGTGTAGTACCCTTCATAGCTGTGTAATAACACTCCCGAGAGACCTTTTGTTCCCCTCTGATCACCCCTACTCCATTTGTAGTAGGGAACTTCATCATTTGATGATAAGTCGATGGTACGGCCTTGAGAGCGTGGATAGTAGGGCGTCCCAATATGATATTATAAGCTGACGGGCACTCAACCACTTGGAATTCTACCATCTTAGTGACGGTGTTAGGCTCTTCTCCAAAAGTGACCGGTAACTCGATACTTCCTTCCGGGATGACCTGGCTTCCTTCAAATCCCACCAAGGGTGCTAGATTTCTTTTCAATTTTTCTCTTCCGATTCCTAACTTTTCAAATGCGGTTAGAGAGAGTACGTCTACCAGCTACCGCCATCGACCAAAACACGGTGCACTCTCAAGTTAGCTACAATGATTACCACTACCAGAGCATCATTGTGGGTTGATGGATGTCAGCGACTTCTTCTTCATCGAAATGAATTTTTGCCTCCCGTCTAGGCATTGTATGGGTGGTGAAGACTTCGAATCTAGGTGGGGCGTGACTTGCCTCTCGGGCACTTGCTTTTCTTTTTCTGCTTGACTCTCCACCCGCTGGTCCACCAAATATAGTTCTTATGTCACCTCCCAAGGGCTTTTTACCGCCACGGTCCTGGTCTTTCTGTTCAGGTCTGGTGTCGCGCTGACCTCCTTCTCTCCTTATTACGAACTCCTTTAGGTACCCTCTTTGTATTAGAGCTTCAATTTCCTCCTTAAGATCAAAACAATCGGAGGTAGTATGACCGTGATCCTTGTGGAAAAGACAGTACTAGTCTTTATTTCTTTTGTTTGATCCCGCTTCATCCTCGACGGCCACCTAACCAAGTTCTTATCTTGGATTTCCACGAGTAGCTGCTCTGCTGGTATGGTGGTAGGGGTGTATTTCTTGAACTTGCTAGGAGGAAGACTTTGTTTACCAAGTCGGTCTTCGATCTTCCTCCTCTTATCTTCTCTATGGCGATCATCCCTCCGGGTAGCATCTTCTGTTCGATCTTTTCTTTTATGTTCCGAGTGTTTGCTACTACCCCCTTCTTCTGGAGCTCTTCTTGCACTGAGCAACTCTCCGGCACTCATGTATTTTTGCGCCCTAGAAAGAAGCTCAGTGTATGTAATCGGGGTCTTTTTGCCTAACAACCATAAGAATTTCTCATCTATCAGTCCCGCCATCATAACAGTCAGGGCTATGTCGTCACTATAACCTTCTACTTTCAAAGCCTCATTGTTGAACCTTACCACGTAGTCACGTAGGCTCTCCCCCCATTTCTGACGAATAGTTAACAGGTGCGTAGCCGGCTTCTTGTGATCTCTTCCTCCGAGGAACTGAGTCACAAAGGACCGCGTAAGGTCCTTAAACGAGGAAATGGACCTTGGCTTGAGTTGTCTGTACCATCCTCGTGCAGGGCCTCCTAAAGTGAGAGGGAATGCCCTACACTTGATTGCGTCTCGGACTCCCTGGAGTTCCATCGAGGTCCGAAAAGTGTCAACATGTTCAACCGGGTCCTTAGAGCCATCATAGGTGGGCATGGTTGGCATCTTGAACTTGGCGGGTAAGTCTACCTCCATAATGTCATCGGTGAATGGAGGCTTTGCCTGCTCGAGGAGGTCTTCCAAAGCAAGGGGAGCCTTACCTCGATACTCCTTCTTCATGTGACCGAGCTCGTCTTGAAGCTTTTTTAGCTCCAGCGCCCAAGGTTGGGTGCTTTTCGCGGTGGACTTCATAACTTCAGTTTGCTCTTTCCTTTTTTGATTCAAAACATCTTGGAGGTCGGATCCTCCCTTCAATCGAGATTGTCCATGGTAGGAAGGTTCAAGACGGGATGGGGGAGCATGTTGATTGTTCGTCCTCTGCTTCCCCTTCGAGCCACCTCCTCTGTTGGTTCGTGACTCATCTACATACTCCACATGTTCTTTGCCTTTGCCGTTACCGGGGTTTGATTCTTGGCGGTCGACTACAAACTTCTGATTGAGTATTTCAAGTACCTTTGAAAGGTCTCGATTCACAACTCGAACTTGTTTTTCCAAGGCATCCACCCTTCTATCCGGCAGGGGCTCAATGCTTACTCCCTCAGGCTCTACTTCTTGAACCCGGTCTCTATCCCCACGAGCCGAGTGCCTTCTTGTGCGAGGAATGTTGTTTTCCACTCCTTCATCACCACCACGGTGCTCTGTATGACTCCTCCGACTCATTCTTGATGATAGAGCACGTAATAAAGTATACGTTCCCACAGACGGCGCCAACTGTTGTTGCGTGGAAATGGCACTAAGTGTAACGCGAGGGCGTGCTCCGCGCCAATGCCGCTCTTGCTTCCACGTATGCAACGAACAATAAATTTGTATTGAGTCGGAGGCGAAGATCCGCATTGGAGGTAACTTGCGTGGGTGTCCTGGTACGTAGGTGATTACCTGTGCAAGTAAAGCTAGTAGCACCGGTGTGGTGCCGGCCTAACACCCTCCGATGCTTAAGTTAGAGTAGAGCAGAGCTTGTGGTTAGAGCAAATAAGGAATGAAAATGAATTACCTTTTGGCCATTTCTCATCTCCTATTTATAGGAGTGGAAATGGATGATGTCATCAAGCCACGTGTCACACACGGATTGGTCCATGTGTTGGGTCTTGAGTAGGTGTAGATGTGTAGGTAGGTGTGTAGGTGCGTAGGTAGGTGGTGTGCACCTACGCTTCTCTGAGGTGGGGGTAGATGCGCGCAATGCAATAGCGAAGCTTCTTTCTTGGACACTTAGTCTCTCTTTGAGATGGGTCCGCGTCTATACGCACCTCTCTTGATGGTATGTTCTCCGCTAGTGGTGGAGGTCGGGTCCGTCATGCATGGCATGCTCATATAACTAGGCTCACATGCGTAGGCCGAAAGAGTTTGAAATTTCCTCGTGTCTCTTTGTATGCCCGACACGTGGTCATTTTACCCTTAGCGATATTTCACCCATAACAATTCACATGGTTGAGAGCGATCTGTAAGAACGCTCAATACACTCCTGTTTTGGGAACATGGCTAGATAAGTAGCTGGGAACTCATTTACACAAGATGGAATTCATAACTTTCCTATGGAATTAACGGTATCAGTGCGATACCTAACCAATCTAGGAACTTTAGGAAGCTCCCTTCATGTACTGATTCGAGACATGAACAAGTGGCGCAACGACTTCTATTGATCACAGAAGTATATTATCTATAGTTCGATTAAAGATAATATTCATTGGAGAATCAGCGGGAACACAAGGATAAAGCGGTAATTACATGGGCAAAACGGTAAATCTTATCCATCTATAATTATGAGTGTTCCACATGAAGGATTATATCACAGATATAAATAAAGATAAACTAAATGGACATAACTCATCTATAGTGAGGGGAGTTCAGCTATGAATCTATAGTGGAATTATTCATAGTTAGATAATAAGTAATTAATTGATTATGTGTTAATCACTTAATTGACTAATTATTAAGCCCATGATGTATAGGTCCATCGGGTCCCTATGCTAGCCCAAATATCGTAGTCGCGAAATCAAGTAGAAGAAATGGAAAGTTTAAGTAAAGCGATTTACTTAAATAGGCAATATTAATTGTTTAAATATTGAGTATATTTAAACGGTAATTAATATAAACATTATTAATTGTTTAAATAATGAGTTTATTTAAAAAGAAAATTAATATTGAAATATTATTAATTAGACATTATTAATTATTTAAATATTGAGTATATTTAAATGGTAATTAATAATTTGAAATTAATTGACAATTATTAATTGTTTAAATAATTAATTTTATTTGAACGGAAATTAATAATTAAAATTAATTAATTAATAATAAAATATTATCAATAAAGTTATTAATTAAATATTGAGTTTATTTAATGGAAATTAATAATTAAAATATTTATTATTAATTATTTAAATAATGGAAATTATTTAAATGGAAATTAATAATTAAATATAATTTGATAATATTTAGTCGGGAGAAACTATTAATATTATTAATTGTTTAAATAAAATGTTTTATTTAAATGGTAATTAATAAATAAATTAATTAAGTTGGACTTATTAATTTAAGAGAGAGTTTCAAGCCCAATTGGATTAATGAACCCAATTGAAATTGGCCCAAAATAATTAATTAAATAAATTTGATTTATTAATTATTTATTATGAATTTTGGCCTTCATAGATAATTTGTAGGAGATAATTATTTGAATTATATCCTATAATAATTATATAGATTTATTTACCCAAGATAAATAAAATAAAGAAAATAAAATATTCTCTTATTTATCTATGGCATTTTAGAAATACCAAGATAAAGGAAAGAGATAATTCTTTTTTCTTTTTGTATTTATCTCCATGGATTAATCCTAATGTGACTAGGATTCCTATTTTTCTATAAATAGGAGGCTTGGGTCATTCATAAATCACACAATTAAATTTCTTAGAAATTCGGAATTCTCTCTTCCTTCTCCCTCCCCCCTTAGCCGATTTTCCCTAGTCCATTGGGAAGAAAATATTTTTTCTTCTTCCCAATTTCTTCTAAAGTTCGATCCCACAATCGGGTTTCGTTTGATCGATTGGGATATAGCATAGAAGATCCGGTGTTGCTGAGGATTTGATGCTGTAAAGAAACCTTCAACCGATTCTCCATTAATTACTCAATGTAAGTAAAAGGGTTTTAATTTTCGAAATTAAGCATGAATCTACATGTTTTTTCACAAATTGCATGATGTTAATAGATCCGTTATTAATTGTTAATAAGTTTACTAAACAAAATTCCGCTAATTTTGTAAATCATCCTTTCAATTGGTATCAGAGCTAATTTTAATTATCATGCAAAATTGTGAGTTTTTCGAAAATTTTGGTGGGTTGCACAAAAATTGTTTTATGTATGTTTATATAAATTGTGTTATATAAATTGTGGAGGTTTGCTAATTAACTGTTTAGGTATTCTTGTGGCACTTAGGATTTTAAATTTTAGTAGAAAATTTGTAAACCTTAATTTTACGGTATAGGAAAAAGTTGTAATTTTCCCATACCAAAGGAGGCAAAATCGGCTACACCAAAGGGGAGGAAGAGAAGAAAATTTTTTCTCCATCATTCATGATGTCCACGCCCAAAGGAGGAGAAAAGATGAGATATGGTAAGATAATTTTAAAATGTTATCTTGTTATATCAATTTCAAAATGTAAAATTTAAGATAAGGAAATAATTTTTTTTAAAAAAAAGATTATCTCAATATTTTAAATTATGAATTTCAAATTGATATATGATTATATGGAAATTTTTATTTTATTTTATTGTATTTTTCCATATAATTAAAAGATAATTATTTTTAAAAACAAGCATTTATGGAAATATTAAGGAGATAATATTTGCCCCATAAATGCCCATTCCCACGCCTACACCATGGAGGAGAGAGAAAGTTGAAGCCTCAAGTTCTACAATGGAAGATTTAATTAAGTTGTAATTTAAATTTTCCGTTTTAGAAATAGTGCCAAGAATACCGGTCAATTTAGCTATTTATTATTTAAATTATTTATATGTATGATATAATTGTTTTTAAATAATATTCATGCATAAGAGTATGTCATGTAGAAAATCCCACCATAGGTTGTATGATTTTAATAATTATACATACATGCATCATGATATAATATGTGTTATTATATGCTAATGTATGTGAAGCATGCTATAATTTTATTTTATAAATGTTATTATCGAAAATTATATAATTTTATTCTAATTGTTTTTAGAATTAAAAGCATGCTTATTTAGTTAAAATTCAAAAGTTAAATCTAGTTTAAAAGTTGAATAGAAACTAAATGAATTATTTGTAATATGGAATTATTGTTTAAACAATTGGGCCAAAATCCATATAAGGTAAACAAATAGAAACTTTTAATTAAGGGTTAATTAAAAATTAATAATTGAGATTGATTAAATTGAATGGATCTCTGGCGAGAAAGCTCTGCCCAAGCGATGAGGTTTCATAAAGTTCCCTTAACACGGAGCGCCTCTAACTGGGAGCTATCTGGGAGAAAAGTTCAAATTAATAAATCGAAATTATTAAGACGGCTCATAATGTGATTAGTTTTAATTAGGAAAACTTGAACAATCACATTTATAAAATTAATCTAACCAATTTAAGAGTTAAAGTTGATTAGGTTAATTAAAACTTGGATTAATGAATTAGCCTGAATTAGTCTAAGTTATGAAACCCTAACTTAAAATATTAAGTGGGAGAAGGAAACATGTCAATGTATCCTATGGTCTCCACTAATGGGCTCGAAACGTGAGATTTATACATGGCCTCTGTAACACTGCTGCAGGTGTTCATTCCCATAGGAAGGTTTATTGTAAAAATCAATATCAAGTTGGGTCTCCCGAAAGGGATAAAGAATTTTAAATGCGATTGAAGACTGAATCTACACTTCGTAGACACTCTTCAATTTTTATTTAAAGGACTAAATTAGTGGGTTACACTTAAAAAGAAATTTGATAAAGTTTGTTATCAAAATTCTTGACCAAACACACGGTAAACAATGACATAGGAATATGAGTTATTATGGAGTTGTCAATTGTTCGAGTGGCATTTCGTTTTAATGATGGTTACTGACCTATCATTCGACGGCACTTCACTGGTATCATTAAAATATCGTGACATAGTAACATGTTTTAGGGCTTTTCTGTTCATTAATATGTTCGCATTCATGCATCATATTTAGTTATATGTCGAAACTTTGAGTATTTGAATGTTGAATGCATGTTAGATTATTAAGATAAATTTTATTTAAATTTCAGTAATATAACATCTGTTTTAGTCACTATATTTAGAAAGAACAAACTGAACTATGAGAACTGTGTTTCCTAGAAAAGGAAATAAATAATTTAAGTAAAGCAGTTTACTTAAATAAATAATTTAAGTATAGCAGTTTACTTAAATAAACAGACAATATTAATTATTTAAATAATGAGTTTATTTAAATGGAAATTAATATCATTATTATTAATTATTTAAATAATGTGTTTATTTAAATGGTAGTTAATAATAAAATATTATTGATAAAAAATTATTAATTATTTAGGTAATGTGCTTACCTAAATGAAAATTAATAATTAAACATTTATTATTAATTTTAAATAATATCGATTATTTAAAAGAATAATATTGAATAACCTATTTATTATTAATTTAAATAATTTCGATTATTTAAATAGAAAATAATAAATATTTATTAATAATAAAGTACAAAAATCGGAATATGATATTTTATTTAAATGATTGATTTAAATAAATATCAAGAACTAATAAATAAGATTTATTAATAAGGAAGAATCTATAATTGAATTAATGAATTCAATGGATTTTGGTTCAAATTATTTGAATTATTAAATACCAAAAATCGGCTCATATATAATATTTTAGGAAATAATTGTTGAATTATTTTGTCTAAAATAAATATATAAAAGAATGTTTAACCAAAGGCAAATTAAACAAAGAAAAAATTAGTTTTTCTTATTGATTTTATGCACATAAAATCGGCACGTAAGATAAATAAGAAATAAAATTTGATTTTATTCTTGGCATTTATCTTGTATTTATTTTTATAGTATTTCCTAATACAATTGTAAAAACTGTTTTCGGTATAAATACAAACGTCTTGTTATTCATTCAAAAGCTTCTAATTTCAATTTTCGAAATTGAAAACTCTTCTTCTTCCTATTTTCCTCGTAACCGATTTTACAATCGTCTAAAAGGGAAGAAAATATTCTTCTTTCCACAACCTTAGTTTTCTAGTTTAGTTTAAATTATCAATTTGTTTTTATTTTGAATTACGTAATAGCTATTGGTTCTCATTTCGTATGAACCAAGTTTGGGAATATTTTAAATAAGAGTTATTTAGGTAGATATTCCTTCACAATTTTATTACAAAGTTCCAAAGTGTGATTGGATGGTTATTCAAAATACTTAGTATAAAACAAATAAATTCTAAACTCCGGTATATCTAAATGAGTTATAAGGTTTAAAAATGTTTAAATACTTAAGTCTAAAATTACTTAAATAAGTTAGAGGGATTAATCTCTTAAAGATGGTTCTCAAGGTGTTTGAGATGATAACCATATTAATCCACGAACTTATGGGATAAGTAAAATCGAATATCTTTGATTTATCAAAGATAACTAGACTTAAACATCACTAAAGTTGGACATTTAGATGTTAGAACTTAAGTGATAAGTAAACATTAAATCGATTTCTTATATTCCAAACATTCAGTTATTTAAAAGGATGTTTTAAAGGTAATAACTGATATGAAATAAACAAAACAGAAATCAGATAGTAATAATTAGTGAATAATTAGAAAAGTTCAGTAAATCAGTGATACTGAAAAAGTTTAAACCATACTTAAGATAGAAAAGAATTACAATGATTTTATTTCACAATAAAACAAGTAGTCATTTAAAAGTTTAAATGGTAAAACTACTTATAGAACTTTATTTGAGTGGGAGCGTCATAATACGAACCAAAGGACTTTTGAAGTCCAAGTGAAACTCATTGACTTCAATATCAATGAATAGAGTTCAAAATAAGTGAAATAAAAATGACACGAATTTTCAATAGTGGAGTTGAAAAATGGTGACTTATACTTATACATTATTTTTGAAATAATAACAAGTATAAAATTGTAATCATTAAACAAATGAAAGTAATGGAGAATTACTTTGTAGTGGGAGCTTAAGAATTTTGAGAATCCTAGAACCAATGTGACTAAAATAAAATTGACGAATAGTATGTTAGTGCACATAGATAAAATGGGAGATTTTATGAGTTGCACGGGCTCAAATTCAAACATGAATTTACTTTCATGTAAGAATTCGAAAAAAAAGACCTTTGCGAATTAAACATCAAATGAGTTAAGTATAAGTAAAATGACTTTTTACTGACTAAACTCTAAATTCGCGTGATTACTAAGTTGTTAATAAATGAAAGGTGGTTGGACATGATGGTTTCAAATCAATAGTTAATAGAGTTTATTTTATGGCGATAAAATATGGAATCTATTACACTTAATGAAACTAACATCAAACAAAAGAAATACATACTAAACAGATGAAAACGTTACTGATAAAGTATTAAAATGACTACCATGGCTAAGTAGTTGATAGTCATCCAGTTTGACTGGAATTACAAGTCAAATCTCCAAAGGTCTAGGACAAGTGGGAGATTGTTAGGAATGGTGTCCTAGAACTTGTATTTATTTAATAATAATAATTTATTAAGAATAAATCAAATAAATAAACATAAGTTCTTTATATTATCTAGATTGATTCAATTAACGATATTAGGAATATATGGAAATATATAAACAAATGATCGATTCCTGATCATTCATGTGGGAGACATGAAATGGAAGTATCATATACAATGTTGATTGTATAAGACAGGACCACGATGTTCGATCAAATTTCTCCTTAGTACCGTTTACGAGAAATGATCGAATATCAAACTAAGTTTATCAACCGTGATAGATCTCAATCCTGAGTGAAATGCGGACTCCTATTTATGGAGTTATGTTCATTGATTCACATGGTTGAGAGCGATCTGTAAGAACGCTCAATACACTCCTGTTTTTGGAACATGGATAGATAAGTAGCTGCGAACTCATTTACACAAGATGGAATTCATAACTTTCCTATGGAATTAACGGTATCAGTGCGATACCTAACCATTCTAGGAAGCTTATGAAGCTCCCTTGATGTACTGATTCGAGACATGAACAAGTGGCGCCACGACTTCTATTGATCACAGAAGTATATTATCTATAGTTCAACTAAAGATAATATTCATTGGAGAATCAGCGGGAACACAAGGATAAAGCGGTAATTACAGGGGCAAAACGGTAAATCTTATCCATCTATAATTATGAGTGTTCCACATGAAGGATTATATCACAGATATAAATAAAGATAAACTAAATGGACATAACTCATCTATAGTGAGGGGAGTTCAGCTATGAATCTATAGTGGAATTATTCATAGTTAGATAATAAGTAATTAACTGATAATGTGTTAATCACTTAATTGACTAATTATTAAGCCCATGATCTATAGGTCCATCGGGTCCCTATGCTAGCCCAAATATCGTAGTCGTGAAATCAAGTAGAAGAAATGGAAAGTTTAAGTAAAGCAAATTACTTAAATAGGCAATATTAATTGTTTAAATATTGAGTATATTTAAACGGTAATTAATATAAACATTATTAATTGTTTAAATAATGAGTTTATTTAAACAGAAAATTAATACTGAAATATTATTAATTAGACATTATTAATTATTTAAATATTGAGTATATTTTAATGGTAATTAATAATTTGAAATTAATTGACAATTATTAATTGTTTAAATAATTAATTTTATTTGAACGGAAATTAATAATTAAAATTAATTAATTAATAATAAAATATTATCAATAAAGTTATTAATTAAATAATGAGTTTATTTAATGGAAATTAATAATTAAAATATTTATTATTAATTATTTAAATAATGGAAATTATTTAAATGGAAATTAATAATTAAATATAATTTGATAATATTTAGTCGGGAGAAAATATTAATATTATTAATTGTTTAAATAAAATATTTTATTTAAATGGTAATTAGTAAATAAATTAATTAAGTTGGACTTATTAATTTAAGAGAGAGTTTCAAGCCCAATTGGATTAATGAACCCAATTGAAATTGGCCCAAAATAATTAATTAAATAAATTTGATTTATTAATTATTTATTATTAATTTTGGCCTTCATAGATAATTTGTAGGAGATAATTATTTGAATTATATCCTATAATAATTATATAGATTTATTTACCCAAGATAAATAAAATAAAAAAAATAAAATATTCTCTTATTTATCTATGGCATTTTAGAAATACCAAGATAATGGAAAGAGATAATTCTTTTTTCTTTTTGTATTTATCTCCATGGATTAATCCTAATGTGATTAGGATTCCTATTTTTCTATAAATAGGAGGCTTGGGTCATTCATAAATCACACAATTCAATTTCTTAGAAATTCGGAATCCTCTCTTCCTTCTCCCTCCCCCCTTAGCCGATTTTCCCTAGTCCATTGGGAAGAAAATATTTTTTCTTCTTCCCAATTTCTTCTAAAGTTCGATCCCACAATCGGGTTTCATTTGATCGATTGGGATATAGCATAGAAGATCCGGTGTTGCTGAGGATTTGATGCTGTAAAGAAACCTCCAACCGATTCTCCATTAATTACTCAATGTAAGTAAAAGGGTTTTAATTTTCGAAATTAAGCATGAATCTACATGTTTTTTCACAAATTGCATGATGTTAATAGATCCGTTATTAATTGTTAATAAGTTTACTAAACAAAATTCCGCTAATTTTGTAAATCATCCCTTCATGTAAAAGTAATAAAGTAAAGTACGATTATTAAAGTATCCGAGACAAACATAAAGTAAAGAGGCCTAAAGTAAAGACATAAAGTAAAATAGATAGGAATCTCGAATGAACGATATGTCGATCGAACTCCGCTACCAATAATAAAAGTAAAAACATAACTTAAACGAATAACCTATACCTTCCAGGATTTTAAACTTCCAATATAATCTAAGGTTCTATTAACTGTTCTAAATACAATTTTGGATCTTTTAACCTTCAATGATCCATCTTAAGCTTCGAAACGAATCTAACTTAGAATCTTCTAAGATTCAATACTTTCCTTGAGAACTCCCAAGTTCTCACTCAAAGGATTAACTCCTAATCATAAGGGCACTAACTCACATCCCTCTAATCTTAGTTTCCAATTCTACAAACCATCATGCTTATTTGCTTTCTATAGTTACTTTAAATCCTAACTATTCTCACCTTTGTAAAAGAAGATTTCAATCTGTGTCGACCCGTCACTTTTAAATAAATTAAAATCAGAGAAAACAGCGGAAGTCTTTTATTTTAAGAAAATTTTGCGTGGTTTTGTTTGAAAGTTGGCATGCCGAAAACCTGTTTACATCCTAATTTTCAAATCTAATAAATCCACAAGGAACATCAAGTCCCATTTCAGGAGTTCAAAGATATATATCATATAAACATCAACATTAAGCTTTTATGAGCCAAATACAAAATACAATTCATTAAAGTTCTTAAAGTTCATCAAAATAAGACATAAACTTTACAAATCCATTAGTCCATCTCGAGGTCAACATCCCTCGATCACACAGCACCATCTCCCCTTCCATGGCCTCTAGCCAGAGCATTACCTGAAATTGGTTGTAATATCATGAGCTAACAAACTAAGTCCAGTGAGAATAATAAGCATAAAAAGTAAAGATAGACCTCAAACCCATATTTCGATTTGTGTCCAATTAAACTGACATAAACTTTCTTAGAATCCACCAAAATCTAGGTAATTCTATTCCATATTCCCCAAATGATGATACTAATTAGCACACTTAGTCTAATTGTTCATCCATTAACTTGTTATGACTTAAAAGAGAAAAAATAAATAAACTTGTATAATTATAACATCTCGATTTTCATTTTCATCTTTCATATGCATAAAAGTAATGAGTACATCCCATAGGATACGCATTCACCAATTATGCATGAAATGAAGGTAATGTGGATTTTCACATTTCATCCACCATTCAACCTTATGTATGAAGGTAACGTGGGTATCCAACTCATCCACCATTCCTTATGCATGAAGGTATTGTGGGTATCCAACTCATCCACCGTTCATTTCATTCTTTTATTTTTCTCTTTTCAATGATGCGAGATGTTATGGTGTAACGACCCGATTTTTTCATAAAATCCATTAAAACAAATGTGCAGCGGAAAAACTAGATTTTACAGAAAAACGGCATGGGTCCGTTTAAAATTCGGATAAACCAAAACCTGTTTACAACCCAATTTTTCAGAAAAAGCAGTAAACTGGAATTTTATATTCCATAATGTGATGAAAATGCTAAAGGAAGCTTAAAGTTCGAAAAACATATACAAATTATACAAATGCTCCATCGAGCTCAAAATGAACATAATAAAATATGAAAAGTTCAAGAGCATTCACAATGCTTCACCCAAAACCACAAACATTCTTGTCCATTCATCGTCCTGATAGGTCACGCGGCGCCACCTCCTCTACCTCGTCCTCTACCACGAGACTTACCTGAAAAATTGTAATTGTAGCAACATTAGCATAAAAATGCTAGTGAGAGTAAAATGAAAGCAAGTAATCCTATGAACAACATTCCATGTCAGAAATCGTGTCCAAAGGCCTAGATTTCCCTTTTACTACCCATTCCACATTCCAAAGTCCACATATAATCAACATACATAATAATCTTTCTCATCTTCGTGGCTCAATGAATTTTATGAGTCATGGATTTCCTCGAAACATTCTATCATCATAGAAAAACTCATACCAAGATACAAGTAAAAGAATGTGATATACTAAGTGCTAAAGAAAACCGTCGCAACCACACGCTCAAATCTTCGAGCGCCACTCGTATCACCGCATGTGTAGTACTATAATCATGATAACAATAATAACGCATCCATACACGCTCAAATCTTCGAATGCCAACCTCACCACAGCGTGTATAGTGCTATAATAATGATAACAATAATAACGCATCCATACATGCTCAAATCTTCGAATGCCAACCTCACCACAGCGTGTATAGTGCTATAAGTATAATGCATTTATACGCTCAAATCTTCGAATGCCAACCTCACCACAGTGTATCATAATACTGTATGGACCAAAGTCGACATACCACGTGCCATACCACAAATCATCGCACCATGATACCGTATGGAGCGTATCAACATATTATCATGTGCCATATCACATAACCTCACACCATGATACCGTATGGAGCGTATCACATACTATCATGTGCCACATCACATAACCTCGCACCATGATACCGTATGGAGCATATCACATACTATCATGTGCCATGTCACATAACCTCGCACCATGATACCGTATGGAGCGTATCACATACTATCATGTGCCATGTCACATAACCTCGCACCATGATACCGTATGGAGCGTATCACATACTATCATGTGCCATATCACATAACCTCGCACCATGATACCGTATGGAGCGTATCACATACTATCATGTGCCATATGGAAGTCATCAAGCTCCCTAGTAAGTTAGATAAAGTTCCACTAAACAACTAAAGAACATAAACCGCTTGAATTACACGAGTCAATACTCAAGTGTAATTCCTAAGCCACTTTGACTCCCGAATCACTTAAAGTTCCTTAGTCATCACTTTCATCTAAAGTCTCCAAATCATCTTATAATACTTCCAAACCACTCATGTTTCCTCTTTTACTTCCAAAAACCATAAATACACCAAAACCACTCCACTAACATCCGAATTTAAAGTCTCCAACCAAGTATAACTTCCGGAAGTTAGTTCCCCTCTCAACCTCGATAAACAATAACGTAATGAAACATAATTCATAAAATTACTAACTTCCATTTTAAACTCACCTTAGATGTGAAATCCAAGCTTCCAAGGTGTCGGAGTCAAAGTCACGCAATCGATCACAAACCTACATATCAAATACACCTAACAACCATTAATTATCCGAAAATCGATCAAACGACATCTAAAAGCATAAAACGATGAAAACCCCGGATTTAAACCCTAAGGGACCCACAGCCTAATAAGGAAGGGAGGGTTCGGGTTCGGTTTTCCGTCTTTTATGCACTTTTAGAGGTGATTTGGGTTGATCAAAGACACTTTGAAAGTCGAGATATCAGTGGGTCACGATATTTTAGGGTTTTGCATAATAATCGATTTTCGAAAAATTAAGTAAAACGTAAAATCATAGCAAACCAAACACCCTAATCTTGGTCAAGTGAGAGAAATTAACACGGGACGGGTTTTCAACTCAAACTTGATTTTAGGGTTTAGGGAAGTTTCTAAAACTTGCTAAAACGACTTCCTCGATTGAAATCTTTAAGCTTCGGTGTGTGAATTTGAAGATTTCAACTCAAAACCTCCATTAAAACACTATTCACATCAAAATTTAGAAACTTTGTCATACCTTAAGGTCTCGAGAAAACGAGAAAAAATCTCGATTGCTAGGTTAGAAATGATCCTCGGGATGAGAGCTTTTCAATGGAACCGGAATTACGGCGATCCACCAAGAAATAAAGAAAAGCCAAGATGAGAGAGGGAGAGGGAGGGGGGTTCGGCCAAGGAGAGGGAAAGAAAAGAAAAAATGTAGCTTTTGTTGACCAAAATTGACTTTTAAAGAAGGTGGAGATGAATAGTATATATTTTAAGAAATTAGAAAATGACGTATACATCCTTTTTAAGTGATTTGATTAAAATACGAAACCTGAAGATCTTAAATTAATCTAAAGGTGATTAATAATTATTAATTGGCCCGTTAATAATTATTAATGTCACCAAAATTAATTTAAAGTAGTAAAAGGTTTAAAAAGGTTTTCGAACGAAAATAACTACTAAAATCGAAATTACTAAGTTTAAACTAACTTAAATACTTTATTTAAAATAAAATAAAATAAAAATAAAAATAAAATTACCACCAAAAGTAACGGGACGTTACATATGGTATAATAAATAATGGTGCAAAATGTTATGCATATGCTTGCATATGCTTGCAAAAGTAAATAAAGTAAAGTGCGAATATTAAAGAAATCACAACCAACGTAAAGTAAAGGGGCAATAAGTAAATGACATAAGATAAAGAAACAGATAAGAATTCTCGGACGAACGATTTATAAATCGAACTCCGGTATCAATAATAAAGGTAAAGATCAAACATAACGATTAACCTAAACCTTCAAGGATCTTAAACTTCCAATGATCCATCTTAAACTCCGAAACTAATCTAACTTAGAATCTTCTAGGATTCGAGGCTTTCATCGAGAAATCCTAAGTTTCTCGCTTAAAGGATTAACTACAAATCCTAAGGCACTAACTCACTCCCTCTAATCTTAGTTTGGATTCTAATCTTAGTTTCCGATTCTACAAACCATTACACTTATTCGATTTCTATAATTACTTTAAATCCTAACTATTCTCACCTTAATTAAAAGATGACTTTGCTCCTAAGTTCAAAGGAGCGATCAAGTGAGCGGTTCAAAAACACCTACAAAGAATTATATCATACAATCAATAAATTACCAACTATCGATCAAACAACAACCAAACATACAAAACGACGAAAAACCCAACAAAACCCCACAAGAGGCTCTCGGCCATCATAAGGAAAAAGGGCCTCGGGTTTGGTTTTCCGGCTTTTTGGCAATCTAAAACTGTTTCGAGTTGGTTTTAAGCAAATTCGATAATCCCGATTTCAATGGGTATCTATAATTAGGGTTTTTGAACATTAAGCCTTTTCCCGAATTGAATTTAAATAAACATTATTTCATTAAATTCTAACCCAAAATCAAACCCAAAAGGGTAAATTTCAAACGGGAAGGGTTTCGACTGAAACTCGTTTTTAGGGTTATGGGATAGTTTCCAAAAACACGTAAAACTACTCCCGAGTTTACAAATACCGAGTTCTACAACACGAAATCGAAGGAAATCAATGAAAACTCCATTAAAACACTATTTTGAGTTTAGGGTTTCAAGCTTTACTTACCGATACCTTTCCAATAGAACGAGAATCAAGTCGATCCGTCGAGAAATAAGCGAAACCCGAAAATTCCCCTTTTCTTCTTGATGCTCACGGCAAAGGAGGAGGAAAAATGAAAGTATTTTAGTCAATTTGTGGTCAATGGTTCATTTAAAGAAGATTAATGAATAGTGTTTAGATATTTAGGAATTTTGGAAATGACGGTTGCGTCCGTTTATGACTTTTGGCTTAAAAACGAATCCCGAACATCTCAAACTATCCGAATGGTGATTAATAATTATTAATTGGCCCGTTAATAATTATTAATACCATTAAAACGAAAATAAAATAAAAAGGTAATAAAAAGAACTTAAACCGAAATAAACTACTAAATTCTAATTTACCGATAAATAAATACACTTTAATTACTTAAATTGAAATAAAATAAATTAAAAGTTTTTTTTATCACAAAATAACGGGACGTTACACAATCCAACCTTCGATAACGCGGTCAATGAAAAGTTCAAACCACCTACAATTAGAATTACATCTACCAATCAATAAACAATCCAACTAACAATCAAACAACATCTAAGCGTTTAAAACGATGAAAAACCCAACAACCCCAACTTTGAGGCTCTTGGCCCCCCCTTCACAAAAGGGTTTTGGTTTTGGTTTTCCGGCTTTTAGGCAATTTAGATGTGTTTCTAGTTGGTTTCAAGCAATTTCGATATTCCCGATTTCAATGGGTATCGATAATTAGGGTTTTTGAACATTATGCCCTTTCCCGAATTGAATTTAAATAAACAATAATTCATTAATTTATAACCCATAATCAAACCCAAAAAGGTAAATTTCAAACGGGAAGGGTTTCAACTGAAACTCGAGATCAAGCAACACCACCTCCACGACCTCGTCCTCTCCCACGAGTATTACCTGAAAAATTTAAGTGTAGCAACATTAGCATAAAAATGCTAGTGAGAATAAGATGGATGCAAGCACTTCTATGGACCGAATCCCATATCGGAAAATGTGTCCAAAATAATCCTAACATGCTCTTACTGCCCATTCAATATTCCCAAGTACTTTACATAATAAAATCAATCCATTCTACTATATCGAACTTTCGAAAAGTAAACATTCAAGCTTGTAAAATAAAGTACTAAAACACTATAACCCTCTTAACTCCCTTTCCTTAACTACCAAATAGCATACATTCTTGGAAAGTTCTAAAGTCTATTAACCCTCTTAACCTCGATCTAACATAAACGTCAAGCAATTCGAAAACATAAAAGTAATCACAACCATTTTAAACTCACCTTATAAAAGAAGTCAACTCCTAAACGCCGGTTGACCAAAATCACGAACGATGCACAAAACCTATAATTAAAATACACCTAAAGTAAATTAATTAACCGAATTGAACAACGATTGTCATGTCAATAAAATAAAGGATAAAACAGCCCGGGAATTCATCCAAGAAGCCCACGGCCCTAGGGAAGTTCAAGGTGGAGTTGGTTTTCCGGATTTTTAAGCACTTTAAAAGGGTTTCGAGTTGATTTCGGGAACTTTGGAGGTGGATTCAAATAAAGGGTAACGTTAATAAGGGGTTTAGGGGCTAGAATTAACCACACAAATTTAAAGGAAAACGAAAATAAGGTATTGTCCACCATGACCAAAACAGTCCATGGCAAGGGAAAGGAGGGAATTTCGGATTCTTCATTTGGCTCGGTTTAAAGTCTAAGGAAAGTTGAGGAAAAAGGTTCTCAAAGGCTTCCCCACAACATTTAGTAACAAATTTGAGAAGAAAGTGGAGCTTTGTTAAAGAAATCACAAGTTGGCTCAATTTCCATGAAGAAAAGTGTTGAGATTCGAAATCTAGGGCTTACCTTAGAGAAGTGGAATCGTCCCAAGAGTGGAATGGGTAGAAAGGTATCGGCGAGAGCTTTCCAACGCATCCGAAATCACGCAAAACGGTCGAGAAACGAAGCCGGGGCGACCCTTTCTTTCTCTTCTCTTTTCCTCCTCTTCTTGCTCGGGTTTGGGGAAGAAGATGAGAAAAAAATATGATTTTTTGTCTAAAATTGGCTTAATAAAGAAGATAGTGAATAGTGTTAGGATAATTAAGAATTCTGGAAATGACGCCTATGTCCTTTTCTTGCCTTAAGCTTTTAAAACGAAACCCGAACCACTTAAACTAGCCCAAAGTTGATTAATAATTATTAATTGGCCTATTAATAATTATTAATACCATCGAAACTAATTTAAGCTAATTAAACAGTTAAAAAGGTTTCCGAACGAAAATTAACTATTTACTTCTAAGTAACAAATTCTAAAATTATCTTAAACACTTTAATGCAATAAATAAATAAATAAATAAAAATTTCACCTCAAAATAACGGGACGTTACAGTCCACCCTCCTTAAAAGACTTTTCATCCCCGAAAAGTAGCTTCTAAGTAAACAAATGAGGGTATTTATCCCGCATCTCTTCCTCTCGTTCCCAAGTGGCCTCCTCTGACACTTGGTTCTTCCACAATACTTTCACTAAGCTGATAGTCTTGTTCTGATGCTAGAATCTTCACCGGTGTCTCCTCATAGGACATGTTAGCATCAAGAACAACGAGCTCATGATCTATCACATGTGAACGGTCAGCCAAATATCTTCGAAGCATCGAAACATGAAAAACACTATGAAGGGCCGATAAGGATGGTGGTAAGGCTAAACGGTAAGCCACCGCCCCAACCTGATCCAGAATCTCAAATGGACCGATAAACCTAGGGCTCAACTTGCCCTTCTTCCCAAACCTCATCACACCCTTCATAGGTGCCACCTTCAGAAATACGTGGTCCCCCACTGCAAACTCAAGTGGACTACGTCGCCTATTGGCATAGCTCTTCTGTCGACTTTGGGCAACCCTCATCCTCTCTCTAATCAACATAATGGACTCACTAGTCCTCTGTAATAACTTGGGTCCCAACAGTCTCCTCTCCCCAACCTCATCCCAATGAGCGGGAGAACGACACTTTCTACCATAAAGTGCCTCAAACGGTGCCATCTCGATGGTAGCCTGGAAACTATTATTATACGCAAACTCTACCAAGTACAAATGCGAGTCCCAATACCACCAAAGTCCAATACACAAGCCCTCAACATATCCTCTAGAATTTGGTTAACTCTCTCTGTCTGACCATCAGTCTGAGGATGAAAGGCCGTGCTAAAATCCAAAACCGGTACCCATGGCGGAATGTAAACTCTGCCAAAACTTTGACACAAACCTAGTGTCCTGGTCTGATACAATCCTCACAGGCACACCATGTAGTCTAACAATCTCCCTCAAGTACAACTATGCCCAAGTCTCAACCGGATAAGTGATCCTCCCGGTAAAAAGTGTGTGGATTTTGTCAAACGATCCACAATGACCCAAATGGTATCATACCCTTTGGATGTTCTAGGCAACCCACACGAAATCCATAGAGATCTCCTCCCATTTCCACTCGGGTATACTCAAAGGATTAAGATAACCCCCTGGTCTCGTTCTCAAAGCCTTGACTTGCTGACAAGTCAAACATCTACTCACAAACTCCGCATTCTCAAGTTTCATCCCAGGCCACCAATAATGTTGTCTCAAATCTCTATACATCTTGGTGCTACCCGGATGAACAGAAAAGATAGAATTGTGAGCCTCCTCCAACAATTCTCTCCTGAATGTCGAACTCAAAGGTAAACATAGCCTTTGACGATACATCAAAGCACTATCAGAGGAAAAAGTAAAGTGGCTAGGTACACCTGACTCTGCCTTAATAAAATCGTCCTGTAAATGATTCTCGCCCCTTTGAGCCTCAATCATCCTCTGCCTCAAAGTAGGCCCCACTGTCAAACTGGCCAAACTCACTGTAACCTCGACAGTAAGGAGGGGTATCTCAGCACGCTCCAACTCCCATCTCAATCTCACTGGTAAAGCAGACAAGTGTGAAGATTTCCTGGTAAGTGCATCCGCCACTACATTAGCTTTCCAGGGATGGTACTGAATATCGCAATCGTAGCCTTTCACAATCTCCAACCATCGCCGTTGTCTCATATTCAATTCCTTCTGAGTGAAGAAATATTTGAGACTCTTGTGATCGGTGAATATCAAGATCTTCTCACCATACCAGTAATGCCTCCAAATCATGGGTCGGATACTTCTTCTCATGCTCCTTCAATTGACGAGAAGCATAAGCTATGACTTTCCCATGTTGCATCAAAACGCAACCCAACCCTCTTATCGAAGCATCGGTATAAACCGTCAAACCACCACTACTATCGGGTGACACTAAAATAGGTGCAGTAATAAGTCTCTCCTTGAGCTCCTCAAAGCTCTTTTCACACTCCTCGGACCATACAAAGTCCACTCCCTTATTCGTCAAACGTGTCAAAGCTGATGCTATCTTAGAGAAGTCTTGGACAAACCGTCTATAGTAACCGGTAAGTCCAAGAAAACTACGAATTTCAGTCACACTAGTTGGTCTAGGCCAACTACTAACCGCCTCAACCTTAGATGGATCCACCATCACCCCTTTACTAGAGACCACATGGCCTAAGAATGCCACTTCCCTTAGCCAAAACTCACACTTAGAGAACTTTGCATACAATCTCTGTTCTCGTAACACCGTCAAAACTTTCTCTAAGTGCATGGCATGCAACTCCTCGGTCTCATAATAAATCAAAATGTCATCGATAAACACAATAACAAAGGAGTCAATGAACCTCCTAAACACCGTTTGCATAAGGTCCATAAAAACCGCCGGCGCATTAGTCAAACCGAATGACATAACAACAAACTCATAATGCCTATATCGTGTACGAAATGCGGTTTTGGGAATATCATCCTCCCGGATCCTCAACTGGTGATAACCGGATCTCAAATCTATCTTCGAAAAGATAGTAGCACCTCTCAACTGATCAAATAAATCATCAATCCTTGGCAAAGTATATTTATTTTTCACAGTAACTCGGTTCAACTCTCGGTAGTCGATACACAACCTCATTGAACCATCTTTCTTCCTCACAAACAACACTGGTGCTCCCCACGGGGACACACTAGGGCGTATAAACCCTAAATCTATGAGTCCTTGTAACTGACTCTTGAGCTCACTCAGCTCCGCTGGTGCCATACGATAAGGTGCCTTGGACAATGGAGTCGTCCCAGGTAACACCTCTATCTAAAAATCCATCTCTCTCACCAGTGGTAAACCGGGTAACTCATCAAGGAAAACATCAGTGAAATCCCTCACAATCGGTACTGACTCAAGTGTAGTCACACTAACAGACATGTCTACTACACTAGCCAAATAACCCATAGCACCATCACACAAGAGAGCTCTAGCCTGAATCGCAGAAATGATTGCAGGAGTCACTCTACCTCGAGCCCATGGAATCGAAAACTAGTCCCACATGGACCAATAAAATCCACAACCTTGGCACTACAGCCAATATTGGCGTGGTTGGCTGATAGCCAATCCATACATAATATAATATCAAAGTAACACATAGGCATCACTATCAACATAGCATGCAAACAACAACCCAAAATACACAAATCATCGGTATAAATCACTCTATCCACAACAATAGATTTTTCCAAGCGGAGTAGAAACATGCAACTCATGCCCTAACGGTGCAGACTCACATGCAGCAGACTCTACAAACTCAGCAGAAATAAAGGAATGGTTAGCCCCTGAATCAAATAAAGCTAAAGCAGAATGTCCCAAGACTGTCACAGTACCTGTAACAACAGTACCTGACGCCTCGGAATCCTCTCTAGTTAGTGGCAAATACACGGGCCTGCTGAGGTGGCTGAGGAGGTGCATAAACAGATGGTGGTGCTCTTCGATACTGGGTAGGCCTAACCTGGCCCCTACCTCCTGTCTGACCACGACCATGCCCCTGACCTTGTCCCTGGCCCTTACTAGTATACTGCGGTGGAGCCTGAAGTCTCGGACAATGCTGTCGAATATGCCCATACTGACAACAGTGATAGCACTTCTGACCACTATGCTGCGGTGCCGGACGAATCTGAGATCCAGATGGTCCTCCTCCCCTACCCTGTACATGTCTCAGTGAGTGGGTCACTCGACCTGAATGGTCATCCTCATCCTTCCTCTTATGAGAGGAGGTCTGTGCAGCTGCTATCTCGGCCTTTTTCTCAGAAGGCCCAATATCTATAGCCAAGGCAAAATCTAAAGCCTCAGCATAAGTGGTAGGTCCGAAAGCTTGTATGTGACCTCGGATGTCAGCTCTCAAGCCCACGACAAATCTCTTCTTCTTACTCTCAGAATCAGCGACTTGCCCAGTAGCAAACTTGGACAACCGGTCAAACTCCCTCTCATACTCAATCATAGATCGATCTCCCTGTCTTAGGGTCAAAAACTGTACCTCCAACTGATCCCTGATATCCTCCGGGTAATACTTTTCAAAGAACTTCTCCCTAAACATCTCCCAGGTGACTATCAAAGTAGGACTCAAAGAACGATAAAGTCCACGCCACCAATATAAAGCATCATCAACCAGAGAATAGATCCCATAGTGGACCTTCAGTCAGTCAGGACACTGAATAGACTCAAGGGCTCTCTCAACCCTCGTAACCCATCTCTCGACAAGCGCCGGATCAATAGATGTCCCATCAAACTCAGGAGGGGCATGTCTCAGATAGTCTTTCAGAACCTTAGCAGCATCGCTACTCTCAGGTCTGTCAACTGGAGCAAGTACTCTAGTAGGTGGTATAACATGATCATGGTGTCCTCCACCACCTCTTAACAACTCTAGATAATCCCCCATGGAAATAGTGACACTACCTGCAGCCATAGCTGGCCTGTCAACTGGAGTCTCATCCTCGTGCACAAAACCCGGGCCCGATCCTCTAACATCAGTATGGTCCTCAGGCGGAGGCGGAGTAACTGTCCTAGCATGACCTCGACCTCTACCTTGACCTCGACCTCGTACCTTAGCCGGTACACTACGCTGACTCCTCCTAAGTGCAGCTACTTTGGGAGGCATACTGAAATCACAATTAGACACGTTCCTTGTGAGTCAAACATATAGCAGGAACTTACAAGTCTACACTTAACTTATCGGTAAAATATTCTATAAAGTACAAATTTAGAGGATACCTGGTGTCGTCGATCCGAGTGATGCTTTGGACAAGGACTTAAAACCAAAACATGAAAAACATGCGATGCATGTGGTCTACAAAACCCGTAGGCTCTGATACCAACTCTAAAGACTCGAATTTTCTCAAATCTTTAAATCATGAGTAAAACAGCGGAAGACTTATTTTTAAAAAATTTGGCGTGGATCCGTTTAAAATACGAACTCCCTAAACCTGTTTACATGGGCTCAATCCAGAGAATTTAAAACAAACGACATTTCACTCCATTTTACACCCAAAATCAGAGAAAATAATACGAAATAATATACAACAGTTATTAAATTCTCATGAGCCAGAAATACAAGTTTAAAAGTAATGACATATGATTTTTATCAAGCATTCATAGAATGCTCCCAAAATGTACATGCAAGTCAATGTCCCAAAAGCCATCCCCTCGAGATCAAGCAACACCACCTCCACGACCTCGTCCTCTCCCACGAGTATTACCTAAAAAGTTTAAGTGTAGCAACATTACCATAAAAATGCTAGTGAGAATAAGATAGATGCAAGCACTTCTATGGACCAAATCCCATATCGGAAAATGTGTCCAAAATAATCCTAACATGCTCTTACTACCCATTCAATATTCCCAAGTACTTTAAATAATAAAATCAATCCATTCTACTATATCGAACTTTCAAAAAGTAAACATTCAAGCTTATAAAATAAAGTACTAAAACACTAAAGCATAACAAAGTAAATAATAAAGTAAATTTCTATCATTTACGTCATTCCACACGTTATTTCACATTGTAACCACATTGTAACATCTCACAATTCAACCGTGACCACTTGTCACCAATCACAACCATACCGTGACCTCACTGTCACTGTGACCTCACTGTCACCAAACATAAATTGTACCGTGACCTCACTATCACCGTGACCTCACAGTCACCAATCACAAACCACACCGTGACCTCACTGTCATTGTGACCTCACAGTCACCGTGACCTCACAGTCACCAATCACAAACCATTCCGTGACCTCACTGTCACCAAACATAAATCGTACCGTGACCTCACTGTCAACGTGACCTCACAGTCACCAATCACAAACCATTCCGTGACCTCACTGTCGCCGTGACCTCACTGTCACCATGACCTCACTGTCACCAAACATAAATCGTACCGTGACCTCACTGTCACCGTGACCTCACTGTCACCAATCACAAACCATGCGTATCATAACGCCACGCGTACTACTCCTCTTTAGTAGTACTAAATAGTGAATTTCATCGCTAATAAGTATCATTCTAACTCGATCCTACACGAAGAACCTCTCCAAAGTCTCTTTTAACTAGCTTATAACCATTCAAAATAAAAGGAGTATATAATACTCTTCTCCAAATTTTGGAATCTAATTCTCCTCGAGAATATAACTTATTCCACCAATAACATCTTACTTTAAACAAAAACCAATCTAAACTAAATTTCCTTATGCACTTTCCTTAACTCCCAAATAGCATACATTCTTGGAAAGTTCTAAAGTCTATTAACCCTCTTAACCTCGATCTAACATAAACGTCAAGCAATTCAAAAACATAAAAGTAATCACAACCATTTTAAACTCACCTTATAAAAGAAGTTAACTCCTAAACGCCGGTTGACCAAAATCACGAACGATGCACAAAACCTATAATTAAAATACACCTAAAGTAAATTAATTAACCGAATTGAACAACGATCGTCACGTCAATAAAATAAAGGATAAAACAGCCCGGGAATTCATCCAAGAAGCCCACGGCCCTAGGGAAGTTCAAGGTGGAGTTGGTTTTCCGAATTTTTAAGCACTTTAAAAGGGTTTCGAGTTGATTTCGGGCACTTTGGAGGTGGATTCAAATAAAGGGTAACGTTAATAAGGGGTTTAGGGGCTAGAATTAACCACACAAATTTAAAGGAAAACGAAAATAAGGTATTTTCCACCATGACCAAAACAGTCCATGGCAAGGGAAAGGAGGGAATTTCGGATTCTTCATTTGGCTCGGTTTAAAGTCTAAGGAAAGTTGAGGAAAAAGGTTCCCAAAGGCTTCCCCACAACATTTAGTAACAAATTTGAGAAGAAAGTGGAGCTTTGTTAAAGAAATCACAAGTTGGCTCAATTCCCATGAAGAAAAGTGTTGAGATTCGAAATATAGGGCTTACCTTAGAGAAGTGGAATCATCCCAAGAGTGGAATGGGTAGAAAGGTCTCGGCGAGAGCTTTCCAACGCATCCGAAATAACGCAAAACGGTCGAGAAACGAAGCCGGGGCGACCCTTTCTTTCTCTTCTCTTTTCCTCCTCTTCTTGCTCGGGTTTGGGGAAGAAGATGAGAAGAAAATATGATTTTTTGTCTAAAATTGGCTTAATAAAGAAAATAGTGAATAGTGTTAGGATAATTAAGAATTCCGGAAATGACGCCTATGTCCTTTTCTTGCCTTAAGCTTTTAATACGAAACCCGAACCACTTAAACTAGCCCAAAGGTGATTAATAATTATTAATTGGCCTATTAATAATTATTAATACCATCGAAACTAATTTAAGCTAATTAAACAGTTAAAAAGGTTTCCGAACGAAAATTAACTATTTACTTCTAAATAACAAATTCTAAAATTATCTTTAACACTTTAATGCAATAAATAAATAAATAAATAAAAATTTCACCTCAAAATAACGGGACGTTACACCAGGTTATCAATAAAATTGTCTCGGTTCTTGTACCTCTTTGTATTGCCTTGATGAACATAAAAGATAGAACTGTGAGCCTCCTCTAACAGTTCTTTTCAAAAGTCGATCCTGAAGGCACTCAAAGCCTCTTACGATACATCAGAGCACTATCTGCAGAAATGGTAAAATGGCTAGGAAAATCTGACTCAGCCTTTCTAAAACTGGCCTGCAAAAGAGTCTCTCCTCTTTATTCATGAATCATCCTCTACCTCAAAGTAGGTCCCACTGTTAAACTAGCCAAACTCACAGTGACCTAGGCAGTAAGAAACGCTATCTCAGCTCGTTCCATAACCCATCTCAATCTCAAGGGTATTGCTGACAAAGCTGATGAATGAGAAGGCTTTCTACTGAGTGCGTCATCCACTACATTGGCCTTCCCAAGATGATACTGAATTTCACAGTCATAATCCTTAACGAGCTCTAACCTTCTCCGCTGTCTCATATTTAATTCCTTCTGAGTGAAGAAATACTTGAGACTTTTATGGTCAGTAAATATCAGAATCTTCTCACTATACACATAATGCCTCCATATTTTCAATGCATGAACAATAGCTGCCAACCCTAAATCATGAGTCAGATACTTCTTCTCAAGCTCTTTCAACTGATGAGAAGCATAAGCTATCACTTTCCCGTGTTGCATCAACACACATCCCAAACCTTTCTGGGAAGCATTTGTATACACAGTCAGACCACCGGTGCTATCAGGCGACAGTAGAACAGGTGCTGTTACAAGCCTTCCCTTGAGCTCCTCAAAGCTCTTTTCACAATCCTCAGACTATACAAAATCAACTCCCTTCCAAGTAGAACGTGTCAAGGCTGAAGCAATTTTGGAGAAATCTTGCACAAACCGTCTATAATAGCCTGCAAGTCCCAGAAAACTGCGAATATCAGCCACACTCGTCAGTCTAGGCTAGTTAATAACTGCCTCAATCTTATAGGGATCAACTCATACTCCTCTACTCGATACTACATGGCTTAAAAATGCCGCTTCTCTCAGCCAAAACTCACACTTTAAGAACTTGGCATACAATTTCTGATCTTGTAGTACCTGTCAAAACTTCCGGTAGGTGCATCGCATGCAACTCCTCTGTCTTGGAATAAACCAAAATATCATCAATAAAAACAATCACAAAAGAGTCAATGAACCTCCTGAACACCGTGTGCATAAGGTCCATAAAGCTGCATGAGCGTTGGTCAAGCCAAAGGACATAACTACAAACTCATAATGTCCATAACCCGTCCTGAATGCAGTCTTGGGAATATCCTCATCCCGAATCCTCAACTGATGATAGCCAAATCTCAAATCTATCTTCGAAAAGATAGTGGCTCCTCTCAAGTGATCAAACAATTACTCTATCCTTGACAAAGGTTACTAGTTTTTCACCGTAACACGACTCAACTCTTTATAATCAATACACAATTGCATAGAGCCACCTTTCTTTTTCACAAAGAACACTGGGGCTCCCCAACTGATCATATAGATTATAAATCCAATGCAATTGATACTTGTTTTACATTGTAACTTTATTCAATCCTCGATAATCAATACACAGTTTCACTGAACTGTCTTTCTTTTCACAAACAACGAGGTGCTCCATACGAGGACGCACTAGGGTGAATAAACCCCGAGTTTAAGAGTTCTTATAACTCACTCTTAAGTTCTTTTAACTCAGCTAGTCTTTGGTACAGAAGTATCGACAACATTAGCTAAATCATCTCAAGCTATATCTCTTAGAAGCATTCTAGCTTATAACATACATATCAAAGTGGGTTTTACTCGTCTACTAGACCCACGAAAACATAAGCTAGTCCCACATGGACTCATACAATCAAAACTTTCTCGATACAAACTACAATGATGGTACGATTAGCTGATAGACAATCTATACCCAATATCACCTCAAAATCAGACATATGCATAACAATCAAAGTAAAATGTGAGCATCTACTCATAATGCAAATGTCAGAAGTGCCATACGCACTAACATCATAATAAACTTCCCCACCGGGTAAAAACACATCTCGAAACTCAACAGTCTCAGCTCAAAAGCTACCAATTCATCATAATACGATAAAAATAAACGAGTGGCTAGCTCGAGAATCAAACAAAATAAAAGCCAAAGGCCTGAAAATAACAAATATAAATCACTACCATACTTGTAGCTTTTCCTGATAATCCTGACCTTATTACTACGTTGTGATGGTTGTATCTTATACGCCCTATAAATGTTGCGTGAATTCAAGTTTGATCACAACATAGCATCTTGATGGAAGTGTGCATCTCCCTGATAGAAACTGGCACAACTATTGTAGTAAGGATGATCTTATCCTTGTTGAGCTCCACCTCGAACCAGTTGTTGTTGCCGTTGCTGTTGTTGATGTTGATGTGTTACTACTGCCGTTGTTGTTTCTGCGGTATCCCTTGACTGGCGTCGTCATCCTTTCCTTTCTTCTTCTGAGAGGTAGTCTATCCCGTAGTAGTTAATCCTCTCTTCTTTTAAGAAGATGTGAAATAAAAGATAAGGACGACTCCTAAGCCTCCTTATTCAAATCTTGAATGAACTCGACTTCAGAGATCATTTACTTTCTTGCAAAGCAAAACTGGTGTCTGTCAAAACTTTCTTGCAAAGCAAAACTGGTGTCTGTCATAATTGGACGGTGATCTCAGATGATGACTTGAGAATGGACTTAAAACAAAACATGAAAACAAACATGCATTGCATGTAGTCTACAGAACCCTAAGGCTCTGATACCAACTGTGACGACCAGTCACTTTTAAATAATTTAAATTAGAAATACACAGCGGAAGTCTTTATATTTTAAGAAAAATTGCGTGGTTATGTTTGAAAAGTGGCTAGCCAAAACCTGTTACATTTTAAATTCGCAATTTAAATACACAAGGAACATTAAGTTTCTATCTGGTAGTTCAAAATGAATTATAATCATAAAAGTATAGACGAAAAGCTCTTATGAGCCATTTACAAATATACAAATCTAAAATTGTATAAAATTCACAAAACCATGTACATGGATTTTTACAACCACCTAGTCCATCTCAAAGTCTTCATCCCTCAATCATGCAGCACCATCTCCTCTCCCTCAACCTCTAGCCAGGGCATTACCTGAAATTTTTGTAATATCACGAGCTAACAACTTAAGCCCAGTGAGAATAATAAGAATAAAAAGTAAGAATAGAGCTCAAACTCGTATTCCGATTTGTGTCCAATTTACCTGACACAATCAATCCTAAAGTTCTCCAAACTTTAGGTAATTTCATTCTAAACTTTCCAAAGGATGATATTACTAACACTCGTAGTCAATCCTCATTCATAAACTTGTTATGACATAAAATAAGAAAAGTAAATAACTTTGCATAAAATATAACATCTCGATTCTCTTATCCATAGATCATATGCATGAAGGTAATGAGTACATCCCGTAGGATACACATTCGCCCTTTATGCATGAAATGAAGGTAATGTGGACTTTTCCCGTAGTATCCACCATTCAACCTTATGCATGATGAAGGTAATGTGGACGTTTCCCGTAGTACCCACCATTAACCTTTCATTCTCTTTCTCACTTTCTTTCTTTTTTTCACTTTCTTTTCTCTTTCACTTTATTTTCTTTTTCACTTTCTTTCAATGATGCGAGATGTTATGGTACAATAAATAATGGTGCAAGATGTTATGCATATGCTTGTAAAAGTAATAAAGTAAAGTACGATTATTAAAGTATCCGAGACAAACATAAAGTAAAGAGGCATAATGTAAAGACATAAAGTAAAATAGATAGGAATCTCGGATGAACGATATGTCGATCGAACTCCGCTACCAATAATAAAAGTAAAAACATAATTAAAAGATTAAACTATACCTTCCAGGATTTTAAACTTCCAATATAATCCGAGGTTCTATTAACCATTCTAAATAAAAGTTTGGATCTTTTAACCTCCAATGATCCATCTTAAGCTTCGAAACGAATCTAACTTAGAATCTTCTAAGATTCAATACTTTCCTTGAGAACTCCTAAGTTCTCACTCAAAGAATTAACTCCTAATCCGAAGGGCACTAACTCACATCCCTCTTATCTTAGTTTTCAATTCTACAAACCATCATGCTTTTTTGCTTTCTATAGTTACTTTAAATCCTAACTATTCTCACCTTTGTAAAAGAAGATTTCAATCCAACCTTCGATAATGCGGTCAATGAAAAGTTCAAACCACCTACAATTAGAATTACATCTAACAATCAATAAACAATCCAACTAACAATCGAACAACATCTAAGCGTTTAAAACGACGAAAAAAACCCAGCAACCCCAACTTTGAGGCTCTCGGCCCCCCTTCACAAAAGGGTTTTGGTTTTGGTTTTCCAGCTTTTAGGCAATTTAGATGTGTTTCGAGTTGGTTTCAAGCAATTTCGATATTCCCGATTTCAATGGGTATCGATAATTAGGGTTTTTGAACATTATGCCCTCTTTCGAATTGAATTTAAATAAACAATAGTTCATTAATTTATAACCCATAATCAAACCCAAAAAGGTAAATTTCAAACGGAAAGGGTTTCGACTGAAACTCGGTTTTAGGGTTATGGGAAAGTTTCCAAAAACTCTTAAAACTACTCCCGTATTTACAAACACCGAGTTTCCCGACAATAAATCGAAGAATCAAAATGAAAACTCCATTAAAACACTATTTGGAGCTTAGGGTTTGAATATGAACTTACCGAGAACTTCGTGGATCTCGAGAGAAAAGCACGATGGTTAGGTGGAAATGAATCCTAGACTCGAGGGCTTTCGGATGCTACTGAAATCGAGACGATCCGCCGATAAACGAGCAAAACCCGAATTTTTCTCCCCCCAAGCTTTCCTACGGTTTTGAGAAGAGAAAGGATGAGCAAAATGAAGTCAATCTTGGTCAAAGGCAATTTAAAGAAGAATATGAATAGTGTTTTGATATTTTTAAGAAATCAGAAATGACGGTTGCGTCCTTTTATGACTTTTGACTTCTAAATCGAAACCCGAAGCTCTTAAATATATCTAAAGGTGATTAATAATTATTAATTGGCCTATTAATAATTATTAATTTCACCGAAACGAATTTAAAATTATTAAAACGATTAAAACAAATTTCGATCGAAATTAACTACTAAATTCTAAATTACAAAAATAATAATTAAACTAAATATGTAAATTGAAATAAATCAATAACTAAATAACATTAAATAAAATAAAATAAATAATAAAAAAAAATTCACTTCAAAATAACGGGACGTTACAACAAGTATCTAGTCCATCTCTGTGTCATCATCCTCTCGATACAGCGCGCACCAGCTCCTTTCCCACGACTCCAAACATTACCTGAAATGTTTGTAATATCATGAGCTAACAACTTAAGCCCAATGAGAATAAACAAAATAAAAAGTAAAATTAGACCCCAAACCCGTATCCGGATTCGTGTCCAAGAACATACTTACTCTTCGCTATCAATCCATTCAAAGAGTTTATATCAAGTGTTCCGCTTTTACTTACCAATTCTCCAATGTAATTGTGGAACTACATTCCAAGCATTTCTGGGTATGGTTTCGTAAATGCATATAGCATTTATATCTCATTTTCTTTATAAACCTTATACTATATACAAGGTTTACATAAAATCTTATTCTCCCAAATATGATATCTTCCAATATGTATCACATAAATATTTATGCAAGGTTCAATACGCCCTTGTATTCTCATTATCCAATTCAATCTCATTCCTTTTTCCTATAACACTTGGCTATACATCCATTTCATTTCTTTTTTCTCTAGAAAAGTACGTCTTACATAATCCTTTCTATAGTTCTCTAATCTCTAGAAAACTAACTTTCATAATAATAATCTCCATAGGATGATAATACTAGCACACGTAGTCTAACTCTCATCCATTAACTTGTTATAACATAAACAAGAAAAGTAAATAAACTTTGCATAAATATAACATTTCGATTCTTTATTCATGATATATGTTTCATTCAATAATATGCATGAAGGAATGAGGACATCCCGTAGGATTCGCATTCGCCCTTTATGCATGAATGAAGGTAACGTGGACATTTCCCGTAGTATCCACCATTCAACCTTATGAATGAATAAGGTGATACGGACAATCCCCGTAGGGTCCACATTCTCCCCTCCTTTTGTTTCTCACTTTCTTTTCTTTTTCTCTGAAGGTGATGCGGACATTCCCCGTAGGGTCCAACATTCTCCCCTTCTTTTCTTTCTCACTTTCTCTTCTTTTTCTATGAAGGTGATGTGGACTTTCCTCGTAGGATCCATCATTCTCTCCTTCATTTTCGTTTCTTTTTCTCTGACGGTGATGAGGACATTCCCCGTAGGGTCCCATATTCTCCCCTTCCTTTCAATGATGCGAGATGTTATGGTGCAATATGTTATGGTGCGAGATGTAATGGTATGCGCGGAAAAGTAAATAAACGTAAATATAAATGGAGCATAAAGTAAAGGGTATAAAGTAAAGGACATAAGTAAAAGGATCATAGATATCCTTATGCATAAAGTAAATAGATAGGAATTCCGGAAGAACATTAAGTACATCAAACTTCCGCTACTTTAAATAAAGTAGATCTTATCTTAAATAAGTATTCTACACTTCCAAGGATGCTAAACTTCCAACTAAAATCCAAAGTTCTATTTTCGAATTCCTTTAACTATTCTATCTAAAAGTTTGGATTCTTCAACTTCCAATGATCCATTTTGATCTCCGGAATGATTCTAACTTAGAACTTTTAAAAGTTCAAGGTTCCCTTGAAAACTCCAAAGTTTTCACTCAAAGAACTAGCTCCTAATCCTAAGGGCACTAGCTCACTTTCTTTTACTCTTAGAATCGAATCTTAATCTCAACTTCCGATTTTACAAACCGTTCTACTTATTCGGTTTCTAAATCTACTTTAAATCCTATTTATTCTCACCTTAGCCAAGTTTGGCTCCAAGTCTCCGAAAGCACGATCAAACAACTATCCGAAACACCTAAAATTTAAAAGTATATCTAACGATCATTAATAAATTGAACATCGATCAATTAACATCTAAAAGCTCAAAACGACGAAAAAGCCTATAAACCCCACTATGAGGCTCTCGGCCCCCCCATGAAAAGTGGGTCTCGAGTTTGGTTTTCCGGCTTTTGGGTACTTTAGAGGTGTTTCGAGTTGGTTTTAAGCAATTTTAAAGTTCCCGATTTCAATGGGTATCGATGATTCGGCTTTTTGAACAATAATCGATTCCCCGAATTTAATTTCAATAAACATCATATCAATAGAAGTAAACCCTAAAACAACCCCCACGATGAAAAATTCAAATGGGAAGGGGTTCGAATGAAACTTGGTTTTAGGGTTTAGGAAAATCAAGTAATAGTTACCCAATAAGTTTTCCATCAACATTCAACAACAAAGTTGGAAGGGGATGAGGGTTTTGGCCAAGAACTCAAAAGCTTGAATCAATTTCCATGGAAATACTATGAAAATTCGAGATCTAGGGCTTACCTTAGAGAGGTGGAAACGTTCCAAGAGTGGAATGGGTAGAAAGGTCAAGGCGAGAGCTTTCCAACGCATCCTAAATCACGCAAAATGGCCAAGAAACGAAGCCAGGGCAACACTTTCTTCCTCTTTTCTTTTCCTCCTCTTCATGCTCGGGTTTGGGAGAGTAAATGAGTGAGTTTTGGTCAATTTTTGTCAAATGACATTTTTAAAGAGGAGATGAATAGTGTCTAGATATTTTAAGAAGTTTGGAATGACGGTTGCGTCCTTTTATGACTTTTTACTGATAAACCGAAACCCAAAGCTCTTAAATTAATCTAAAGGTGATTGATAATTATTAATTGGCCTATTAATAATTATTAATGTCACCGAAACGAATTTAAAGTATTAAAACGATTAAAAAGAATTTCGGGCGAAATTAACTACTGAATCCTAAATTACAAAAATAATAATTAAACTAAATACTTAAATTGAAATAAATAAATAAATAATAACATAAAATAAAATAAAAATTCACTTCAAAATTAACGGGACATTACATCAAGCCTTCTCATCATGCTTTCTTTTCTCCTTCTTGTTTTCCCGCCAAAAACAATAGCTGGTAGAATCTATCGGGTCACACTATAGTGAGCTAGGGGGATTACTGTAGCGGGATGTGATGGTAGATTGTCAAATCGAAAGAAGCTGGCAAGATAAATATCTTCGGCTTCTACGATGACCTTGCTTCAGAACCGGCTGAACATGCTTCGATCATTTGCTCCTTGAAATAGAAGGGTAGAACTACAAGCAATATTTGGAGCCTTGGCTTCCCATTTACCATGACTTCCCATGGAACTAAGAATAAGTAAAAAGAATAGGAAAACAGCAAATAAAGGGCTAAAAATACTAAAGATACAAGAATTGAATTAAGATTCTAAAAACTATCCTTTTTATGTACAAATCCTCATAACATTACTAGACAAAGTGGTCTTTTACCAAATTTTATCCACATCTAGGGTTGTGATTGCATCTGTTTCAAGGACTTATCACACCCAAAAACTTGAATCATTAATCATCCTCGAGTAATTCTAAAGAATCTTTAAAAAACAGGTTTTGCCTTAAATAGTGGTTGGGGCAAAGATCCAATATCAACACCTTTTCTACAAGAAGCAAAACCAGGAACTCTATTAAGGTTACAAAGGAACAACAAAAACTCCAGAGTGTTTGTGTGCATCTCAATTCTTGGTATCCTTTACAATTTCTTCTTAGTCATCAAGGAAACTATCCTAGAATTCTTTCTCTTAAACTTGAATCTCTCACTTTTCATTTCTTCTCTTCGATTCCCAACATACAGAAAGCTTAACTTTTACCTTGCAATAGTAAGAGCTTTATTGCTTTTGGTACATTTTATTTTATTTTTCTCTTTTTTTTTTGTTAGAGGCAACTTAGTGAATGTGACTTCATAGTCACCATCACCAAGAGGCTTGTCCTATGGGATCACTCATTCCTATGGAAGAGGAGTGACTATTTTCCCTACCCATTTTCTGAATTTTTTTTTCTTTTGGTGTACTATGTGCATTTTGGAACAAGCTTTTGCTTTTCTAAAAGGAATTGGAAGAATTTGACTTTGCAAAAAAAAAAAAAGGGGGTTGGTGGCTATGCCACCTCCAAACTTATTTCTTTACGTACTTTGCTCTATGCAAGGGTTTTAAAGAAAGATATTTTTTTTGGTTTACTAAGAAAAGAAATGCTTGCTAAGTAGGCTCATGCTTTAGTAAGTGGCTCTCAAGCTCCCCTTTTTTTGATTGATCAGAATTGCCTAAGGATGACTCACAGATTAAGAAGTGTGGAGAGGTTTGCTGCTTTTCCTAAGTATCCTCAGTTCTGTTCTAGAATTAGCAAAAAGTAAGAAAAGTTCTAATTGCCTCATCTAAGGCATCTCGGCCACACCACAGCAAAAGGGCCAAACCAAAAGCTCTCTCTCTTTATATTTTTTTTTAACTTAATATAAAATAAAGCAAAGTAAAAAGATAATAAGTAAGATAATAGTAACTTAGGTTTATATTCATTATTTTGGATTTAACAGGCGGGAGCAACAAAATAATGCTTCAAAAGTGTTTAATATTGTCCTTACACCACCTCGGCCAGTCAAGCGACACCATTTCCTCTACCTTGCTTCTTAGGACGGGGTTCACCTGAAAATATTGTGGTGTAGCACCATTAGCAAACAATGCTAGTGAGAGTAAAATGAAAGCAAGTAATCCTATGAACTAAATCTCATACCAGAAATCGTGTCCAAAGGCCTAAATGTTCATTATTACCCATAACCACATTCCAATTTCCATGTATACATATGATAGTATCATACTACCCGTATTCGTCATTCAATACCATGAGATGGAAAATAAAGACTTAAAGTAAAATTAACATTCACAACTAAGTCTCACTACACGTTTCTAAAGAATAGGTAAAAATAACATTAACTATCTTTATTACCAAACAAGTTTCATCGTATCGTGCTATTGTATGGATCGAAATCAACATACCACGTACGGTCATACCATGTCACAACCATTGCACCATGATACGTATGGATCCGAATCAACATACTATCATGTGCCGTATCATAGATCATAATACCATGGTACGTACGGATCCGAATCCACGTACTACCATGTACCATATCTCAATCATCGGATATCAGGAGTTTCACCATACCGGATATCAGGAATTTCACCATAGGTATCAGGAATTTCACCATAGGTATCAGGAATTTCACCATATAGATATCAGGAATTTCACCATATAGATATCAGGAATTTCACCATATAGGTATCAGGAATTTCACCATATAGATATCGGGAATTTCACCATATAGATATCAGGAATTTCACCATAGGTATCAGGAATTTCACCATATAGATATCAGGAATTTCACCATAGGTATCAGGAATTTCACCATATAGATATCAGGAATTTCACCATAGGTATCAGGAATTTCACCATATAGATATCGGAATTTCACCATATAGGTATCAAGAATTTCACCATAGGTATCAGGGAATTTCACCATAGGTATCAGGAATTTCACCATTTCGCAACATGATATGTATGGATCGAAATCGACATACTATCATGTGTTAGTTACAAACCAAAGTACCAACATCACACCATGACTACGTATGGATTGAAATCAACATACTATCGTGTGCTAGTTACTAAGTGCTCAAAGTTCCCACAAATTCATCATACCATGATACGTATAGATCGAATCAACATACTATCATGTGTGAATCATTGTGCCCTAGGTCTCCAATAAGTTAGCTAAACTCCGAAGAAGTCTACTAAGTTAAATAGAAACCTAACTAACTAGAATACACGAGTTATCACTCAAGTGCATCTTCTAATTACTTTACTTCCAAATTCATCAAAGTAACTTTCAAAACCAACAAAGTAACTTCCATTCTCACTTTCATCTAACATCTCCAAATCACATTACCAAACTTCCAAACCTCTCCGATGATCTCTAATCATCGAACTAACCATAAGTTCAACTTTCTCCACACACACTTCCGAATTAAAGTCTCTAACCAAACTATAATCCTAAGAAGTTAACCCCCTCTTAACATTGATAAACAATTACATAATGAAACTAAATTCATAAAAGTACTAACTTCCCTTTTAAACTCACCTTAGGTTTTAAGACGAGTATCCAAGGAATCGAAGTCGAATCCACACGACAATTACAAACCTACAATTCACCAATTGCACAACATATTACAACTCATATCTAATATGAGAACAAGTTTGCATTTTCGGATGAATAGTTTTTTCAGGTGAATAGTGTTTTCGGGTGAATAGTGTTTTCGGGTGAATAGTGTTTTTCGAAAATCCGGGCTCAAAATCGTCATTTTTCATGATAGAAATTCATGATTTCAACTTCAAATCTCATTTATAATCAAAAACGAACAAAACCACCTAAAAAGTTTTGAAAACTTACTTTTTGGGACTTCCCTTAGGGAACGAGAAACTTCGAAAAGCTAGGTTGGATAGGTAGCCCTCGTCCCTACCAATCCAACGCAACCGACCTCATCGAAAACCGGTCGAGAAACGAAGAAAACCCAAGAAATTTTTCTCTCCCACCATTGATGACCCACACCCATGAGAGAAGAAGAGAAGAAAGATGAAGTGTGGTTTTTGCTTAATGATTAAGTTAAAAGAAGATAGTAAAAAAAAATATCTAGATATTTTAGGGTTTGGGTAATTACGGTTTTGCCCTTTTCGACCTTTTGCTTATAAAACGAAAACCGACGGTCTTAAATAAATCTAAAGGTGTCTAATAATTATTAATAGGCCCGTTAATAATTATTAGAGTCACCGAAACGAATTAAAACGATAAAAAGGATTTTCGGACGGAAATAACTAATAAAACTGAAATTAGTAATTTTAACTAATTTTAAAAGCTTTAAAAAAAAATAATAAATTAATAAAATAAAAAAAAAATTTACCTCTAAAAGTAACGGGACGTTACACTAGGCCTCACAAAACATACACATTAGGACTATCAAACTTTCCCCAAACTTGAAACTGGTTGTGTCCTCACAACCCATAAAGAAAACAAAAGATAGTTTAAAGAGTCAGCAATACAGCAGATAGAACAGATAACAGATAAACTGACAAAGAAGAATATTAACAAGAAACTCAAGCAAGGACTATTTGCAAATAGGCTCTTCATCAGACACATCCATGTCATAATCGTCAATGTGAGCATTCTCTAATTCTTCTTCAAGACTGTCAGCATCAGATTCATGATCACTGTCCCAATCACATTCATCAATAACTCCCAACTCAGTGGGCGGCACTCTAGGTCTTCCCTCCCAGATTCGAAGAAAACTTCTTCCTCATTCCCAATAAGAGGTTCCACAACTTCTTCTAGAGTCACAAAAGACTTATGATGGATAGGAACATCAGGTTGTGGACTAGGAGGAGGCTCAGAGAAGAAGTTAAACTCCCCAAGGATAGATGTAGGGAAATTAGGGAAGCTACGAAGGGGATTGATGTTGTGGGTCTTGAGGGTGACTTCAAGCACAGTGTTGTGAATTTTCTAGTAGGTCCACATTAACTGGGTCTTTTGAACAAAATTAGAGAATTCCCCTTGAAATTTGATGAGCAGTGATTGAAGGACTTGTAACATTTCAGCAACTGGCAAACCTGGAGAGGGCTCAGAAGGATGAATGGGTGGTGGTGGGATAGGGCTTGGGAAACTAAAGACCCTAGCCATGCTATCCTTGTTAATGATTCCACTGAGATTTTTCACTTCGTCACGATTGTCTATCCGAACTCCTGCTTTCTCACATAGCCCTGTTATGAGGCTTGGAAACACTAGACATCCACCAGAGGCAGCATTCTCTGCACACTTTTCCATTTCTCTAGAGATAATACACCCAAGGTTGATTGGTTTTCCTGTCATGACACTATAGAGCAAAAGCATGTGCGTGGAAGACTTATTATTTAATAAAAATTTGGCGTGGATATGTTTAAAACTTGGACTATCCACAACCTGTATACATTTTTCACATCGGGAAATTTAAAAGTAAGGAAATGCAATTTCTTTTCCAAAATTTAAAGAAGTTTATAACCATAAAACCTAAGACGAAAAACTCTTATGAGCTTATGAACAAATTTACATCTCAAAGACACAAAATAAAATAAAATAAGTCCATGGACTTTTAAATTTGCATCTAGTCCATCTCAGCATCATCGACAACTCGATCAGGCAGCACCAGTTCCTCTCTCACGACCCCGAACATTACCTGAAAATGTTTGTAATATCATGAGCTAACAACAAGCCCAGTGAAAATAAACATAAAAAGTAACATTAGACACCAAACCCGCATCCGGATTTGTGTCCAAGTAAAACTCACATTCCCTTACCTTTCAACCACCAAAGGGTTTTACATCAAGTATTCCACTTTTACCTACCAAGTCTCCCAAAGGATTGAGGATCTAACTTCCAAGCATTTAAGAGGATGTGTATAACGTCCCGTTACTTTTGAAGTGAACTTTTTTTTATTATGTTATTTATTTATTTCAATTAAATTACTTAGTTTAATTATTATTTTGTAATTTAGAATTTACTAGTTAATTTCGCTCGAAATCTTTTTAATGTTTTATTTGCCTAAATTTGTTATGGTCGTATTAATAATTATTAACGGGCCAATTAATAATTATTAATCACCATTGGGTTAGTTTAAGAACTTCGGGTTTCGATTTATAAGTTAAATTCATTAAAAATGACGTAACCGTCATTTTCAAAGTTCTTAAAATATCATTTCACTATTCATCTTTTCCTTAAATATCAAGTTTGACTTCTTTGACCAAGAACACTTCATTTTCTTCTTTCTTTTTCCTTTCCTTTGCCGTGGGCTTCATCCACCATGGATGTGGTCTTGGTTTTCTTCACTTCTCGATGGATCGACTTGATTTCGGTTGCGTTGGATTAGTAGGGACTAGGGCTACCTATCCAACCTACCTTTTCGAAGTTTCCCGTTCTCTAAGGGAAGTCCCAAAAAGTAAGTTTTCAAAATTTTTATATGGTTTTATTCGTTTTTTTATTATAAATGAGTTTTGAAGTTGAAATCATTAATTTCTATCATGGAATTTGACGATTTTGAGCCCGGATTTTCGAAAAACACTATTCACCCAAAAACACTATTCATTCAAAAATACTATTCATCCGAAAATTCAAACTTGTTCTCATCTTAGTTATGAGTTGTAATATTGTGTGCAATTGATGAATTGTAGGTGCGATTGCTCGGTTGTTGATTCGTGGGAAATTAGAGATTTGGAGCAAAACTAAATGGGCCAAGGTGAGAATAAATAGGATTTAAAGTAACTTTAGAAACCGAATAAGTTGAATAGTTTGTAGGATCAGAAGTTAAGATTAACGTTTAATCGAAATGATTAACTTAAGTGAACTAACATGCTTAGGCTTGAGAGTTAGTTCAAGTTGAGTGAGAGAACTCGTATGTACTTCGAAGGAAACGAGTAACTTTTGGAAGTTCTAAGTTTAGACTTAATTCGGAGTTTCCTATGGTTTTTCGGAGACGAAGGAACTTCGTATGTTTGATAAACAATGAATAATTGATTTGGAGACTTCTATGTTAAGTCAAATTCTCGAGTTATCAAAAAGCCGGTGGGCTTGAATTATTCTTTGATTTTCAGAAGTTCCTAATTGCTCTATTATGTTTAAAGAGTAATTCACGATCTATTTACTTTTATGCCCTTTCGTTTATGTTGAATGTTTATATTTATTTACTTGCACTTGAAAGTATATTCATATCATATCACATATAGCCTGCGGGAGCTATCACATAAAGCCTGCGTGTAACGTCCCATTACTTTTGGGGGTGAATTTTTTTTTTTAATTTTATTTATTTATTTTAATTAAAGTTTTTAAGGTTAATTTAAAAGTAGTGATTTCGATTTTAGTAGTTATTTTCGTCCGAAATTCTTTTTAATCGTTTTAATACTTTAAATTTGTTTCGGTTGTATTAATAATTATTAATGGGCCAATTAATAATTATTAATCACCATTAGGCTAGTTTAAATGTTTCGGGTTTTGTTTTAAAGGCTTAAAGCAAATAAAGGACGTAGGCGTCATTTCTGATTTCTTAAATATCTAAACACTATTCATCCTTCTCCTTTATTAAGCCAAAATTAGACAAAAATCATAAATTTCTTCTTATTTTTTCATCCCAAACCCGTAGCTTAGAGTGAAAAAACGAGGAGAGAAAGAATTTGTCACCCCGGCTTCGTTTCTCGACCGTTTTCATCGTGTCTTAGCTCGTTGGAAAGCTCTCGAGACGTACTTTCTACTCATCCTAACAATCGAGATTTTCACTCGTTTTCTCGAGGCCTTAAGGTATGACAAAGTTTCTAAAATTTGATGTGAATAGTATTTTAATGGTGGTTTTGGATTGAAATCTTCAAATTCGTTCACCGAAGCTTGAAGATTTCCATCGGGAAAATCGTTTTGATCGATTTTAGAAACTTCCCCTAAACCCTAAAACCGAGTTTGAGCCGGAAACCCGTCCCATATGATTTTCCCTCACTTGGCCATGTTTAGGATGTTAGGGTTATTGTGTTTTTTCTATTTACTTAATTTTTCGGAAATCGATTAATGAACAAAACCTTAATTTACGGATACCCATTGCAGTTGTGAACCTCCAAAGTATCCGAAACCAAACCGAGACACCTCTAAAGTGCATAAAAAACCGGAAAACCAAACCCGAACCCTATTTTCCCTTGTATGGCCGAGAGTACCATAGGGAGGAAATCCGGGTTTTTTGTCGTTTTGTACATTTACATGTAGTTTGAACGATTTTCGATTAATTAATGTTATTTAGGGGTAATTCGTTTGTAGGATTGTGATTTGATCGTGGGTTTGCAACCTCGGATAGATCAGAGTTTTTCTACAAGCCAAGGTGAGCTTAAAGCGAAAGTTAGTGGTTTTATGAATTGAGTTTCGTTATGTTATTTTTTATCGAGGTAAAAAGGGAAATAACTTCTTAGAATTAAGTTTTGGTTGGTGACTTTAATTCAGAAGTGAGTGGAGAGAATTTGGAGTTATAATGAGTTCGATGAAAAGGAAACATCGGAGTGGTTTGGAAGTATTGCAAAGTGAATTGGAGATGTTAGATGAAAGTGGAAATGAAAGTTACTTTGATTGGTTTGGAAGTTTAATTAGCTAGTTAGAAGATACACTTGAGTGATAACTCATGTAATCTAGTTAGTTAGGTTTCTTAATAACTTAGTAGGATTCTTTGAGTTTAACTAACTTATTATGGAGCTTAACCTTTCGTGATACGGCACATGATAGTATGTTGATTCGGATCCATACGTATCGTGGTGTGATGGTTTGTGATATGGTACATGGTAGTATGTTAATTTGGATCTATACGTACCATGGTACTATGATTTGTGACACGACACATGATAGTATGTTGATTCGGATCCATACGTATCATGGTATGATGATTGAGATATGGTACGACCGTACGTGGTATGTTGATCCAGATGCATACGAGCACGTTACGATGATTGTGATACGGCACATGATAGTATGTTGATTCGGATCCATACGTATCATGGTGCGATGATTTGTAATATGGTGAAAGTCCTGATATCCGATGTGATGAGAGTTACGATGATTGTAATACGGTACATGATAGTATGTTGACTTCGGTCCATACGGTATCATGGTACGGTGACTTGAGATATGGTACGACCATACGTGGTATGTTAATTTCGATCCATACAATAGCACGTTACGATGAAACTTGTTTGGTAACAAAGATAGATAATGTTACATTTACATATTCTTTAGAATTGTGTAGTAAGACTTAGTAATGAATGTTACTTTTACTTTAAGTCTTTATTTCTATCTTATGGTATTGAATGACGGTTACGGGTAGTATATTACTATCGTATGATTGTATGGAAATTGGAAGTGTGGATATGGGTAGTATTGAGCATTATAGGTCTTTGGACACGATTTCGGTTATGAAATTTTGTTCATAGGATTACTTGCTTTCATTTTACTCTCACTAGCATTTTTATGCTAATATTGCTACACTTACAAATTTTCAGGTAAACCCCGTCCTAAGAAGCGTGGTAGAGGAGGTGGAGCTGCGTGACTTGTCGAGATGGTGTACGGACAATATTAAAACACTTTTGGTTTAGCATTCGTAGAAATACTTGTAAAGCATCTCCATTTTCCATACTTATGTCTTTTGAGCCCGAAAGGGTATTTGTGTAAAGTATGTCTATGTTTTATGACTAAATTCTCTTTTGGAATGCGCATTCCCGATTTATAGCTTTCTCTTAATTTGGGTTGTAAAACAGGTTTTGGTTATTCGATTTTCAAACGAACCCATGCAGTTTTTCTTTAAAAATTGGGTCTTCCGCTGTGCATTTGAATTTAAAGAATTTAACGGAAAGCGGGTCGTTACACTGCGGGAGTTTACATATAGCCTGCGGGAGCTATCACATAAAGCCTGTGGGAGCTTACCTATAGCCTACGGGAGCTATCACATAGCCTGCGGGAGCTATTATTATTGTCATTCATCATAAATTGTGTTTATTTGAATATGTTAAGACCGAGAGAACTTAGCATAAGTTATTAAGGACCAATGGGCATAAACCTTATATTTCTTAAGAGTTATTAAGAATAAGGTATAAGAGAGAGAATTGTGATATGACAGCTTACTTCCAAATGTTGGAAGTTATTATTCTTGAGTTTTTGGAAATTTTGGTAAGAAAATGTAAACTATTTATAGCCTGAGTTGCTATAAAGAAAAGAGATAAAACTTGATGTATGACATACATTTCTATAGAGAAAAGAAATGAAATATGATATATAGCCGAGTGCTAAAGGGAAAGAGGAATGAAATGGAATGGTATAACGATAGGTTACAAGGTTATTTTTAACCTTGTATAATTATCAAGAGAACTAGATTCTCTTTTAATTAGAAGATCCCGAATTGGAGATTAAGACTTGATGTAAACCTTATGGATAGTATAAGGTATTTAAGAGAATGAAATACAAATGTTATGTGTGTCATGAAATACATCATCCTAAAGGCTCGAAAGATAGTTCCTCAACTATTTGGGAGAATTGGTAAGTAAAAGTGAGATACATGATGTAAAACCTTTTGGTGGTTGAAAGGTAGAGGAATGTGAGTTTACTTGGACACAAATCCGGATGCAGGTTTTGAGTCTAAGGTTACTTTTTATTCTGTTTATTTTCACTGGGCTTGCTTTTAGCTCATGATATTACAACCAATTTCAGGTATGCTCGGGGTTCGTGGAAAGGGGAGCTGGTGCTGTATGATCGAGAGGATGATGGATCAGAGATGGACTTAGTTGTGTATTTTGTATCTTTCAAATTTGTACAATTGTATTAGCTCTTAAGAGCTACACGTCTTACGTTTATGATTATTAGACCTTTTAAACTCCTGAATATGAACTTGAAGTTCGTTTTGTTTTAAATTTCTGAATTGAAATGTAAACAGGTTTTTGGCTAGCCAACTTTCAAACATAACCACGCCGTTTTTTTTAAAATATAAAGACTTCCGCTGTGTTTTATATTTAAATGATTTAAAAAGGAGTCGGGTCGTCACAATGTGTTTCATAACACACATAATATTGTATTTCATTATCTTCAATCCCTTATACTATACATAAGGTTGCATCAAGTCTTAATCTCCAATTTCAAGATCTTCCAATTTATTGAGAATCTAGTTCTCTTACATATATGTCATGATGATTAAACAAGGTTCAATACACCCTTGTATTCTCTCATTATACAATTCAATCTCGTTCTTTTTCTCTATGGAAAAGTATAATATACATAATGTTTCATTTCTTTTCTTTAATAAATAATGCTAGGCTCACTCGGTCTTAACATATTTAAATTACATTCATTAACTCAATAAACAAGTGTAAAGGGAACACAACCTTTACTTTAATATAACCATCACATGCGAATTATGTCAGGTAATGGAGCTCCCGTAGGTCAGTTCATTCACCTCATTATCTCGCTTTCCAAAATAAAATATACAAGTCCTTTAAATAATATCATTTCATCTCTAGTGAATAATGACAGGTAATGAAGCTCCTGTAGGTCAGTTGTGACGACCCGTCACTATAAATAATTTAAATTAGAAAAACACAGCGGAAGTCTTTTATTTTAAGAAAAATTGGCGTGATTATGTTTGAAAATAGGCTAGCCAAAATCTGTTACATCTTAAATTCAGACATCTAAAAACACAAGGAACATTAAGTTCCTATAAGGAGTTCAAAATGATTTATAAACATAAAAGTAAAGACAAAAGCTCTTAAGAGCCATTTACAAATATACAACTCCAAAATTATATAAAATTCACGAAACCATGTACATGGATTTTTACAACCACCTAGTCCATCTCAAAGTCTTCATCCCTCGATCATGCAACACCATCTTCTCTCCCTCGACCTCTAGCCAGGGCATTACCTGAAATTTTAGAATATCATGAGCTAACAACTTAAGCCCAGTGAGAATAATAAGAATAAAAAGTAAGGATAGACCTCAAACTCGTATTCCGATTTGTGTCTAATTTACCTGACACAATCAATCCTAAAGTTCTCCAAACTTTAGGTAATTTCGTTCTAAACCTTCCAAAGGATGATATTACTAACACTCGTAGTCAATCCTCATCCATTAACTTGTTACGACATAAAATAAGAAAAGTAAATAACTTTGCATAAAATATAACATCTCGATTCTCTATTCAATCGATCATATGCATGAAGGTAATGAGTACATCCCGTAGGATACACATACGTCCTTTATGCATGAAATGAAGGTAATGTGGACATTTCCCGTAGCATCCACCATTCAACCTTATGCATGAAGGTAATGTGGATATTTCCCGTAGCATCCACCATTCAACGTTATGCATGATGAAGGTAATGTGGACATTTCCCGTAGCATCCACCATTAACCTTTCATTCTCTTTCTCACTTTCTTTTCTTTTTCTGAAGGTGATGCGGACACTACCCGTAGACTCCAACATTCTCCCCTTCCTTTCTTTCTCACTTTTGTTTCTTTTTCACTTTCTTTCAATGATGCGAGATGTTATGGTACAATATATAATGGTGCAAGATGTTATGGTTATGCTTGCACATGCTTGCAAAAGTAAATAAAGTAGAGTGCGAATAATAAAGTAACCGAAACAAACATAAAGTAAAGGGTCATAAAGTAAAAGACATCAAGTAAATAAATAGGAAACTTCGGACGAACGATATGTCAATCGAACTCCGTAAACAATAATAAAAGTAAAATCATAACTTAAACGATTAACCTAGACCTTCAAGGATTCTAAACTTCCAATATAATCCGAGGTTCTATTAACTGTTCTATATAAAAGTTTGGATCTTTTAACTTCCAATGATCCAACTGAAGCTTCAAAACGAATCTAACTTAGAATCTTCTAAGATTCAATAGTTTCCTCGAGAACTCTTAAGTTCTCACTTAAAGGACTAACTCCTAATCCTAAGGGCACTAACTCACATCCCTCTAATCTTAGATTCAATTCTAGTCTTAGTTTCCAATTCTACAAACCATCATAATTATTCACTTTCTATAATTACTTTAAATCCTAACTATTCTCACCTTAGCCAAATAATATATGTTCCAAGTCTCCAATTCCCACGAAACAACAACCGAGCAATCGCACCTACAATTCACCAATTGCACAACATATTACAACTCATAACTAAGATGAGAACAAGTGTGCATTTTCGGGTGAATAGTGATTTCAGATGAATAGTAATTTCAGATGAATAGTGTTTTCGGGTGAATAGTGTTTTTCGAAAATCTGGGCTCAAAACCGTCAAATTCCATGATAGAAATTCATGATTTCAACTTCAAAACTCATTTATAAACAAAAACGAACAAATCCATATAAAAAGTTTTGAAAACTTACTTTTTGGGACTTCCCTTAGAGGACGGGAAACTCCGAAAAGTTAGTTTGGATAGGTAGCCCTCGTCCCTACCAATCCAACGCAACCGAAATCATCGAAAACGGTCGAGAATTGACGAAAGCCCAAAAGAAAATCCAAACCCTCCAATGGAGGTTGGTCTCCACGGCAAGGAGAAGAAGAAAGGAAGAAGATGGGTTGTCTTGGTCCATTGCGTGATATTTAAAGAATAAGTGAATAGTAATTTTAGATATTTTAAGAAATTGGAAATGACGGTTGCGTCCTTTTATGACTTTTGACTTATCAATCGAAACCCGATGCTCTTAAATAAATCTAAAGGTGATTAATAATTATTAATTGGCCTATTAATAATTATTAATATCACCAAAACGAATTTAAAGTATTAAAACGATTAAAAGGAATTTCGGGCGAAATTAACTACTAAAATCGAAATTACAAAAATAATAATTAATCTAAATACTTAAATTGAAATAAATAAATAAATAAATAACATTAAATAAATAATAAATTAATTAATTAAAAAAAATCACTTCAAAATAACGAGACATTACATCAGTTCATTCACTTCATTAAACTCACTTTCCAAAATAAAATATACAAAGTCTTTTCAATAATATCTTCCCATCTATAGTGAATAATGACAGGTAATGAAGCTCCCGTGGGTCACTTCATTCACCTCATTAACTCACTCACCGAATACAGGTAATGAAGCTCCCGTAGGTCAGTTCATTCACTCTGTATCTTCGTATATGTATCATAGTAATTATGGATAATACCAGATAATGTGAACTCGCATAGTTCCATCATTATCTCATTATCCATCTCCTCCGATCATGCAAAGTCCCGCAGTTCTTTAGCATTTCTCATGTACATATACGGAAACATAAAAAGAATAATACAAGACAATGCAAAGTACTGCAACCTTTACATGTCTCATTATTCCTCCCAATTTTGATTATGCAATATGATATGATATGAATTATGCTTTCGAGTGCAAGTAAAGTAAATATGAACATTCAACATAATCGAAAGGGCATAAAGGTAAATGGATCGTTAACTACTCTTATACATAAAACAATCAATTAGGAACTTCTGATAAGAAAGCAATAAATAAATCAAGCCAACTGGCTTTCAAATAACTCGAGAATTTTGACTTAAAAGGAAAATCTCCAATTCATTACTCCATTGTTTATTAAACATATGAAGTTCCTTATTCACAATCCTTATTACCTTTGAATCCTTCAACTTTTCGATAAACATTAGGAAACTCTGAAGTAAGTCTAAACTTAGAACTTCCAAAAGTTACTCGTTTTCTTTGAAGTACTTATGAATTCTCCCACTCAATTAGAACTAAATCCCAAGCCTAAGCATGTTAGCTCACTTACTTTAATCCTTTTGATTAAACCTTAATCTCAACTTTCGATTCTACAAATCGTTCAACTTATTCGGTTTCTAAAGCTACTTTAAATTCTATTTATTCTCACCTCAAATGCTCCCGCGACAACAAAGTTCCCACGAACCAACAAAGGAGCAATCGCACCTACAATTCATCAAATGTACAATATATTACAACTCATATCTAATATGAGAACACGAGTGAATTTTCGGGTGAATAGTGATTTCGGATGAATAGTGTTTTTGGATGAATAGTATTTTTCGAAAATCCGGGATCAAAATCGTCAAATTTCATGATAGAAATTCATGATTTCAACTTCAAAACTCATTTATAATAAAAACAAACAAAACCATGTAAAAAGTTTTGAAAACATGACGATCCGTCGAGAAACGAAGAAAAGTCAAGACCTTTCCCATGGTGGAAGAAGCCTACGGCCATGAACAAGAGAAAGAGAAGAAGAATGAAGGAGATGGTCAACCTTGGTTAATTTAGAGAGTTGTGAATAGTGATTTTAGATATTTTAAGAAATTGGAAATTACGGATACGTCTTTTTAATGATTTTAACTCAGAAATCGAAACCCGAAGTTCTTAAACTTGCCCAATGGTGATTAATAATTATTAATTGGCCCGTTAATAATTATTAATACGACCAAAACTATTTTAAGCCAATAAAACGATTAAAAAGAGTTTCGAGCGAAATTAACTACTAAATTTCTAAATTACTAAAACTAAAATTAAACTAATTACTTTAATTGAAATAAATAAATAAATAACATATTAAATAAATAAATAAATAAAAAATAATAATAATACAAAAAAAAATTCACTTCAAAAGTAACGGGACGTTACATGGTTCATAAGAAATAAGAACCAATAGTCATTACATAATTCAAAATAAAAACAAATTGATAACTAAACTAAACTAGAAAACTATTGTTTTGGGAAGAAAAATGTTTTCTTCTCTTTAGACTAAACTGTAATCGGTTATGAGGAAAAATAGGGAAGAAAAGTTTTCAATATCGAGAATTGAAATAAGAAGCTTTTGAATGAATAACCAAGACATTTGTATTTATATACAAAGTAGTCTTCCAATTGAATTAGAAAATTATAAAGATAAATACAAGATAACTGCAAAGAATAAAATCAAATTTTATTTTTTATTTATCATATGTACCGATTTTATGTGCATAAAATCAATTTTTTTCTTTATTTAATTTATCTTGGATAAACATTATTTTATATATTTATTTTAGACAAAATAATTCAACAATTATTTCTTAAATATCATATATGTGCCGATTTTGGTATATAAATTATTTAAATAATTTGAACTAAATATCTATTGAATTCATTAATTCAATTATAGATTCTTCCTTATTAATAAATATTAATTATTAATTCTTGATATTTAAATAAATGGATCATTTAATTAAAATATCATATTCCAATTTTTGTACTTTATTATTAATAAATATTATTATTTTCTATTTAAATAATCAACATTATTTAAATTAATAATAAATATATTATTTTCTATTATCCTTTTAAATAATCGCTATTAATTAAAACTAATAATAAATATTTATTTATTAATTTCCATTTAAGTAAACACATTACTTAAATAATTAATATTTATTTATTAATAATATTTTATTATTGATTCCCATTTAAATAAACATATTGTTTAAATAATTACTAATAATGATATTAATTTCCATTTAAATAATTAATATTGTCAGTTATTTAAGCAAGCTACGTTACATAAATTATTCATTTTCTTTTCTAGGAGACATAGGTCTCACCGTTCAGTTTGTACTTGTAACGTCCCGTTATTTTGTGATAAAAAAAAAAACTTTTATTTATTTATTTTATTTTAATTTAAGTAATTAAAATTCATTTATTTATCATTCAATTAGAATTTAGTAGTTTATTTCATTTTAAGTCATTTTAATGGCTTTATTTATTTAATTACGTTTTAATGGTATTAATAATTATTAACGGGCCAATTAATAATTATTAATCACCATTGGGATAGTTTGAGATGTTCGGGATTCGTTTTTAAGCTAAAAGTCATCAAAAGGGCATTTTCGTAATTTCCCTTTAAACCTAAATATCTAGATATTCTTCTCTTCTTCTTCTTAAACTATCATTGACCAAGATTTGACCAAACTCATCATCTTTCTTCTTCTCCTTGCCGTGAACAACATCCTCCATTGGAGAGTTTTTGGTTTTTCTTTCTTTTCTTCGTTTCTCTTTCGTTTCTCGGCGGATCGTCAGTGTTTTTCGGTTGCGTTGGATTGGTAGGGACGAGGGCTACCTATCCAACCTAGCTTTTCGAAGTTTCCCGTTCTCTAAGGGAAATCCCAAAAAGTAAGTTTTCAAACTTTTTAGGTGGTTTTGTTCGTTTTTTATTGTAAATGAGATTTGAAGTTGAAATCATGAATTTCTATCATGAAAAATGACGATTTTGAGCCCGGATTTTCGAAAAACACTATTCATCCGAAATCACTATTCACCCGAGACACTATTCATCCGAAATCACTATTCACCCGAAATTACACATTTGTTCGCATATTAGTTATGAATTGTAATATGTTGTACAATCGGTGAATTGTAGGTGCGATTGCTCGGTTGTTGAATTGTGGGAAATCGGAGTTTTGGACCAAAACTAATTTGGCTAAGGTGAGTTTAAAATGGTTGTGATTACTTTTATGTTTTCGAATTGCTTGACGTTTATGTTAGATCGATGTTAAGAGGGTTAATAGACTTGAGAACTTTCCAAGAATGTATGTTATTTGGGAGTTAGTTTCTTGAGTTCGGGAGCTTTGGTAAAGGTTATATAAACTTTTGATAGCCTAAGTTGCTATAGAGAAAAGAATTGAAACATTATGTCTAACATACATTTCTATAGAGAAAAGAAATGCAATTGATATATAACCGAGAGCCATAGGAAAGAAGAATGAGATTGAATTGTTTATATGAGAGAACTAGATTCTCATTTATTTGGAAGATCTTGAAATTGGAGATTGTAATTTTTGATGTAAACCTTATGTACAATATAAGGTATTAAAGAGAATGAAATAAGATTGGTTGTTGTTTAAAGTAAGATGTTATTGGTGGATTAAGTTATTATTCTCGAGGAGAATTAGATTCCTGGAACTTGGAGAAGAGTATTATGTACTCCTTTTATCTTGAGTAGTTTTAGAATGGTTAAAAGAACTTTGGAGAGATTCTTGTGTAGAATCGAGTTAGTACGATATTATTAGTGATGAGATTCACTTTCGAATGTCACGGAATGGTTTGTGATTGGTGACTTGCATAGTATCGTTATGCACGGATGTCACGATGACTTGCATAGTATCGTTATGCTTGCATATTATCGTTATGCATAGATGTCACGTTGACTTGCATATTATCGTTATGCATAGATGTCACGTTGACTTGCATATTATCGTTATGCTTGCATATTATCGTTATGCATAGATGTCACGTTGACTTGCATATTATCGTTATGCATAGATGTCACGTTGACTTGCATATTATCGTTATGCATAGATGTCACGTTGACTTGCATATTATCGTTATGCTTGCATATTATCGTTATGCATAGATGTCACATTGACTTGCATATTATCGTTATGCTTGCATATTATCGTTATGCATAGATGTCACGTTGACTTGCATATTATCGTTATGCTTGCATATTATCGTTATGCATAGATGTCACAGTGACTTGCATATTATCGTTATGCATGCATATTATCGTTATGCACGGAGGTCACGGAATGATTGTGATTGGTGACTTGCATATTATCGTTATGCATGCATATTATCGTTATGCACGGAGGTCACGGAATGATTGTGATTGGTGACTTGCATATTATCGTTATGCATGCATATTATCGTTATGCACGGAGGTCACGGAATGGTTATGATTGGTGATAAGTGGTCACGGATGTTATTTACTTTGTTATTTACTTTGTCATTTACTTTGTTATTTACTTTGTTATTTACTTTGTCATTTACTTTGTTATTTACTTTGTTATTTACTTTGTCATTTACTTTGTTATTTACTTTGTTATTTACTTTGTCATTTACTTTGTTAAGCACTAGTACCTACTTTATTTTACGAGCTTGAATATTTACTTTCCGAATTTACGAGTTAGTAGAATGGATTGATCTTATTATGTAAAGTACTTTGGAATATTGAATGGGTTGTGCAAGAGTACTTAGATTTTTGGACACATTTTCCGATATGGGATTCGGTCCATAGAAGTGCTTGCATCCATTTTATTCTCACTAGCATTTTTATGCTAATGTTGCTACACTTAAAATTTTTCAGGTATTACTCTTAGTAGGGTACGAGGTGGAGGAGATGGTGTTGCTTGATCACAAGTGGATGGCTTTCGGGACATGGACTTTATATGTACAATTTGGGAGCATTCTACGAATGCTTGATAAAAATCATATGTCATTACTTTTAAACTTGTATTTATGGCTCATGAGAATTTAATAACTGTTGTAGATTATTTTGTATTATTTTCTCTGATTTTGGGTATAAAATGGAGTGAAATGTCGTTTGTTTTAAATTCTCTGGATTGAGCCCATGTAAACAGGTTTAGGGAGTTCGTATTTTAAACGGATCCACGCCAAATTTTTGTAAAAATAAGTCTTCCGCTGTTTTACTTCTGATTTAAAGATTTGTGAAAATTTGAGTCTTTACAGTACTTTCTAAGTATAGTGACTAAACCCGATGGTATATTACTGAAATTAAAATAAACATTATCTTAGTAATTTAACATGCTTCCAACATTCAAATATACAAAGTTTTGACATATAATTAAATATGATGCATGAATGTGTGACAACCCGACTCTTTTAAATAATTTAAAATCAGATAGACAGCGGAAGACTTTAAATTTAATAAAAATTTGGCATGGATATGTTTAAAACTCAGACTATTCATAACCTGTTTACAATCTAAAATCCGAAATCTAAAATACAAGGAACTCAAGTTCCTATCAGGAGTTCAAAGAAGTTTTAATAATAAAAGTGAAATGAAAAGCTCTTAAGAGCTTATAACAAACTTTACATCTCAAAGATTGAAAACAAAACAGAATATGATAAGGCAAGTTCCGGAACTTTTAATTGACATCTAGTCCATCTCAACATCATCATCCTCTCAATCAAGCCATACCAGCTCCTCTCTCATGACCCGAACACCTGAAATGTTTGTAATATCATGAGCTAACAACTTAAGCCCAGTGAGAATAAACAAAATAAAAAGTAAAGTTAGACCTCCAACCCGTATCCGGATTCGTGTCCAAGAACATACCTACTCTTTGCTATCAATCCATTTAAAGAGTTTATATCAAGTGTTCCACTTTTACTTACCAATTCTTCGAAATAAGATTGTGGAATTACATTCCAAGCATTTCTGGGTATTGTTTCGTAATGCATATAGCATTTATATCTCATTTATTTTCCTATAGCATTCGGCTATCAAAAGTTTACTTTCCGTTATTTTTTTAATATAATAATGTTAAGCTCACTCGGACTTAACATATTCTACAATCACAAGTTGCAATTAATGACGATAATATTAGTACATGTAGTCTAATCATTATTCATTAATTCGCTAAACAAGTGTAAATGACATATAACCTTTACATCGATATAGCTATCACATGCAAATAATGTCAGGTAATGAAGCTCCCATAGGTCAGTTCATTCACCTCATTATCTTGCTTTCCAAAATAAAATAGATGAAGTCTTTTCAATAATATTATTCCATCTCTAGTGAATAACGACAGGTAATGAAGCTCCCGTAGGTCAGTTCATTCACCTCATTAAACTCACTTTCCAAAATAAAATATACAAAGTCTTTTCTATAATATCTTCCATCTCTAGTGAATAATGTCAGGTAATGAAGCTCCCGTAGGTCAGTTCATTCACCTCATTATCTCACTCACCGAATACAGGTAATGAAGCTCCCGTAGGTCAGTTCATTCACTCTGTATCTTCGTATATGTATCATAGTAATTATGGATAATACCAGATAATGTGAACTCGCATAGTTCCATCATTATCCCATTATCCGTCTCCTCCGATCATGCAAAGTCACGCAGTCCTTTAGCATTCCTCATGTACATTTATGGAAATATAAAACGAATAATACCAGAGAATGCAAGCACACTCAGTCTATGCATTGCCTCATTATTCCTCCCAATAAATGATAATGCAATATGATATGATATGATTTATGCTTTTGAGTGTAAGTAAAGTAAATATAAACATTCAACATAATTGAAAGGGCATAAAGTAAAGGACATAAAGTAAAGTGCATAAGGTAAATGGATCATAGATGTCCTTATGCATAAAGTAAATAAATAGGGATTTCGGAAGAACAATAAGTAGATCGAACTTCCGTTACTTTCATAAAAGTAAGTTCTTATTTTAAATAAATAATCTACACTTCCAAGGATTTCAAACTTCCAACTAAAATCCAAAGTTCTATTATCGAATTTCTTTAACCATTCTATCTAAAAGTTTGAATCTTTTAGCTTCCAATGATCCATTTAATCTTCCGGAACGATTCTAACTTAGAACTTTCGAAAAGTTTGACGTTCCCTCGAGAAACTCCAAAGTTTTCACTCAAAGAACTAGCTCCTAATCCTAAGGGCACTAGCTCACTTTCTTTTCTCTTAGAATCGAATCTTAATCTTAGCTTCTGATTCTACAAACCGTTCAACTGATTCGGTTTCTAAAACTACTTTAAATCCTATTTATTCTCACCTTAGCCAAAAAATAGCTTTGCTCCAAGTTTCTGAAATCACAATCAAACAACGATCCGAAACAACTACAATTAATTACATCTAACAATTAATAAATAAACATACATCGATCAATTAACATCTAAAAGCTCAACACAACGAACAACCCTATAAACCCCACTATGAGGCTCTCGACCCCCCCATGAATAGTGGGTCTCGGGTTTGGTTTTCCGGCTTTTAGGTACTTTAGAGGTGTTTCGAGTTGGTTTTAAGCAATTTCGAAGTTCCCGATTTCAATTGGTATCGATGGTTCGGGTTTTTGAACAATAAACGAATTCCTGAAATTAATTAAAATAAACATCATATCAGTAAAAGTAAACCCCAAAACAACCCCCATGATGAAAAATTCAAACGGTAAGGGCTTCGACTGAAACTCGGTTTTAGGGTTTAGGGAAAGTTGCCAAAATCACTAAAAACAACTCTTGTAATAAAAGTCATCGAGTTTAACGACAAGAAATCAAAGATTCAAAAGGAAAACTCCATTAAAACACTATTTGAAGCTTAGGGTTTGAAGTTTAACTTACCGAGAAGTCCTTAGAACACGGATGGAAAGCACGATTGTTAGGTGGAGAAGAATCCTAGGACCGAAGGCTTTCCGATGCAACCGAAATCGATCTGATCTGTCTAGAAACGAGCGAAACCCGAAAATCTCTTTCCCCCCCCCCTTGAAGCCACGGTTTGGAGAAGAAAAATGAGATGTTTTTTGTCAACTTTGGTCAAATGGCAATTTAAAGATGAATATGAATAGTGTTTTGGATATTTTTAAGAAATCGGAAATGACGGTTGTGTCCTTTTTTTACTTTTGACTTCTAAATCAAAACCCGGAGCTCTTAAATCAATCTAAAGGTGATTAATAATTATTAATTGGCCTATTAATAATTATTAATGTCACCGAAACGAATTTAAAGTATTAAAACGATTAAAAAGAATTTCAGGCAAAATTAACTACTGAATTCTAAATTACAAAAAAAAAATAATAATTAAACTAAATATTTAAATTGAAATAAATAAATAATAACATTAAATAAAAAAAAATTACTTCAAAATAACGGGACGTTACAGAATGCGAGCATATTAATGAACAGAAAAGCCATAAAAAATGTTACTATGTCATGATATTTTAATGATACTAGTGAAGTGTTGTCAATTGATAGGTCAGTTACCATCATTAAAACGAGATGCCACTCAAACAATAGACAACTCCTGAATAACTCATGTTCCTATGTCATTGTTTACCGTGTGTTTTGGTCTAGAATCTTGATAACAGACTTAATAAAATTTCTTTTAAGTGTGACCTACTAATTTAGACCTTTAAATAAAAATTGAAGAGTGTCTACGAAGTGTAGATTCAGTCTTCAATTTGTATTTAAATTCTTTATCCATTTCCGGAGACTCAACATGATATTGATTTATACAAATAGAACCTTCCTATGGGAATGAATACCTGCAGCAGTGTTACAGAGGCCTTGTATAAATCTAATCTTTTGAGCCTTTTAGTAGAGACCATATGATACAGTTATATGTTTCCTTCTCCCACTTAATATTTTGAGTTAGAGTTTCATAACTTAGACTAATTAAGGCTAACTCATTAATCCAAGTTTGAATTAACCTAAACAACTTTAACTTTTAAATTGGTTAGATTAATTTAAAATGTGATTGTTCAAGTTTTTCTAATTAAAACTAATCACATTATGAGCCGTCTTAATAATTTTGATTTATTAATTTGAACTTTTCTCCCAAATCGCCCCCAATTAGAGGTGCTCCGTGTTAGGGAAACTTTATGAAACCTCATCGCTAGGGCAGAACTTTCTTGCCAGAGATCCGTTCAATTTAATTAATCTCAATTATTAATTTTTAATTAACCCTTAATTAAAAGTTTCTATTTGTTTACTTTATTTGTATTTTAGCCCAATTGTTTAAACAATAATTCCAAATTACAAATAATTCATTTAGTTTCTATTGAATTTTTAAACTAGATTTAACTTTTGAATATTACTAAATAAGCATGCTTTTAATCCTAAAATCAATCAGAATAAAATTCACAATTTTACAATAATGACATTTTATAAATAAAATTATCGCATGCTTTACATACATTAACATATAATAACACATACTATATCATGATGCATGTATGTACAATTAATTAAAATCATACAACCTATGGTGGGATTTTCTACATGACATACTCTTATGCACTATTTCTAAAACGAAAAAATAAAATTACAACTTAATTTAAATCTTCCATTGTAGAACTTAAGGCTTCATCTTTTCTCTCTCCTCTTTGATGTAGGCATGGGAATGGACATTTATGGAGAAAATATTATCTCCTTAATATTTCCATAAATGCTTGTTTTAAAATAATTATCTTTTAATAATATGGAAAATATAAAGAAATTATTTTCCCTATAATCATATATCAATTTTTAAATTCATAATTTAAAATATAGAGATAATTTTAGAAAAGATTTTTTACTTATCTTAAATATTTGATTTCTTAAATTGATATAACAAGATAAATATTTAAAAATATCTTACATTTTCTCTTCCTTTGGGCATGAACCTCATGGAATGACGAGTAACCTCTTCCTCCCTAGGTATAGCCGATTTTGCCATCATTGGTATGGGAAAATTACAAAAAAAATTCTATAACCTAAAATTTAGGGTTTACAAATTTTCTACTAAAATTTAAAAACCTAAGTGACTCAAGAGTACCTAAACAGTCAATTTGAAAACCTCCACAATTTATATAGCATAATTTATATAAACTTACGTAAAACAATTTTTATGCAACCCTCAAAATTTTTTGAAATGTCACAATTTTGCATGATAATTAAAGACTAGCTCTGATACCAATTGAAAGGACTAATTAACTAAATTAGCGGAATTTATTTAGTAACACAATTACTTTTAATTTAGGATCTATTAACATCATGCAATTGTGATTAAACCTTTGACTGAAAAGTTAAGGCTTTTCAAAAAATACTTACATTGAGCAAATAATGAGAATTGGTTGTAGGTTTCTTTACTGCTTCAATCCTCAGTAACACTTAATCTTCTATGCTATATCCCAATCAATCAAGAGAAACCCAATTCTGGGATCAAACTTTAGAAGAAATTAGGAAGAATAAAAATATTTTTCTTCTTAAAATAAAGGCCAAAATTGGCAAGGGAAAGGGTAGGCGAGGAATAGAGAGAGTTTCAATTTCTTGGAATTGAGTTGAGATCTATCACAGTTGATTAACTTAGTTTGATATTCGATCATTTCTCGTAAACGGTACTAATAAGGAATTTGATCAAACATCGTGGTTCTGTCTTATACAATCAACATTGCATATGATACTTCCATTTCATGTCACCCACATGAGTTATTCAGATAAGATCATTTGTCTATATACAAAATGGCAAGCTATCAACACTGTTACTAGGATAAAGTTGCCAAACGTTATCCATTTACTGTAGACACCTTAAGTTACTCATCCCGATTTTTATATGCTTGTATGAATCACAAACTTAGTAGTGATTTCATAAGAGTAACTTTGGGTTTTACAATTTGAATGTTTGATATTTAATATATATACATATATTCCTAATATTTTCAATGAATCAATATAGATATAATAAGAACGTATGTTTATTTATTTATTTTATTCCAAATAAATTATCTTTATTAAATAATTACAAGTTCTAGGACACCATTCCTAACACTAATATCGTTCATTGAATCAACATAGATAATAGAAAGAACTTATGTTTATTTATTTAATTTATTCGAAATAAATTATATTTATAAATAATTACAAGCTCTAGGACACCATTCCTAACATTCCTCATGTTTTTGTGCTGAAACGGGCCCAACAAGGCGATTTTAAAGCTTAAAATCGTGGACTGTTGTGCTGTCATTTAAAATTCAGATGCATAAATGAAGGAACTATTTACTAAATTAGCGGAATTTCTTCAGTAAATTAATTAAGATTTAATTACGGATCCGTTAATAGCATGCATTATGATCAACCCTTAAACTGAAAATTAAGGTTTTCGAAAAACTTACATTGTAGATTTAATGGAGAATATAGTTGGAGGTTTCTTTGAAGCATCAAGCTTTCTACGTTATGACCCGATCATAAACCAATCCGATTTGTGGGAATCAAATCGAAAGAACAAAAGAAGAAGAAGAAAATTCTTCTTATTTTAGAGATGCCAAAATCGGCAATACGGAGAGTAAAAGAGAGTTTTTTATAATAAAATTACAAAAGTATCAAATATGAGCCCCAATGGTCATATTTATAAGAAAATAAGAACTGGTTTCCTAATCCAGTTAGTATTCTTATTTCTTTTAATTTAAATATTCAAAATTAATTATTTAAAAAAAACAAATCACATCAGACTAATTTGAAACAAGGAAATCAAATTTTGCTTTCATTCCAATTCATGACAAGTGGCGTGAGGATAATCACCATTGTCTTTTGTTTTATATCTTTTGTTTTATGTATTTAAAATTAGAAAAAATGTAAATAATTAATTCTAATTAAATACTTAAATTCCAAAAATTAATATATTAATTAATATTGAACTAAATCAATTTAATTAATTATTTTGGCAAAATGCTAATTTGTTTCATAAAACAAATATATTTAATTTACTCATTTTATTATTAAATTAAATAAACATATTATTTAATTAATAATATTAATTATTAATTTCCATTTAAATAAACTCATTATTTAAACAATTAATAATTGTAAAGGGTAAAAATAGCCCTCTTATGGGCTGCACTCACACCGGGCCGATCCACATGGGGACAGGCCCATTCGGATCACATCCTGAAGGAGCCAGCCCTCCTACGGGCCGCGTTCACTACAAGCCGACTCACATGGGGACAGGCCCATCCGAGCCAACACCGTAAGGAGCTCATCCTTCTTGGGCCCAATGAAAGCCCATTAAGCATAGCCTCATGCTATCCCAGTCAATGAACCCTCGATCAAGGAACTATAAAAGGGCACTTGACCTATCAAATCAGGTATGACACTTTAACCTAGAGAACGAACAATCTGATTGTCTTGACCTAATCCTTGCGGAGCAAGGCAAATCTCACCTACCACCATCTAACTTGATCGTCGGCCGGTACCACACCGGTGCCCTTCTGACTTTCATCTACTGTAATGTTTCAGGTAGCTCCGCCGCTAATAAACAGCACGTGACGCGACGTGCTCTATTGTGTGGAACGAGGCTTCGACGAGATATACTCCACACAGTTTTGTGCCTACCGTGGGGCCGTTCATTTTCGATTTCCGGCAAAATCTAGATACTCACGCGGTTCCCACAAAATCGAATCAATGACTACTCGTTCGACCAGGCAACGAGCTCTCAATGAGAATGCAGCCAGAGAAAAAGGAGTAACTGATGATGCCCAAAACCTCGACGTGACACCAGAAACCATCACCATCGCTCTGACGGAACACCGAGAGATTGTGGAAGCACACAAAGCTCTTAGGGAGGAAGTATGGGAAATGAGAGCCTTGCTGGGGAAAGGGTTGGCAGCGGTCAACGCTAACAGCCAAAATATCCTGAACGTTGATGAGGGAGGCCCTTCCAAGTAACAAACTGGCAAATCTCAGGCCAGGCGGCGGAGTAGGAGGGCCACCACGTCTGAAAAGGGAAAGAATGTACCGGTCTAGAAATCACTTTGTCGAAGGAAAAGGACGCCTCAAGCAAAACAGGCCCCACCCGGCTAACTCGAGACAAAGTGTCGTCTCAGAGGAATGCTGAAGGACATCAAGATTCGAGTTACACAAGAAGCGACGAAGGAAGCTCGGCGTCAACCGGTAAGAATAAACGTCGGGAAACGCAACAGAAGTACACCGATGCGAGGCAAATCCTCGAAGAAAAGCTGGCAAAGAAGGCATTCGAGAAAGGGGCTAAACCTAATTCTGACGCCCGAGAACCAGGGGATTCTCCCTTTACAAGAGGAGTCATGTCCGTCCCACAGCCGAGGCACTTCATCCTCCCAAAGTTCAAAAAGTATGACGGAACTGGAGACCCGATGGAGCATGTGGCTCATTTCGTAAATATGATGGAATCCTCATGCGTGATCGGGCCTGATCTGGATGACTTAACCTGCTGTTTCTTCCCCACAAAATTGAAAGGTTCGCCCCTGCTGTGGTTCAATAGCCACCCTAAGAGGTCCATTAAAACCTTTTCGGACCTATCTTCTGCCTTCATCAGTGAATATAGCGTGAGTTGGAAGTTCGCCAAGACAAACCACGACCTCTATGATGTGCTGATGGGAGAAAAAAGAAGCCCTCCAAGACTTCATTGTCAGGTTTTGACAGGTAAAGTTAGAGGTCAAAGACTGCAATGACCTAAAAGCGGCTACCGCATTCTCACGGGCAATACACCCAAACCATCCCCTCTGGAGGTCTTTTAACAAACGGAGGCCTACGACTATGAAAGAGGTGTTGGACAAAGCAATGGCGAAGATATCGCAGGATGAGTCCAAAAGGGTAGTCCGAGAGATGCGGAGAATGGGATCAAAGTCCGAAGGGGTATGGAAGAAGAGAGAACCTCACACCAAAGAAACGAGAGGAAGAGAGCACGGACGCTCAGACAGGCGGAAAGAGGAGAAGAGAGATGGAATGGAAATAAAATCCGTATGGGGAAGGATCAGAGATCCGAAGAAACGCAGCCCGAAACGAATCATTCACGCGAATACAATTCATTCTTTCCGAAAGGAAGAGAGAGAGAAGAGGCCGCGCTACACCCAAAAAAGTCTGGAAAGAAAGGAACTCTACTGCAGGTTCCATAAGTCTAAAAGGCATGCCACGGAAGACTCCAAGATCCTAGCCCGGGAAATAGATCGCGTGTGCGAGCAAGGTCCGACCCGAAGAATTGACAGGCAAGATCCGAGGGAAACAGATGAAAGGCACGCCGCACCCGCGGAAGTTCCGGGGGACAGTCAAATCAATTCAATCCACTACACCGGAGAATCTGTCAACGCTCACAAAAGGTCTCATTGCGAAGCTGGACTCTCTATCTATCGGGTCAAACACGCTTCAGAGGATCTGATTAAGTATTCCCGGAAGGATCTAGATAATGTGCATTTTCCTCACAACGACGCGCTAGTAATATCAATATCTATCGGATCCTATACGGTCAGCAGGGTTTTGGTAGACCCAGGGTCTTCCATCAATATACTCTATATGTCAGCATTCTGAAGCATGAAGCTCAGAGACTCAGACCTCACGATGAACTCACAGGACCTAGTGGGATTTAACGGGACGGTGATGAGATCCAAAGGGACAATCAAATTGCCAGTCAGAGTCGAGGACACAAGCCCAATGGCGCGCTTCCATGTCATAGACTCCCGCTCAGGGTACAACGCCTTGCTCGGAAGTCCTTGGATTCATGATATGAGAGCACATCCTTCAACGCTTCACCAGAAGCTGAAATACCCTACCGAAAAGGGGATCAGGGTTATAAAAAGGGACCAGCAGGTTGCAAGATCATGCCTGGTCGAAATCGTCAAGCTGAAGTCTCAGTGCCAAGCATAACAATTACAGGATCGGGGCCCCGAGAGAGGCCCGCCCTTTGCTCGGCCAAGAATTGAAGCGCCTGAGGACGGATCAGTGAAAATACAGATCCATCCAGAATATCAGAAGAAAACGACGAGCATTGGGAAAGATCTGAAAGATTGATTGGCAGACCTCTTAAGGAGAAACTGGAAAATGTTCGCTTGGGACCACACAGACCTGCCCGGTATAAGTTCCGACATCATAACTCACAATCTCGAGGTCGATCCGAATCAACCTCCCGTCAAATAGAAGAGGCACAAATTCGCACCTGAGTGGAATGACATAATCAACGAGGAAGTGCAGAAACTCCTGGGAGCAGGTTTTATCCGAGAGGTAAAATACCCTGATTGGCTGGCCAACGTGGTAGTAGTGAAGAAGAAGAATGGGAAATGGAGAACATGCATTGACTTCACTGACCTCAACAAGGCTTGTGTAAAAGACTCTTTCCCACTGCCCAAAATAGACCAATTAGTAGACGCCACGGCCGGCTATGAACTGCTCAGTTTCATGGATGCCTTTTCCGGGTATAACCAAATCAAGATGAATCAGAAAGATCAAGAAAAAACTTCGTTCATAACCAACATAGGCACGTACTATTACACTGTGATGCCTTTTTGTTTGAAGAACGCAGGAGCCACCTATCAGAACCTGATGAACAGAATGTTCGAAGATCTTCTAGGGCAAACAGTGGAGGTGTATATCGACGACATGTTGATCAAGTCGCGAAAGGCTAAAGATCATCTGGCCCACATGGAACAAGCTTTCAAAGTGTTGAACCGATACGGGATGAAGCTAAATCCCGATAAATACACGTTCGGAGTCTCGGCAGGCAAGTTCCTGGGTCATCTGGTGACAAACCGCGGGATCGAGGTGAATCCTGACCAGATTCAAGCGATAATAGACATGCAAGCGCCAACGAATCTGAAAGGCGTGCAGAAATTAACCAGATGTTTGGCAGCACTGAACAGGTTCATATCCCGGTCATCGAATAGATGCCTATCGTTCTTCAAAGCGGTGAAAACGAGCAAGGAGTTTGGCTGGGGAGTCGAGTGCCAGAAAGAATTCGAAGAACTCAAAGCATACTTGTCTTCGCCCCCGCTGTTGGCCAAGCCCTCAAATAATGAAAAGCTATTCCTATACTTAGCGGTATCTGATGCGGAAGTCAGCTTGGTGCTGGTGCGCGAAGACGGTCAAACTCAGCACCCAATCCACTACGTGAGTAAAGCGATTATTGACGCCGAAACACGATACTCAAAGATGGAGAAGCTAGCACTAGCTTTGATAGTCGCTTCGTGCAAGCTGAAGCACTATTTTCAGGGCCATCGGATAGTGGTAAGGACCACCTTCCCACTGAAAGCCATTCTTCACAAACCGGACGTTTCGGGATGACTAACGAAATGGGCGATAGAATTGGGCGTATACGATATCACTTACGAGCCAAGAACAGCCATTAAAGGGCAAGTTCTAGCCGATTTCGTTGCGGAAATGACTCCAGCAAATCCAAGCGAAACCGAGCCAAACTCGCCGCTTGCAGCTGACCCCGGAGTGGAAACCTGGACCTTAAGCAAGCGTTGATGGATCCTCGAACTTAAGAGGATCAACCGCAGGGCTAGTCCTATCGACCCTCGAGGGATACCTCCTAGAACAGTCAATTCGATTCAGATTTGCAGCTTCAAACAACGAAGCCGAATACGAAGCGTTGATAGCTGGGCTACAGAGAGCGAAGGAACTGGGAGTGGAGAACTTAAACATCAGAAGTGATTCTCAACATGTGGTAAACCAGGTAAAGGGGTTATTTGAGGCAAAAGACCCTAGGATGGCGAAATACCTAGAGAAAGTTCTGTCCATCCTATCTTAGTTCATGAAATACGACATCAGCCAAGTACCGAGGGCTGAAAACGGACATGCCAATGCTCTGGCTAGTCTCGGATCCGCAGTCCAAATGGAAACAAGAAGAATCATCCCCGTCGATCACCTGTCAGAATCAAGCATCATCCTTGATTCGAACATGGGGAGTGGAGACGACGGAATGATTGGACAAGTAATGCTGGTAGAACAAAATCTAGAGTTCGAGTCGGACTGGAGAAATCAAATCCTCGAATACCTACAATAAGGACTTCTACCCGAGGCAAAACTAGAAGCGCGAAAAATCCGACCTAGAGCAGCCAGGTACTTGGTCATCCAAGGAGAATTGTACAGGAGGTCCTTCAGCGGACCCTATCTAAAATACCTGGGAAGACTAGAAAGTTCTTACGTTCTGAAAGAGTTGCACCTTGGACACTGCGGAAATCATGCAGGACCGAGATCCTTGAGTCATAGAGCGTTAACGCAAGAGTATTACTGGCTCACCATGGCAAAAGATTCTAAAGACTTCGTTTCCCGTTGTGATAAAAGCCAAAGGTTCGCGAAGACCATTCACGCACCACCGACGGTGCTAACTACAATCTCGGCACCTTGGCCCTTCAAGCAAAGGGGCCTAGATCTGGTGGGAAAATTACCATTAGCTCCAGGTCAGAAATGTTATCTGATCGTAGCAACGGACTACTTCTCCAAGTGGATTTAAGCCGAACCACTAGCAGAGATTACAGAGAGGAAAGTCGAGATGTTCCTCTGGAAAAACATCTTCACCCATTTCGGAATACCCAAGGTCATCATCACCGACAACAGAACCCAGTTCACAGGAAGATCCATCCGGAAATATTGCGCGGATAGAAAGGTGGAACTGAGATACTCGACACCCCGCTACCCGCAGGCTAATGGGCAAGCCGGAGCGTCTAATAAAATCATCATAGACTCTCTGAAAAAGAGATTGGATCGAACAAAGGAGAGATGGGTGGATGAACTTCCAGGAGTCCTCTGGGCATATCAGACCACCCCTAGAATCCCAATAGGTGAAACCCCATTCGCCATGGCTTTCGGGGCTGAGGCCGTAATTCCCACGGAAATGATCATCCCCACAACCCGGAGTTCGATTCCAGAAACAGAAAACGACAACATGATGGCCGAAGCGCTAGACATGGCCGAAGAAAAAAGGGAACAAGCTCTAGTTCGTATGGCATGTTACCAGCAGAAGTTGGCCAAGTACTTCGAAAAGAAAGTAGGAAAACGCAACTTCAAAGTAAATGATTTTGTTCTGAGAAAAGTATTCCAGAACACACAAGAGCCCGGAGCGGGGAAGCTGGGACCAAACTGGGAAGGTTCGTACAAGATAGTCGAAGAAGTCAAGCCAGGGACTTATCATCTCGAAGACGAAAAGGGAGAACTAATTCCGAGGGCGTGGAACGCCACACATTTAAGAATTTATTGTATGTGAGGATGAGAGAACCATGTAAGTAATTGGCCGAAGAGGCCCATTTCAAGTTAATATACAAGTATTACATTTGTTTCCTACCTTATGATCACTTAATACTTTTACGATGAAAAGCCCTATTCCGACTAGGCAAATTATTAAGCCCCCCTCAGATTAAAGTACCTAATTCGTTAGAATGGGTTCCAAGTCTTCCGCGGACTAAAAAAAAAAACCTGACACGTTTAGAAGAGTGGAAAAGTAATTCACACAGAAAGTGAAGCAAAGAAACAAGAGGTGAGTAAAGTGCTAACTTTTATTTCACAACAAACAAGTAAGGCTCAGACCCACATATCGGGAACTTAGCCGAAGGAAATTACACGAGATCTACAATGTAAAGTTGCGCAATTCAAGGCATCAGTTTCAGAAACAGTAAGGATGTTCTTCTAGGAGAAAACGAGGATATCGCTCGGAAAACGAGTGAACAGAGCTGAATCACCAGCCGGCTACTCCACGCACTCCTCAATTCCGAGGCTCAGTAGAACCCTCAAATGAAACACGGGGAGGTCCTCGACTCTCTGCGCCGGGACCCCTGATGGATTTTGGAAAGTATCCATGCAGTCGTTGGGGATGGGAAGAGCGAGAATGGTGGTACTCTGAGGACAACATGCAGACCCAGAGAGACACCATTCTCGCCGCTCCCCAACCGCGCAAGAGAATGCTCCTCCAATTAAGTTTGGGCAGGCTAAGGCGCAAGGAGATGGAGGACCACCTCTTTCATCCGACGTCGCTCCACGCTCGTTTCAGAGGAAGCACATTTCTCGCTTCCTTAAACATGAAACAAGCTACCACCTCCCATGCTGAAGTCCCAGACGATGTGATGATGAAGAAGACAGTCGAAGGACCGGCAAGGGAGTTGCCCCCCCATCGTTCGCCCCAGTTCCCGGAAGCTACTAGAACAAACTCAGGAGGCGCGGTAGGAGGTGGTCAAGCGACTGATTAGCCCAGACAACTTGAACTTTAAGGTCCATCCTTACAGGCGTGGAGGATTACGACCACCAAAGCCAAGTTCGCCGGGGCCAACCAAACTTTCTCGACACAAGCCATGACCAAGGAGGGCCAGACGTGGAAGAGAAACAGGAAGAAATGGGGAAACCCCATGGTATGGGATTTTGAACTCTGTAAGAAAACTTGAAAATCTGGGAACGAAAGAGAGTGTTTCGGAAAACAGGGTCTAAAGAAGCAAATAGAAAAGAAGTCACAAAGGCCTATTTAAAGGACCTTCAAACCGTTGCGATTGTGACAACTGTCAAGCATCAAGCGCCGCTACGCGAACCATCAGGCATGCAAAATGACGTGTGTATTAACCCGTAGTTAATGCAGTTAATCCCCCCTAATTAACCGCATTCAAGATGATTTGACGGGAATGACAGACCTTTGACACGACAAATCGCTACCTGAAGTCACTGCCTCAAGAAGCGGAACGGCTCTTTGCATCGAGTAACACCCGAATTAATGATAAGTCTCTTTGACTCCAGTAATAAACACTTCCTTCTCGCTATAAAAGGATAGGGACCAGAGGAATATCCCACAGTCTGATCATTCAACAACCGTGCATCTGTTGGAAGAAATGGGAGACTCTACAGCAACCTCGAAGTTGACAAAAGAGGTCTTGAAATGGGAAAACAGCAAGCTGCATGCGGAAATAACCAAACTAGAGGCGGCTCTGCTGGAGGAAAAAGAGAAAGGAGAAGACTCGGAGGCCCTGAGACAAGATGTGTATCCGAGACATAACAGATTAAATGTTATGTACATTTGGTATATTTAACACTCTTTTCGTTTTCTATTTACAGATTAAATGACATGTATATTACGTGCATCCTCCAGAGTATCCGAGGAGCCCTCGATGCGGCTAACAGCAGGGCAGAGTGCCTCGAACAAGAAAACCTCTCCCTCCGAGAATGCCTGGAAAGTGCGGGGACGGACGAGGATAGCGAACCAGGTGAGCCCTACCACGTGCTCGAAGATCACCTCCAGTAGGCAAAAAACCTCAACAACTATTACGAACAAGAAAACCAATCCCTAAAGGAGGAACTGGCCTCATTGAAGCAACGAAGGAGACTAACTCCGACGGTCATCATCGACAGTGATGAAGACTAGAAGGGTTGCCTGAGAGGTCGAAGACTTGTAAATAACCTCGTCCTTCATTTCTTTTTTATGTTTCTGGTTAACAATGTACAAAAAAGAAAGAAAGAAAAGAAGTTACATTATTTTTCTCTCCATGGTTTGCCTACACCCTCCGTCCAAGTATCTAAATCCTTCTCCGGAAGCAAAAGCCTCGGTCCGTCCGAGCATTTAAAAGGCTTCTCCGGAAGCAAAACTCTCGGTCCGTCTGAGCATTTAAAAGGCTTCTCCGAAAGAAAAAGCCTCGGTCCGTCCGAGCATTTAAAAGCCTTCTCCGGAAGCAAAAGCCTCAGTCCGTCCGAGCATTTAAAAGCCTTCTCCGGAGGCAAAAGCCTCGGTCCGTCCAAGCCCTAAGCACTTCCTATTCTGAAGAATAGAAGACGTTGGAGTATTAAAGCGTAGTAAAACTCGGTTCGTCCGAGTACTCGAAAGCCTTCTCCGGAAGCAAAAAAACCTCGATCCGTCCGAGTACTCGAAAGCCTTCTTCGGAAGCAAAAAACCTCGGTCCGTCCGAGTACTCGAAAGCCTTCTTCGGAAGCAAAAAACCTCGGTCCGTCCAAAAACTCAATAGCCTTTTCCGGAAGCAAAAAACCTCGGTCCGTCCGAGTACTCGAAAGCCTTCTCCAGAAGAAAAAAACCTCGGTCCGTTCGAGTACTCGAAAGCCTTCTCCGGAAGCAAAAATCCTCGGTCCATCCGAGTATTCAAAGGCCTTCTCTGTAAGCGGAAAGCCTCAATCCGCCCGAGTAGCCGGAAACGTTTCTCAGGATGTTTGCAACTCAAAACACTCATGCAAAGCGAGCAGGGAAACACGACAAAGCAGACATGAAAAACCAGCATATATTCAAGTCTTCCCAAAATATGTGTATGTTCGAACATAACAGAAAAAAAGAAAAAAGGAGTTCAATGCAATAAGTAATACAGGGGCTCCACAATCCGGAGTTTACCCTAAATAAAAGAAAAGAAGGGATCAGTCTGAAACATAGACGGTATCAGCGGGGGGAACTTCGATAGAAACGCCCTTAGCAATCGCGCCACCTCCACCTTCAGGACGGACATCAGCCTCCTTGACCACAACGTCCTCTGCAGAGGCCTCGCCTCTGGAACCCTTCAGACTCATAGCCCGCTCGAACAACTCCCTTCGGCGGTCCACGATGTCATCATAACCAACCAGACTGATTGGATCATCTTCATCCTCAGATTGCTCCATCTGCAGCTTGACCGAATCTCACCCGACGGCTAGCCCGATGATAATGGAGTCCACCGACGCCGCACTTGCCACGGCCAACCTTCACTGGAGGTCGGTGACACTGGTGCGAAGGATTTGAAGCTCAGACACCTGACTCCTCAACGAGTCATTCTGCAACGCAACAAGATCCATTTCCTCCCTGACCTTCCTGAAGGACTCAATTTCCCAATTGAAGGCATCCACGGCTTTAGACCCCTTCTCACGAGCGACGCCCAAATCCTCCAATGCTCTGTTCCGAGCAACAACAGCTTCATCGAGCAGCTTCTTGTTGTTCTCATTGAGGGATTGGAGGTCCTCGTACTCTTTTTTAACGTGCTCAAGTTCGGCAGACCGCTGCAGCCCATTGACCTCCAGTGAAGAAATTTTCTTTTCGGCCTCATCCAGATCAAAGTTCAATTGAAGACCCTCATTCAATGCCGAATCAAGAACATGAGACTGCCGGCCGCTGGCCCTCGCCTCCCCCAACTCCTGCTTGAGCTTTCTATGCTTGATAAGCAGACCCTCCAAGTTGAGAGCTATCTGCGTCGAGGCTTGGGTCCCCTAAAAGATCGGATACATTTTCAAGACGTGAGAAGTCAATAAAAAATGACGGAGGAAAAATAAACAGTGAGGTAAACGACTAACCAGCCAGCTACGATAACACATGCGGTTGAAAGTCTCATCGTTACTATCGTATTCGATGAGAGGTTTCAGCTGCACGTCCCCCAAGTAGCGGGAGAATCCGACAAAATGCATAGCTCGTCGGATATAATAAGAGCTGGAGAGGGACCCTTGTCAAAGTCTGCGTTGGGGGGAACGAACAAGCGAAGCAAGGGAGATCCACCGCCCGCAGCACCCGATCCACTCGCCATCAACGGACCTGCGTCCGATGGAGGGATGATAACTGGGGAAGTTTGAGCGGGTAAGAACGCAATTTCGCCGTCAAGGGACCCCCCGGTCGTCTGGCTTTCCTCCTGTACAAAGTTCGTATCAGAAGATAAAATATGGGCATGATCAGAAGGAGACGGCGAATCCGCCTCGGAAGGAAATGATCGATAAGCCATCTCAGGATGTTTCAAAATATATGCATCGGCACCCCTTACCGCGCGGTCGAGTGCCCCGATGATTCCGCCCCTCCTTCGTTTTAGAGCGGGAGAATCCGTAGAAGGATCCGTAGGGGAATCCAAAGAAGGGTCCGCAGAAGGATCCAGGGAAAGAACCATAGCACCACCTGTGGAAGGTTTCGTGTTGACGATCTTCACGGATTTCCCACCTCCAGATTTGCGGGGACGCTTGGGAGCAGCCACCTTCTTTCCTTTCGGATCGGATGAAGACTCCGCCTCAACTCTTTCCTTTCCTATATCCTGAAGAAGGGTAAGAAAGGCCTCAGGATCATTGGAGTTGGGGATAGGGGTAAGCGTGATGCCAGATATTCTTCCGCTGAAACCTGCATCGCAACCAGCCCAAGTTAGCCGCGTGCCAAGAGAAATACATAAAAATGTGAAAAGGAAAGAGGAACAAACAAACACTTACGAGGAGTAACGGGCACGAAACCTAAAGGTGGAGCCCACAGTTTGGCAAAGACTAGCCAAGGATGCTGGTTAAACTCCTGCCAGTTGAAAGGGCCTTTCTGGGCGAGAATCCTGCACGGACTAAGAGTTTCCCGAGAGGCACCCTTCGGAAGCGGATTCTTCACTGAAACGCAAAAGACTGAAAATGGTTAGCATGACTATAAATAAATGAGACACAAAGTAGTACAGAACTCATGTTCTCACCCTCGTCTTCCCATGAGGCAGGAAGGGACCCGCCCTCAGGAAGAAAGGGGCCACGGATGAAAAACCACTCCTCTTTCCAGTGCTTGTCACAGGAGGTCTCATCCACCAGAGCCGGCTTTTTATGATTATGAATGATGAAATGCATATTGTCTTGGATGTTCAAGCGAAGGGACCAAAAAGAGATACCATGCTCAGGGTAGGCCGAAAGCCCAACCCGTAACACACCACCGAAAAGGTGATCAAAGACCTCAGGGCGTTCGTCATCAGTTGACCCAACGCGAGGCCGGCATTCTGAAGCAACTCAGCCATCAAAGGGGGAAGGGGAAGCCGAACACCCCATTGGAAAAACCGCGGATAAAAAGAGGTCCAACCCTCCCCCGGGGAAAGATAAACTCTCTCTGACGCTTCTGGGAGCCTCATTTTGAAATCCGAAGAGATCCCATAATCGGCCCTAAACCTATCGAGTTTGGCCTGCGTTAGCTTTGAGGGAAAATGGAAGGGGCCCCTATCTTCCTTGATGCCCTTCGGTTGAGGCTCTTTTTTCCTCTTGCTCACTATCTCCGCCTCATCCGAATCAGAAGTAGGAGACCCGAGAGGGTCAGAGACGGCAGCCTCATTTATCAAAAAGGAATCCACTTCCCCCGACGGCTTAGGGACGGATGGACCAACCTGAGATGCGGCCTTGCTACCCTTAGAAAGACTTTTCCTTTTCTTCTTTTTCTTTTGGACCGCCTCCTCGGCAGGAACAGGAAGAGGAGGATGGGAAAGGTCGAGAACAGTAGTTGGGCCCATCAAAACAGAATCTGTTCCCCCCAAAGGATGAGAAGTGGGAGAAGGGACGGAATCCAAACCTGCTTGGATCTCAGAAACTGACCCAAGCTCACTCACAGAAGGGAGGGATTCCTCACCAATCGACGATCGAAGATCAATCGCAGGCTCATTCCCCTCAGGCTCACCCCTAGATGAGGGAACATGATTAGCCCCATCGGCACAGGCAGAGGGAGGGGAAGTCCCAGACTCAATCCTCTCAAAAACCAAACCATCATAGTCGTCATCCCCTACAACGAACCTAGGAGTCATAGAACCTCTAGCTACAGAGTTTTCCTCAACACTATCCATTACAGAAAAGAGCAGGAAACAAAAGATAGAAAGGAGAAGACTAACCTTCGAAGAAGAATATGGAAAGCTTCGAGGAAGCAGGACGAAGACGTAGAAGACCTTTTCGAAAGTGGACGATTCTCAGACAACTTCGAGAAATCAAAAGGCGAACAAGCCTTAAAGTCTGAGGGAAAACCCTATTTAAAGAAGAGAACACGCGTCCAACCATCGCGACACGTGGAGGGGGTCCCGACGATCCGAATCACCCAAAGTTCGTTGGAATTCGCGTCCATTCGAAGCTCCAATGGGTCAATTTCACAAGGAGCCAGTCTCCTGGAACAGTCACATCCACAAGAGAACGTGACGACTCCCGAAAGGAGGTCAGTAGAGCCCAAGTCATGACAAGGCCGAGGGGGTCTATTTTTCGAAGGGTCGTGGTCCCCAACCACTCCACAGTAGCATGAAGACTAGGGCAAGCATCTTGCCCCTTATCCGATCGATCTACTATTCCTCGCATCAGACTTTCCGACCCAGGAAATAGGGGAAAACTGTAAAGGGAAAAATAGCCCTCTTATGGGCTGCACTCACACCAGGCCGATCCACATGGGGACAGGCCCATTCGGATCACATCCTGAAGGAGCCAGCCCTCCTACGGGCCGCGTTCACTACAAGCTGACTCACATGGGGACAGGCCAATCTGAGCCAACACCGTAAGGAGCTCATCCTTCTTGGGCCCAACGAAAGTCCATTAAGCCTAGCCTCATGCTGGCCCAGTCAATGAACCCTCGATCAAGGAACTATAAAAGGGTACTTGACCTATCAAATCAGGTATGACAGTTTAACCTAGAGAACGAACAATCTGATTGTCTTGACCTAATCCTTGAGGCGCAAGGCAAATCTCACCTACCACCATCTAACTTGATCGTCGGAGGGTTGTCGGTCGGTACCACATCGGTGCCCTTCTGACTGTCATCTGCTGTAACGTTTCAGGTAGCTCCGCTGCTAAGGAACAGCACGTGACGCGACGTGCTCTATTGTGTGGAACGAGGATTCGACGAGAAATACCCCACACAATAATATTAATATTAATTTCTATTTAAATAAACTCTTTATTTAAACAATTAATATCTCCCTTTATTTAAGTAATTTAATTACTTAAATATAATTTTTTCTTCCTAGTTAAATTAATAACTTGGTTAGTTACAATGATATATGGGCTAGCATAGGGACTCGATGGACCTATACATCATGGGCTCCAATAATTAATGATTTATTAATTAAAATCATCAATTAATTCATCATCATTATTAACATAGTGTAATTCCACTATAAACCCTAAGTTCAACTCCCCTTACTATAAATGGGTTATGTTCATTTGTTATTAAGTTTATTTTGACATATCCTTCACGTGGTAATCTCATAATTACAACTGGGTCAAATTACCATTTTACCCTTGTAATTATCTCTTTTATCCTTGCATACCCGATGATTCTCTAATGAATATTTTTCTATAGTTTTCAAGTATAGAACAAATCCTTCTCAGGCCAATCAGAAGGTGAAGCCTTATGTTCAAGTACCGAATCATTACAACAATGGAGAAACCTAAAGTTCCTAAGTTAGAATAGTGCCACACTAACACTTTCATTTGTTTTAGGAAAGTTATGAATGCCATAATGTATATTAATGTTCCCAAGCACTAACTTAGTTATTTCCCTAAAACAGGAGTTTATCTAGTGTATTGATAGATCACTATCAACCATGTGAATCAATGGAAAATACTTTATTAATGTGAGTTCATAACACACTCAGGATTGAGACGTATCAATTTTAATAATTGATTTTAATATTTTAAATTATTTTTCTATGAACGGTGTTATTCAGAAATTTATTTATTATCTTGGTCCAGTCTTATATAAATTCATTATATATGATGTTTCCACTTGCATCTACATCATGCTAACGATTTGTATTAAATTAGTGAACAACATCAACAGTGTTACCAAAATAAGGTTTCCTTATCGTATTCATTTACTGTAGATTTTTGAGTTCTTTATCTTGAACTAGATCCACTTTATATCTCATAGTAGTCAAGATTACAGAATTAGTAACTTTGGAATTTACTTTTAGTTTGAATATTATTGAATATCGTCATATTGTAAATATCGACATAATAAATTGCACAAAATTCACTAAAATGATGCTTTTATTTATTTATAAAATATTCTATTATAAATAACGAATTCTAGGGCATAAATCCCAACAATCTCCCACTTGCCCTATAGTAAGTGAGACATGTCTCGTAATCCTAGTCCTTCTAGGTGACCCTCGAACGCATTAGCCGTGAGAGTCTTTGTAAACGAATCAGTTATGTTGTCCTTCATGTCTATCTTTGTGACCAGCATGTCTTCATGATGTACTATCTCCCTTATTAGATGAAATTTCCTCTCTATATGTTTTTATATTTTGTGTGATCCTGGTTCCCTTGAATTTTCCATTGCACCACTATTATCACAATAGAGAGTTATGGGCAATTCCATATTTGGAAGAACTTCCAAATCTTTTAGAAACTTTCTGAGCCAGACAGCTTCCTTTGTAGCTTCACAAGCAGCAACATATTCTGCTTCCATAGTGGAGTCAACAATGCAACCTTACTTAATACTTCTCCAAACTATGGCGGCTCCACCAAGTGTAAACACTACACCTGATGTAGATTTCCTTGAATCTTTATCGGCTTGGAAATCTGAATCTGTGTATCCTATAAGGATCAAATCGTTATCCCCATACCCTAACGTATAATTTCTCATTCTCCTAAGGTACTTGAGAATTGCTTTAACTGCATCCCAATGTTCCATTCCAGGATTGGAATGGAACCAGCTGTCACTATATCCAGTCTAGTGCATAACATTGCATACATTATACTTCCCACTGCTGAAGCATAAGGTATTTGTCACATTTCCTCAACTTCTTGAGGTGTCTTATGTGATTATTCCTTACACAAACTAATTACATGCCTTAATGGTAAAATGCCTTTCTTGGAATTTTGCATAGCAAAGTGTTCGATAATTTAATCATTATACAATGCTTGAGACAGTGCCCGTGATTTCTTGCTTCGATCACGAATGATCTGAATCCCAAGAACATAACTAGCTTCTCCCAAATCTTTTATTTGGAATTGATTTGCTTGACATTCATTTAACTTCTGCTAACGTTGTTTTATTGTTTCCTATTAACAAAATATCGTCAACGTAAAGAATTATGAATACCACTTTGTCTTTTATGATACGCTTGTATACACAAGGTACATCTACATTCTGTTCAAAGCCATAGGTTTTGACTGAATCATCAAACATAATGTTCTAAGACCTTGAGGCTTGCTTCAGTCCATAAATGGACCTTTGCAACTGACAAACCTTCTGTTCTTGTCCTGGAGTAATGAATCCTTCTGTGTGACGACCCGACACTTTTAAATAATTTAAATCAGATTTCAGCGGAAGACTTTGTATTTAATAAAAATTTGGCATGGTTATGTGAAACTTAGGCTAGCCAAAACCTGTTTATATTTTTCTCATCAGAAAATTTAAAAGTAAGGAAATGCAATTCTTTTTCCAAAGTTTAAAAGAGTTAATACCATAAAAGTAAAACAAAAAGCTCTTAAGAGCATATATACAAATTTACATAGAAAAGACACCAAGTAAACAAAAGGAGTCCATGGACTTTTAAAAGTATCTAGTCTATCTTTGTATCATCATCCTCTCGATCAAGCCGCACCAGCTCCTCTCCCACAACCCCAAACATTGCCTGAAAATGTTTGTAATATCATGAGCTAACAACAAGCCTAGTGAAAATAAATAGAATATATAGTAACAATAGACCCCAAACCAGCATCCGGATTTGTGTCCAAGTAAAACTCAAATACCCTTACCTTTCAACCACCAAGAAGGGTTTATATCAAGTATTTCTCTTTTACTTACCAATTCTCCCAAATAATTGAAGAACTATCTTCCAAACCTTTAGGAGAATGTGTTTCATAACACACATAACATTTTATTTCATTCTCTTCAATACCTTATACTATATACAAGGTTTACATTCAAATATAAATCTCCAAATTCAGGATATTCCAATTTATTGAGAATCTAGTTCTCTTACATAAATATCATAATAATTATACAAGGTTCAATACACCCTTGTATTCTCTCATTATACAATTCAATCACATTCTTATTTCCTATGGCACTAGGCTATACATCAATTGCATTTATTTTCTCTATAGAAATGTCTGTTAGACATAATATTTCAATTATCTTCTCTATAGCAACTTAGGCTATCAAAAGTTTACACAATTCTTTCCAAAGCTTTGTAAGCTCAAAATTATAACTTTCAACTAGTTATAAAAAGTACTTCCATAATCCATAATCTCTTCAAGATGATATTACTAATCTATATAGTCTAATCCTCATCCATTAACTCATTAAAATAAGTATTAAAAGGAGTAAATAATCTTTGCATAAGCATAACATCTTAATCAAATAAGGTTAGGTAATGGTAGCTCCCGTAGGACATTCACCTTGTCATCTCACTTTCCATAATAGAATATACAATTCTTCTCAATAATATAATTCCACCGATAATATGAATGAAGGTAATGAAAACATCCGTATGTTTCGCATTCACATTTTATGCATGAAGGTAATAAGAACTCCCGTCGGATTCACATTTACCTTTTGTTTCTCACTTTCCATAATAGAATATACAATTCCTTCTCAATGATATAATTTCACCGATAATATGCATGAAGGTAATGAAAACACCCGTAGGTTTCGCATTCACCTTTTATGCATGAAGGTAATGAGAACTCCAGTCGGATTCACATTCACCTTTTTTGTTTCTCACTTTCCTTCCAATTCAATGATGCAAGATGTTATGCATATGCTTTCAAAAGTAAATAAACGTAAATATGAATGTTAAAGTAACTGAAGGGCATAAAGTAAATGGATCATAAATGTCCTTATGCATAAAGTAAATAAATAGAAATTTCGGAAAAACAATAAGTAAATCGAGTCAACGATACTTTAATAACAGTAAGATCTTAACTTAACGAATAAGTCTCTACTTCCAAGGATTCTAAACTTTTCAAATAAAATCCAAAGTTATACATTCAAGTTCCTTAACCATTCTATTAAACTTGGATCCTTCAACTTCCAATAATCCATCCTAATCTCTGAAACGATTCTAACTTAGAACTTCTAAAAGTTCAACATTCCTCTCAAGAAAATCCAAAAGTATTCTCACTCAAAAGAACTAGCATCTAACCTAAGAATACTAGCTCACTTTTCTTTAATCTTTTATTCGAATCTTAATCTCAACTTCCAATCCTACAAATCGATCAACTTATTCGGTTTCTAAAACTACTTTATATTCTAATTATTCTCACATTGGCAAAAGTAGATTTCGCTCCCGAGTTCCGAAAGCGATCAAGTAACGGTCCAAATACACCTACAATTAAATTATATCTAACAATCATTAAGAAACCAAACATCGATCAAAAGTAATCTAAAGCATAAAACGACGAAAAACCTGGAAAAACCCAAAGGGTACTCTCGGCCCCTCCAAAGAAAGTGGGTCTCGGGTTCGGTTTTCCGGTTTTTAGGCAATTTAGAAGTGTTTCGGGTTGGTTTCAAGTAGTTTGAAAATTCCCGATTTTAATGGGTAATGATGATTCGGGTTTTTGAACAATAAAAGATTTTGTGAAATTAATTACAATAAACAATTAATCAATAAATAAGCATTCTAAAACAACCCACATAAAGTAGATTTCAAACGGGACGGGTTTCGGCTCAAACTCGGGTTTAGGGTTAAGGGAAAGTTTTCAAAAACACTTAAAACAACTCCCGTAGTTATAGTCATCGAGTTCCTCGGCAAGAATTCGAAGATTCAAAATGAAAACTCCATTAAAACACTATTTGGAGCTTAGGGTTTGAAACTTTGACATACCTTAAGGCCCTTAGAACACGAATGGAAAGTACGATTGCTAGGTTGAGAAGAATCCTAGGACTGAGGCCTTTCCCATGCAACCAAAATTGGAAGATCCGTCGAGAAACGAACGAAACCTGAAATTCCCCCCCCCCCCACACCCTTGAAGCTATGGTTTTTAGCGAGGAAGAAGATGAAAATTTGGTCAATTTTGGTCAATGATGTGTTTTTAAGGAGAAGTGAATAGTAACTTGATATTTTAAGAATTTTGGAAATTACGGTTACGTCCTTTAATGACTCTTAACTTATAAATCGAAACCCGAAGTTCTTAAACTAGCCAAAAGGTTATTAATAATTATTAATTGGCCCATTAATAATTATTAATACGACCAAAACAAATTTAAGCTAATGAAGCGATTAAAAAGGTATTCAGACGAAAATAACTACTAAATTCTAAATTACAAAAATAAAAATTAAACTAAATACTTTAATTGAAATGAATAAATAAATAACATATTAAATAAAATAAATAATAAAAAAAATTTACTTCAAAAGTAACGGGACGTTACACTCTGGCTGCATCATATAGATGTTTTCGTCTTAATTACCTGTTAAGGAAGGCAGTCTGGACGTCCATATGCCACATAATATGCGGTAATGGATAAGATGGTGCGTATAGATTTAACCATGACAACTGGGGAAAAAGTTTCCTCATAGTCAATACCCTCTCTTTGAGTATAACCTTTTGCCACTAATCTAGCTTTGAAAGTCTAACCTTTCCCGTCTGCACCTCTTTTTCTCTTATAGATCCATTTACATCCAATAGGTTTTTCACCATTTGGAAGATCTATAAGAATCCAGACAGAGTTGGAAAACGTTGATTCCATCTCGATATCCATGGCTTTGAGCCATTTTTCTTTATTAATATCCCGCATTGCACTTTTATAGGTTAATGGTTCTTCCGGATTGTCATCACATATGGAAATTGGATTCTCCAAATCCTATAAAGCGTTCTGGGTTTCTAATAACCCTCCCACTTCTCCGGGATTCTGATAAAGTTTACATCTGGGTTTCATGTGTTTTATCAACAGTCCTTGTTGATTGATGAATTGTATTGGTATCACTTATTTCATTTAACACCATTGTACTTCTTGGTTTTGTATCTTTCATAAAATCCTCTTCCAGAAAAATTGCATTTGTCAATACAAACACTTTATTTTCTACGGGACAAGAAAAGTATCCACCTTTCATTTCTCTTGGGTAGCCTACAAAAAGGAAAAGTTTACTTTGAGGTTCTAGCTTCTTGGGGTTCGCCATCAACACATGAGCGGTCGATCCACAAATCCTAAAGTGCCGTAAACTTCATTTATGTCCATTGCATAACTCTTGCGGAGTTTTAGATACACTTTTGGATGGAACCACATTGAGTATGTATAATGTAGTCACTACTGCCTATCCCCAAAATGAGGGTAACAATGTTGCAAAACTCATCAATTATCTAGTCATGTCTAAGAAAGTTCGACTTCTTCTTTCAGCTACACCATTTTGCTGAGGCATTCCAGGTGATGAATGTTGGGATGTTATCCCATGTTCTATCAAATAATCTCTGAAATATATGTCCAGATATTCACCACAACGATCAAATCAAAGTGTTTTGATAGTTTTACCTAATTGGTTTTCCATTTAAGCTTTATACTCTTTGATTTTATCAAGAGCTTCTGATTTGTGGATCATTAGATAGATGTATCCATAGCATGAATAATCATCTGTTAAAGAGATGTAATATTCGAATCCATCACAAGCTTTTGCATGAAATGGTCCACAATGGTTCATATGCACAAGTTCAAGTGGTTCTGAGGCTCTATTTCCTTTTCCAGAAAAAGGTTTTTGGTCATTTTACCATCCAAACAGCGATCAAAGATTGGCATGGTTCCGATTTCTAACATGCTTATGGAACTAGTACGAGTCTTTCAAGTTTGTTTAAGCCTATATGACCTAGCCTTAGATGCCATAGATACGTATCTTTTTTTAAAACCTTTTGTCTTTTAGTTATTGTTTTAGCAGTCTTGAACATTTCAATATTATGCGTTGTTGTTCCTATTGACGGATTCAATATGAACAAGTTTTTATCGAGGTTATATACAAATCTCCTCTGTATATCTTGATCTTATCAATCCTCGAGTCAATTGAATAACCATTTCTCATGCAACGAGATACTGAAACTAGATTTCTAGCAAATCCAGGAACCAATAAAACGTTGTATAACTTAATATACTGAGAATTTAATGGCAAACGAATGTTTGCACGTGCAACTGCTGAGAGAAACTGTGACGACCCGACTCCTTTTAAATAATTTAAATCACATTTCAGTGGAAGACTTTATTTTTAATAAAAATTTGGCATGGATATGTTTGAAACTTAGACTATCCAAAACATGTATACATTTTTCACAACAGGAAAATTTAAAAGTAAGGAAATGCAATTCCTTTTCCAAAGATTAAAAGAATTAATAACCATAAAAGTAAAACAAGAAGCTCTTATGAGCTTATACACATGTATACAACTCATAAGATACAAAATACAACAAAACAAGTCCATGGACTTTAAAATACTCCTAGTCCATCTCAGTATCATCATGCATCGATCAAGCTGCACCAGCTCCTTTCCCACGACCCCGAGCAAGAGCGTTGCCTGAAAATGTTTGTAATATCATGAGCTAAAAGCAAGCCCAGTGAAAATAATCAGAATAAAAAGTAACAATAGACCCCAAACCCGCATTTTGATTTGTGTCGAAGTAACACTCACATAACCTTAACTTTCAACCACCAAAATTGTTTTTAATCAAGTATTTCACTTTTACTTAACAATTCTCCCAAATAATTGAGGAACTATCTTCCAAGCATTAGGAGGATGTGTTTCATAACACTTGTATCTCATTCTCTTTAATACCTTATGCTATACATAAGGTTTACGTCAAATCTTAATCTCTGATTTCAATATCTTCCAATTTATTGAGAATCTAGTTCTCTTACATATATATATATATATATATATTCTCTTATTATCAATTCAATCTCATTTATCTTTCTTATAGCACTCGGCTATACATATATTCATTCTTTTTCTCTATGGATATGTATGATATACATAAAATTTCAATTATTTTCTCTATAGCAACTCAGGCTATCAAAAGTTTACTTTCATTATTCTTTAATAAAAATGTTAAGCTCACTTGGTCTTAACATATTCAAACAAGATAATTCAAGATTAATGAAAATAATGTTAGCACACGTAGTCTCAACATTATTCATTAACTCGCTAAATAACACTATAAGAATTTCAGGAATAGGTGACTTTTTTTTGTGTCACCTATTCGAATAGGTGACGGTTTTTTGACCGTCACCTATGGTAGTGACACCTATTTAAATAGTTGACGGACATAAAAAATGTCACCTTTTCGAATAGGTGACGGTTTTTTGAATAGGTGACAGTTTTTACCCGTCACCTTTTCAAATAGGTGACGGTTTTTCGGTCACCTTTTTCAATAGGTGACGACTGAATAGGTGATGGTCATCACCTTTTAGGAAAGGTGACGGGGAAAAACCGTCACCTTTTGTCTAAAATTTGAGAAAAAAATAATTTTTTAATAAATTGATTTTCAAATAGTGCCATTTATTATACCAATCAAATTTAACTAAATATTACAATAAAAGTTAAAATATCACTAAACGTGTGACAACCCGACTCTTTTAAAATTCATTTAAAATAAATACCGCGGAAGTCTTTATATTTTAAGAAAAATTGGCGTGGTTATGTTTGAAAAGTGGCTAGCCAAAAACCTGTTACATTTTAAAATCACAATTTAAATACACAAGGAACTTTAAGTTCCTAACCAGGAGTTCAAAAGGTGTTTATAATCATAAAAGTGAAGACAAAAGCTCTTAAGAGCTATTCACAAATATACAAATCGAAAATTATATAAAGTTCACAAAAACAAAGTCCATGGACTTAAATCAACCTAGTCCATCCCAAGGTCATCATCCTGCAATCATACAGCACCAGCTTCTCTCCCACGACCTCTAGCACGAGCATTACCTGAAATTAGTTGTAATATCATGAGCTAAAAACAAAGCCCAGTGAGAATAACAAGATTAAAAAGTAAAGTTAGACCTCAAACCCGTATTCCGATTTGTGTCCAATTAAACTGACACAATCAATCCTAAGTTCTCCAAACTCTAGGTAATTCCATTCTATAATCTCCAAAGGAGGATATTACTTAGCACACGTAGTCTAATTCTCATCCATTAACTTGCTATAACATAAATAAGAAAAGTAAATAACTTTACATAAATATAACATCTCGATCCTTTAACCACGATAATATGCATGAAGGTAATGAGGACATCACGTAGGATTCGCATTTGCCCTTTATGCATGAATGAAGGTAATGAGGACATCCCGTAGGATCCCCATTCAACCTTATGAATGAAGAAAGTAATGAGGACATCCCGTAGGATCCAACATTCAACCTTCTTTTCTTTCTCACTTTCTTTTCTTTTTCAATGATGCGAGATGTTATGCATATGCTCGCATATTCTTGCAAAAGTAAATAAACGTAAGTGTGGATATTAAAGTAGTCGAAACAATCATAAAGTAAAGGGGCATAAAGTAAAAGGCATAAAGTAAATAGATAGTAACTTTCGGAAGAACGATAAGTAAACCGTACAACCGATACATACTAAAGTATGATCTTTATCTTCCAAGGATTCTAAACTTCCAAATAAGATCCAAGGTTGTACATTCAACTTCCTTAACTATTCTATCTAAAAGTATGGATCTTCTATCTCCCAATGATCCATCCTAAGCTTCGAAACGAATCTAACTTAGAACTTTCTAAGGTTCAGTGTTTCACTCGAGAAACTCCAAGTTTCACTCAAAGAACTACTTCCTAATCTTAAGGGCACTAGCTCACTTTCTTTTACTCTTAGATTCGAATCCTATTCTTAACTTCCGATTTTACAAACCGTTCTACTTATTCAGTTTATAAAATTACTTTAAAACCTATTTATTCTCACCTTAGAAGATGTGGTTTCGCTCGAAACCTCCGAAAGAGCGATCATGCAAGGAAATCAATAAACACCTACAAATAATTACATCGAGCAATTAATAAATAAACATACATCAATCGATTGAAAACTAAAGGCATAAAATGATGAAAAACCCCGAATATCCCAAAGGGTGCTCTCGGCCATGATAGGGAAAATAGGCCTCGAGTTTACTTTGGAAATTCCGGTTTTCAATGGGTAACGATAAACCAGGTTTTTGGACATTATGTAATTTCCCAAATTGAATTATAATAAATAATTTATCAATAATAAATAACCCATAATCAAATCCAAAAAGGTAAATTTCCAACGGAAAGGGTTTCGACTGAAACACAGTTATAGGGTTTAGGAAAACTTTCTAAAATCACGAAAAACAACTCCCGTATTTACAAACATCGAGTTTCCCGACAAGAAATCAAGGATCAAAGAGAAAACTCCATTAAAACACTATTTGGAGCTTAAGGTTTGAAGTTTAACTTACCGAGAAGTCCGTAGATCACGGGTGGCAAGCACGATGGTTGGGTGGAAATGAATCGTAGGACCGATATCTTTCCAACGGAACGAGAATCGATGCGATCTGATGACAAATGAACAAAAACCAAAATTTGGGAAATGGACAATGAGGTCCATGGCTTGGAGGAGAGAAAGGGAGAAGAAGATGATGAATTTTTGGTCTTCTCTTGGTCAAAGGCATATTTAATAAGAGGTGAATAGTGTTTGGATAGTTTTTTTAAGAAATTAGAAATGACGGTTGCATCCTTTTATGACTTTTGACTTATAAATCGAAACCCGAAGTTCTTAAACTATCCCAATGGTGATTAATAATTATTAATTGGCTCGTTAATAATTATTAATACCATTAAAACGAAATTAAACTAAAAAGGTAATTTAATAAGATTTAAACTGAAATAAACTACTAATTTCTAAATTACCGATTCTAAAAAAAACTTTAATTACTTAAATTAAAATAAAATAAATAAATTTTATTTTTATCACAAAATAACGGGACGTTACAAAATGCCTACATAAATTGCAATATTTTTAAACAAAAAATTAAATTACATTATACTTAGACAACAGAATAAGAATTGCTAAAAAAAACTTCAATCACCACTCCTGTCAAAATTCCAATAACCAACTCGCTGACTCCGCTTTTATCTCCCCTCTTCTTTGCTCCAACTTCTCATTCAGTTGTTGTGTGGGGTATTTCTCGTCGGAGTCTTCTTCCACACAGTTGAGCACGTCACGTCACGTGCTGTTCCTTTGCGGCGAAACTACCTGAAACACTTAAAGGAGAGACGGTCAGAAGGGCACCAGTGTGGTACCGGCCGAGAACCCTCCTACGATTAAGTTAGGTGGTGGTAGGTGAGATATGCCTTGCGCCACAAGGATTAGGTCAAAATGTATATGACTGATGATTCTTGTTTTCACACATACCTGATTTGACAGGTCAGGTCCCTTTTATAGTTCCTTGATCGTGGGCTCTTCGGCTGGGCTAGCATGAGGCTAGGCTTAATGGGCTTTCACTCGGCCCAAGAAGGGTTGGCTTCTTCAGGATGTGATTCGAATGGGACTGTCCCCATGTGAATCGGCCCGGTGTGAGCGCAGCCCATAAGAGGACTATTTTTACCATTTACAGTTTTCCTCTATTTCCTGGGTCGGAAAGTCCGATGCAGGGAATAGTAGATTGATCGGATCAGAGGCGTGATGCTCGTCCTGATCCTTGTGCTACCTTGGAGTTGTTGGGGACCATGACCCTTCGGAAAATAGACCGCCTCGGCCTTGCCATGACTCGGGCTCTACTGTCCTTCTTTCGGGAGTCATCACGTTCTCTTGTGGATGTGTCTGTTCTGAGAGACGTGCTCCTTGCAAAATTGATCCGTTGGTCTTAGGATAGGCGTGAATTCAAACGAGTTTTGGGGAATCCGGATCGTTGTGACCCTCCCCACGTGTCGTGATTGTTAGACGCGTGTTTCCTTCTTTAAATAGGGCTTTCCCTCAGACTTTAAAGCTCGTTTGCCTTTTGAATTCTCAAAGTCATCCATAAATCGTCCGTTTTCGAACCATTCTTCGGCGTCTTCACTCTTTCTCCTCGAAGCTTTCCCTATTCTTCTTCGAAGGTTAGTTTTCTCTTCTCTGTCTTTTATTTCTCGTTCTTTATGTAATGGATAATTTTGAGGGAAACTCTGTAGTTAGAGGTCATAGGACCCCGAGGATTCCTGTAGAGGAAGATGACTATGATGGTTTGGGTTTCGAGAGGATTGAGTCTAGGGCTTCCCCTTCCTCCGCTTGTATCCGTGGGGTTAACATTGTCCCCTCATCTCGGGGTGAGCCTGAGGGGAATGAGCCTGTGATTGATCCCTGTTTATCGATTGGTGAGGATTCCCTCCCTTCTGTGAGTGAGCTTGGGTCCGTCTCTAAGATTCAGGCAGGTTTAGATATAGACCCCGTCCCTTCTCCCACTTCTCACCCTTCGGGGGGAATGGATTCTGTTTCGATGGGCCCAACCACTGTTCTCGATCTTTCCCATCCTCTTCTTCCTGTTCCTGCCACGGGGGATGCTCAAAAGAAAACGAAGAAAAGGAAAAGTCGTTCTAAGGGTAGTAAGGCCGCATCTCAGGTTACTCCATCCATCCCTACGCTGTTGGGGGAAGAGGGTTCCTCCTTGGCTAATGAGGCTGTCATCTCTAGCCCTCTTGGATCTTCTACTGCTGATTTAGTCGGGGCAGACACAGTGAGTACGAAGAGGAAAGAGTCTCGGCCGAAGGGCATCAAGGAAGATAGGGGTCCCTATCATTATTTTTCAAAAATGACGCAGGCCAAACTTAATGGTTGAGGGTCAAGTATAGGATCTCTTCAGATTTTGAAATGAGGCTCCCAGAGGAGTCAAAGCGAGTTTACCTTTCCCTGGACCGCTCTTTATCCACAGTTTTTCCAATGAGAGGTTTGACTTCCCCTTCCTCCCCTGATGGCCGAGTTACTTCAGAGTGCCGGCCTCGCGTTGGGTCAACTGATGCCGAACGCCCTGAGATCTTTGATCGCCTTCTCAGTAGTGTGTTACGGGTTGGGATTTCGGCCTACCCTGGGCATGGTTTCCCATTTTTGGTCCCTTCGCTTGAATGTTCAAGACCAGATGGGTTTCATTCTTCAGACCTATAAAAAACCGGCTCTGGTAGATGAGTCCACCTGCGACAAGCGTTGGAAAGAGGAGTGGTTCTTTATCCGTGGTCCCTTTCTTCCTGGAGGCGAGTCCATTCCTGCCTCATGGGAAGACGAGGGTGAGAACATGAGTTCTGTATTACTTTGTGTCTTGTTTATCCGTAGTCATGCTAACCTTTTTCAGTTTTTGCGTTGGAGTGAAGAATCCACTTCCTAAGGGTGCCTCTCGAGAAGCTCTTGGTCATTGCAAGATTCTCGGCCAGCGAGGCCGTTTCAACTAGGAGGAGTTTAACCAGCATCCTTGGCTAGTCCTTGCCAAACTTTGGACTCCACCTCCAAGTTTCATGCTCGTTGCTCCTCGTAAGTACAAAAAACCTTGCTCTTCTGTCTTTTTCACACGTTTATGTGCTTATCTCGGCGTGCGGCTAATTTGGGCTGGTTGTGATGCAGGTCTCAGCGGAAGAATGTCTGGTGTCACGCTCACCCCTGTTCCTGACTCCAATGACTCCGATGCTTTCCTTTCCCTTCTTCAGGACATGGGAAGAAAAAGATATGCGGCGTCTTCATCTGATCAGAAGAGAAAAAAGGTGGCAGCTCCTAAGCGTCCTCGTCCCTCCAGAAGTGGGAAATCCGTGCTGACCGGCACCACGGAACCCTCTACAGAGGGTGCAGTGGTTCTTCCCCTAGATCCTCTGGTGGACCTTCCCTCGAGTTCCCCTGCGGATCTCTCTACGAATTCTCCCGCTCTATAATGAAGGAGGGGTGGAATCATCGGGGCACTCGACCTGGCGTTAAGGGGTGCCGATGCATATATTTTGAAGCATCCTGAGATTGTTATCAATCATTTCCTTCCGAGGCAGATTCGCCCTCTCATTCTGATCATGCCCATATTTTGTCTTCTGATACGGACTTTGAACAGGAGGACAACCAGGCAACCGGGGGTTCTCTCGATGCCGAAACCCCGTTCCTACTCGACCGGAATACTCCAGTTATCATCCCTACAGTGGGTGCGGGTCCGTCGATGGTGAGTGGATCGGGCGCCAAGGGCGGCGGGTCTTCCTTGCTTCATTTGTTCGTCCCCCTCGATGCAGATTTTGACAAGGGGTCTCTCTCCAGGCATTATTACCTCCGACGAGATATGAATTCGGTCAGATTCTCCCGTGACTTGGGGGATGTGCAGTTGAAACCTCTCATCAACTACGACAGTGAAGCTGAGACTTTTAGCCGCATGTGCCACCGTAGCTGGTTGGTTAGTCATTGACTCCTCTGTTTTATTTTTTTTGTCATTTTCAGTCCATTTTTCACGTCTTTAAATGTATCGGCCATTCTAGGGGACCCAGGCTTCGATCCAGATAGCTTTCAATTTAGAGAGTCTGCTTATTAAGCATCAGGAGCTTAAACAGGAGTTGGCGGAGGTGAAGGCTAGTAGTCGATAGTCTCACATCCTTGATACGGCACTGACCGAGGGTCTCCAATTGAAATCTGACCTTGAGAAGGCTGAAGAAAGAATCTCATCACTGGATGTCGAGGGACTAGAACGGTCTGCCGAGCTTGAGCGCGTCTGGAAAGAGTATGAGGACCTCCGATCTCTCAACAAGGACAACAAGAAACTGCTCGATGAAGCTGTGGTTGCTCGGAATAAATCGTTGGAGGACCTGGGCGCTGCTCGTGAGGAGGGGTCTAAGGCTTTGGATGCCTTCAACCGGGAAGCCGAGTCCCTCAAGAAGGCCAAGAAGGAATTGGATGTTGTCTTGTAGGAGAGTGACTCATTGCAGAGTCAAGTTTCCGAACTTCCGATCCTTCACGACAGTATTGGTGACCTCCGGCGAAAGTTGGCCGTAGCGACTGCGGCGTCGGTAGACTCCATTCTCATCGGACTAGCCGTCGGATGAGATTTGGTCAAGTTGTAGATGGACCAGTCTGAGGAGGAAGGTGATCCGATCATTCCGGTTGGCTAAGATGACGCTGTGGACCTCCAAAAGGAGTTATTTGAGTGGGCTACAAATCTGAAGGCTTCTAGAGGCGAGGCTGCTGCAGAGGGTGCTGTGATCGAGGAGGCTGGTGTCTGTGTTGATGGCGGTGATGGCGCGATTGTTGGAGATGCCTCTACCGAAGTGATTTTCCTTAACTATAAATCACCAACGACACACAAGAAAAACGAATCGAAGCTTAAACGCAAAATCGGGAAAAAGGAAACCTAAAAACCCATTTCTTCTTTACCTCGTATCTCCCAAATCTGGAACGGATCAACTCAATTGATGGTATGAAATGAAAGTTTGCATCGAGATCTTTCTATCGTGATGAGAATCAACGAAATCGGTCGAGGAACAGCGACAGAATCCCGATTTTCCTCTTTTTTATTTGCTTACGGGTGGAGGGTTTTGATTTTCGGTTTTGCTCTTCTTTTTCTTTTAATTAAACGTACTGAATGTATATTAACATATATATTAAGTTTTCCCAAATGACCATTATGTCCCAACATATAATTATTTAGTAAAAAGTGTCTCGGGTTCTCGTTATTGCATAGTTCCAATTCCAATTCACTTTAACCACTTCTAATCTAACTTAAAGTGATATAAAAATTAGTAATTGGCCCGTGAATAAACGTTATTACACCCAATTCTATTTAAACGTTCTAACGGAAATTACTTAACGATCGAACTCAAGCAAAAAACTAAAATACTAAACTAAACTTCTAAGTAAAATAAACAATCACCAACCACTATAATTATACTAAATGAAGCAATAATAATAAAAACAAAAAAAATTTCACCTCAAAAGTAACGGGACGTTATAGTCTACCTACCTAAAAAGAACTTTTCGTCCCCAAAAAGTGAAGTCTCTAGGTGAAAAGGTGAGGATACTTAGCCCGTATCTCGCCCTCACGTTCCCACATAGCCTCTTTTTTTTGTTTTCAAGATTAGCGATGTGGCCCGTGGCAAATCTGGATAACCGGTCAAACTCTCTCTCGTACTCCATCACAGATCTGTCTCCATTTAAAATACTTAATACGTTACGCAGCGGAAAACAACCATTTTATAGAAAATTTACGTGGATCCATTTATATTTTGAACATACCAAAACCTGTTTACAATATTCACATCAGAGAAAAACGGGAAATGCTCATTTCCTATGTTTAAGAAAACGTAAACAACAACATAAAACACAAAACTACGCTCTTTCGAGCTCAGAACACCAACTATATACATATTTACAGACAACCAAAAGATTAGCATTTTGCAATGCTACAATCCATATCCCCGGCTCATCGTACGGTGAGCCAAGCGGCACCACGACCTCTACCCCGACCTCTCCCACGAGATGTACCTGTAAAAATGGTAGTGTAGCACCATTAGCAAAAAGCTAGTGAGAGGAAAATAAAATCAAGTGTTTATATGGACCGAAGTCCTTATCAGAAATAGTGTCCAATAACTAAACACCGAGCACATCAACAAATAAGGCTAAATATGCATTTACATTAAGAACTACATGCACAGGGAAGTAAACATGATTGGCTCGGTTAAAGTCAGTTTCAACTGCCGTAACACATTTCAATTTCCCTTGTCACCTCGCGTATAACAACTCTATAGTCACCGTAATTATATTGTCACCATTCATACATAGTCACCGTAGTCACCATTGTCACCATTATTACATGTCACCATAAGTCACCATGAATATAAGTCACCAAAGTCACCACGAATATAAGTCACCATTAGTCACCATGAATATAAGTCACCATAAGTCACCATAGTCACCTTGAATATAAGTCACCATTAGTCACCATGAATATAAGTCACGATTAGCCTCAGTTTCTATCTTATTTCCTAAGCATGTGGGATAATAATAAAGAGAAACCTAAAGCATATTAGGACTATTTTCCCCCTCCTTGGAAGTTCGGAGTCCAAACCCTTGCTTTCCATATCTACTTTCAAATCTAATACGTCCAAACCACACTTTAGCCCTCAAGTCTTAATACCATACAGCGACGAGAATCCCGTCTTATTGCACTTTCCTTAGCCAAAACTTACTTTCCACAATATTTTCTTCCTAAACATCCACAACCCTTAACCTCGAATCAACTAAATCATCAATGAATCCGAGCCATTAAAACACTAAAGCTCATTTTAAACTCACCTCTAAGATGCGTGGAAGAAACACCGCTCGTTGGATGCGTGACCGGTTGCTCGTGGTTCAAACCTACAAAGTAAAATATACAACTAAACATATTAATTTCTAAACCACGAACGAATAACCAATAGCTAAAATAAGCATCAAAATGTTCCCAGAAACACTATGGAGCTCACAGCCAAGGCAAGAGAAAAAGATCGAGTTTCGGTTTTCGATTAATATTTAAAGAAAGCACTTTCCAAAATAACAAAACCCAATTAAGGAACCCTCTATTTGGAATATTTCAAAGGGCTCGGGTTTTCCATATGACTCGGGTTTAGATTCAAAACAATAACCTCAACCAAAATGATTTTCCTTAACTATAAATCACCAACGACACCCAAGAAAAACGAATCGAAGCTTAAACGCAAAATCGGGAAAAAAGAAACCTAAAACCCCATTTCTTCTTTACCTCATATCTCCTGAATATGGAATGGATCAACTCCCATAGCGAATCCTACGGGATGTCCTCATGCATTCATGCTTATGATCGATGAGATAGAGAATCAAGATGTTTTATATTTATGCAAAGTTTATTTATTTTTCTTATTTATGTCGTAACAAGTTAATGGATGAGGATTGACTACGAGTGTTAGTAATATCATCATTTGGAGAATTTAGAATGAAAATATCTAAAGTTTGGAGAACTTTAGGATTGATTGTGTCAGGTAAATTGGACACAATTCGGAATACGAGTTTGAGGTCTATCCTTACTTTTTATTCTTATTATTCTCATTGTGCTTAAGTTGTTAGCTCATGATATTACAAAAATTTCAGGTAATGCTCTGGCTAGAGGTCGAGGGAGATGAGATGGTGCTGCATGATCGAGGGATGAAGACTTTGGGATGGACTAGGTGGTTGTAAAAATCCATGTACATGGTTTCGTGAATTTTATATAATTTTGGAGTTGTATATTTGTAAATGGCTCTTAAGAGCTTTAGTCTTTACTTTTATGTTTATAAATCATTTTGAACTCCTTATAGGAACTTTGAGATGACCCGTCACTTTTAAATAAATTAAATTCAGAGAAAACAGCGGAAGTCTTTTATTTTTAGAAAATTTTGCGTGGTTTTGTTTGAAAGTTGGCATGCCGAAAACCTGTTTACATCCTAATTTTTCAATCTAATAAATTCACATGGACTTTAAGTCCAATTCAGGAGTTCAAATAAATCATATCATAAAACCACATCAAAAGCTCTTATGAGCTAAATACAACATCAAAGTTTTAAAATTCATCAAAATAAAGACATAAACTTTACAAACAAAAGTGTCCATCTTGAGGTCAGCATCCCTCGATCACGCAGCACCACCTCCTCTCCCTCGACCTCTAGCCAAGGCACTACCTGAAATTGGTCGTAATATCATGAGCTAACAAACTAAGCCCATTGAGAATAATAAGCATAAAAAGTAAAGATAGACCTCAAACTCGCATTTCGATTTGTGTCCAAATAATCTAACACCATACACTCCTAAAATCATCCAAACTCTAGGTGAATTCATTTTTACATTCTCTAAAGGATGATACTACTAACTCTCGTAGTCTTAATCTCATCAAAAATTCTTGTTATGACATAAACAGGAAAAGTAAATAACTTTTCATAACAATATAACATCTCGATCCTCTGTCCAGGATATATATATTTTCATCAATCATATGCATAAAATGCATGAAGAAGGAAATGCGGACAATTCCCGAAGGGTCCAACATTCTCAGCCTTCTTTTCTTTCTCATTTTCATTCTTTTTCTCAGAAGGAAATGCGGACAATACCCGTAGGCTCCAACATTCTGTACTTCTTTTCTTTCTCATTTTCATTCTTTTTCTCAGAAGGAAATGCAGACAATACCCATAGGCTCCAACATTCTGTACTTCTTTTATGCGAGATGTCATGGTGCAATATGCCATGGTGTGAGATGAAATGATATGCTCGCACATACTTACAAAAGTAAATAAAGTAAAGTGCGAATAATAAAGTAACTGAAATAAACATAAAGTAAATGACATAAAGTAAATGACATTAAGTAAAAAAAAGAAATAGATTGTAACCTCGAACGAACGATATGTCGATCGAACTCCGGTATCAATAATAAAAGTACAATCATTACTTAAACGATTAACTATACCTTCCAGGATTCTAAACTTTCAATAATCCGAGGTTCTATTAATCGTTCTAATTACAAGTTGGATTCTTAACTTCCAATGTTCCAACCTTAGTTTCGTATCAAAACTAACTTAGAATCTTTTAAGATTCAAAGCTTTCCTCGAGAACTCCTAAGTTCTCACTTAAAGGATTAACTCCTAATCCTAAGGGCACTAACTCACTTTACTCTAATCTTAGATTCGGATTCTAGTCTTAGTTTCAAACTCTACAAACCTTCACACTCATTCGATTTCTATAATTACTTTAAATCCTAACTATTCTCACCTTAATTAAAAGATGTCTTTGCTCCTAAGTCCGAAGGAGCGATCAAGTAAGCGATTCAAAAACACCTACAAGGAATTATATCATACAATCAATAATTAACCAACTATCGATTAAACATCAACCAAACGTATAAAACAACGAAAAACCCAACAAAATCCCACAAGAGGCCCACGGCCTTAGCATCAAAATTGGGTCTCGGTTTTGGTTTTCCGGCTTTTTGGCAATTTAAATTCGTTTTGAGTTGGTTTTAAGCAAATTCGATATTCCCGATTTCAATGGGTATCGATAATTAGGGTTTTTGAACATTAATCCCTTTCCCGAATCGAATTTAAATAAACATTCATTCATTAATTTCTAACCCAAAATCAAAGGGTAAAATTCAAACGGGAAGGGTTTTGACTGAAACTCGGTTTTAGGGTTATGGGATAGTTTCCAAAAACACGTAAAACTACTCCCGAATAGACAAATACTGAGTTTCACGGCAAGAAATCGAAAGAAAACAAAGAAAACTCCATTAAAACACTATTTAAAGAAGATAGTCAATAGTGTTTTTAGATATTTTGCAATTTTGGAAATTACGACTTTGCCCTTTTTAGACTTTTGGCTTAAAAACGAATCCCGAACATCTCAAACTATCCCAATGGTGATTAATAATTATTAATTGGCCCGTTAATAATTATTAATACCATTAAAACGTATTTAAACAAATAAAGCCATTAAATGGAATTAAAATGAAATAAACTACTAAATTCTAATTCAATGATAAATAAATAAATTTTAATTACTTAAATTAAAATAAAATAAATAAAAGTTTTTTTTTTATCACAAAATAACGGGACGTTACAAACTTAATGTTCCATGTGTTTTTAGATGTCTGAATTTAAGATGTAAAAAGGTTTTGGCTAGCCAACTTTCAAACAAAACCACACCAATTTTTCTTAAAACAAAAGACTTCCGCTGTGTTTTCTAATTTAAGTTATTTAAAAGTGACGGGTCGTCACACCTTGATGTCAAGTTATGATTGATGATATTTATGTGATAATGACTGATGGCATGTAGAAATGGTAATTTGGCCTTAACCTCGAGTTTAGAATGTTTGGGAGTATAGTATGGGTATTGGAGAGTATGCTAAGACTTTGGACAGAATTTTCGATGTGAAATTTGTCTATAGAATTACATGCTCTGTGACGACCCGTCACTTTTAAATAAATTAAAATCAGAGAAAACAGCGGAAGTCTTTTAATTTACGAAAAATTGGCGTGGTTTTGTTTGAAAATTGGCATGCCGAAAACCTGTTTACATCCTAATTTTCACATCTAATAAAATCTCATGGACTTTAAGTCCAAATCAGGAGTTCAAATGTTTCATCACATAAAAACCACATCAAAAGCTCTTATGAGCTATATACAACATCAAAGTGTTTGAAAATTCATAAAGTATTAACATATACTTTACAAAACCAATAAGTCCATCTCGAGGCCAGATCCCTCGATCACGCAACGACCACCTCCTTCTCCTCGACCTCTAGCCAAGGCATTACCTGAAATTGGTTGTAATATCATGAGCTAACAAACTAAGCCCAGTGAGAATAATAAGCATAAAAAGTAAATATAGACCTCAAACTCGCATTCCGATTTGTGTCCAATAAACCGACACAATCCTTCCTAGAATTCTCCAAAGTCTAGGTCATTCTAAGTCATATTTTCCATTTGATGAAACTAATTAGCACACTTAGGCTAATTGTTCATCCTTTAACTTGTTATAACATAAAGTAAGAAAAGTAAATGACTTTGCAAAAAAAAAAAAATAACATCTCGACTCTCTTTCTCATCTATCATATGCATAAAAGTAATGAGTACATCCATAGGATACGCAATTGCCATTTATGCATGTAATGAAGGTAATGTGGATTTTTACAAACTATCCACCCTTATCCTTATGCATGAAGGTAATGTGGGAATCCACTCATCCACCATTCAACCTTATGCATGATGAAGGTAATGTGGGAATCCACTCATCCATCATTCACCTTATGCATGAAGGTAACGTGGGAATCCACTCATCCACCGTTCCTTTCATTCTTTTCATTCTTTTCTTTTTCTCTTTTCAATGATGCGAGATGTTGTAGTATAATAAATAATGGTGCAAAATGTTATGCATATGCTTGCATATGCTTGTACAATTAAATAAAGTAAAGTAAATGATAAAGTAATTAAAATACACATAAGGTAAATGGGCATAAGTAAAGACATAAAGTAAATGACAAAAAGTAAAATAACCGAGAAACTCGAATGAACGATATGACGATCGAACTCCGATATTAGTAATAAGATTAGAATCATAATTTAAACGATTAACCTATGTCCTCCGGATTCTATACTTCCAAATAACCCGAGGTTCTATTAACCGTTTTAAATTACAAGTTGGATCATTTTGACTTCAAAATAATCCAACCTTAGTTTTATAACGAAACTAAGTTAGAATCTTCTAAGATTCAAAGTCTTTCTCGAGAATTTCTAAGTTCTCACTTAAAGGATTAACTCTTAATCCTAAGGGCACTAACTCACAACCCTCTAATCTTAGGTTCGGATTCTAATCTTAGTTTCAAACTCTCAAACCATCACACTAGTTTGCTTTCCATATTTAATTTAAATGCTAACTATTCTCACCTTATTAATAAGATGATTTAGCTCCTAAGTTCGAAGGAGCGATCAACCACGAAGTTCAAAAACACCTACAAACGAATTACATCGTAACAATCAATAACGAAACCAACTATCATTCAAACAATTACTAAACATACAAAGCAACGAAAACCCAATAAAACCCACAAAGAGGCCCATGGCCCTATCATAAAAAAAAACGAGTCTCGGGCTTGGTTTTTCGGCTTTTTGGCAATTCAAAATACGTTTTGAGTTGGTTTTAATCAAATTCGATAATCCCGATTTCAATGGGTATCGATGAATAGTGTTTTTGAACATTAATCCCTTTCCCGAATTGAATTTAAATAAACATTCATTCATTAATTTCTAACCCATTTTCAATCCCAAAAGGGTAAATTTCAAACGGAAAGAGTTTCGACTGAAACTCGGTTTTAGGGTTATGAAATAGTTTCCAAAAACACATAAAACTACTCCCGAATTGACAAACACCGAGTTTCACGGCCAGAAATCGAAAGAACACAAAAGCTTGAATCAATTTCCATGGAAGTTCAATGAGAATTCGAAATCTAGGGCTTACCTTAGAGAGTTGGAAACGTTCCAAGAGTGGAATGGGTAGAAAGGTCTCGGCGAGAGCTTTCCAACGCATCCGAAATCACGCAAAACGGCCAAGAAACGAAGCCGGGGCGACCGTTTCTTCCTCTTCTCTTTTCTTCCCTTTGTTGCTCGGGTTTGGAGAAGAAAATGGTGATGTTTTGGTCAAAATGAGTCAATGACTCATTTAAAGAAGATGACAAATAGTAAATAGATATTTAGGAAGTTGGAAATTACGATTTTGCCCTTTTTAAGACTTTTGGCTTAAAACGAATCCCGAACATCTCAAACTAACCCAATGGTGATTAATAATTATTAATTGGCCCGTTAATAATTATTAACACCATTAAAACGTAATTAAATAAATAAAGCCATTAAAAGGAATTAAAATGAAATAAATTGCAAATTTCTAATTTAATAATAAATAAATGAACTTAATTACTTGAATTAAAATAAAATAAATAAATAAATAAATAAAATTTTATCACAAAAATAACGGGACGTTACAGTCAACCCTCCTAAAAAGGCTTTTCGTCCCCGAAAAGTAAACTCACTAAGTGAAAAGCTGAGGATACTTTGCCCGCATATCATCCTCACGCTCCCACGTAGCTTCTTCAGACACTTGGTTCCTCCAAAGAACCTTAACCAAGCGAATCGTTTTGTTTCTCAACACCTTTTGCTCGAATGCTAAAATCTCAACTGGTGTCTCCTCATAAGACATACTAGCATCCAAAACTATCGGCTCGTGATTAATCACGTGGGAAGGATCTGCCATGTACTTCCGAAGCATAGATACATGGAAAACATTATGAACTGCCGATAAAGAAGGTGGTAAAGCCAATCGGTAAGCCACTGCTCCTACTCGATCGAGTATCTCAAATGGGCCAATAAATCTAGGGCTCGACTTACCCTTCTTCCCAAATCTCATAACACCTTTCATAGGTGCTACCTTCAAAAACACGTGGTCCCCCACCTAAAACTCAAGTGGACTACGTCGTTTATCCGCATAACTCTTCCGTCGACTCGGGCAACCCTCATCTTCTCTCCGATCAAGTCAATAGACTGACTAGTCAATCGTAACAACTCAGGCCCCAAAAGCCTTCTCTCCCCAACCTCATCCCGGTGAGTCGAGATCGACACTTTCTACCATAAAGTGCCTCAAATGGTGCCATCTCAATAGTAGCCTGATAGCTGTTATTATAAGCAAACTCTACCAAGTACAACTGAGAATCCCAACTACCTCCAAAATCAAGAACACAAGCCCTCAACATATCCTCCAGAATCTGGTTAACTCTCTCGCCTCGACCATCCGTGCTGGGGGTGAAAAGCTGTGCTAAAATCCAAGCCTGTACCCATGGCTGAATGCAAACTCTGCCAAAACTTCGAGACAAAACGAGTGTCCCGATCTGATACTATCCTCACAGGCACACCATGTAATCTAACAATCTCCCGTAAATACAACTGTGCCCATGTCTCCACTGGGTAGGTAATCCTCCCAGGTATAAAGTGCGCGGTCTTCGTCAAACGGTCTACAATCACCCAAATGGTATCATAACCCTTGGGCGTCCTCGGCAAACCACCGATAAAGTCCATGGAAATCTCCTCCCATTTCCATTCTGGCACACTCGAGAGGGTTAAGTAAACCCGATGGACTCTTTCTCAAAGCCTTGACTTGCTGACAAGTCAAACATCTACTAACGAAGTCCGCTATCTCAAACTTCATTCCAGGCCACCAATAGTGCTCTCTCAGGTCCCTGTACATCTTCGTACTACCTGGATGAATAGAGAAGATAGAACTGTGAGCCTCCTCCAACGGTTCCCTTCTAAAAGTCGATCCTAAAGGCACACATAGCCTCTATACGATACATCGAGCACGTCGTAGAGAAGGTAAAATGACTAGGAACATCGACTCGGCCTCTCTAAAACCGGCCTGCAAATGAACCTCTCCCCTCCGGGCATCAATCATCCTCTCGCCTCAAAGTAGGCCCCATGACAAACTAGCCGGACTCACGGTGACCTCGGCGATAAGCAATGTTATCTCAGCTCGCTCCATATCCCACCTCAATCTCAAAGGTAAGGCTGACAAAGCTGAAGAATGAGAAGACTTCCTACTGAGCGCATCAGCCACTACATTGGCTCTCCCAGGATGATACTGAATGTCACAGTCATAATCCTTGACGAGCTCTAACCATCTCCTCTGCCTCATATTCAATTCCTTCTGAGTGAAGAAATATTTGAGACTCTTATGGTCAGTAAATATCATAATCTTCTCACCGTACAAATAATGCCTCCATATTTTCAATGCATGCACAACAGCTGCCAACTCTAAATCATGAGTCGGATATTTCTTCTCATGCTCCTTCAACTGACGAGAAGCATAAGCTATAACTTTACCATGCTGCATCAACACACATCCCAAACCTCTGTGGGAAGCATCTGTATACACAGTCAAACCACCAGTCCTATCAGGCGACACTAGAACAGGTGCTGTCACAAGCCTCCTCTTGAGCTCCTCAAAGCTCCTCTCACAATCCTCAGACCATATAAAATCAACCCCCTTCCGGGTCAAACGTGTCAAAGCTGAAGCAATCTTGGAGAAATCTTGCACAAACCGTCTATAATAGCCTGCAAGTCCCAGAAAACTGCGAATATCAGCCACACTCGTCGGTCTAGGCCAGTTAGTAACTGCCTCAATCTTAGAGGGATCAACAGATACTCCTCTACTCGATACTACGTGGCCTAAAAATGCCACTTCCTTCAGCCAAAACTCACACTTAGAGAACTTGGCATACAATCTCTGATCTCGTAGTACCGTCAAAACCTCTCGAAGATGTATAGCGTGCAACTCCTCTGTCTTGGAATAAACCAAGATATCATCGATAAAAACAATCACAAAAGAGTCAATGAACCTCCTAAACACCGTGTGCATAAGGTCCATAAAAGCTGCAGGAGCGTTAGTCAAGCCAAAGGACATAACTACAAACTCATAATGTCCATAACGCGTCCTGAATGCCGTCTTGGGAATATCCTCATCCCGAATCCTCAACTGATGATAGCCAGATCTCAAATCTATCTTCGAAAAGATAGTGGCTCCCCTCAACCGATCAAACAAGTCATCTATCCTGGGCAAAGGATACTTGTTCTTCACCGTAACACGGTTCAACTCTCTGTAATCAATGCATAAACGCATAGAACCGTCTTTCTTCTTCACAAACAACACCGGGGCTCCCCACGGCGAAACACTTGGGCGTATAAACCCCAAGTCTAAAAGTCCTTAGAATCGCTCCTGGAGTTCTTTCAACTCACTAGGTGCCATACGATATGGTGCTTTGGACAATGGAGTCATCCCCCAGGAGCAACCTCAATCGAAAAATCAAACTGTCTCACCAGGTGGCAAACCGGGTAACTCATCGGGGAAAACATCAATGAAATCCCTCACTACCGGCACGAACTCAAACTAGCCTCCTGGTATAGAAGTGTCAACCACACTAGCTATGTAACCCAAGGCTCCATCACTCAAGCATACTAGCTTCTAACATCGATATCAAAATGGGTACCGATCTACTACTAGTCCCACGAAACGCACACTAGTCCCACATGGACTCATAAAATCAACCACTCTCTCTGTACAATCAATAGTGGCACGATTAGGCGATAGCCAATCCATACCCAAAATCACATCGAAATCAGACATAGGCATGATAATCAAAGTAGCATGCAAACAACAACCCATAAAACACAAATCATCTGTGCTAATCATACTATCGGCAATAATAAACTTCCCCACCTGGGGTAGAAACACGCATCTCAAACCCTAACCGGTGCAGACTCAAGCATAGCCGACTCAACAAATGCAGAAGAAATAAAAGAGTGGCTAGCTCCAAGAATCAAATAAAACAAAGGCCGAATGGCCTAAAACGATCAGTACCAGGTAACTACGGTACTGCGGCCTCCCGCCTCCTCTCTAGTAGCATAAACTCGGGCCGATCATCGAGCGGTGGAGGCGGTAATCGACGTGGCGGTGGAGGAAATCTCGGTGGTGGTGGAGGTAAAATCGTGGCGGTGAACAACGGTGGAAGTCAACGCTGTGCTCGACCACCCTGACCTCTACCTCTAAACTGGTCCTGCCTGGCCCGGCCTGACCTCTGCCTCGGTCATGACCCCTACCTCTAACTGGAGGAGCATACAAAGCAGGTGGTGCCTGATAAGGTCTCTGCTGCATACCCTGACCTGGGTAACCATACTGTGGTGGATGAGCCTGATAAGTCCTACAGGACCTAGATAGGTAACCCTCCTGACCACAAGTAAAACACCTAAGTGGTAGGGGAGCCTGCCTCTGTGCTCTCTACCGTCCAAATCAATCCCACCCCTAGTCTGCTGCGCGCGATATCGTCTCTGCTGTGGCGGTGGTACTCGACCAGTACGGTCATCCTCCACCTTCCTCTTATGAGAGGAAGTCTCTCCGGTAGCAGCTAGTTTGCCCTTCCTTTCTTCAGATGCCAAATCCAAAGAAAGGGCAAACTCTAAAGCCTGCTCATAGGTAGTCGGACGCAGGGTGCGTAAAAAACCCCTAATCTCGGCTCTCAGCCCTACCAAAAATCTCCTCATCTTGCTCTCAGGATCAGCAATCTGTCCAGGAGCAAATCTAGACAGTCGGTCAAACTCTCGCTCATACTCGGCCACCGAGCTATCACCCTGTTTCAGGGTCACAAATTCCACCTCCAATCTATCTCTCAAATCAGCAGAATAGTATTTCTCATAAAATTTCTCACGAAATACCTTCCAAGTAACCTCCATAGTCAAAGAAAGTGACCTATGGAGACCTCTCCACCAATATAGAGCATCATCAACCAAAGAATACGTACCACAATGGACCTTCAGATGGTCGGGCACCTGATAAACTCAAAAGCTCTCTCAACTCTATCAATCCAGGAGCTCGGCCAAAAGATGGGTCCAAAGACCTACCATTAAACTCACCAGGTGCATGTCTACTATACTCTCTCAAAAACCTAGCGACCTCGGTAGATCCAATCGATCAACCGCCACATCACTGGTCTAGGTGGTGGTACAACAGCAATACTTGGTCTACCAAAGCATCTCGCAATAATCCCAGATAATCCTCCTCGAAATATAAACTCCTCGCCCCTGAACAGGTGGCGGTACAACAGGAATCACCAGGAGGTACTATAGGAATCACAGAGTGGAGGTGGTGGTGGAGGTGTAGGGCTCCGAGCTCTGCCTCTACCTCTACCTCTCACTCCAACTCGTCTAGCCCCTCTTCTAGGAGGCATACTGAAATAAAGTCAATAAAACAAGATAAGTCACTTGTAAAAGAGGATTCACCACTCTTTTACCAAATCGAAATGAAATGCGAGTTTAAAGATAAGGTCTAGGAATACCTGGTGCTGCTGATCTCAGATGTTGACTTTCGAGAATGGACTTAAAACAAAACATGAAATACAAACATGCATCGCATGTAGTCTACAGAACCCGTCGGCTCTGATACCAACTGTGACGACCCGTCACTTTTAAATAAATTAAAATCAGAGAAAACAGCGGAAGTCTTTTAATTTACGAAAAATTGGCGTGGTTTTGTTTGAAAATTGGCATGCCGAAAACCTGTTTACATCCTAATTTTCACATCTAATAAAATCTCAGGACTTTAAGTCCAAATCAGGAGTTCAAATGTTTCATCACATAAAAACCACATCAAAAGCTCTTATGAGCTATATACAACATCAAAGTGTTTGAAAATTCATAAAGTATTAACATATACTTTACAAAACCAACAAGTCCATCTCGAGGCCAGCATCCCTCGATCACGCAAAGACCACCTCCTTCTCCTCGACCTCTAGCCAAGGCATTACCTGAAATTGGTTGTAATATCATGAGCTAACAAACTAAGCCCAGTGAGAATAATAAGCATAAAAAGTAAATATAGACCTCAAACTCGCATTCCGATTTGTGTCCAATAAACCGACACAATCCTTCCTAGAATTCTCCAAAGTCTAGGTCATTCTAAGTCATATTTTCCATTTGATGAAACTAATTAGCACACTTAGGCTAATTGTTCATCCTTTAACTTGTTATAACATAAAGTAAGAAAAGTAAATGACTTTGCAAAAAAAAAAAAATAACATCTCGACTCTCTTTCTCATCTATCATATGCATAAAAGTAATGAGTACATCCATAGGATACGCAATTGCCATTTATGCATGTAATGAAGGTAATGTGGATTTTTACAAACTATCCACCCTTATCCTTATGCATGAAGGTAATGTGGGAATCCACTCATCCACCATTCAACCTTATGCATGATGAAGGTAATGTGGGAATCCACTCATCCATCATTCACCTTATGCATGAAGGTAACGTGGGAATCCACTCATCCACCGTTCCTTTCATTCTTTTCATTCTTTTCTTTTTCTCTTTTCAATGATGTGAGATGTTGTAGTATAATAAATGATGGTGCAAAATGTTATGCATATGCTTGCATATGCTTGTACAATTAAATAAAGTAAAGTAAATGATAAAGTAATTAAAATACACATAAGGTAAATGGGCATAAGTAAAGACATAAAGTAAATGACAAAAAGTAAAATAACTGAGAAACTCGAATGAACGATATGACGATCGAACTCCGATATTAGTAATAAGATTAGAATCATAATTTAAACGATTAACCTATGTCCTCCTGGATTCTATACTTCCAAATAACCCGAGGTTCTATTAACCGTTTTAAATTACAAGTTGGATCATTTTGACTTCAAAATAATCCAACCTTAGTTTCATAACGAAACTAAGTTAGAATCTTCTAAGATTCAAAGTCTTTCTCGAGAATTTCTAAGTTCTCACTTAAAGGATTAACTCTTAATCCTAAGGGCACTAACTCACAACCCTCTAATCTTAGGTTCGGATTCTAATCTTAGTTTCAAACTCTCAAACCATCACACTAGTTTGCTTTCCATATTTAATTTAAATGCTAACTATTCTCACCTTATTAATAAGATGATTTAGCTCCTAAGTTCGAAGGAGCGATCAACCACGAAGTTCAAAAACACCTACAAACGAATTACATCGTAACAATCAATAACGAAACCAACTATCATTCAAACAATTACTAAACATACAAAGCAACGAAAACCCAATAAAACCCACAAAGAGGCCCACGGCCCTATCATAAAAAAAAACGAGTCTCGGGCTTGGTTTTTCGGCTTTTTGGCAATTCAAAATACGTTTTGAGTTGGTTTTAATCAAATTCGATAATCCCGATTTCAATGGGTATCGATGAATAGTGTTTTTGAACATTAATCCCTTTCCCGAATTGAATTTAAATAAACATTCATTCATTAATTTCTAACCCATTTTCAATCCCAAAAGGGTAAATTTCAAACGGAAAGGGTTTCGACTGAAACTCGGTTTTAGGGTTATGAAATAGTTTCCAAAAACACATAAAACTACTCCCGAATTGACAAACACCGAGTTTCACGGCAAGAAATCGAAAGAACACAAAAGCTTGAATCAATTTCCATGGAAGTTCAATGAGAATTCGAAATCTAGGGCTTACCTTAGAGAGTTGGAAACGTTCCAAGAGTGGAATGGGTAGAAAGGTCCTGGCGAGAGCTTTCCAACGCATCCGAAATCACGCAAAACGGCCAAGAAACGGCCGGGCGACCGTTTCTTCCTCTTCTCTTTTCTTCCCTTTGTTGCTCGGGTTTGGAGAAGAAAATGGTGATGTTTTGGTCAAAATGAGTCAATGACTCATTTAAAGAAGATGACAAATAGTAAATAGATATTTAGGAAGTTGGAAATTACGATTTTGCCCTTTTTAAGACTTTTGGCTTAAAACGAATCCCGAACATCTCAAACTAACCCAATGGTGATTAATAATTATTAATTGGCCCGTTAATAATTATTAACACCATTAAAACGTAATTAAATAAATAAAGCCATTAAAAGGAATTAAAATGAAATAAATTGCAAATTTCTAATTTAATAATAAATAAATGAACTTAATTACTTGAATTAAAATAAAATAAATAAAATTTTATCACAAAAATAACGGGACGTTACATGCTCCCATGTTACTCTCACTAGCATTTTTATGCTAATGTTGCTACTTTTTAATGTTTTTCATGTACGCCTCGCGGTAGAGGTCGCAGTAGAGGTGGTGGTGCCGTGTGATCGTGAGATGATGATGGGAGGACAAGGACTAGGATGTTGGCATTCGATGAATGCAAGAATTAAAGTTTCATTTGATTTATGTGTATTGCACTTAGTACATGTATTTTGAGCTCATGAGAGCATTTACGATTTCGTTATGTGTTTTGTCCATTTTGGGACTTGGAACTTTAGGGAATGCGCATTCCATAGATTTTACTACTTTTTCTGCCTTGCGAACCATGTTTACAGGTTTTGGCTAGCCCGAAATACAAACGACACCATGCCGTTTTTTCGAAAAATATAAGCTTTCGCTGTTTTCTCTGATTTTAAATTAATCTTAATTTTTGTGTCTTTACAGAAAAATTACAAATTTTTATCCTATACCCCAAAACATAGGGTTTACAAATTTTTCTACTAAAATTAAAACCCTAAGTGCCAAAGAATACCTAAATAGTCAACTAGAAAACGTCCACAATTTATATAAAACAATTATATAAAACATACATATAACAATTTTTATGCTACCCACCAAAATTTTCGAAAACATCACAATTTTGCATGATAATTAAAATTAGCTCTGATACTAATTGAAAGGACTACTTTACTAAATTAGCAGAATTTATTTAGTAACATAAAATTAACAATTAATTTAGGAACTTTTAATCATCATGCAATTGTGATAAAAACATGTAAATTCATGCTAGTTTCGAAAATAAAAAAGGCACTTGCTTACATTGAGTAAGTAATGGAGAATCAGTTGGAGGTTGCTTTACTAATTCAATCCTCAGCACCAAATCTTCTACGCTATATCTCGATCGATCAAATGAAATCCGATTGTGGGATCAAACTTTAGAAGAAATTGGAAGGAAAAAGAAATTTTTTCTTCTTGATTTTTAATGATAAAATCGGAAACTAGCTAGGGAGAGAAGGAAGAAGAGAGAATTTCAATTTCTATTGAATTGAATGGTGTGATTTATAAATGACCCAAGTCTCCTATTAATAAGAAAATAGGAATCCTAATCATATTAAGATTCTTCCATGGAGATAAACTCAAGGGGAAAATATTTTTCTCTCTTTTTCATGGTGTAGCCGAAAATTGGGAGAGAAAGAAATAAAATATTTTATCTCCTTTTATTTGCTTTATATTGCGTAAATAAATCTATGTAATTATTTTAGGATATAATTCAAATAATTATTTTCCATTAAATAATATATATGGCCGAATTTATTAATAATAATTAATAAATAAATCTAATTTATTTAATAAATTATTTTGGGCCAATTCCAATTGGGTTCATTAATCCAATTGGACTAGAAACTCTCTCTTAAATTAATAAGACCAACTTAATTAATTATTACATATTAATTATTTACTAATGACCATTTAAATAAAATGCTTTATTTAAATAATTAATAATATTAATATTTTCTCCCAACTAAAATTATAAAAGATATTTAATTATTAATTTCCATTTCAATAATTTTCAATATTTAAATAATTAAATATAAATATTTTAGTTAATATTTTGATTATTAATTAAGAGTTTTAAATTAATCATTAATTTCAATTTAAATAAAATTAATTATTTAAATAAATAATAATTGCCAATTAATCTCAAGTTATTAATTACCATTTAAATATACTCAATATTTTAATAATTAATAATGTTTTATTATTAATTTCCTGCTTAAATAAACACATTATTTAAACAATTAAAATTTAATTACCGTTTAAATGTTCACAATACTTAAACAATTAATATTGCCTATTTAAGTAATTACTTAAATTATTCATTTCTTCAATTTGATTTCACGACTACGATATTTGGGCTTTGTATAGGGACCTGATGGACCTATAGATCATGGGCTTTATAATTAGCTAATTAAGTGGTTAACTCATAATTAGTCAATTACTTATTATCTAATTATGAATATTTCCACTATATATTTATAGCTGAACTCCCTTCACTATAGATGAGTTATGCCCATTTAGTTTATCTTTTATTTATATTTGTGATATATCCTTCATGTGCCATAATTACAAGTGGATTAAATTTATCGTTCTACTACTGTAATTACCGCTTTATCAGTATGTTCCCACTGATTCTCCAATGAACATTATTTGTAGTCAAACTATAGATAATATACTTCTGTGATCAATAGAAGTCGTGGCGCCACTTATTCATGTCTCGAATAAGCACATTAAGAGAGTTTCCTAAAGTTCCTAAAATGTTTAGGAATCCCACTGATACAGTTAATTTATAGGTAATTTATGAACTCCATCTCGTATAAATGAATTCCCAGCTACTATTTCTTATTTTCTCAAAACATGAGTGTATTGAGCATTCACTCAGATCGCTCTCAACAATGTGAATCAATGAACATAACTCCATGAATAGGAGTTCACATTTCACTCAGGATTGAGATCTATCACGATTGATAAACTTAGTTTGATATTTTGATCATTTCTCTTAAATGGTACTAATGAGAAATTGATTAAACATCGTGGTCCTGTCTTATACAATCAACATTGTATATGATACTTCCATTTCATGTCTCCCATATGAATGATCCAAATAATATCATTTGTCTATATACAAAAAGGCAAGCTATCAACAATGTCACCAGGATAAAGTTCCCAAACATTATCCAATTACTCTAGACAATTTTAAGTTACTCATCTCGACTTTTATCCACTCGTATGACTCACATACTTAGTTCTGATTTCATAAGAGTAAGTTTGGGTACTATTTGAATGTTTGATATCAATATATTTTCATATATTACTAATATCGTTCATTGAATCAATGTAGATAAATATAAGAACTTTTGTTTTTTTATTTAATTTATTCGAAATAAATTATCTTTATTAAATAATTGCAAATTCTAGGACACATTCCTAACTGGGAAGTGCATCCCCGACCCCGCCCCGTTACCATCCCTAGTTATATCCCAAAAACCCTTCGAGTGTGCTATGGTTTCTTTGACTTTGATCAATTTTTTCTTTGTTAATTCATCGTTGTAGGTTGTATTCATCATGGTTCTTGAAATTAGATAAGTTTCGAAAAGTTGTGATTATTTCCCTCAGAAAGATTGTAAGGGTTCTTGGAAAAAGGAGAAGTAAGGTTCTTAAAAACTCAATTCAAGGTGAGTAAAATTTTTCTAAATGATTGGTAATCTTGTGGATTGTTTCTTTTTCATTTAATAAGTATTACAATGCTGATTTTGGAGGATTTAGAATGATTTTAAGCATATTGTGGAGTGTTTTTGCTAAACTAAAAGTGGCATAAATTTTATGTTAAAGTGTTGAAAAATTGGATTTTGCATGCATAAACTAGTTTTTTTCAGTGATTCGGAAAACATAATTGTGGTCTTTAGTTTATCGTTATATTATGTTCCAACATGATTTTGGTTGTTTTAAAGATGTTAAAATGCTACTGAAAATTTAGATTAAATTATGAGAAAAGTGGAATATTATAAGCATGTAAGACTCATTTGGTGATGTAGTGTTGTGTGAACTTTATGGTATCCATGATTTATGTTTTCTAGCATTTTTTTGATGAGTTTATAGTATGTAAACGGTGCTGGAAATACTTGAAAGTTTATTGCAGGTTTGGTGCCCAATAAGATAGGAAAACTACACTAGTTTAGGATAGTTTTAAGGCCGTGAATGTGAAATTTTTCCAGAATTTAGAATTTTTATGTTTAAGCCTTGGAAAAGTGAGTTTTGTGGAGAAACAATGTTTCTAGGCTAAATATTGAATTTAGGCTTGTTAAACATTTTGGTAGTGAAGTTTTTTAAATCATATTGCTTCGAATTCTTGGGTAATATGGTTAGAGGTTCGCATTAAGTAAGGCCTTACTTAATGAAGAATAAGCCATTAAGGGAGATTATTTAGTTATGCATGATTTAATAACATTTAACGGGGCAGGTTCATTTCATGCGTTTACATGGAAAAGAATATACATGTAGGTTCTCTTATGTACTTTGCAAATACATAAGAAGAATATTTTCGAAAGGTTTAAATTGTGAAAATGTGACGACACAGCTTATTAAATAAGCCTAAGCCGCGAGTACGCAAGGCTTAAGCATGGGACTAAACACTTTTTTTTAAACAAAACGATAATCAACCTGGATACAGAATCAGAGTGGAAACTTTCAAAAGAAATCCTGTCTTATAACAAATCTTGGCACATCTGCCCTTTTTAAACTATCTAGTATACTTTTAAACATAAAAAGTACGTGGTGCACCGAAAACAAGTTCTTACAATCGTTTGAAACATACATAGTTATTTACAAATGTTTCAAAGGACTTGACTCTGAACCAAGAACACCAAACGATCCACACGCTACTTCCATAACAAACTTTGCATATCCATTGCCTAATCCAAAAGCTCCCATGCCGAAGCATCAACGAGCACAACCTGCCATGCCTCGACCACGACCCCCAACGGTACCTGAAAGGTGATATAGAGCACCTTTGAGCATGAAACTTAGTGAAAGTAAAAAGAATTAAAGTCATGATATGCGATGCTCGGAATGATATGCTTAAACGGAAACAAACACTAATGTATGCATAAAACGTGCTAGGAAGTGTAAACATGTATGTTTGATCAATTCGTTTGCTTTTCAAGTTCGAGACCAAAACGGGTCAACATCTTTCAATCCAGTACCCCAATCCATCATGCCTTCCAAACCCAACGGGCAAGACACGTCAATCTTTCCTCAAGCCAATACTATTTGCCTTACACTTTCAAAATCTATATCTAATTCCGTTACACTTTCCTCGTATCTTACAATGCACATTCATGAAGAAAAAATAAATATGAATACATAAGAATGATCAAGAACTTAAACATGTATTTTTAACTAAACCATTGGGATTTCAATCCCATAAGCATGTCGAGCAACAACAATCATTTCGACACCATATTTCACTATACCTTCCAACCAACATTTCTTTACATACATAATTCCCGCGCCTCACTACGCGCATTTCACATACCATCACAGGTATCACTCGAGCTGTAGCTCTTTTAATTCTTACAGGCTATCGTAATAGCAACTCTAGCATCAAGGCCATCCACCACATAGCGCCTCGGAGCTACATAATATCCGCCAAGGTAACCACACGTAACGTCCAACATTTACTAACCATTACATGGGTTACGACCCCATGGCCATGCAACAAACGAATGATATTCATGAATGAGATGAAATGTAAATGAACATGTTTTCTTTGCAAATTCTCATCGAATATGAACTTAGGCATAACGGGTACAAGTAAGATAATCCTCCATTCAGCATATGACTTAATCTTTCTTCATGACACTTTCAAAGAGTTCATCTAGCATATAAAGTCACACTTTAAGCATTTTATCTTCCGTCTTGACTATGCATGACTCGTCAAACAATAATTGAAAGCATATCGAAAATAAATGAATATAAAACCCAATTCAGTATATGACTAATGCAAATAACCATGAAAAATAAATGCAATAATCATGTAAGAACAGCTCAAGTTATATGTAAAAGCAAAGTTGGTTTTAGGAAATTCCGCTTTTCCCAAACTCTCAACAACATGCCAAGCTTAGCCCTCATCTTTCGTTTCTTTCACAACCTCTGTTTCCCTTTAATTTCAAACACCAATGAACTCCAAATCAGACATATTCATCACTAGCAATCAATTCCACACCATCTTACTAACAAGCATAAAAAAAATATAATTATAAAAAAAATATAAACTATACCAAACATATTAAGACTCATAACAATATAATTATCTCAGCCCAACACAATTAAACACAAACTCAAATCCGGTTAGTGGAAAAAGTCGCAAAACTAGTCAATTTTAATGTGAAACTTTCGAACAAAAGGAAAACTATCATAAAATCATTGGGTTGTTCTCCTAAAGTGTTTTTCTAGTAAAATATATACATATAATCACCCAAAAATTCCATAATTCATAATCTTTCAATATTAGTCAAGAAAACACAAAATTAAGAAAACTAGAAGCTTGGGAAAATTATCATTAATGGAGGTTTGAAAGCTTGACATCCTTGGCTTCCATCCTCTAAAGAATTCTTACAAAGTAAAACTTAGAGCTTGAAAGCGAGAAATGTGGATGATTTTCCAGAATTGAAAATTAAAGAAACCCAAGCATGAAGTAGTCTAGAATATCAATCAAGAACTACCCAAAACCTCCATGGAAAAACCTAGAAAAAGCTTAAGTTCTTAATTTGAATTCTTACCTTGAAGCTTTTAAATCAATGGATTCTTTCTTGAATCCTCCTAACTTGATGTTCCTTTAACAAATCAACAAAAAATCATTTGATTCAACAATTTTTCATGAAATTTTGAAGTGGAGAAAACTCACATCTTTAAAGAAAAGGCTTACAGTGGGGAAGAAGAAGAAGAGAAAATGAATTTTATTTTTTTTCCTTTTTAATTTCACTCATATACACATTTGAATAGCTGAGTTTAAAGTTCGGTAATTGTACAATAGTCCCTCCATCTCTTCACATAACATACAAGGTCATCCAACTCACATCCTTTGCAACTTGGTCCTTGCTCTTAGTATTAATTGCTAACTAGCCCTTTCTCCTTAACTAACCATGGTTAAAAGCTCCTTTCAAGTAATTTTCCACCCTTGGTTAGCTTTTAACGATTGTTAACCACCAAATAACAAAAACAAAACTAGAAAATAAATTCTAAAATAATTAAAATAATCACAACAACCTTAAACTCAAGAAATTTTCACTAAACCTTCTCTATCGAACCAACCAAAATCCTGGGGCGTTACATAAAATGTGTGTTTAATCCTTTTTTAGTGGATTCTATCTTTGTTTGCGAATAAAGAGTAGCATTAAGGCATTGGGTTAAGTGATGGAATGGAATAGTTTGAGTGAAAAGTTTGGAATTCGGTGAGGCTGATTGTAGACTTAATGAACTTAGAACTTCTCATGTCATTATTAAATATTTAGTATTTTTCTACTCATTGGGCGTAGCCTCATGATGCTACACTATTTTTTGTAGGTAAAAAGAAGAAGAAAGCTAGCAACTGATGACGCTCGTGGCAGGTGGAAGAAAAAGTAAAGATAATATTTTCCATGTAATCTTATATCAATTTCTAAATTCATAATTTAAAATATGGAGATAATCTTAGAAAAGATTATTTCCTTATCTTAAATATTTGATTTTCTGAATTTATATAAGAAGATAAATATCTTAAAATATTTTACCATATCCTACCTCTTTTCTCTTCTTTAGGTGTGGACCACATGGATGGCAGGGAAAAAATTTCTTCCCCTCTTTCATATGCCAATGGCGATTTCTCCATGTAGGGTAGGTAAATATTACAAATTTTTATCCTATACCCAAAAAATTTAGGATTTACAAATTTTCTACTAAAATTTAAAATCCTAAGTGCTTCAAGAATACCTAAAAAGTCAACTAGCAAACCTCTACATATTATATAGAACACAATTTATATAAAAGATACATAAAACGATTTTTATGCTACCCACCTAATTTTTGAAAACATCTCAAATTTTCATGATAATTAAAGACTGGCTTTGATGCCGAATGAAGAGACTACTTTACTAAATTAGCAAAGTTTTATCTAGTAACACAATTAACTTTTAATTTATAATCTATTAACATCATGCAATTGTGATTAAACATTCGACTGAAAAGTTAAGGCTTTTTGAAAAATCACTTACATTGAGTAAAATATGGAGAATTTGTTGGAGGTTTCTTTACAACATCAATCCACTGCACTAAGTCTTCTACGCTATATCCCGATTGATCAAGTAAAACCCGATTGTGGGATCAAAATTTAAAAGAAATTAAGAAGAAGAAGAAATATCTTCTTCCTAAAATAGACTATGAAAATTTGCAAGGCCTAGGGAAGAAGAGGAAGAGATAAGTTCAATTTCTAGGAATTGAATTGTATGATTTATGAATGACCCAAGCCTCCTATTTATAGGCTAATGGAATATCTAATCACATTAGAAAAGTTCCATGGAGATAAACAAAAAGAAAAAATATTTTATCTTTACTTTATTGTAAGGACCCGAATTCACTCAAAAACCTTAAATCAGAATAAACAGCGGAAGACTTGATTTTTTGAAAATTTGGCATGGTGTCGTTTGTATTTTGAACAAGCCAAAAATCTGAATACATAGTTCTCAAGTAGAAAAATCAGAAAAAACATAGAAATGCGTATTTATGACAATTTTAAGTTCTCAAAAGACTTCAAACAGCATAAAATAGTCAAATGCTCTTTCAAGACCAAAATAACACAAATAATCCAAAAGGGGACAATTTAAGTGTTTTAAATAAACTAAAGTTCATGCATTCCCAGAATGCTCAAATGACCAAGTCCATGTCCATTCCATCATCCCGCGATCACACAACACTACCACCTCTACCACGGCCTCTACCTCGAGGCATACCTGAAAAATTTAATGTGTACCAACATTAGCATAAAATGCTAGTGAGAGTAAAATGGAGGCATGTAATCTTATGGACGAATTTCACATCGGAAATTGTGTCCAAAGTATTAGCATGCTCTTTACTACCCATTCTATACTCCCAAACAACTTATACCCAAGTTTCAAACCATTTCCCAAATCCACATTCTACATGTCACCAAAAGGACCATTCTTACCATCAATCATCAATTGCAATCATCACACATTGCAATTCCAACATTCATAAATAAAAGGAAATGCAAGAAACATTATCAATAATCCATACACATAACACTCATGTACTCCATCTAATGAATTCGAGTACATTCATAGTTTCTCATTCCAGTGATACATATACTCCATCTAAAGAATCCGAGTATATTCATAATTTCTAAATCAAGTGATCACATGCTTCATCTAAATAATCTAAGTATAGTTCACTATTCCAAATTAGGTCACACGCATACTCCATCTAAAGAATCCGAGCAAGGTTTACAATGTCCCAATTAAATGACACTCATACTCCATCTAAAGATTCCGATTATAGTTCATTATTTCACAATTACTGAACACACACACATACTCCATCTAATGAATCCAAGTATGGTTTACAAGTCAACAAATACGTGGTTCCCAATAAAGAAAATTGCAAAAAAGAAAGGTACACGTGTAAGAACATTAAATCATGCATTAATATTACTATGAGAAAAAAAGAATACGAAGGAAACACAAACAGTAATGAAAATCGGAAAACACCCGATCTACTAACGGTATAACCCAATGTTTAGTTTCCCATAACCAAATTCCATGTTTCACTCTTAAGCTTACTTTCCTCAAACTAACCCGAATACTACACTTCCTCTTAAAACAACCAGTTACAGTCATCAACTTAACTATTCATTCTGAATCTCTATCTAAAACTCCAAAAGCAAAGTCAAAGAGTAAATCACAACACTCACACCCAAAATCATCAAAGCAACCAATGTCCTCTTAGGATCCCAAATTCCACAATCCCTCCTAAACTCAAACAAACAATTCGTCATGCAATTTATACATAAAACTCCACACAACCACTTTAAACTCACCCTGAAATTGTAGTCGATCCTTCGGCGCTAGAGGATTGAATTTGCAAATGGTTACCGAAACCTACAAATCAATTACACCTAATATACATTAATTTCACAAGTCAAACAACGATTGATAGGAAATTAATTAAACACGAAAACAGCCCGGTATTGGCTCAAGAGGGTGATTTTGGAAAACAAGGAATTGTCGGGTTTTAAGCAATTTGTTGGTTTTAGGCACTTTTAGGTTGATTCAAACAATCAGTAAAATTAATTAAGGGTCTAGGGCTTAAAATCATCCACCCATATAAAAGGAAAATAAATTAAATCAACTTCAAGAACATCCATAGCAGCCCACGACTATGAGGGGTCTAAAGAGGTCAGGTTTTAGCTCGATTTGGTCTAAGGTCTAAGGGAAAACGAAAAATAAACTTCCAAATAAAATTCCATTAACAAACCTTCAAATTTTTAGAAAAGAATTGAAGATTTAGTCTTACAATTTTATTTAGAACTAAAAACTGTGAAAATCCTAAAAACTTACTTTTCTAGGGCTTTCCTTGGAGAGAGGGATGTTCCCCAAGAGTAGAATGGGTAGAAAGCCCTCATCAAGACCTTTCCAATGCAACCAGAATCAAGTAAAACGGAGAAGAATCGAAGAAAACCCCACCCTAGGAATCTGTAAGGGCGGCATGGACCATGGCAAAGAAGGAGAGAAGGGAATTTTGATTTTTTGTGATTTTTGGAAGATGATGAATAGTGATTTTGGTTTCAAGGGTTTTTCTCTTTTGGACAAAAATACCCTTCATTTCTCTTTTAACCTTAACTAAGGCCCGTCCTTGGACCGTAATGAATTCTCATTAACATCTAAGATAATTAAACTAGCTAAGGGTGATTAATGATTATTAAGTGGCCCGTTAATAATTGTTAATGATCCAAACCTTTAAATTAAAACAAACAGAAATTAAAATCTAAACTAAATTAATTACTTTAAATTAAATAACTAAACGGAATTCAATAAATTAAAAAAAAAATAACTTAAAAGAAATTCACCTCAAAATAACGGGACGTTACAGTCAATCCTCCTAAAAAGGCTTTTCGTTAATGAAAAGTAAACCTTCAAGGAAAACAAGTGAGGATACTTGTCCTTCATCTCGTCCTCGCGTTCCCATGTAGCCTCGTCCGACATTGGTTCCTCCAAAAAACCATTGCGAAAACGATCATCTTGTTTCTCAACACTTTTTGTTCCGATGCTAGGATCTCCATCGGTGTCTCCTCATAAGACATGTTAGCATCAAGAACAATGTGCTCGTGATCACTTATATGAGATGGATCTTCCATGTATTTTTGAAGCGTCAATACATGGAAAACATTGTGAACGGCCGACAAGGAAGGTGGTAGAGCTAGGCGATACGCTACTGCCCCAACTCGGTCAAGAATTTCAAATCATTCGATAAACTAGGGCTCAACTTTCCCTTCTTCTCGAATCTCATCACACCCTTCATAGGCGCTACTTTTAAGAACACATGATCTCCAACTTCGAACTCAAGTGGACTATCGACATAACTTTTATGTCAACTTTGGGCAATCCTCAACCTCTCTCTAATCAAAGCGATAGACTCACTAGTAATATGTAACAACTCAGGTCCCAAAAGTATCCTCTCCCCAACCTCATACCAATGAGCGGGAGAACGACACTTCCTACCATAAAATGCCTCAAATGTTGCCATCTCAATGGTAGCCTGGAAACAGGTATTATACGCAAATTCCGCCAAGTACAAATGTGAGTCCCAACTACCACGGAAGTTTAAAACACAAGCCGTCAACATATCCTCCAATATCTAGTTAACTCACTCTGTCTGACAATCGCTCTGAGGATGGAAAGCCGTGCCAAAATCCAAACTGGTACCCATGTGGAATGTAAACTCCTCCACAACTTCGACACAAACCGAGTGTCCCAATCTGATATAACCCTCACCGGCACACCATGCAATATAAAAATCTCCTTCAAGTACAACTATGCCCAAGTTTCAACTAGATAAGTAATCCTTCATAGTATAAAGTGTGCGAACTTTGTCAAACGATAAACAATCACCCAAATGGTATCATACCCCTTGGGTGTTATAGGCAAACCTCAAATGAAATCCATTAATATCTTCTTCCATTTCCACTCGGGTGTACTCAAAGGATTATGAAAACCCGATGGGCTCTTCTTTAAGGCCTTGACTTGCTGACAAGTCAAACATCTACTCAAAAACTCCGCAATCTCAAGCTTCATCCCGGGCCACCAATAATGCTCCCTCAAATCTTTGTACAACTTGGTGCTACCCAGATGAATAGAGAAGATAGAACTGTGAGCCTCTTTCAATAGTTCCTTCTGAAAAGTCAAACTCAAAGGTACACAAAGCCTCTGATGATACATTAAGGCACTATCGGAAGAAAAAGTAAACTGACTAGGCATATCTGACTCCGCCTCTAGAAAGTCGGCCTACAAATAAGCCTCATCCCTCTAAGGCTCAATCATCCTCTGTCTCAGGGTAGGCCTTACCGTCAAATTAGCTAGACTCACTGTAACCTCGACAGTAAGAAAGGCTATCTTAGGAAGCTCTAAATCCCACCTCAATCTCATCAGAAAAGCAAACAAGTGCGAGACTTCCTGCTAAGTGCATCCACCACTACATTGGCTTCCCCGGGATGATATTGAATATCACAATCGTAGTCCTTCACAAGCTCCAACCAACGTCGTCACCTCATGTTCAATTTCTTCTGAGTGAAGAAATACTTGAGGCTTTTGTGATCGGTGAATATCAAGATCTTCTCTCCATACAAGTAGTGCCTCCATGTTTTCAAAGAATGCACAACTATCGCTAACTCCATATTCTTAGTCGAGTACTTCTTCCCATACTGCTTCAAATGGAGGGAAGCATAAACTATAACTTTCCCGTGCTGCATCAAAATGCAGCCAAAACCCTTCTTAGAAGCATCAGTGTAAATCGTCAACCCACCACTCCTATCGGGTGATACTAGAACAGGTGCCGTCACAAGTCTCTTCTTGAGCTCCTCAATGCTTTTCTCACACTCCTCGGACCATACAAAGTCCACTCCCTTCCTCGTCAAATGTGTCAAAGACAATTCTATCTTAGAAAAGTCTTGCACAAATCATCTATAATGATCAACAAGCCCAAGAAAATTGCGAATCTCCGGTACATTAGTTGGTCTAGGCCAACTACTAACCGCCTCAATCTTGGAGGGATCAACCATCACTTCTTTATTACAAACCACATGGCCTAAGAGTGCCACTTCCTTTATCCAAAACTCACACTTAGAGAACTTTACATACAACTTTTGTTCTCGTAACTCCGTTAAAACATCCTCCAATTGTATGGAATGCAACTCCTCGGACTCGGAATATATTAGGATATCATCGATAAACACAATAACAAATGAGTAAATGAACCTCCTAAACACTGTGTGCATAAGATCCATAAAAGTTGCTGGCACGTTAGTCAGAGTAAAAGACATATCCACAAACTCATAGTTTCCATAGCGCGTCCGGAAAGCGGTCTTGGGAATATCATCCTCCTGAATCCTCAACTGGTGATAACTCAATCTCAAATCTATCTTCGAAAAGAAAGCAGATCCCCTCAACTTATCAAATATATCCTCAATCCTTGGCAAATGATATTTGTTTTTTACAGTAACTCGGTTCAATTTTTAGTAGTCGATACACAACCTCATTGAATCGTCTTTCTTTTTCACAAACAAAATGGGTGCTCCTCACATTAACACACTAGGGTGAATAAACCCCAATTCTAAGAGCTTTTGCAACTGAACCTTGAGCTCCTTCAACTCAGCTGGTGCCATACGATAAGGTGCCTTGGACAAAGGGGTCGTTCCAGGTATCAACTCTATCTGAAAATCCATTTCCCTCACCAGCGGTAACCCGAGTAACTCATCAGGGAAAACATCAGGTTAGTCCCTCGTAACCGATACAAAACCTAGAGTAGTCTCACTAACTGATATGTCAACTACGCTAGCTAAGTAACCCCACGCACCATCACTAAAAAATGATATAGCCTGAACTGTAGAAATAACTGAAGGAGCTACTCTACCACGAGTCTCATAGAATCGATAACTAGTCCCATATAGACCCACAAAGCTTACAGTTTTAGTACTAAACCCTATATTAGCATGGTTGGAAGATAACCAATCCATGCCCAATATAATATCAAAGTCACACATCGGCATCACAATCAAATCACCATGCAGAAAAGAGTAAAAAATATACACATCATCAGTACGAATAACTCTATTCACAGTAACAACTTCCCCAAGTGGAGTGGAAACACGCATCTTATGCCCAACTGGTGTAGACACAAATGTAGCAGACTCAACAAACTCGACAGAAATAAAGGAATGACTCTCCCCATAATCAAATAAAGCTAAGACAAAATGGCCCAAAACTGTCACCGTACCTATCACAACGCTACCTGATGCCTTAGCATCCTCTCGAGTAGTGGTAAAAACACGGGCCTGTTGATGTGGCTGAGGAGGTGCCTGAGGATGTGCCTGAACTTGCAGCGATGCTCTATGCTGCTGGTTAGGCCTAACTTAACCTCTACCTTCCATATAACCACAACCAGGACCCTGTCCTCGACCCTGTCCCTAACCTCGGCGCTAACCCTAACCACCATGCTGCTATGGGGTCTGAAGTCTCAAGAAAAAACGTGGAGCATATCCCATCTATCCACACTGAAACACCTCCTCCCTCTGCACTCTCCAACGTGATAGTCAGAACAACTGTAGCAGTAAAAGGTGAGAGGAGCCAGAGCTCTAGGATGGCATATCTGCTGTCTTTGACAAACCTGAGGTCTGATCTGTCCTCCACCTCTACCCTGAACGAATCTAGGTGGCAGTGTCCCTCGATCAGAATGGTTGTTCTAAACCTTCCTTTTCCGCAAAGATTTATATGCAGCTGCTAGCTCAGCCTTATTCTCAGAGGACCCAATATCTATAGCCAAGGCAATGCCTAAGGCATCGACGTAAATGGTAGGTCGTAAAGCTCGTACATGCCCTCAGATATCGGCTCTCAAGCCCACAATAAATATCTTCCTCTTTTTCTCAAGATCGACATTGTGTCCCGTAGCAAACCTGGACAGCCGGTCAAACTCCCTCTCATACGCGACCACATAACGGTCTCCTGCTTCAAAGTCAAGAACTGAACCTCCATCTAATCTCCGATATCCTCTGGATAATAGTTGTCAAAAAACTTCTCCCTAAACATCTCTCATATAACCTCCAAAGTAGGGTTGAAGGATCTAGACAATCCCTCCCACCAATGTAGGGCATCATCAACTAAGGAATAGGTCCCACAGTGGACCTTCAGCTTTTCTTGACAGTGAATAGAGCTAAAAGCTCTCTCAACTCTAGTAACCCATCTCTTGGCAATCTCTGGATCGGTGGAAGTCCCATCAAAATCAAAAGGAGCATGCCTGATGTAATCCTTCAAAACCTTGGCAGTATCATGAACTCCAGGTGTATTTACTGCTCGATCAAAGTACTCTAGTAGTTGGTACAACATGATTCGTACATCCTCCATCACCTTTCAACAAATCGAGATAATCCTCCTCCAAGATAGTGACACTACGACCACGCCTCACAGGTTGGTTAACTAGGGTCTTATCCTTTGACAACACCACCAGGAATCAAACCTCTAGCATCATCATGGTCCTCAGGCGGGGGTGGTGTAACTACTCTAGGTCATCCTCGACCTCGGCCTCATACCGTAGCCGGTAACCTACGCCTACTCCTTCTGAGTGCAGGTGCTCGCGGAGGCATACTGTAAACATAACCAGACAAGTACCAAGTGAGCTACTAAGAGAAGTACAAACAATACTACACTTAACTCTTCGATAAAAAAAACTCTAAAGTGCAAAATCTAAGGTTACCTGGTGCCGTCGATTGCAGACGATGAATGGACAAGGACTTTAAAACAAAACATGAATGAAACATGTGATGCATGTGGTCTGCAGAACACTTAGGCTCTAATACCAACTGTAAGGACCCTCATTTACTCAAAAACATTAAATCAGAATAAACAGCGGAAGACTTGATTTTTCGAAAATTCGAGATGGTGCTGTTTGTATCTTAAACAAGCCAAAAACTTGAATACATAGTTCTCAAGAAGAAAAGGCGGTAAAAACATAAAATTACGCATTTCTAACAGTTTTAAGTTCTCAAAAGACTTAAAACAACATAAAACAATCAAATGCTCTTTTGAGCCCAAAATGACACAAATAATCCAAAAAGGGACAATTTAAGTGTTTTAAAGAAACTAAAGTTCATGCATTCCCATAATGCTCAAACGATCAAGTCCATGTCCATTTCATCATCTCGCGATTATGCGACACCACCACCTTTACCACGGCCTCCACCTCAGGGTGTACCTGAAAATTAAAAGTGTAGCAACATTAGCATAAAATGCTAGTGAGAGTAAAATGGAGGCATGTAATCCTAGGGTCGAATTTCACATCAGAAATTGTGTCCAAAGTCTTAGCATGCTCTTTCCTACCCATTCTATACTCCCAAACAACTTATACCCAAGTTTCAAACCATTTCCCAAATCCACATTTTACATGTCACCAAAAGGACCATTGTTACCATCTATCAGCAATTGCAATTATCACACATTCAAATCCCAAGATAATAAGGGTAAAAATATAACTATTGACACCGTTCATAATAAAAGGAAATGCAAGAAACATTATCCATAACCCATACACATAACACTCATGTACTCCATCTAATGAATCCGAGTACATTCATAGTTTCTCATTCCAGTGATACATATACTCCATCTAAAGAATCTGAGTATATTCATAATTTCTCAATCAAGTGATATACATACTCCTTGTAAAGAATCCGAGTATAGTTCACTATTCAAAATTAGGTCACACGCATACTATCTCTAAAGAATCCTAGCAAGTTTACAATTTCCTAATTAAATGAAGCTCTCTTCATCTAAAGAATCCGAGTATAGTTCATTATTTCAGAATTACTCAACACACACATACTCCATCTATAGAAATCCGAGTATGGTTTACAAGTCCACGATAAAGTGTTTCCCAATGAACAACATTGTAAAAAAAGTAAAGTACACGCGTAAGAACATTAAATCATGTTGTTAACATTACTATGATAAAAAGAGAATACAAATGAAACACAAACACTAATGAAACCAGAAAATGCCCGATCTACTAACAGTACAACCCAACACTTAGTTTCCCATAACCAAATTCCAAGTTTCACTCTTAAGCTTACTTTCCTCCATACTAACCCGAATACTACACCTCATCTCAAAACCACCAATTACAATCATCAACTTAACTCTTCATTCCGAATCTCTATCTAAAACTCTTCAAGCAAAGTCAAAGAGTAAATCACAACACTCACACCCAAACTTATCAAAGGAACTAATGTCTTCTTAGGATCCAAAATTCCACAATCCCTCCTAAACTCAAACAAACAATTCGTCATGCAATTCATACATAAAACTACACACAACCACTTTAAACTCACCTTGCAAGTATAGTCCATCCTTAAGCACCAGAGGATCGAATTTGCGAACGGTTATCGGAACCTACAAATCAATTACACCTAATATACATTAATTTCAGAAATCGAACAACAATTGACATGAAATTAATTAAACACAAAAACCAGCCTGGTTGTGACGACCCGACTCTTTTAAATAATTTAATTATAAAACACAGCGGAAGTCTTTATATGTTAAGAAAATTAGCGTGGTTATGTTTGAAAATTGGCTAGACAAAAACATGTTACATTTTAATTTTAGAATTTAAAATACACAAGGAACATTAAGTTCCTATCCAGGAGTTCAAAAGAGTTATAATCATAAAAGTAAAGACGAAAAGCTCTTAAGAGCTATATGCAAATGTACAAATCCTCAAATGTATAAAATTCACAAAACCGAAGTCCATGGACTTTAAATACACCTAGTCCATTCCGAGGTCATCATCCATTGATCTTGCAGCACCATCTCCTCTCCCATGATCTCTAGCCAGGGCATTACCTGAAATTTTTGTAATATCATGAGCTAACAACTTAAGCCCAGTGAGAATAAACAGAATAAAAAGTAACAAAAGACCCTAAACCCGCATCTTGATTTGTTTCCAAGTAAACTTACATATTCTTTACTAAAAACTCCAAAAAATCTAGAAGAATGTTTTCATAACCAATACCTCTTTCTTGTTCATCCTTTTATTAGCTCATGTAATATATAAAAATTACCCTTCTTTTGTGTTTAATTAAAATATTTGTGACGACCCGTCACTTTTAAATAAATTAAATTCAGAGAAAACAGCGGAAGTCTTTTATTTTTAGAAAATTTTGCGTAGTTTTGTTTGAAAGTTGGCATGCCGAAAACCTGTTTACATCCTAATTTTTCAATCTAATAAATTCACATGGACTTTAAGTCCCAAATCAGGAGTTCAAATATTTCATATCATAAAAACCACATCAAAAGCTCTTATGAGCTAAATACAACATCAAAGTCTTGAAATTCACAAAAAAATATTTACATATACTTTACAACAACGAGTCCATCTCGAGGTCAACATCCCTTGATCATGCAGCACCATCTCCCCTTCCACGGCCTCTAACCAGGGCATTACCTGAAATTTTGTAATATCATGAGCTAAGATACTAAGCCCAGTGAGAATAATAAGCATAAAAAGTAAAGATAGACCTCAAACTCGCATTTCGATTTGTGTCCCATTAAACTGACACATTCTTCCTAGAATTCTCCAAAATCTAGGTAATTCTATTCCATTCTCCAAAGGATGATACTACTAACACTTATAGTCAAATCTCCTCCATTAACTCGCTATGACATAAAGTAATAAAAGTAAATGACTTTGCATAAAATATAACATCTCAATTCTTTATATCATCAATCATATGCAATGTAGGGCTCGCATATACCCTTATGCATGAATGAAGTAATGCGTCAATCCCATAGGATACAATTCACTTCTTTTTCATCAAGAGTAATGAGCAAATCCCGTAGGATCCCATTCGTCTTTTTTCATCTAGAGTAATGAGCAAATCTCGTAGGATCCCATTCGTCTCTTTTCATTTAGAGTAATGAGCAAATCCCGTAAGGTCCCATTCGTCTCTTTTCATTTAGAGTAATGAGAAAATCCCGTAGGGTCCCATTCGTCTCTTTTCATTTAGAGTAATGAGCAAATCCCGTAGGGTCCCATTCGTCTCTTTTCATTTAGAGTAATGAGAAAATCCTGTAGGGTCCCATTCGTCTCTTTTCATTTAGAGTAATGAGCAAATCCCGTAGGGTCCCATTCGTCTCTTTTCACTTTCTTTTCTTTTTCATTTTCTTTTCTTTTTCACTTTCTTTTCTCCTTTTCATTTCTTTTTCATGAATGATGCGATAATGGTATGGTGCAAATGATATGCATATGCTTGCATATCTTGTAAAAGTAAATAAATAAAGTGCGGAATTAAAATAAGTAAAATAAATTAGCATCTCGGACGAATGATATGTAAATCGAACTCCGCTACCATTAATGAAAATAAAATCATAACTTAAACGATTAACCTATACTTTCAAGGATTCTAACTTCCAATATAATCCGAGGTTCTATTAACCGTTCTAAATTCAAGTTGGATGCTTTAACTTCCAATGGTCCAATCTTAGTTTCGAATCCAATCTAACTTAGAATCTTCTAAGATTCAATACTTTCCTCGAGAACTCCTAAGTTCTCACTTAAAGGATTAACTCCTAATCCTAAGGGCACTAACTCACATTCCTCTAATCTTAGATTCGGTTTCTAGTCTTAGTTTCAAACTCTACAAACCTTCACACTTATTTGCTTTCTATAGATACTTTAAATTCTAACTATTCTCACCTTAGCCAAATAAGATTTCGCTCCAAGTTTCCGAAAGCACGATCAAACAATGATCCGAAACACCTACAATTAATTACATCTAACAATTAATAAATAAACATACATCAATCAATTAACATCTAAAAGCTCAAAACAATGAACAACCCCATAAACCCCACTATGAGGCTCTCGTTCCCCCATGAAAAGTGGGTCTCGGGTTTGGTTTTCCGGCTTTTAGGTACTTTAGAGGTGTTTCGAGTTGGTTTTAAGCAAATTCAATATTCCCGATTTCAATGGGTATCGATAATTAGGGTTTTTGAACGTTATGCCATTTCCCGAATTGAATTTAAATAAACATTATTTCCCTAATTTATAACCCATATTCAAACCCCAAAAGGTAAATTTCAAACGGAAAGGGCTTCAACTGAAACTCGGTTTTAGGGTTATGAGATTGTTTCCAAAAACACTTAAAATAACCCCCGTACTTAAAATCATCGAGTTTACCGGCAATAAATCGAAGAATCAAAATGAAAACTCCATTAAAACACTATTTGGAGCTTAGGGTTTGAAGCTTTACTTACCGAGAACTCCGTGGATCACGGGAGAAAAGTACGATCGATAGGTGGAAAAGAATCCTAGGAGCGAAGGCTTTCTGATGCAACCGAAATCAAGCCGATCCGCCGAGAAACGAAGAAAAGCCAAAAATTCTTCTTCCCCCCCATGATAGCTTCGGCCTTGAGAAGAAAAATGAGGAGTTTTGGGTCAACTTTGGTCAAATGGGCATATTTAAAGAGAATATGAATAGTGTTTTGGATATTTTTATGAAATTGGAAATGACGGTTGCATCCTTTTATGACTTTTGACTTCTAAATCGAAACCCGAAGCTCTTAAATTAATCTGAAGGTGATTAATAATTATTAATTGGCCTATTAATAATTATTAATGTCACCGAAACGAATTTAGAGCATTAAAACTATTAAAACGAATTTCGGTCGAAATTAACTACTAAAATCGAAATTACAAAATAATAATTAAACTAAATACTTAAATCGAATAAATAAATAAATAAATAACATAAAATAAAATAAAATATAAAAAAAAATTCACTTCAAAATAACGGGACGTTACAATATTAAACACGTTTCAGACTTAACATAACCAACCATCACAATTACGATAATGACGATAATGTTAACATATGAGTCTAAACATTATTCATTATCTCAATAAATAAATGAAAGAGGCATACCACCTTTATATCTATATAATCATCACAAGCGAATAATGTCAGGTAATGAAGCTCCCGTAGGCTAAGTTCATTCACCTCATTATCTCGCTTTTCAAATTAAATATACAAATTCCTTTCAATATTAACTTTCCATCCTAGTGAATAATGACAGGTAATGAAGCTCCCGTAGGCTAAGTTCATTCACCTCATTAATCTCACTTTCCATAATAAAATATATAATTCTTTTCAATAACATCTTTCCACCCCTAGTGAATAATGACAGGTAATGAAGCTCCCGTAGGCTAAGTTCATTCACCTCATTATCTCACCCACCAAATACAGGTAATGAGCTCCCGTAGGCTAAGTCATACCCTGTAGCTTCGTATATGTATCAAAGCAATTATGGATAATACCAGATAATGTGAACTCGCATAGTTCCATCATTATCTCATTATCCATCACCTCCGATCATGTAAAGTACTGCAACCTTTATCATGCCTCATGATACATATACGGAACATAAAACAAATAATACCAGACAATGCAAGCACACGCAGTCTATGCATTGCTGTGACGGCCCGGATTTTATAAAATAATTTAGTTTATTTAATTAAATATTAATTTTTTTAAAAGGGTTTTGTAATTGATATTTATGTTTTAAATTAATAAACTAAATTGTTTTGGATAGTTATTAAAAAAAACATTTGCAAACAATGAAATAAATATTTAAGGCATATTATATCATTTCTACTTAAACAAACAAATATTTATGGAATATTTTATCATTTCTCATATGTTCAACTTTTCTCCTTCTTCCTACGTGCAGTGAACAACTTTGAGAGGTGAGTTCTTTGATTTATTTTTTGTTTTTATTCCAGCCACTTGTTCATAAACAAGATAATTCACTTAAATTTAATCCCAAAAACTCAAGATAATTGTTTTCTCTCTTCCAAAGTAAAAGACCAAAAATCAGCTAGCTTCCTTCTTCTCTTTCTTGTTCGGCAGTAGCAGCCCATGGAGGAAATTGAGTGGGTTTTTCATTTTCTTGCTCAAATTCGTTCAAATCAAAGCCAAAAGTGTGATTTTTTATTAGTATAATCTAAATCTTGAGGATTTGAGGAGTTTTAAACAAGTTTCATGATGATAAGTGAGTTTTCTTTCTAGGGCTTTTTCTTAAAATTGGGGGTTTTTATGGTTTTGAGTTGGTTTTTATGTGATAATCAAAGTATGTTATAAAATATTATGATTGTTAAATTAAACTTCAAATAAGTTAAGTTTTTTTATTTTCTTGAGTAATTGAAGGTTTTGGAAAATTAATGGGTTATGTGTTTGTGGTAGTAGAAATTACTTGAAAGAGCATGTTAATTTATAAACTTGAGACTTTTTAAAGAAAATTGACAAAGCCTCCATGAATCTCTTTCTTAAGCTTTTAAAGACTTTGTGTAGTATTATAATTGAACTTAGAAATCAACAATTTAACATTTGGCCTTAAAATAATCTTTGGTTTAACTTTAATCCATTGTTTGTATCATTAAGTGCGGGGGCTGTTTTGGGGTTTCGGGAAGGTGTTTAATATGTTATAAATAATTAATGCATGGGAATTAAGGTGTTATTGTGTATGAATGTTGTTTGGTGTAGGTGAAGGATTGAATAACTCCAAGATGTGCAAGCTTGATACCTTATATCACAAGGTGGGAATAAAAAGAATCTAAAGTACTTTTATGTTTGATTTATATATGATGAATTGTTATGTGTTTTGGTGTTTTAAGTTTTGGGTAAAAGTGTTAAGTTTTGATGGTTAGATGAAGGGTTACACATGAATAAGTATTTGGAAGTGTGCAAATCAAGAATGGGTTATGGGGAGTGAGAGTGTTCCTTTTGTGTAAGGTTTTTGTTAGGGAAAGCCTAGATGTTTTTACTTGGAGTTAGTATAATTAAGAAACAAGATTATGTTATGGAAGTATTTCACAATTTTAGATACCATGAAAGGGTAGGAAACCATGGATGGAAGCCAAGGTCAAAGCCTCCATTGTTGCCCCTTGAAAGCTTACTAGTTTCTTCGAATTTTGGAGTTTTCTTATCTTTCTCTTAACGTCTTTCAATTCTGGTTTATTTGGGTGTCTAAATACATATTTTATGTAAGAAAATCAAGTTAGAAACTCCAACCAAAGATTTTTTCAAAAAACCCATCAAATGGCCAAAATCACCACTTTTCTCTTTAGCTAGTTTAAAGACTTTTTGGAGCATACCGGGTTCTCGAATTTAGTTTAATGTTCTTACTGATTTACTTATGATATTTTAAGCTTAAGGTTAGTTGTTAATTGATTGTGTATGATGAGGAATGGAAAGCCAAAGTCACGCCTTGTTTCGACTAGAAAAGTGAAAACAAATTAATCAAAGTGATGATGGCTAGATTTGAGGTCACATTGATGGTTGAAATTAAAAGGGAATGGAGGTTGTGAATGGAACGGAAGTTACGAGCTAAACATGCTTGTTGTTGAGAATAATAGAAAAACGAAAATGCTTTGAACCACTTTGCTGTTACTCTTAACTTGAGCTTTTCTTACATACTTATGTGAATCTATACATGTGGCATGTCAAAGATCAAGTCATATTTCGTTGTGCTCAATATGCTTTTGATTATTGCCTGATGAATAATGCATAGTCGAGACGTAAAACATAATGCTTAAAGTGTGACTTTTATACGCTAGAGTACTCTTTGAAAGTGTTAAGAGGGATGATTGAGTCATATGCTGATAGGAGGAATATCTCATGTGTGCTTGTTATGCCAAAGCTTGTTTTTGATGAGAAGTGCAAAGAAAGCATGTTTAGTTACATTCCATCCAATTCATGCATATCATGTTACATTCCATTTTATTCATTGCATACCATGTGATCGGTTTGTGGCCATGGGGCCGTAACCCGTGTAATGGTGTGTGGGTGTTGGACGTTACATGTGGTTACCGTGGCGGAGATGTGATTAACCCGTGTAACGGTGTGTGGGTGTTGGACGTTACACGTGGTTACCGTGGCGGTGATGTTATGGAGCTCCGGAGTGCTATGTGATAAATGACCCGGGTGCTAGTGGTTATTGAGGTAACCTGAGGTTGTGAAATGAGCTTTGGCTCGGAGGATGTAAAATGAGCTACGGCTCGAGTGGTTATTGAGATAGATATTAAGATATGCGTAGAAAGACGCGAGAAAAGTGTAAACGAGAAATGGAGTAGACTTGAATGAAAGTACGACATGATTGACAGGAAACTTGCATTGTTGTTGATTTTATTAAGCACACTTGTTTAGGCTTTTAGTTATTTACTTATGAAATTTTCTTATTAAGTCATTTAGTCACTTCTGATGCATCATTTCAATCATTACACTTGCATCATTTTGTTATTGATCTTAAGAGTCTATGTGGGACTAGTTTATGTTTTCGTGGGTTTAATGATTGAGTAGCACCCACTTTGATATCTATGATAGAAGTTAGAATGCTTCTAAGTGATATAGCTTGAGATTATGTAGCTAGTGTCGTCGATACTTCTGTACCAAAGACTAGCTGAGTTAAAAGAGCTTAAGAGTGAGTTATAGCACTACAACAAATATTGATTTCCATAGTGTCGAAAAAACGCTATGATTGGTATTTCATAGCGTTTTTACAAACGCCATGGTAGCCCATGTAATTAAAAGTCTGAGACGTTTGATAGCGTTAGGTACATGCTATCACATACGCTATAAACGTATCAATGGATGTCATACCTTTAGTGTTATGACAATATAACATAGCGTTTTAGAAATGCTATGATCATCTTTAATATAGGTATATTACAATGCTATTATATATTTTTAATAGCGTTTTACTAACATTGTGATTTCTCTTATATTTCATGTCCACTACATTTTATAGCGTTTTTATCAAGCTATCTAGTGTGCTATAATAAACCTGTTACAAAGATGTATTACAACATTTATAGAGGAAGCTTTTTGAACTAGTACACAAAAATTATTTCTTAATTGCCAACTTCCATACCTTAAAGTAATACAAAATATAAGATCCATCCATCCAAAAAGTTATATATGAGGTTGATAATTTAAATGTATCAACAATGTCAAAATAACATAAAAAACATAGAAATGAAGTATACTCTATTACATAAGCCCATAAGGCACCGAGGTTAAACAAAACCCCAATAAAAAAGGCTACGTAAGCAAGATGATGAAGATTTTCGCTCAATCAACCTACAAAAAATACATCACAAGTCATTTTAGATAAACTATTATATTATTTTACATACAAATCATAACGAAGAATGTATCAATATTGCAATTAATTTGACGTCCCAAGTTCCTTCTTGCAAAGCGTTCCAGTAAGTAGCTCCCCCTTCTCAATCCTAATCATAGTATCCCAAGAGTTATGAATCAAGATTTGATAGTTTTGATAGTTTCATTAAAAAGCTCCCCCTTCTCAATCCTAACCATAGTTTTAATAATGCATATTAAATGACAAGTATAAGACTCCCATTTAACTTTTGATAATTTCTTTAAAGTTTTGTAAGACAACAAATCATGTAAGCTCAAGGATAAAATTGACAAAAAGACATGAAGAAGACATGTTCATGCTTAGCCATACACCACATCAAATTAAAAGTAGACATGGTATTTATTTCCCAATAAATAAGAAGTTCAAGCTCAACGATTAAATTGACAAAAATACATGATTTGAAAATGTGAGATTAGGGACTGAGAGTAGTTTACTGTGCAAATTCAATCTCTACCAAGGATAATTATCATAGATAAGCTTGGAAAACAGGTGTAAAGAAAATTTGCACTGACTTGGAAGTCCAAGACAGGAATTATGAGAAGAATGCTCCAATACTCTTTCCATTTCCCCATCGGAAAGTGCTCGAAATGTCTGGAGAAAAAAAACAAATAAAAAAAACAAAACAACTCAACTAACCATCAATTTAACCTACATGAACAACATAGGGAGTTTTTCAGCTTTACAATCCCTCCAGTCAACAACTTACTGCACAATTTCAGAATTTATGTTTACACAATAAACCTCAATCTTCTCCAAAAGGCTAGCTCAGAAAGCTCTAGGACCAAATGCAGGTTATCAATTTTTGCCTTTTCATTTTGGTAATTAATTAGTTTTTCTTTAACAGTTTGTTTAAAGAAGTATTAACTGTGATATGCATAATTATTGTTGTAGCCTCACATCAAATAACTTGAATAAGAGGATTGTAATACAACTTTGCATATCTTCCTTGTGGAATAAAAAGTTTATTAGCCTACATGTTTATCATTTCTATTAGTGAATAGCATGAGTTAATTAAATATTCCATGAGTTAGCTTGATATTAAAATAATGTAGCTAACATAATTAGGTAGATAGACAAGGGGGATTAATGTTTTCAGACAAAACCTTTTCAATGAATGCAACATTACGATGGACATCTAATTGGCAGTCGTTAGGGAGAAAGACAGCCCCACAAGTGTTCCCAACTGAGAGAGCCGGTTCCTTGGAAAGCAAATCAATGTCAGACATGTATTCTGCTTCCAGTCCGGCCTCGGAAAGTTGCTTCACCTTCCTCTTTAATGCATCAGGCTCTTCAGATGTTCTACCAATTAACAAGCTCCTTAAAACACAAAATATAATAATACATAAATAAATAAACACTTAATAATATAATCCTATATAAGTCTTACAATTTATGCATGCATCTATGTCTACATAATCTTCAGAGAAAAACGCATGAAAATTTCAAATTGTGTTAATGCATTTTATTTTTGAGGGCACAAATCTACTCCATGAAACAGTGAACTTACCACACACAAAATCTAATAGTTTCTTTGAGACACTTAATTACGAGTCCTTAACCTGTATTTTCATCAGACAACATAAAAATAATGTAAATGATCTGGAATTCAATGCTACTTATTTTTGTAAAGAACAAATAAAAGAATCTAAAAACAAAAATATGCACAAAGAATTGGTTTTTTTTCAAGTACCTGTCTTTTTCCAACCCAATTATTCTAAGGGATTCAAACCTTGATCACTCAGAGCCTCTGCTAAACTCTCCCACAGTTCAAGACTTCTTATAGTCATTTCACAGAGGTCACTGCCAGGGGATTTGTGAATCATCCATATATAGCCCTGCCCTAGAACCAATGACAAACACTTAACGGGACTAAAACTTGGGCTGATTGAAAAAAAACCATTTTTAATGTCCAGAATTAAGAAAATAACATATTCAACCACCATATTGTACAAATGATTATATTTATTGAAAAAAAAACTCCTGATTGACATTTGATCAATTGGCTTGGCACTAGATTGATATATATTCAGCCAATCAACGATCATTTACATAAATACTTATAAAACAAATTTTTTCTTCATAGAGGGTTTGTTTGACAACTGTTTTTTAAACGATAAATAGCACCATTTGCTAAAACATAAATCTTCATCACGTTTCAATCAGCTTTCCAAGTAAAAATAAAATCATCTAAGAAATTTAGCTTGTTTAAACCTATTTTATTGTTTCAATCAAAACTGACCATATAAGTAACCAAAATAATTTTTAAAAGACTCACTTTAAACATCAAACTACTTACAAGGCCTGGATGCACCAAGTGAAATATTATTACTTTTATATATCCATTCAACTACTCTACCCTGCAATTATTTCATTTGTCTATTTGAGATTAATACATCTAGAGATATAAGATTTTATAAGAAACTGGTCAATCAGTCAATACTATAGAAGGGAATCGATACTAGATTAATTATACTTACCTAAATTAGATTGGTGAAAATCATAGATTTATATTCCAATCATAGAATAACTTTCAACAATCTGCATAATATAGCATACTACAGAGACTCAAATTCAAGAAGGACGCTAGAAAATATAAATCACTAATGATTGAAAAATAATTTCCTAACTACATCATCTAGTCTTTTTTTTCGCAACACATGGTTCTAGAATTATGAAACTTGAATTAGACATTCAAAACTTTGATCACCAATAGCACCATCGTGAACCAAGGATCGACTACTAACATTAGAATAGCCAACTGATGAAGAGTTTTTAAAACATAGAGAGATTTAGAGAGAACCTTAACATAACTAATAATACTCCATGCCTTGATCAATTCATAAGTAGAGTACCAAAATATACATTCAAAATGTTTGTGTAAAGAAATAAAAACCCTAAACCAAATAAAAACCAAATCCAAATCCCATATTGGTCTAATCTCTCAGCAAAGAAAAAGAAGAAATGAAAGTGTATTTAAATTTCCTTCATATAAATTTAACCTCTCTATTTTTCTATTTCCTTTTTCATAAATTTGGTTTTATTTTTCTTGTTTCTTGTTTGGTTTTTTCCTATAATTCAAACTCATCTTCATATTTACAGAATTTACATTTGAGTTTTCTCTAATTCACACTAATTTCTTCTGACTTTTCTAGGATTCAGATGTTTTTTTTTCAAAACCCAAAATCTTGAATTTCTTTTATAATTTACAGAAACCGTGAAGAACAAAAATGAAGTGCTTGAATTTCTTATGAAAGGAACAAGTAAAGTACCCAAAGGACCACACCATTTACCATTCACAAGACAATTTTGCATCTTTGTTTCATTCATAAAGGAATATGGTGAAGACATACAATCAGTCAAGATATATAAATTTTCAAGAAAGTAATTTTAAGATTGAACCTATTAGAATTATACAAAACAAACGAATTCCATCTGAGGATTTTTTCAAAGAAAAAACAAAAATACACAACATATAAACAGAATCTTGAAGAAAAGTTGAGAGACGATATACCTATTTTGTTTGAGAGAGGTGAGAGTTTTAGAAATTTTCTCTTCACACGATGATCTACAACATGAAGAAACTAAATTGAATATTACGCTTAAATGCTATTTTAGGCCTTAATTGTTGTAGTGCTTATACTAATACACTTCTAATTTTCTCTTTGAATTTAAAAAAAAAAACATGAGAAGACAGAGGTACATCTCAATCGATCGTTAAGATTGAAAAGGGTTGTTATCTCATAAATATAGCAATCTTTACCTTTTTAATTGGATTAAAATAACAATATTAGATTATAATAATATCATAACATAACAAAGCATCAAACTTTAACCATCACCATATCATAATAAGAGAACACAAGAAGGAAACTATAAATGAATAAAAACTATTCAAACATTAACATCACAAGTGACCAAAATGTCAAAAAAAAATTAGGATAACTAGCTTACCGGTTAAAAAAAAGTTTTAAAAAAAGTACCTTATTTAAATAGAAAAAAAATAAAATAAAATAACAAGTAATAAAAAAAGAAAAAAGTTACTGGTAATCTGTCTTTGTATTTCTCTCTAATTTTGGCTGCCTCAACTTGTCATTTTGGTATAGAACAAGGAACAAACAGGGGGTTTATTTGATGTTAAAAAGCAACCGTATCATATATTTTTATAGGAAAACTTACAAACGAAATTTTGTTTAAGGAGTTACTTAGAGCATTTGATTCACAGTCAAAGAAAGAAGCTGAGGGTATGGGTTAACTACAATAGTAGAGACCAAAACAAATTTGTTGTAGAATAGAGACAATACCAATTCAGGTAACTCAACAAATTTAATTTGAACTAGATCTATGAGGTAAAAGAATTATGGTAGCTAGCAATGTACAACAACGTTGATGAGCATTTCAACAATCAATATTGAGAAAGCAAAAGAGTTTCAATAAAATTGAGTATGAGAATCTTTTCCTTAAGAAATTTTGAAATGCAAACCTTGAGTTGAAGTGAAGTCTTCTTTGTTTCCCTTTTTTCATCGACGCCGTTTTTCTTTTTCATCATTTGAAAAATCAAGCTACCTCTCCAAAAACCTACAATTATGGATATTTTTCTATTGAGAAATTGTCATTAACTAAAAGAAACAACTACTTTTATTAGTAAAATAGTCACATGTAGATTTGTGGGATAGATCATTGTGTTATGAGCCTTACCTTGAGCTTGTCATCGAGACACTTGAGAATATCCTCGATTAAATTTTCAATACATGATAACAAAAATAAAAGCAACAATACCTAGGGAGAAATAAGACAGTTTATATAACACCCCCGATGCATTCTCCTAGATTTATATTCATCCTCACTCACAATCCTTAGAAATCCAAAATCCAAAATTAAAATATCAAAACATTAAACTAAGAGAAACCATAAACAAGCTTATTCAAAAAATTAAATACAAGTACCTCATTGACATTTCATTGACAAACTTGCAGAAAAATCAAAATGATATCTAGCAACCAATCTGATGAAAGGCTATCTAGCAACCAATATGATGAAACCTAATAGCAGTGGCTGAGGATATGACTCATTTCCCTTCTTCTGAGTTACATCTTTCCATCAACAAGAACCCTTGACGTTACCTATAAAAAATAATATTATAGTTTACAAAATATAAGTTCAAATTTAGTAAATAGTGCACCATCAGAGTACTTCATTTAATAACCATTCAAATCAACAATCAAAAGGCTATCATTTAATGCCAATAATAATTAAAGAATTTTTTTTAAAATTCACCTGCATATATCATAACAAGAATAGAGCAAAAGAAAATAAAGATAAAATTGAAGCACAATTTCTAATAATAAAAATAGTAAATAGTTCATTTACATAAAAAAATTGTCTTGCGGCCTATTTCCTATAAATAACATAACCACTAGACAACTAATGAACAAAAAAATATGGATAACACTGGGGAAGCCATATACACAAACATGTATCCCATATTGCATCCAATCAACTTTAAATAAATCAAAAGCAACCATAACTCTTCCCAAATAACACAACCAACTAGTTAAAAACTTTGCATAGAGATATTGGTGAAAATATTTTAGCTTTCAATTATTTTCATCCAATGGAGAATTCAGCAAGTATGGTTATATCTTACTTTCAATGCCCATTATCACATAAGATTCTTGAGAAAATCTTTACTATTAATAAGGTTCTGAAAATTATTAGCTTGATTTTAAAGCACTGACTGAAAGTAGTTTTTATGACTCATCAAGTAAATTTAATCCCAATAAGAAACACTCACATTTTTCTAGATCGATGAATGAAATAAAACAAAGTAGAAAGAGGCTGCGTAATAAGGTGAAGCAAATATCAAGGCAATAAAGGTGATGAAAGGTACACAATTTTTCAAGAGAATGTTCTAACAACCAAATAATTGAAAAACCTCTGAACTAACCAATTAACCCTAAATATGTTGCTACGATCCACAAATTCAATAACAAAAAAACTAATTGCTAATATCATACAAATCAAACAAATTTTTTTAGCTCAAAATATAAACATCCGATTCACTAAAAAAACAGTGAGAAAAATTTCAAGAAAGTAACCAAAAACTTACCGGAAAGGGCAAAGAACCTTGACATGAATAAAGCTAAAAAAAACACCGGGAGGTCAAATCTGCACGAAATAACACTCAAAAACCTTTGAAAGAGAAAAAAAGAAGAGACCGAAGAAGAAGATAAAAACTAAAGAGAAATGAGATTTGAAATAAAAAATCGATCAGATAGGGAAAAAAGAAAACAGAGGGAAAAGAAGGAAAAAAAAGACACGAAAAGAGAGTGGGAGAACGAGAACGTCGACTTCGTGTTCGTGTGAGAGAGAAAGAGCGAGATTGAGATTGAGATGAAAAGCAAAGACTGAAGATAAGAAAGAAGGAAAGTTGAGCGTAATCGTGGAGTCCCCAAATTTTTTAAGTGTTCCGGATTTTTTTAAGAAGCCTTTTCAGCACCAAAATTTTGAGGGGAAATAATAGCGTGTTAAATAAAACGCTGTAAAAAATTGTTATAGAAAACCATATTTGTTGTAGTGTAGGAACTCTTAAACTCAGGGTTTATTCACCCTAGTGCATCCCCGTAGTAAGTAGCACCTTGTTGTTTGTGAAAAGAGAGACAGTTCAGTGAGACTGTGCATTGATCATCGAGGGTTGAATCAAGTTACAATGTAAAACAAGTATCAATTGCATTGGATTGATGATCTATATGATCAGTTGGGGAGCCCCGGTGTTGTTTGTGAAAAAGAAAGATGACTCTATCCAATTGTGTATCGATTATAGAGAGTTGAACCGTGTTACGGTGAAAAACAAGTATCCTTTGTCTAGGATAGAAGACTTGTTTGATCAATTCAGATGAGCCACTATCTTTTCGAAGATAGATTTGAGATCTGGCTATCATCAATTGAGGATTCGGGATGAGGATATTCCCAAGACCACATTCAGGACGCGTTATGGACATTATGAGTTCGTAGTTATGTCCTTTGGCTTGACCAACGCGCCTGGAGCTTTTATGGACCTTATGCACACGGTGTTCAGGAGGTTCATTGACTCTTTTGTGATTGTTTTTATTGATGATATCTTGGTTTATTCCAAGATAGAGGAGTTGCATGTGATGCACCTACGGGAAGTTTTGACAGTACTACGAGATCAGAAATAGTATGCCAAGTTCTCAAAGTGTGAGTTTTGGCTGAAGGAAGTGGCATTTTTAGGCCATGTAGTCTCAAGTAGAGGAGTATCTGTTGATCCCTCTAAGATTGAGGCAGTTAGTAACTGGCCTAAACCGACTAGTGTGGCTGATATTCGCAGTTTTCTGGGACTTGCAAGGTATTATAGACGGTTTGTGCTAGATTTCTCCAAAATTGCTTCAGCTTTGACACGTTTGACTAGGAAGGTAGTTGATTTTGTATAGTCTTAGGATTGTGAATAGAGCTTTGAGAAGCTCAAGAGAAGGCTTGTAACAGCACCTGTTCTAGTGTCGCCTGATAGCACCGGTGGTCTGACTGTGTATACAAATGCTTCCCAGAGAGGTTTGGGATGTGTGTTGATGCAACACGGGAAAGAGATAGCTTATGCTTCCCGTCAGTTGAAAGAGCATGAGAAGAAGTATCTGACTCATGATTTAGGGTTGGCAACTATTGTTCATGGATTAAAAATATGGAGGCATTATGTGTATGGTGAGAAGATTTTGATATTTACTGACCATAAAAGTCTCAAGTATTTCTTCACTCAGAAGGAATTGAATATGAGACAGCGGAGATGGTTAGAGCTCGTTAAGGATTATGACTATGATATTCAGTATTATCCTGGGAAGGCCAATGTAGTGGATGATGCACTCAGTAGAAAGTCTTCTCATTCATCAGCTTTGTCAGCAATACCCTTGAGATTGAGGTGGGTTATGGAACGAGCTGAGATAGCATTTCTTATTGCCGAGGTCACTGTGAGTTTGGCTAGTTTAATAGTGGGACCTACTTTGAGGTAGAGGATGATTGATGCACAAAGAGGAGAGACTCTTTTGCAGGCCGGTTTTAGAGAGGCTGAGTCAGATTTCCCTAGCCATTTTACCTTCTCTGCAGATAGTGCTCTGATGTATCGTAAGAGGCTATGTGTGCCTTTAGGATCGACTTTTAGAAAGGAACTGTTGGAGGAGGCTCACAGTTCTATCTTCTCTATTCATCTAGGTAGTACGAAGATGTACTGGGACTGAGAGAGCTTTATCGATGACCTGGGATGAAACATGAGATTGTAAAGTATGTGAGTAGGTGCTTGATTTGTTAGCAAGTCAAGACCCTAAAGATCCACCGGGTTATTTTAACCTTTGAGAGTATTTAAATGGAAATGGGAAAAGATTTCCATGGATTTTATCAAGGTTTGCCAAGGACGACAAAGAATAATGATATCATTTGGGTGATTGTAGACCATTTGATGAAAAACCGCACACTTTACTCTTGAAAGGATCATCTATCCAGTTAAGACTAGGGTACAGTGGTACCTAAGAAAGATTGTTAGATTGTGTGGTATGCCGGTGAAGATTGTATCAAGTTGGAGCATACGCTTTGTCTCAGAGTTTTGGCACTGTTAGGGCACTTTGTGGTAGAAAGTGTTGTTCTCCCGCTCATTAAGATGAGGTTGGAGAAAAGAGACTTTTGGAATCAAATTGTAACAAATGACTAGCGAGTCTATCATTTGTTTAGAGAATTAAAGGTTAATGGTTAACAAAAGTTGACAGCAGGATTCGGTGTAGTCCGTTCAAGTGGTAGTACTGGATCTCTTATTCTACAAGTAGCACCAATGAAGGGTGTTATGAAAGTTGGAATTAAGGGTCAGTTGAGCCCTAGGTTTATTGGCCTATCGAGATACTCAATCAAGTAGAATTGGTATCTTATTGTTTAGCTTTACCACTTTCGTTATCTGTCGTTCGTAATGTTTTCCATGTATTGATGTTTCGGAGATACATGGAGAATCCGTCCCACGCAATAGATTATGAACTGGAAGTTTTGAATGCTATTAAGTCTTATGCGAAGACACCAGTTAAATAAGAGCATTCAAACAAAAGTGATGAGAAATAAAAAGGAATTCACTTGGTTAAGGTTCTTTGAAAGAACCAAGTGTCAAAGGAAACAACGTGGGAACGTGAGGATGAGATACAGTCAAAGTACCCTCGCTTTATTCACTTAGTGAATGCACTTTTCGAGGACGAAAAGTCTTTTAAGGAGGGTAGACTGTAACGTCCCGTTATTTTCTTTAAGTGAATTTTTTTTTTATTTTATGTTATTTATTTATTTCAATTAAGTATTTATTTTAATTATTATTTTTGTAATTTCGATTTTAGTAGTTAATTTCGCCCGAAATTCTTTTTAATCGTTTTAATACTTTAAATTCATTTCATTGATATTAATAATTATTAATAGGCCAATTAATAATTATTAATCACCTTTAGATTTATTTAAGAGTTTCGGGTTTTGGTTTATAAGTCAAAAGTCACAAAAGGACGCAACCGTCATTTCTAATTTCTTAAAAATATCCAAAACACTATTCATATTCTTCTTTAAATTGTCAAGTTGACCAAGTTGACCAAAAAACTTCATTTCCCTCCTCCTTGGCCATAGCTATCAATGGGGATTGAGGGGAGATTTGGATTTTTGCTCGTTTTTCGGCGGATCGGCTCGATTTCGGTTGCATCGGAAAGCCCTCGGGTCTAGGATTCTTTTCCACCCAACCATCGTGCTTTTCTCCCGTGATCCACGGAGTTCTCGGAAAGTTTATTTTTAAACCATAAGCTCCAAATAGTGTTTTAATGGATTTTTCATTTTGATTCTTCGATTTCTTGTCGAGAAACTCGGTGTTTGTAATTACGGGGGTTGTTTTAAGTGTTTTTGGAAACAATCCCATAACCCTAAAACTGAGTTTCAGTCGAAACCCTTCCTGTTTGAAATTTACCTTTTGGGGTTTGAATATGGGTTGTAAATTATTGAAATAATGTTTATTGTAATTCAATTCAGGAAATTACATATTGTTCAAAAACCCTAATTATTGATACCCATTGAAATCGGGAATATCGAAATTGCTTGAAACCAACTCGAAACACATCTAAATTGCCATAAAGCCGAAAAACCAAACTCGAGACCCACTTTTCATGGGGGGGCCGAGAGCCTCATGTTGGGGTTTGTTGAGTTTTTTGTCGTTTTGTACGCTTAGATGTTGTTTGATCGTTATGTGGTAATTTATTGATTGTTAGATGTAATTCTAAATGTAGGTGGTTTGAACTTTGCTTGATCACTCGATCGGAGGTTGGGAGCGAAGTCTTCTTTTACTAAGGTGAGAATAGTTAGGATTTAAAGTAATTATAGAAAGCGAATAAGTATGATGGTTTGTAGAATTGGAAACTAAGACTAGAATCCGAATCTAAGATTAGAGGGATGTGAGTTAATGCCTTAGGATTAGAAGTTAATCCTTTAAGTGAGAACTTAGGAGTTCTCGAGGAAACTATTGAATCTTAGAAGATTCTAAGTTAGATTCGTTTCGAAGCTTAGGTTGGATCATTGGAAGTTAAAAGATCCAAACTTTTATATAGAACGGTTAATAGAACCTCGGATTATGTTGGAAGTTTGGAATCCTTGAAGGTATAGGTTAATCGTTTAAGTTATGATTTTACTTTTATTATTGTTAGCGGAGTTCGATTGACATATCGTTCGTCCGAAGTTTCCTATTTATTTACTTTATGTCTTTTACTTTATGTCTTTTACTTTATGCCTTTTATTTTATGTTTGTATCGGCTACTTTAATTCCGCACTTTATTTATTTACACCAAAACATATCATATTACATCATAACATCTCGCATCATGAAAAAAATGTGAGAATGAGAAAGACATGAATGGGAGAATGATGGATCCTACGGGATAGACCACATTACCTTCATAGAAAAAGAAGAGAAAGTGATAAAGAAAAGGAGGGAGAACGATGGATCCTACGGGATAGACCACGTTACCTTCTTCATGCATAAGGCCATATACGAATCCTACGGGATGTCCTCATGCATTCATGCTTATGATCGATGAGATAGAGAATCGAGATGTTTTATATTTATGCAAAGTTTATTTATTTTTCTTATTTATGTCGTAACAAGTTAATGGATGAGGATTGACTATGAGTGTTAGTAATATCATCATTTCGAGAATTTAGAATGAAATTATCTAAAGTTTGGAGAACTTTAGGATTGATTGTGTCAGGTAAATTGGACATAAATCGGAATACGAGTTTGAGGTCTATCCTTACTTTTTATTCTTATTATTCTCACTGGGCTTAAGTTTTTAGCTCATGATATTACAAAAATTTCAGGTAATGCTCTGGCCAGAGGTCGAGGGAGAGGAGATGGTGCTGCATGATCGAGGGATGAAGACTTTGAGATGGATTAGGTGGTTGTAAAAATTCATGTACATGGTTTCGTGAATTTTATACAATTTTGGAGTTGTATATTTGTAAATAGCTCTTAAGATCTTTTGTCTTTACTTTTATGTTTATAATTCATTTTGAACTCCTGATAGGAACTTAAAGTTCCTTGTGTTTTTAGATGTCTGAATTTAAGATGTAAACAGGTTTTGGCTAGCCTATTTTCAAACATAATCACGCCAATTTTTTTTAAATAAAAGACTTCCGCTGTGTTTTTCTAATTTAAATTATTTTAAAGTGACGGGTCGTCACAACATGTCTCATTATTCCTCCCAATTTCGATTATGCAATATGATATGATATGAATTATGCTTTCGAGTGCAAGTAAAGTAAATATAAATATTCAACATAAATGAAAGGGCATAAAGGTAAATGGATCATGAATTACTCTTATACATAAACAAGCAATTTAAGAACTTCTGAAAAACACCGAATAAATCAAGCCAACCGGCTTTCAAATAACTCGAGAATTTGACTTAACATAAAAGTCTCTAATTCATTGTTCTATTGTTTATTAAACATACGAAGTTCCTTATTCACAATCCTTATTACCTTGGGATCCTTCAAGATCCGATAAACCTTAGGAAACTCTTAAGTAAGTCTAAACTTAGAACTTCCAAAAGTTACTCGTTTCCTTCGAAGCACCTGTGAATTCTCTCACTCAATTAGAACTAACTCCCAAGCCTAAGCGTGTTAGCTCACTTACTTTAATCCTTTTGATTAAACCTTAATCTCAACTTCCGATCCTACAAATCATTCTACTTATTCGGTTTCTGAAGCTACTTTAAATTCTATTTATTCTCACTTCAAATGCTCACGTGACAACAAAGTTCCCACGAACCAACAATCGAGCAATTGCACCTACAATTCATCAATCGATGAACGAATTACAATTCAAATATAATAAGAGAAAAAGTATGATTTTTCGGGTGAATAGTGATTTCGGATGAATAGTGTTTTCAGGTGAATAGCATCTTTTGAAAATCCGGGCTCAAAATCGTTAAATTCCTTGATAGAAATACGTGATTTCAACTTTAAAACTCATTTATAATAAAAAACGAACAAGACCATGTAAAAAGTTTTGAAAACATACTTTTTAGGGCTTCCGGTAGAAAACGTGAAACGTCAAAAGGTTAGGTGGGATAGATAGCCCATGTCCCGAGCAATCCAATGCAACTGACCTCATCGAAAACGGTCAAGAATTAATGAAAAGCCAAGAGAAAAATCTCTCTCACCATGGGAGAAGAGGCTCACAGCCAAGGAAGAAAGGAGGAGAAGAAATGTGGTCAACTTAGTCAATTTGTGATTTTTAAAGATGAATGAATAGTAATTTTGGATATTTTTAAGAAATTAGAAATTACAGATATGTCCTTTTAATGAATTTAACTCATAAATCGAAACCCGAAGTTCTTAAACTAACCAAATGGTGATTAATAATTATTAATTGACCCGCTAATAGTTATTAATACGACTAAAACTAATTTAAGTTAATAAAACGATTAAAAAGGGTTTCGAGCGAAATTAACTACTAAATTCTAAATTACTAAAACTAAAATTAAACTAAATACTTTAATTAAAATAAATAACTAAAATATTAAATAAATAAATAAAATTTACTTTAAAAAATAATGGGACGTTACACGTTGTGTGTCTATTATGGGAGACCATTAGATACATTGACATGCTTGAAGGGAATACTTTACTAAAACAGCGGAATTTCTTTAGTAAACACAAATTAACACTTAATTTAGAATTTATTAACATCATGCAAATTGTGATAAAAACATGAAGAACATGTATATTCATGCTTGATTTTTCGAAATTAAAGGCCCTTTACTTACATTGAGAAAATATGGAGAATCGGTTGGAGGTTTCTTTACAGCTTCTTTCCTCAGCAACACCAGATCTTCTACGCTATATCCCAATCGATCAAGCAAAACCCAATTGTGGGATCGAACTTGAAAAGAAATTTGGAAGAAGAAGAAGAATTTTTCTTCCTAATTTTAAGACCAAAATCGGCAAAGTCAATGGGAGAAGGGAAGAGAGAGCTTTCAATTTCTAAGGAATTGAATTGTAGAGAATGTGTGATTTATGAATGCTACAAAGCCTCCTATTTATAGGAAAATATGAATCCTAATCACATTAAGATTAATCCATGGAGATAGAGATAGAGTTAAAAGATTTTTCTTTTTCCTCTATTTGCTTTATCTTGGATAAATAAATCTATGTAATTATTTTAGGATATAATTCACACAATTATCTCTCCTAAAATACTACACATGGCGAAATTTCCATGATAAATAATTAATAAATACACTTTATTTAATTAATTATTTTAGGCCAATTTGAATTAGGTTCATTAATCCAATTGAGATAGAAACTCTCTCTTAAATTAATAAGTCCAACTTTATTAAATTATTTATTAATTACCATTTAAATAAAATACTTTATTTATTTAAATAATTAATAATATTAATATTTTCACACAACTAAATATTATCAAATGATAATTAATTATTAATTTCCATTGAATAATTTTCATTATTTAAACAATTAATAATCAATATTTTAATTACTAATTTCCATTAAATAAACTCATTATTTAATCAATTAATACTTCTTATTGATTATATTCTATTATTAATTCATTAATCAAATTATTAATTTTCATTCAAATAAAATTAATTATTTAAACAATTAATAATTATAAATTAATTTCAAGTTATTAATTACCATTTAAATATACTCAATATATATATATATATATATATATATATAAAATTAATAATGTCTAATTAATAATATTTCATTCTTAATTTCCTGTTTAAATACACTCATTATTTAAACAATTAATAAAGTTTATATTCATTACTGTTTAAATATACTCAATACTTAAACAATTAATATTGGCTATTAAAGTAATTTATATTACTTAAATTATATTCATTTCTTCTACTTGATTTCGCGACTACGATATTTGGGCTAGCATAGGGACCTTATGGACCTATAGCTCATTGGCTTAATAATTAGTGAATTAAGTGATTAACTGTAATGACCTGATTTCCGTTAAATTCTTTAAATTCAAATGCACAGCGGAAGACTCAGTTTTTAAAGAAAAACGGCATGGGTTCGTTTAAAAATCGGATAACCAAAACCTGTTTACAACAACCCATATTCAGAGAAAGCGATAAATCGGGAATGCGCATTCCAGCATATAATTTAAACTTCCAAAAGAGATTTAAATCACAAAACATATGCAGATTTTTAAACAAATACCCTTTCGGGCTAAAAAAGACACAAGTATGAAAGTTGGAAATAATTTACAAGTATTTCAAAGAATGCTAAACCAAAATATGTTTCAACATTGTCCGTACACCAACTCGGCAAGTCACGCGGCACTACCTCCCCTACCACACTTCTTAGCACGGGGTTTACCTGAAAATTTGTAAGTGTAGTAACATTAGCATAAAAATGCTAGTGAGAGTAAAATGAAAGCAAGTAGTCCTATGAACCAAATTTCATACCCAAAATTGTGTCCAAAGGCCTATAATGCTCATTACTACCCATATCGACACTTCCAATTTCTATACAATCAAACGATAGTAAAATATTACTCGAGATAGTCTTTCGATGCCATGAAATTGAATTAAGGACTTAAAGTAAAAGTAACAACTATTAATAAGCCTTACTACACAATTCTAAAGAATATGTAAATGTAATATTAACTGTCTTTATTACCAAACAAGTTTCATCGTAACGTGCTATTGTATGGATCAATATCAACATACCACGTACGGTCGTACCATATCTCAATCATCGCACCATGATAAGTATGGATCCGAATCAACATACTATCATGTGTCGTGTCACAAATCATAGTACCATGGTACGTATGGATCCGAATCAACATACTACCATGTACCATATCACAAACCATCGCACCATGATACGTATGGATCTGAATCAACATACTATCATGTGTCGTATCACAAATCATCGTACCATAATATCATATGGACCGAAGTCAACATACCACGTACCGTATCACAAATTATCGCACCATGATACTGTATGGATCCGAATCAACATACTATCATGTGCAATATCACAAATCATCGTACCATGGTACCGTATGGATCCGAATCAACATACTGCCATGTACCGTATCACAAATCATCGTACCATAGTACCGTATGGACCGAAGTCAACATACCACATGCCGTATCACAAATCATCGCACCATGATACCATATGGATCCGAATCAACATACTATCATGTGCCATATCACAAATCATCAAGTTCTCTAATAAGTTAGATAATCCTAACCGAATTCTACTAAGTTACTAAAGAACCTAATCAACTTGGCTTACACGAGTTATCACTCAAGTGTATTTTCTAAGCCACTTTGACTCCCAAACCACTCAAAGTGCTTTAAACTTCCACTTTCGTTTAGAATCTCCAATTCATATTACTAGACTTCCAAACCACTCCGATATTTCCTTTTCACCGAACTAACTATTATTCCAAATTCTCTCCACTCACTTCCGAGTTAAAGTCTCCAACCAATCATTAACTCTAAGAAGTTAGTTCCCTCTTAACCTCGATAAACAAAATCGTAATGAAACTTAATTCATAAAATTACTAACTTCCCTTTTAAACTCACCTTAGCTTGTTGAAAAGCTCTGATTAATCCGAGGTTGTCAACACCCGAACAATTCACAATCCTACAAATGAATTACACCTAATATCATTAATTTACCGGAAATCGAACAAACAACATCTAAACGCATAAAACAACAAAAATCTCGGATTTCCTCCCTATGGTGCTCTCGGCCATACAAGGGAAAAGGGGGTTCGGGTTTGGTTTTCCGGCTTTTATGCACTTTAGAGGTGTTTCGGGTTGGTTTCAGATACTTTGGAGGTTCCTAACAATGATGGGTATCCGTAATTTAGGGTTTTGTACATTAATTGATTTCCGAAAAATTAAGTAAATAGCAAAAACATAATAACCTAAACATCCTAAACAAGGCCAAGTGAGGGAAATTCATACGGGACGGGTTTCCGGCTCAAACTCGGTTTTAGGGTTTTGGGGGAAGTTTCTCAAATTGCCCAAAACGACTTTCCTGATTGAAATCTTCAAGCTTCAATGAATGAATTAGAAGATTTCAACTCAAATCCACCATTAAAACACTATTCACTTCAAGTTTTAGAAACTTTCACATACCTTAAGGCCTCGAGAAAACGAACGAAAATCTTGATCGGTAGGTTGGAAATGATCCACGGGCCGAGGGCTTTCCAACGGAAGTAGAATCGAGACGATCTACCGAGAAATAAAGAAAAACCAAAATTTGGGTTAAGGGTTTTGGGTGCTCACGGCTTCAAGGAAAGAAAAGGGGAGAAAAATGATAAAATTTTCCTAAGAGTTGATATTTAAGAGATAAATGAATAGTGATTTTTAGATATTTAAGAATTTGGGAAATGACGCCTATGTCCCTCTTTTGTTTTTACTTTAAAAACGAAACCCGAAGCTCTTAAACTAATCTAAAGGTGATTAATAATTATTAATTGGCCCATTAATAATTATTAATGTCACCGAAACGAATTTAAAGTATTAAAACGATAAAAAGGGTTTTCTGCCGAAAATAACTACTTAAATCGAAATCATTACTTTTAAAATAACCTTAAATACTTTAATTAAAATAAATAAATAAAAATAAAAATTTTACCCCCAAAAGTAACGGGACGTTACATTAACTCATAATTAGTTAATTACTTATTATCTAAAATGAATAGTTCGACTATATATTCATAGTTGAACTCCCCTCACTGTAGATGAGCTATGTCCATTTAGTTTATCTTTATTTATATATGTGATATATCCTTCACGTAGAACACTCATTGTAAAGACTCGAATTTTCTCAAATCTTTAAATCAGAATAAACAGGGGAAGACTTTGTTTTTATAAAAATTTGGTGTGGAACCGTTTAAAATATGAACTATCAAAACCTGTTTACATGGGCCCATTTCAGAGAAAGTAAAAACAAAGATGTACATACTCCATTTCATGACAAAATCAAAAGAAATAGACTCGATAATATGTACAACAATCTTAGGCTCTCATTAGCCACAAAACATAAGTTTAAAGACAATAACATATAATGTTTCAACTAGCATTCGTGGAATGCCCCAACATATACATATAAAGTCCATGTCCCAAAAGCCATCCACTCGTGATCAACCAACACCATCTCCTCCACCTCGTACCCTACTAAGAGTATTACCTGAAAAAGTTTAAGTGTAGCAACATTAGCATAAAAATGCTAGTGAGAATAAGATGGATGCAAGCACTCCTATGGACCGAATCCCATATCGGAAAATGTGTCCAAAAATCCTATTGTGCTCTTACTACCCATTTCATATTCCCAAGTACTTTACATAAGAAAATCAATCCCACTCTACTATATCAAACTTTCGAAAAGTAAACATTCAAGCTCGTAAAATAAAGTACTAAAACAACTAAAGCATAACAAAGTAAATAATAAAGTAAATTTCACATTGTGACCACATTGTCACATTACACAATTCAACCGTGACCACTTGTCACCAATCACAACCATACCGTGACCTCACTGTCACCGTGACCTCACTGTCACTATACACAAACCATACCGTGACCTCACAGTCACCTAACACAAACCATACTGTGACCTCACTGTCACCAATCACAAACCATACCGTGACCTCACAGTCACCAATCACAAACCATACCGTGACCTCACTGTCACCGTGACCTCACAGTCACCAATCACAAACATACCGTGACCTCACTGTCACCAATCACAAACATACCGTGACCTCACTGTCACCGTGACCTCATTGTCACCAATCACAAACCATGCGTATCATAACGACACACGTACTACTCCTCTTTGGTAGTATTAAATAGTGAATCCCATCGCTAATAATATCATACTAACTCGATTCTACATGAAGAATCTCTCCAAAGTCTCTTTTAACTACCTTATAACCACTCGAAATAAAAGGAGTATCTAATACTCTTCTCCAAATTCCGGAATCTAATTCTCCTCGAGAATATAACTTAATCCACCAATAACATCTTACTTTAAACAACAACCAATCTTAACTAATTTTCCTTATGCACTTTCCTTAACTCTCAAATAACATACATTCTTGGAAAGTCCTAAAGTCTATTATCCCTCTTAACCTCAATCAAACATAATCGTCAAGAAATTCGAAAACATAAAAGTAATCGCAACCATTTTAAACTCACCTTATTATTGAAGTTAACTCCAAATCACCGATTGACCAATTTCACGATCGATTCACGAAACCTATAATTAAAATACACCTAAAGTGTATTAATTAACCGAATCGAACAACGATCGTCACGATACTAAAATAAAAGACAAAACATCCCGAAAATGCCCCCAAGAGGCCCACGACTCAAAGGGATTTCAAGGTGAAGTTGGTTTTCCGGATTTTTAAGCATTTTAAAAGGGTTTCGAGTTGGTTTCGGGCACTTTGGAGGTTGGTACCAACAACGGGTAAACATGATTTAGGGTTTAGGTCAAAAGTTCAATCGCGAACAATTTAGTAAAATCATAAAACATATCAAATTCAAAACTCTAACCATCATGAAAAATGAGAATAACTCAAGGAAATTGTTTTGGCTCAAACCCGATCCTAGGGTTTAGGGAAAGTTCTAAATATGCATAAAACAACTCCCTCGATCTAAATCTCCGAGTTCCCGAGCAAGAATTGGAAGATTAAAACCAAAATCACCATTAAAACACTATTTGAAGCTTTAGGTTTTGAACTTTTACATACCTTAAGGCCCTTAGATGATGGAGGAAAAGATCGATTGATAGGTTGGAAATGATGCTCGGGCCCGTGGCTATCCAACGCAACCGAAATTATCACAATCCGCCAAGAATTGAAGAAAAACCAAAAATCAATTCTTTCACTTTGTTGCTCTCGGTCAAGGAAGGAGGAGGAGAAGAAAAATGATGAAGACTTGGTCAAATTTGCTTTATTTAAAGATAAATGAATAGTGTTTTTGATATTTAAGAAATTGGAAATGACGCCTACGTCCTTTTCTTGCCTTAAGCTTTTAAAACGAAACCCGAACCATTTAAACTAGCCCAATGGTGATTAATAATTATTAATTGGCCTATTAATAATTATTAATACCACCGAAACTAATTTAGGCTAATTAAACAGTTATAAAGGTTTCCGAACGAAATTAATTATTTAAATCTAAATAACTAATTCTAAAATTAACTTTAATACTTTAAATAAATAATTAATTAAAATAAATAATAAAATAAAAATTCACCTCAAAATAACTGGACGTTACACTCATAATTACAGGTGGATAAAATTTACCGCTTACCCCTGTAATTACCGCTTTATCCTTGTATTCCCGCTGATTCTCCAATAAACATTATCAATAGTCAAACTAGTGATAAAATACTTCTATGATCAATAGAACTCATAGCACCACTTGTTCATGTCGAATCAGTACATCAAGGGAGCTTCCTAAAGTTCCTAGAATGGTTAAGTATCCCACTGATACCGTTAATTCTTTAGGAAAGTTATGAATTTCATCTCGTGTAAATTAGTTCTCAGCTATTATTTCGTTATGTTCCCAAAACAGGAGTTTATCGAGCGTTCATTCAGATCGCTCTCAACTATGTGAATCAAAGAACACAACTCCATGAATAGGAGTTTGCATTTCACTCAGGATTGAGATCTATCACGGTTGATAAACTGAGTTTGATATTTGATTATTTCTCGTAAACGGTACTAATGAGAAATTGATCAAACATCGTGGCCCGGTCTTATACAATCAACATTGCATATGATACTTCCATTTCATGTCTCCCATAAGAATGATCAGGATTAGATCATTTGTCTATAAATAAAATGTGAAGCCATCAACAGTGTTACCGGGATAAGGTTTCCAAACGTTATCCATTTACTGTAGACACTTTTAAGTTGCTCATCTCGACTTTAATCCTCTCGTATGATTTACATACTAAGTCGTGATTTCATAAGAGTAACTTAGGCTTTTACTATTTGAATGTTTGATATTAATATATTTTCATATTTTCCTAATATCGTCAATTGAATCAATATAGATAAAATAAGAACTTATGTTTATTTATTTAATTTATTCGAAATAAATTATCTTTATTAAATAATTACAAGTTCTAGGACACCATTCCTAACAATGTTTCCTTCTCCCACTTAATATTTTTAAAGTTAGGGTTTCATAACTTAGACTAATGAAGGCTAAATCCTAAGTTTTGATTATCCTAAACAGTTTTAACTCTTAAAATTGTTAGATTATATTTTGTGACGACCCGTCACTTTTAAAATAAATTAAATCAGAACCTGTTTACATCCTAATTTTTAAGAAAATTTTGCGTGGTTTTGTTTGAAAGTTGGCTAGCCAAAACCTGTTTACATCCTAATTTTTCAAATCTAATAAAGCACCTGGACTTTAAGTCCCAAATTAGGAGTTCAAATATTTCATATCATAAAAACCACATCAAAAGCTCTTATGAGCTAAATACAACATATAAATCATCAAAGTCTTTGAAATTCACAAAAATATTTACAAAGACTTTACAACAACGAGTCCATCTCGAGGTCAGCATCCCTCGATCACGCAGCACCATCTCCCCTTGCACGGCCTCTAGCCAGGGCATTACCTGAAATTTTTGTAATATCATGAGCTAACAACTTAAGCCCAGTGAGAATAATAAGCATAAAAAGTAAAGATAGACCTCAAACTCGCATTTCGATTTGTGTCCAATTAATCTAACACAATTCACTCCTAAAGTTCTCCAAACTCTAGGTAATTTCATTCTAAACTTTCCAAGGGATGATATTGCTAACACTAGTAGTCAATCCTCATCCATTACTTTATTATGACATAAATAAGAGAAGTAAATAACTTTGCATATAATATAACATCTCAATTCTCTTTCTCATCGATCATAAGCATGAATGCATGAGAGCATCCCATAGGATTCGCATACGCCCTTATGCATGAAGAAGGTAACGTGGTCTATCCCATAGGATCCATCGTTCTCCCTCCTTTTCTTTCTCACTTTCTCTTTTCTTTCTGTGAAGGTAATGTGGTCTACCTCGTAGGATCCATCATTCTCCCATTCACATTTTCTCATTCTCTCTTCTTTTTCTATGAAGGTAATGTGGTCTATCCCGTAGGACTCATCATTCTCCCATTCATATCTTTCTCACTTTCTCACTTTTTTTCCATGATGCGAGATGTTATGATGCAATATGATATGTTTTGGTGTAAATAAATAAAGTGCGGAATTAAAGTAGCCGATAAACAAATAAAGTAAAAGGCATAAAGTAAAGGTAATAAAGTAAAAGACAAAAAGTAAATGACATAAGGTAAAAGTAGGTAAGCATCTCGGACGAACGATATATCGATCGAACTCCGGTATCAATAATAAAAGTAGAATCATAAATCAAACGATTAACCTATACCTTCAAGGATTCTAAACTTCCAATAATCCGAGGTTCTATTAATCGTTCTAAAATACAAGTTGGATCTTTTAACTTCCAATGATCCAATCTTAGTTTCGAATCGAATCTAACTTAGAATCTCCTAAGATTCAATACTTTCCTTGAGAACTCCTAAGTTCTCACTTAAAGGATTAACTTCTAATCCTAAGGGCACTAACTCACAACCCTCTAATCTTATATTCGAATTATAATCTTAGTTTCAAACTCTACAAACCTTCACACTTATTCGATTTCTATAATTACTTTAAATCTTAACTATTCTCACCTTTAATAAAAGATGACTTTGCTCCTAAGTCCGAAGGAGCGATCAAGCGAGTGGTTCGAAAACACCTACAATCGAATCATAACACACAATCAATAATTACCAACTATCGATCAAACAACAACCTAACATACAAAACGATGAAAAACCCAACAAATCCCCATATGAGGCCCACGGCCCTATCATCAAAATTGGGTCTCGGGTTTGGTTTTCCGACTTTTAGGCAATTTAAAAGTGTTTCGAGTTGGTTTTAAGCAAATTCGATATTCCCGATTTCAATGGATATCGATAAATAGGGTTTTCGAACAATAAGCCCTTTCCCGAATTGAATTTAAATAAACATTATTTCATTAAATTCTAACCCATAATCAAACCCAAAAGGGTAAATTTCAAACAGGAAGGGTTTCGACTGAAACTCGATTTTAGGGTTAAGGGATTGTTTCCAAAAACACTTAAAACAACTCTCGTATTTACAAACACCGAGTTCTACAACACGAAATCGAAGGAAATCAAAGAAAACTCCATTAAAACACTATTTGGAGCTTAGGGTTTCAAGAGAAACTTACCGATAACTCCGTATAACACGAGTGGCAAGTATGATGGTTAGGTGGAAAAGGATCGTAGGAGCGATACCTTTCCAATGGACCCGGAATCAAGTCGATCGGGCAAGAAACGAACAAAATCGAATTTTCTCTCTTTCTTCTTTGAAGCTCACGGGTGGGAAGGGAAAAATATGAGGAGTTTTGGTCAATTTTGTGGTCAATGGTTCATTTAAAGAAGATGACCAAATAGTATTTAGATATTTTGCAAATTTGGAAATGACGGTTACATCCTTTTATGACTTTTGGCTTAAAAACGAATCCCGAACTTCTCAAACTATCCCAATGGTGATTAATAATTATTAATTGGCCCGTTAATAATTATTAATACCATTAAAACGAAAATAAACTAAAAAGGTCAATTAAAAGATTAAAACCGAAATAAACTGCAAATTCTAAATTACCGATAAATAAATAAACTTTAATTACTTAAATTGAAATAAAATAAATAAAAGTTTTTTTTTATTACAAAATAACGGGACGTTACATATTTAATTTGAATGTTCAAGTTTTCCTAATTAAAACTAATCACATAACGAGCCGAATTAATAATTTTGATTTATTAATTTGAACATTTCTCCAAGATCGCTCTCAATTAGAGGCGCTCCGTATTTAGGGAACTTTATGAAACCTTATCGCTTGGACAGAGCTTTCTCGCCAGAGATCTATTCGATTTAATTAATCTTAATTATTAATATTTAATTAACCCTTAATTAAAATTTTATTTTTTTTACCTTTTATCAATTTTAGGCCAAATTATTAAAACAATAATTCCATATTACAAACACTTCATTTAGTTTCTCTTCAACTTTTATACTAGATTTAACTTTTAAATCTTACCTAAACAAGCATGCTTTTAATCTAAAATAATTTAGAATAAAAAAAATCCTAATTTTCGATAATAACACTTTATAAAATAAAATTATGGCATGCTCCACATACATTAACACATTATATAATGATGTATGTATAATTAATTAAAATCATACAACATATTTCGGGAGACGTGATTAATTAATAATGATATATTTCATGTAATTTTTTTTCAAATTATATTTTAATATGTTAATCAACAAGGGCAATTACTGAAATAACATATTTTTGCATATTAATTATTCAAATGTCAACTTATCAAAAATTACTCAAATAACTAAAAAAAGTAATATAAAAAAACTAACAAATTATTTGAAAAAAATAATAAAAAATGATCAAATATTTCGATAAATTATTGAACTTGAACTTAAAAAAGAAAAAACTAATAGATTCATTAAAATAGTTCAATAATTTATTGAACTATAGTTACAAGATAATTAGTATGCAAGATAATTTACTGAACTATTTAAAAATAGTTACAAGATAATTTATTGAACTATAATTTTGTTATTTGAGTAATTTTTAAAAAGTTCTAACATTTTTTTTAATTTGAATGCAGATTTATGCTATATGAGACAAATTATATTATCAATATGGTTAATGTTTTGTTACTTCTATTTATTCATTGAAACTCATATTAGTTTATTAAATCAGGAACCATCATGTAATATTATTAAAGATATGGATGCTACTATTGGTTCTGTAGACCAAAATTAATCTTTTGTGAATAAAGTACAAACAATGGTCTTTATTTCATAATAATATATCACCTAGTTTGATTTTATGCAAATAAATATATTTTTGATTTTTGCAGAATAAAAAATCTATAGATTAATGCCATCTTCAAATTGATGCAGGATATGATTTTTTTCAACATGTGACTCCATAGATATTTCTGAGATGATTTGTCAATTTTTAAATTCAATTATTATAGCTTTGTTAAGTTCATTGTACTTATAATTTTGAAACGTGTTTTAAATTCGTGAACAATGATATTGTTTTATTATTAGGTATGTTAGGCAACTATTTTACAATATTTAAAGGCGTATGTATAAATGCATTGTTCCTTCTACACAAAAGAGATTAAAAGGATAAATGTTGAAAGTAAAAATAGATAGGTTAAAATGTAATGACCCGCTTTCCGTTAAATTATTTAAATTCAAATGCACAGCGGAAGAGTCAATTTTTAAAGAAAAACGGCATGGGTTCGTTTAAAAATCGAATAACCAAAACCTGTTTACAACCCAAATTTCCAGAGAAAGCTATAAATCGGGAATGCGCATTCCAAAGTAAAGTTTAATCATAAAACATCAAGTACTTTACACATACACCCTTCACGGGCTCAAAATGACACAAGTATGTAAAAAGTATATGATTACAAGCATTTATACTAATGCTTATCAAAAGTGTTTTAACATTGTCCTTACACCACCTCGACCAGTCAAGCGACACCATTTCCTCTCCCACGCTTCTTAGGATGGGGTTTACCTAAAAATATTGTAGTGTAGCACCATTAGCAAACAATGCTAGTGAGAGTAAAATGAAAGCAAGTAATCCTATGAACAAAATTTCATACCAGAAATCGTGTCCAAAGGCCTAGATGTTCATTACTACCCATAACCATACTTCCATATTTCCATACAAACATACGATAGTAACATGCTACCCGTAATCGTCATTCAATACCATAAGATAGAAATAAAGACTTAAAGTAAAGTACAATCATTACTAAGTCTTACTACACAAATCTAAGGAATATGTAAATCTAACATTATCTATCTTATTACCAAACAAGTTTCATCGTAATGTGCTATTGTATGGATCGTCATCAACATACCACGTACGGTCGTACCATATTACCATCATCACACCATGATACATATGGATCGAAATCAACATACTATCATGTGCCGTAGTGCCATATTACCATCATCGCACGATGATACGTATGGATCGAAATCAACATACTATCATGTGCCGTAGTGCCATATCGTAACGTACTCGTATGGAATCGAATCAACATACCACGTACGGTCGTACCAACATCACACCATGATACATATGGATCAAAATCACATACTATCATGTGCTAGTTACAAACCATGCTACCAACATCCACCATGACTACATATGGATCGAAATCACATACATTCATGTGCTAGTTACAAACCATGCTACCAACATCACACCATGACTACGTATGGATCAAAATCAACATACTATCATGTGCTAGTTACAAACCATGCTACCAACATCACACCATGACTACGTATGGATCAAAATCAACATACTATCATGTGCTAGTTACAAACCATCGAAATCAACATACTATCATGTGCTAGTTACAAACCATGCTACCAACATCACACCATGACTACGTATGGATCAAAATCACATACTATCATGTGCTAGTTACAAAGTGCTCAAAGTTCCCACATATCATCACACCATTACTACATATGGATCAAAATCAACATACTACCATGTGTGAATCAATGTGCCCTAGGTCTCCAATAAGTTAGCTAAACTTTAAGTATTCTACTAAGTTAAAAAGAAACCTAACTAACTAGATTACACGAGTTATCACTCAAGTGCATCATCTAATTACTTTACTTCCAAATCCATCCAAGTAACTTTCAAATCCATCAAGGTAACTTCCAATTCCACTTTCTTCTAGCATCTCCAAATCACAATACCATACTTCCAAACCTCTCCGATGTTTCCTAATCATCGAACTATCCATAATTCCAAATTTTCTCCACACACACTTCCGAATCAAAGTCTCCAACCAAAACTTAATCCTAAGAAGTTATCTCCCTCTTTACATCGATAAACAATTACATAATGAAACTAAATTCATAAAACCACTAACTTTCACATTAAACTCACCTTAGAAAGAAGACAAGTTCCGAAAAATCCGAAGTTGCAAATTCACGAACAATTCACAATCCTACAATCGAATTAATCCTAAACAACATTAATTAACCGAAAAACAAACAAACAACAACTAAACACATAAAACCACGAAAATCCCGGATTTTACCCTCTAGGAGCTCTCAGCCAAGCTAGGGAAAAAGGGGTTCGGGTTTGGTTTTCAGGCTTTTATGCATTTTAGAGGTGTTTCGGGTTGGTTTCGGATACTTTGGAGGTTTGCAATTTCCGTGGGTAACCGTAAATTAGGGTTTTGCATATTAATCAATTTCCGGAAAATTAACTAAAAAGCAAAAACATAAAGAACCTAACATCCTAAACATAGCCCAAAGAGGGAAAATCACAAGGGACGGGTTTTCGGCTCAAACTCTGTTTTAGGGTTTTAGGGGAACTTTCTAAAATTAGTCACAACGGCTTTCCCGATTGAAATCAATAAGCTTTAATGAAAGAATTTGAAAATCCCAACTCAAATCTACCATTAAAACACTATTCACATCAAGGAAATGAAACTTCAACATACCTTTAAGCCTCGAGAAAACGAGCGAAAATAACGTACGGTAGATTGGAAATGATCTACGGGACGAAGGCTTTCCGATGGATGTAGTATCGAGACGATCCACCGAGAAATAAACGAAATCGAAATTTGGGGTTTTGGGGTTTTGGCCTAGAGGAGAGAAGGGGGGAAGAAGATGATCAAATTTTTCTTAATTGCTAAGTTAAGGAGATATTTCAAAAGGAAAATATCTAGATATTTAGGGTTTGGGAATTTACGGTTTTGCCCTTTTTGACCTTTTGCTTTTAAAAACGAAACCCGAAGCTCGTAAATAAATCTAAAGGTGACTAATAATTATTAATTGGTCCATTAATAATTATTAATGTCACCAAAACAAATTTTAATTATTAAAACGATTAAAAACAATTTCGGACATAAATAACTATTAAAATTGAAATTTCTAAAATTAAACTAATCTTAAAAGCTTTATTTTTAAAATAAATAAAATAAAATAAAAATAAATAATAATAATAAAAAAATTTACTCCCAAAAGTCACGGGACGTTACATAAAATATTGTGTTAGTCTCTAAAGTTTACTCTGATATTATAGTTGGTCCTTAAAATTTTAAAAGTTCTATTTTATCATATCATCTTTTTAAAAATTTCAAGTTTAATCCTCATTGATAAAATTTGAGTTGTGATTTGAAAAATTAATGGCACGTTTTATTTGATAATTATTAACGTCTATGTTATTAAATAAAACATAACTTCATATCCAAAATAAAATAAGTCACACTATTTTTCTTATTAAATTTTTATTCATATCAAATATTAGGGATTTGTTCGGAGCTTACCTTTAACGGCCCGTTACCCGATTAGTTTCTTTATTTAAATATTATTTGGTTAATAATATTTTGGTGAAGAAGAAATAAAAAAAACTAATATTTAATATATTAATTCTTATTTTTCAGGAATTAATTATTTAAAATACCAATAATTGAATTTTTGGAAAAGAAGAGAGGAAAATAAAATAAAATAGACGGGGAATGAGGCGTAGACATCTTCTTGGATGTGGAATTGGTGCAGAGAAAATAGGTAAAGCTCCCTTCTTCTTCATCTCATTATCGCCGCCCAGGGGGTGATTAAGCATTGATTTGGATCATTTTTCTTCCGTTCTTGTCATTGTTAGGATTGTTGGGAGATTTGTTGTGATCTTCTTAAAGGAATTTTGTGACGGCCTGGGTTTTGGGTAAATAATTAAAATAGTTAAAATAATTTATTTTAAATTATGGAAGTTGAAAATTTATTTATAATAAGAAGTTGTGGTTTAAATAAAGTTAATTAATTATTTTGATGTGAATTAAACATGGTTAAAGTATAGTGGAGGTTTGGTAAATTAATAATGATAGCTTGTGAAGTTGTTCGGGTTTTCGGGAAAAATAATAGTAAGTAGTTTTTTTAGATTTAAAATAGCATAACATGGCATCATCAACCAAAGAGTATGTACCACAATGGACCTTCAGATGGTCCGGGCACCTAATGAACTCGAAAGCCCTCTCAACTCTATCAATCCAGAACTCTGCAAAAGATGCATCCAAAGACCTACCATTAAACTCAGCAGGTGCATATCTACTATACTCCCTCAGAAACCTAGCAGCATCGGTAGCTCCAATCTGATCAACTGCCACATCAGCTGGTCTAGGTGGAGGTACAACAGGTAGAACTGGTCTACCAGCATCTCGCAATAATCCCAGATAATCCTCCTCAGCAATATAAACTCCTCGCCCCTGAACAGGTGGCGGTATAACAGGAATCACTGATGGAGGTACTACAGGAATCACAGGTGGGGGTGGAGGTGTAGGGTTACGGGCTCGGCCTCTGCCCCTCACAGGAGCAGCCACCCTAACACCAGCTCGTCTAGCACCCCTTCTAGGAGGCATACTGCATTAAAGTCAATATAACATGATAAGTTACTAGTTAAAGAGGATTCACCACTCCTTTACCAAATCGAAATAAATATGCGAGTTTAAAGACAAAGGTCTAGAAATACCTGGTGCTGCTGATCTCAGATGATGACTTTGAGAATGGACTTAAAATAAAACATAAAAACAAACATGCATCGCATGTAGTCTACAGAACCCGTCAGCTCTGATACCAACTGTGACGACCCGTCATTTTAAATAAATTAAAATCAGAGAAAACAGCGGAAGTCTTTTATTTTAAGAAAAATGGCGTGATTATGTTTGAAAATAGGCTAGCCAAAACCTGTTTACATCTTAAATTCAAACATCTAAAACACAAGGAACATTAAGTTCCATCCGGGAGTTTAAAATGATCATAATCATAAAACGACAACCATAAGCTCTTATGAGCTAAATACAAAGTTCAAATCATCAAAATGACATAATTTTCACAAATCAACCATGTACATGGATTTTTACATAACTCAAAGTCCATCTCGAAAATCATCATCTTCTTGATCAAGCGCGCACCGGTCTCCTTTCCACGATCCCAAACATTACCTGAAATGTTTGTAATATCATGAGCTAACAACTTAAGCCCAGTGAGAATAATAAGCATAAAAAGTAAAGATAGACCTCAAACTCGCATTCGATTTGTGTCCAATTAAACCGACACATTCTACTCCTAAAGTTCTCCAAACTCTAGGTAATTCTATTCCATACTTTCCAAGGGATGACATTACTACACTTGTAGTCAATCCTCATCCATTAACTTATTATATCATAAAGTAATGAAAGTAAATGACTTTGCATAAAAATATAACATCTCGACTTTCTTTCTCGTCTATCATATGCATAAAAGTAATGAGTACATCCCGTAGGTTACGCATTCGCCATTTATGCATGAAATGAAGGTAATGTGGATTTTTACAAACTATCCACCCTTATCCTTATGTATGAAGGTAATGTGGGAATCCACTCATCCACCATTCAACCTTATGCATGATGAAGGTAATGTGGGTATCCACTCATCCACCATTCAACCTTATGCATGAAGGTAACGTGGGTATCCACTCATCCACCGTTCCTTTCATTCTTTTCTTTTCTCTTTTCAATGATGCGAGATGTTATAATATAATAAATAATGGTGCAAAATGTTATGCATATGCTTGCACAAATAAATAAAGTAAAATACGATTATTAAATAACAAAACAAGCATAAAGTAAAGCGGCATAAAGTAAAGAACATAAAGTAAAGGGCATAAAGTAACATAGATAGAATCCCAGGATGAGCGATTTATCGATCGAACTCCGCTAACAATAATAAAAGTAAAGGTCAAAACATAACGATTAACCTAAACTTTCAAAGATTCTAAACTTCCAAGTGAACCATTCTAAACTCCGAAACTAATCTAACTTAGAATCTTCTAAGATTCGAGGTTTTCAACGAGAAATCCTAAGTTTCTCGCCTAAAGGATTAACTTCAAATCCTAAGGCACTATCTCACATCCTCTAACCTTAGGTTGGATTCTAGTCTTAGTTCGATTCTACAAATCAACGTACTTATTTGCTTTCTATAGTTACTTTAAATTCTAATCATTCTCACCTTAGCCAATTAACTCCAAATTTCCAATTTTCCACGAAACAAACACCGAGCAATTGCACCTACAATTCACCGATTGTACAACATATTACAAATCATAACTAATATGCTAACAAATGTGCAATTTCGGGTGAATAGTGTTTTCGGGTGAATAGTGTTTTTCGAAAATCCGGGCTCAAAATCGTCATTTTTCATGATAGAAATTCATGATTTCAACTTCAAATCTCATTTATAATCAAAAAGCGAACAAAACCACCTAAAAGTTTTGAAAACTTACTTTTGGGATTTCCCTTAGAGAACGGGAAACTTGAAAAGCTAGGTTGGATAGGTAGCCCTCGTCCCTACCAATCCAACGCAACCGAAAACACGACGATCCGCCGAGAAACGAAGAAAAGCCAAGAAAATTTTCTTCTCATCCATGGATGAGAAGCTCACGGCAATGGCAAGGAAAAAAAATGACAAGTTTGGTCAATTTTGGTCAAAAATGCATTTTTAAAGACAAATGAATAGTATTTGGATATTTTTAAGAAATTTGGAAATGACGGTTACGTCCTTTTATGACTTTTGACTTATGAATCGAAACCCGATGCTTTTAAATAAATCTAAAGGTGATTAATAATTATTAATTGGCCTATTAATAATTATTAATGTCACCGAGGCGAAAAATAAACATTAAAACGATAAAAATGAATTTCGGGCAAAATTAAGTACTAATATCGAAATTACAAAATAATAATTAAACTAAATACTTGAATTGAAATAAATAAATAAATAAATAACATTAAATAAATAAATAAATAAAATAAATAAATAAATAAATCACTTCAAAATAACTGTAACGTCCCGTTATTTTGAAGTGATTTATTTATTTATTTATTTTATTTATTTATTTATTTAATGTTATTTATTTATTTATTTATTTCAATTCAAGTATTTAGTTTAATTATTATTTTGTAATTTCGATATTAGTACTTAATTTTGCCCGAAATTCATTTTTATCGTTTTAATGTTTATTTTTCGCCTCGGTGACATTAATAATTATTAATAGGCCAATTAATAATTATTAATCACCTTTAGATTTATTTAAAAGCATCGGGTTTCGATTCATAAGTCAAAAGTCATAAAAGGACGTAACCGTCATTTCCAAATTTCTTAAAAATATCCAAATACTATTCATTTGTCTTTAAAAATGCATTTTTGACCAAAATTGACCAAACTTGTCATTTTTTTCCTTGCCATTGCCGTGAGCTTCTCATCCATGGATGAGAAGAAAATTTTCTTGGCTTTTCTTCGTTTCTCGCGGATCGTCAGAGTTTTTCTATGCTTGGATTGGTAGGGACGAGGGCTACCTATCCAACCTAGCTTTCAAGTTTCCCGTTCTCTAAGGGAAATCCCAAAAAGTAAGTTTTCAAAACTTTTTAGGTGGTTTTGTTCGTTTTTGATTATAAATGAGATTTGAAGTTGAAATCATGAATTTCTATCATGAAAAATGACGATTTTGAGCCCGGATTTTCGAAAAACACTATTCACCCGAAAACACTATTCACCCGAAATTGCACATTTGTTAGCATATTAGTTATGATTTGTAATATGTTGTACAATCGGTGAATTGTAGGTGCAATTGCTCGGTGTTTGTTTCGTGGAAAATTGGAAATTTGGAGTTAATTGGCTAAGGTGAGAATGATTAGAATTTAAAGTAACTATAGAAAGCAAATAAGTACGTTGATTTGTAGAATCGGAACTAAGACTAGAATCCAACCTAAGGTTAGAGGATGTGAGATAGTGCCTTAGGATTTGAAGTTAATCCTTTAGGCGAGAAACTTAGGATTTCTCGTTGAAAACCTCGAATCTTAGAAGATTCTAAGTTAGATTAGTTTCGGAGTTTAGAATGGTTCACTTGGAAGTTTAGAATCTTTGAAAGTTTAGGTTAATCGTTATGTTTTGACCTTTACTTTTATTATTGTTAGCGGAGTTCGATCGATAAATCGCTCATCCGGATTCTATCTATGTTACTTTATGCCCTTTACTTTATGTTCTTTACTTTATGCCGCTTTACTTTATGCTTGTTTCGGTTATTTAATAATCGTACTTTACTTTATTTATTTGTGCAAGCATATGCATAACATTTTGCACCATTATTTATTATATTATAACATCTCGCATCATTGAAAAGAGAAAAGAAAAGAATGAAAGGAACGGTGGATGAGTGGATACCCACGTTACCTTCATGCATAAGGTTGAATGGTGGATGAGTGGATACCCACATTACCTTCATCATGCATAAGGTTGAATGGTGGATGAGTGGATTCCCACATTACCTTCATACATAAGGATAAGGGTGGATAGTTTGTAAAAATCCACATTACCTTCATTTCATGCATAAATGGCGAATGCGTAACCTACGGGATGTACTCATTACTTTTATGCATATGATAGACGAGAAAGAAAGTCGAGATGTTATATTTTTATGCAAAGTCATTTACTTTCATTACTTTATGATATAATAAGTTAATGGATGAGGATTGACTACAAGTGTAGTAATGTCATCCCTTGGAAAGTATGGAATAGAATTACCTAGAGTTTGGAGAACTTTAGGAGTAGAATGTGTCGATTTAATTGGACACAAATCGAATGCGAGTTTGAGGTCTATCTTTACTTTTTATGCTTATTATTCTCACTGGGCTTAAGTTGTTAGCTCATGATATTACAAACATTTCAGTAATGTTTGGGATCGTGGAAGAGGAGCAGCGCGCGCTGATCAAGAAGATGATGATTTTCGAGATGGACTTTGAGTTATGTAAAAATCCATGTACATGGTTGATTTGTGAAAATTATGTCATTTTGATGATTTGAACTTTGTATTTAGCTCATAAGAGCTTATGGTTGTCGCTTTTATGATTATGATCATTTTAAACTCCTGGATGGAACTTAATGTTCCTTGTGTTTTAGATGTTTGAATTTAAGATGTAAACAGGTTTGGCTAGCCTATTTTCAAACATAATCACGCCATTTTTCTTAAAATAAAAGACTTCAATGTTTTCTATTTTAATTTATTTAAAATGACGGGTCGTCACACCAACTGTGACGACCCGTCACTTTTAAATAAATTAAAATCAGAGAAAACAGCGGAAGTCTTTTATTTTAAGAAAATTTTGCGTGGTTTTATTTGAAAGTTGGCATGCCGAAAACCTGTTTACATCCTAATTTTCAAATCTAATAAATCCACAAGGAACATCAAATCCCATTTCAGGAGTTCAAAGATATATATCATATAAACATCAACATTAAGCTCTTATGAGCTAAATACAAAATACAATTCATTAAAGTTCTTAAAGTTCATCAAAATAAGATATAAACTTTACAAATCCATTAGTCCATCTCGAGGTCAACATCCCTCGATCACGCAGCACCATCTCCCCTTCCACGGCCTCTAGCCAGAGCATTACCTGAAATTGGTTGTAATATCATGAGCTAACAAACTAAGCCCAGTGAGAATAATAAGCATAAAAAGTAAAGATAGACCTCAAACTTGCATTTCCGATTTGTGTCCAATTAACTGACACAATCTTTCCTAGAATTGACCAAAGATTAGGTAATTCTATTCTATATTCTCCAAATGATGATACTAATTACCACACTTAGTCTAATTGTTCATTGTTGTGTGAAATCGTGATACGCAAGTGCACGCAGTCAAACAAGTAATAAAGTGATAAGAAAGATCGTTCCCACGAGGATTAGTAGATTAAAAAGGTGTTTAACAAATAGCTTAAAGAAAATAAAAACAATGATAAATTTGGGTGATTTGATTTATGAAACTAAACTAATAAAATTGTGAAAATAAGCAAAACTAAATAACGAAATTCTAAATTAAATAAGGAAAATAAGTATGATGGTCTAAAGTGGCTTAAATGACTCCTAAAATATGCAAGAATAATAAAGTGATTAAACTATGTAGAGACAAATGGTTGGAAAGTCAAGAATCCCCCTAAAAAGTCTTAGAATTCACAAATCTGCAACAGTGTTGTGGTTGTGCTGCAGCAAACTGCATTAATAAAGACACTTTTTATGCAAGCAAACCCAATTATTCAAGTGACTTTGTCAAGCCCAACATGATTTTAATTCCTAATCAATTTAAATCCTATGTCTAGGTAAAATTAGATTAAGAAATATGTTTTCAATGTTCCGGTTTAAGCCTTAAGGAGTAAACACATATGTCTATGCATTACCAAAAACAAATTCGAGAATTGTTAACCCCTATCAATCAATACTTTTCCATTTAATTTCAACCTTTTCAGAATTAAAATTAAACTAAACAATTCACCTAAGTTGGTCAAGCATAAGCAAATAGATAGAAATATCAAACTATTGATTGAACATAAAAACTGAATTTATTAAAGCTTGTGAAAACTAATCCCTTTTAGGGTTCATCTATCAATTCCAACCAAATAAAATTTAGTTCATAACAAAACCTAAATTAACAAAAGAGTTAAACAAAATCAAAACTAAACCTAACATAACTTGAGTTCAACAATGGAGAGGAAGAAGAATGGAGAAGAAAGAATAATGAAAAGCAAGAGTAATAAATAGAAGAGAAGAAATCAAAACAAAGCTTCAATGAAAAAGAAGAAGTCTCCTCCTCTCACGATCTGCCTCTGTTGCTCACGTACGCTCCTCTTCTTTCTTTTTTTTACGTTTCAGTCTGCCTTCCCTTTTTTAGCTGCTGCCTCCTCTTTTTCTTTTTAGATTTAGGTTAATTTCTTTTCTTTTCTTTTTATTGGGCTTGGGCTTCATCCTAATCTCCTCCAAATTGCTCCTAAGATGGACCTTAGTGATGGGATTATTTTATCTGAAGAGAATCTGCTGAAACGGGCCCAAAAAGAGACTTTGTAGGGCCAAAAATCGTGATCCTGCTTGCTGTCCAGAATCCGCCCGTGTCTTGCAGCAGTGTCGTCGAAAGCTCGCTTTACAAAGACTTTTCAAAATTCTGCACTTTTTTCCTATTTCCTGCATGAAATTTGCAATTCTTTTAGGACTTTCTTTCATTCAAATTGACAAAATTAAATACCAAGAGCCAAGAACAATCCTAAATATACTTTAAAGTGCCAAAAACCCGAATTTTTCCAAAATAAGCTTATTTAAAGAATTATGCAAAATGAATTCAAAGTATGCAAAATATGAGCAAAGTTCAATCCAATAATTATCAAATAGGCATTAAAATAGGACCAAATAACTCTATTTTATAGAGTTATCATTCATCCATTAACTTGTTATGACATAAATGAGAAAAGTAAATAAACTTGTATAATTATAACATCTCGATTTTCAATTTCATCTTTCATATGCATAAAAGTAATGAGTACATCCCATAGGATACGCACTCGCCAATTATGCATGAAATGAAGGTAATGTGGATTTTCACATTTCATCCACCATTCAACCTTATGTATGAAGGTAACGTGGGTATCCAACTCATCCACCATTCCTTATGCATGAAGGTAACGTGGGTATCCAACTCATCCACCGTTCCTTTCATTCTTTTCTTTTTCTCTTTTCAATGATGCGAGATGTTATGGTATAATAAATAATGATGCAAAATGTTATGCATATGCTTGCAAAAGTAAATAAAGTAAAGTGCGAATATTAAAGAAATCACAACCAACGTAAAGTAAAGGGGCAATAAGTAAATGACATAAGATAAAGAAACAGATAAGAATTCTCGGACGAACGATTTATAAATCGAACTCCGGTATCAATAATAAAGGTAAAGATCAAAAACCTTCAAGGATCTTAAACTTCCAATGATCCATCTTAAACTCCGAAACTAATCTAACTTAGAATCTTCTAAGATTCGAGGCTTTCATCGAGAAATCCTAAGTTTCTCGCTTAAAGGATTAACTACAAATCCTAAGGCACTAACTCACTCCCTCTAATCTTAGTTTGGATTCTAATCTTAGTTTCCGATTCTACAAACCATTATACTCATTTGCTTTCTATAGTTACTTTAAATCCTAACTATTCTCACCTTAATTAAAAGATGACTTTGCTCCTAAGTTCGAAGGAGTGATCAAGTGAGGGTTAAAAACACCTACAAAGAATTATATCATACAATCAATAAATTACCAACTATCGATCAAACAACAACCAAACATACAAAACGACGAAAAACCCAACAAAACCCCACAAGAGGCTCTCGGCCATCACGAGGAAAAAGGGCCTCGGGTTTGGTTTTCCGTCTTTTTGGCAATCTAAAAGTGTTTCGAGTTGGTTTTAAGCAAATTCGATAATCCCGATTTCAATGGGTATCGATAATTAGGGTTTTTGAACATTAAGCTCTTTCCCGAATTGAATTTAAATCAACATTATTTCATTAAATTCTAACCCAAAATCAAACCCAAAAGGGTAAATTTCAAACGGGAAGGGTTTCGGCTGAAACTCGGTTCTTGGGTTAAGGGATAGTTTCCAAAAACACGTAAAACTACTCCCGAGTTTACAAACACCGAGTTCTATAACACGAAATCGAAGGAAATCAAAGAAAACTCCATTAAAACACTATTTGGAGTTTAGGGTTTCAAGCTTTACTTACTGAGAACTCCGTGAAACACGAGCGGCAAGTACGCAGGGTAGATGGAAAATGATCGTAGGACCGATACCTTTCCACTGGACCCGGAAACGAACGAAAAGCAAGAATTCTTTTTCTTCCTTTGAAGCTCACGGGTGGGGAGGGAGTTTGGATGATGATTTTGGTCAACTTTGAGGTCATGGATAGTTAAAGAAGATGAGTAGAAAAATATCTAGATATTTTAGGTGATTGGAAATTACGGTTTTGCCCTTTTGATGACTTTTAGCTTATAAACGAAACCCGATGATCTTAAACTATCCCGATGGTGAGTAATAATTATTAATTGGCCCGTTAATAATTATTAATACCATTAAAACAAAAATAAACAAAAAAAGATCAATTAAAAGATTAAAACCGAAATAAACTACAAATTCTAAATTAACAATTCATAAATAAACTTTAATTACTTAAATTAAATAAAATAAATGAAAGTTTTTTTTTATCTCAAAATAACGGGACGTTACATTGGAAGTCTTGTAAGATGAATTGAAGAGTTTTAGATGAAATTGGAGATTTTAGATGAAAGTGGAAATTTAGGGAACTTTGAGTGGTTTGGGAGTCAAAGTGGCTTAGAGGTTACACTTGAGTGTTCACTCGTGTAATTCAAGTACTTATGTTCTTTAGTATTTTCGTAGAATCTATTTTTAAGTAATCTAACTTACTAGGGAACTTGATGACAGGTGATATGGTAAGACCGTACGAGGTAGTATGTTGATGTTTATTCATAAGGTAGCCCGTTACGATGACTTGTGATATGGTAAGACTGTACGAGGTAGTATGTTAATGTTCATCCATACGGTAGCCCGTTATGATGTCTTGTGATATGGTAAGACCGTACGGGGTAGTATGTTGATGTTTATCCATACGGTAGCCCGTTACGATGATTTGTATCATGGTATGTAATTTCCCGTTATTTTGTGAAATTATTTATTTATTTATTTTATTTTAATTTAAGTAATTAAAGTTTATTTATTTATCGGTAAATTAGAATTTAGTAGTTTATTTCGGTTTAAGTCCTTTTAATTACCTTTTTAGTTTAATTTCATTTTAATGGTATTAATAATTATTAACGAGCTAATTAATAATTATTAATCACCATTGGGATTGTTTAAGAACTTCGGGTTTCGATTTATAAGTCAAAAGTCATAAAAGGTCGCAACCGTCATTTCCAATTTCTTAAAAAACTATCCAAACACTATTCACTTCTTATTAAATATCTCATTTGACTTCCATTGACCAAGAACTCCTCATCTTCTTCTTCCTTTCTCCTTCTCTTGGCCGTGAGTCCCCTTCCCCATTTCCCAATTTTTGATTTTCGTTTCATTCTCGTCGAATCACATCGATTCTTGTTCCGTTGGAAAGGTATCGGTCCTACGATTCATTTCCACCCAACCATCGTGCTTGCCACCCGTGATATACGGAGTTCTCGGTAAGTAAAGTTTCAAACCCTAAGCTCCAAATAGTGTTTTAATGGAGTTTTCATTTGGATTCTTCGATTTCTTGCAGGTAAACTCGATGGTTTTAAGTACGGGGGTTGTTTTAAGTGTTTTTGGAAACAATCCCATAACCCTAAAACCGAGTTTCAGTCGAAACCCTTCCCGTTTGAAATTTACCCTTTTGGGTTTAATTATGGGTTATAAATTAGTGAAATATTGTTGATTGAAATTCGATTCGGGAAAGGGCATAATGTTCAAAAACCCTAATTATCGATACCTATTGAAATCGGGAATATCGAATTTGCTTAAAACCATCTCAAAACTTTTAAATTGCCTAAAAGCCGGAAAACCAAACCCGAAGCCCATTTTCATGAAGGGGGCCGAGAGCCTCTTTGGGGGGTTTGTTGAGTTTTTCGTCGTTTTGTACGTTTAGTTGTTGTTTGATCGATAGTTGGTAATTTATTGATTGTGTGATATAATTCAATTGTAGGTGTTTTTGAACGACTCGTTTGATCGCTCTTTGGGACTTAGAAGTGAAGTCAACTTTTATTAATGTGAGAATAGATAGAATTTAAAGTAATTATAGAAAGCAAATAAGTATAATGGTTTGTAGAATTGGGAACTAAGATTAGAATCCGAATCTAAGATTAGAGGGATGTTATTTAGTGCCCTTAGGATTATGAGTGAATCCTTTAAGTGAGAACTTAGGAGTTCTCGAGGAAACTATTGAATCTAAGAAGATTCTAAGTTAGATTCATTTCGAAGCTTAGGTTGGATCATTGGAAGTTAAAAGATCCACTTTTATGTAGAATGATTAATAGAACCTCGGATTATATTGGAAGTTTAGAATCCTGGAAGGTATAGGTTAATCGTTTAAGTTATGATTTTACATTTATTATTGTTAGCGGAGTTCGATTGACATATCGTTCGTCCAGAGTTTCCTATTTATTTACTTTATGTCGTTTACTTTATGCCCCTTTACTATATGTTTGTCTCAGTAACTTTATTATTTGCACTTTACTTTATTTACTTGTGCTAGCATAACCATAACATCTTGTATCATTGAAAAGAGAAAAAGAAAAGAAAGTGAGAAAGAAAAGAAGGGAAGAATGTTGGAGCCTACGGGATGTCCGCATTACCTTCAGAAAAAGAAAAGAAAAAGAAAAGAAAAGAAAAGAAAGTAAAACTAAGAAAGAAGACGAATGGGTAGCCTACGGGATGTACTCATTACTTCTTCATGCATAAGGTTGAATGGGAGCCTACGGGATGTCCACATTACCTTCATTAATGCATAAGGGTATATGCGAACCCTATATTGCATATGATCGATGGAATATAAATCGAGATGTTACATTTTATGCAAAGTTATTTACTTTTCTTATTTTGCCATAACAAGTAATTGGATGAGGATTGACTACGAGAGTTAGTAATATCATCCTTTAGAGAGTATAAAATGAAATTACCTAGAGTTGGAGGACTTTAGGAGTGAATTGTGTAGGATTAATTGGACACAAATCGAAATGCGAGTTTAAGGTCTATCTTTACTTTTTATTCTTATTACTCTCACTGGGCTTAAGTTGTTAGCTCATGATATTACAACCAATTTCAGGTAATGCCCTGGCTAGAGGTCGAGGGAGAGGAGGTGGTGCTGCGTGATTGAGGGATGATGACCTCGAGATGGACTCAGTGTTGTAAAGTCTATGTATATATTTTTGGTGAACTTTAAAGACTTTGAAGATTTGTACTTTGTATTTAGCTCATAAGAGTTTATAGATGTTGTTTTATGATATTACATCTTTGAACTCCTGATTGGGACTTAAAGTTCCATGTGATTTTATTAGATTTGAAAATTAGGATGTAAACAGGTTTTGGCTAGCCAACTTTCAAACAATACCACGCCAATTTTTCTTAAAATAAAAGACTTCCGCTGTGTTTTCTAAATTAAATCTATTTAAAAGTGTCGGGTCGTCACATGGTAAGACCGTACGGGGTAGTATCTTGATGTTTATCCACACGGTAGCCCGTTACGATGACATGTGATATGGTAAGACCGTACGGGGTAGTATATTGATGTTTATCCATACGGTAGCCCTTTAGGATAATATGTGATATGGTAAGACCGTACCGGGTAGTATGTTGATGTTTATCCATACGGTAGCCCATTACGATGACTTGTGATATGGTAAAACTGTACGGGATAGTATGTTGATGTTTATCCATAAGGTAGCCCGTTACGATGACTTGTGATATGGTAAGACCGTACGTGGTAGTATGTTGATGTTGATCCATACGGTAACACGTTAAGATGAAACTTGTTTGGTAATAAAGAAAGTTAGTGTTATAGTTACATATATTCATTAGAATGGTGTAGTAAGACTTAGTATTAGTTATTACTTTTACTTTAAGTCTCTATTCCATTTTCTTACGGGTTTGAAAGTCTATTATGAGAAGTATATTACTATTGTATGATTGTGTGGAAATTGGAAGTGTGGAATGGGTAGTAAAGTGAAACTTAGGCCTTTGGACACAATTTTTGGTATGGAATTTGGTTCATAGGATTACTTGCTTTCATTTTACTCTCATTAGCATTTTTGTGCTAATGCTGCTACTCTTACAAATTTTCAGGTAAATCTCATCGCAAGGGATGTGGTAGAGGAGGTGGCGCTGCTTGACATGCCGGGTTGATGGATGGACAAGAATATGAACTCTTTTGGTTTAGCATTCTTTGAAATGCTGGTAAATTTATTTATCATCTTTCATACTTTGTGTCTTTTTTAGCCCGAAAGGGGATTTGTTTAAAAAAGCTGTAAATGTCCTATGGTTTTAATCACTTTTGGAAGTTTAGATTATATTCAGGAATGCACATTCCTTGTTTATTACTTTCTCTGAATATGGGTTGTTGTAAACAGGTTTTGGATAATCCGATCTTTAAACGAACCCATGCCGTTTTTCTTTAAAATTTGAGTCTTCCGCTGTGCCTTTGAATTTAAAGAATTTAACGGAAATCGGGTCGTTACTGTTGGTATCAGAGCCTATTTGGTTCTGTAGACCACATGCATCGCATGTTTTTCATGTTTTGATTTTGTTCTTGTCCAATCATCGCTCGATGCCAGGTATCCTTAGAACACTCTCTTTTGATCAGTTGTTTGTGAAGGGATGATTTACTAAATTAGCGGAATTTATTTAGTAACACAAATTAACACTTTACTTAAAATTTCGATTTCTTCTACTTGATTTCGCAACTACGATATTTGGGCTAGCATAGGGACCCGATGGACCTATAGATCATGGGCTTAATAATTAGTCAATTAAGTGATTAACACATAATCAGTTAATTACTTATTATCTAACTATGAATAATTCCATTATAGATTCATAGCTGAACTCCCCTCACTATAGATGAGTTATGTCCATTTAGTTTATCTTTTATTTATATCTGTGATATATCTTTCACGTGGAACCCTCATAATTACAGACGGATAAATTTACCGTTTTGCCCCTGTAATTACCGCTTTATCCTTGTGTTCCCGCTGATTCTCCAATGAACTTTATCTTTAGTCGAACTAGAGATAAGATACTTCTGTGATCAATAGAAGTCGTGACGTCACTTGTTCATGTCTCGAATCAGTACATCAAGGGAGTTTCCTAAAGTTCCTAAAATGTTTAGGTATCGCAGTGATACCGTTAATTTATAGGAAAGTTATGAATTTCATCTCGTGAAAATGAGTTCCCAGCTACTTATCTAGTCATGTTCCCAAAACAGGAGTGTATTGAGCGTTCTTACATATCGCTCTCAACTATGTGAATCAAAGAACATAACTCCATAAATAGGAGTCCGCATTTCACTCAGGATTGAGATCTATCACGGTTGATAAACTTAGTTTGATATTCGATTATTTCTCGTAAACGGTACTAATGAGAAATTTGATCGAACATCGTGGTCCTGTCTTATACAATCAACATTGCATATGATACTTCCATTTCATGTCTCCCACATGAATGATCAGGATTCGATCATTTGTCTATAAACAAAATGTGAAGCTATCAACAGTGTTACCAGGATAAGGTTCCCGAACGTTATCCGTTTACTGTAGACACGTTTAAGTTACTCATCTCGACTTTAATCCTCTTGTATGACTCACATACTAAGTCGTGATTTCATAAGAGTAACTTAGGGTTTACTATTTGAATGTTTGATATTTATATATTTCCATATATTCCTAATATCATTAATTGAATCAATCTAGATAATATAAAGAACTTATGTTTATTTATTTAATTTATTCTCAATAAATTATTATTATTAAATAATTACAAGGTCTAGGACACCATTCCTAACAGTTTGTAGTTTTAGTTTTTCCTTTCCTATAATCTCATGTGAGGCTTTTCTGATTGTGATTTCAGTATGCCTACGAGGACAGTGGCACCTAGGAGAGGTTGGAGTAGAGTACCGGCTGAGGTACAAGGTAGAGGTCGGACTAGAGCAGTTACACCACCACCACCTCCACCTCCACCTGTTTATCGGGGGGATGAGCCTCCAATTGACCAGCCACCTAGTCATGGTCGTAGTATCACCATTTCTGAGGAGTACTTTTTAGACTTGTTACGAGGTGGTGGAGGACATGCTGATCAGGTTATGCCTCCTGTTAGAGCACCTGCTCCAGTGGTAGACTGGTCCGGTATTACTGATGCTGCAAAAACTTTGAAAGAATATATAAGATATAATACTCCGGAGTTTGATGGGACATCTACTGATCCGGCAGTTGCTGAAAGATGGATTACCAGAGTAGAGAGGGTACTTGAATTAATTAAGTATCCGGATCATTTGAAGGTCCACTGTGGGACCTATTCTTTAGTAGATGATGTATTATACTGGTAGAACGGTTTGTCCCATACTCTCAGTCTTGAGTTCCAGGTTAGCTGGGAGATGTTCAGGGAAAAGTTCTTTGAAAAGTATTATTCAGAGGATACACGGAATCAGTTAGAGATAGAGTTTCTCACACTCAGACAAGGTGATAGGTCTGTTATAGAGTATGAAAGGGAGTTTGACCGGTTGTCAAACATTTCTACCGGACATGTTACTGATCTTGAGAGTAAGAGGAAGAGATTTATTGTGGGTTTGAGAGCAGACCTACGAGGGCAGGTACGAGCTTTACAGCCTGCGACGTATGTTGATGCCTTGAATGCCGCTTTGGCATTAGATATTAGGGATTATGAGAAAAAGGTTTTGAGATTTTGCACAGGCCTCTTCTTAGAAGAGGAAGGCTGGGGACGACCTTTTAGGTCAAAGGACACAGCCATATAGACAGGCTCCTGTTAGGGGCAGGGGACAGACAAGACCTCAGTTTCATACAGGTCAGTCTAGTGCTCGGGCTCCTCCTTTACCCTACTGTCCTGATTGTACTGAGTATCACCTAGGTTAGTGTAAGGTGATAAGGTGCTATCAGTGTGGACAGACCGGACATATTATACCTTTCTGCCCTAGTTTACAGACACCACAACAGAGTGGGGGTCAGGGTCAGAGTTCAGGTTAGGTCAAGGTCGAGGACAGAGTCATATTAGTCCTATTTAGCAGATAGCACCCCCAATAGTTCAGGCATAGCCTTAGACATGACAGCAGGCCCGTGTCTATACCACCACTCGAGAGGATGCTAAGGCATCTGGTACTGTTGTTACAGGTACTTTGCCAGTTTTAGGGCACTCTGCTCTTGTATTATTTGATTCTCAGGCTAACCGTTACTTTATTTTTCCACTTGTTGTTTTGATTAAGATGCCAATATTTTACTTATGGTGAAATTCGTGATATTCGATATGGTGAAATTCCTGGTAACCGATATGGTGAAAGTCCTGATAATCGTGTTTATGAACGTTTATATTTTTTAAGTGGTTTTGGATGCTAGCTAGTCCTAGGAGGAGACGCCGGTTGTGATCCTAACATCCGAACCAAAGTGTTGAGAAACAAGTTGATCAACTTGGTTAAAGTTGTGTGGGTGAACCAAATGTTGAAAGAGATTATGTGGGCACGTGAGGACGAGATGCAGTCTAAGTACCCTCGTTATTTGCTTAGTGAGCGCGCATTTCGGGGACAAAAAGTCTTTTAAGGAGGGTAGACTGTAATGTCCCGTTATTTTTTAAGTGAATTTTTTTTATTTAATTTAATATATAATTTATTTATTTATTTTAATTAAAGTATTTAGTTTAATTTTAGAAATTTAGAATTTAGTAGCTAATTTCTTCCGAAAACCGTTTTAATCGTTTTATTAGCTTAAATTAGTTTTGTTCGAATTAATAATTATTAACGGGCCAATTAATAATTATTAAACACTATTTGGTCATTTTAAGAGTTTCGGGATTCGTTTTATAAGCTAAAACACTTAAAGGACGTAACCGTCATTTTTCGATTTCTTAAAAAAATATCATTTTACTATTCATATTCTTCTTTAAATATCAAATTGGTCAACCAAAAAGTCATTTCCTTCTTCTCTTCATCCTCCATGGCCGTAGCTCCCATTTTCTCCCTATCTCTCTTTTGCTTTTCTTCATTTCTCGGTGGATCTCCGTAATTTCAGTTGCGTTGGAATGCTCGGGACGTGGGTGTTCTATCCATCCTAACCTTTTGGCATTTCTCATTCTTTACGGGAAGCCCAAAAAAGTGAGTTTTCAAAACTTTTCCTATGAATTTCTTTATTTTTTTTATAAATGAGTTTTGGAGTTGAAATCATGCGTTTCCATCAAGAAATTTGACGATTTTGAGCTCGGATTTTCGAAAAACACTATTCACTCGAAATCACTATTCATTTGAAAATCAATTTTCTTATTTAGTCATGGTTTATAATTTGTATTCGACCGGTGTTATTGTAGGTTTTGATAATCGTACGAGAGGGAATTGTTCGACACTTGGGAAGTTCGACTTCACAATCTAAGGTGAGTTTAAATTGGAAGTTAGTAATTTTATGCATTAAGTTTCGTTACGATATTGTTTATAGAGGTTAAGAGGGGAACTAACTTCTGAAAATTTATACTTTGTTAGAGACTTTAAACTAGGAAGTGAGTAGAGTGACTTTGGAATTCTTATGAAATTTGGAAGTTTAAGGAATTTTGAGTGGTTTGGAAGTCTTGTAAGATGAATTGAAGAGTTTTAGATGAAATTGGAGATTTTAGATGAAAGTGGAAATTGGAGATTTTAGATGAAAGTGGAAGTTTAAGGAACCTTGAGTGCTTTGGGAGTCAAAGTGGCTTAGAGGTTACACTTGAGTGTTCACTCGCGTAATTCAAGTAGTTATATGTTCTTTAGTATTTTCGTAGAATCTATTTTTAAGTAATCTAACTTACTAGGGAACTTGATGACAGGTGATATGGTAAGACCGTACGGGGTAGTATGTTGATGTTTATCCATACAGTAGCTCGTTACGATGACTTGTGATGTGGTAAGACCGTACGGGGTAGTATGTTGACACTATAAGAAAAATGGGATTAGGTGACACTACACAATATAAAAGGTGACGCTTTTATCAAAAACATGGATGAGCAGTAAAATTTAATAAAAAGCATGTCACCAATTTTGTGGCTCGCTGTAGTTGAAAAGTTGAAAAAAAAATCACACGAATCGAAGCATCCTATCTCAAAATCACTCGCTCACGAAACCCTTATTCTCTCGCTCCTTCGAAGCATCCTATCTCAAAATCGATCGCACAAATCTCTCACTCATTCTTCAAATCTCTTTGATTTCGTTTAATTTTCATTCTCAATCTCACAAATTCATCCATATCCCTCACTGATACGAAATCCTCAACAAAATCCCTCACTCATGAGACGAAATCCTCAGCCAAATGCCTCGCTGATACGAAATCCTCAACCAAATCTCTCACTCAGACGAAATTGCTTCTTAAGCTTTCAAACTCAGATGAAATCACTCTCAAACTCTCATAAATCTCCTTCGATAAGTTCTTCGACTCGATTCTCATTCCAAAACCCTAGCCCCACGCCCCAAAGCTCTTATGTTTATCGATTGGTGAAATATGAAGATCTTCCTATTCCTGTTTTTTCTTCCTTGGAACCTCTTTATGGTGCTGGATCTCAGCTTGAAGAAGCTCAGCTTCGATTTCTTGTTTTGGATTTCCTTCGGACCAAAATTGAGAATGGCTTTGGTTACTCTCCTTATGTCTTTGCTCATTCTTCAGGTTCGGACTTCCTGTTTCGATTTTTTTTATTTCCTTCATTTGTTTGAGTTTACTAAATTGATTGTTTCTGTTAGTAGACTGTAGGAAGAGTGAATTTGATCGTAGATCATATTGATTATGAAGGATATTAGCTTTGCTAATGGTGATTCAACTAGATACATACGATTGTGGCGATACGTAAACAGGGTTAGAATTGCTAATGTTAATGGTAAGTATTCTGTGTATGTATCCTGCTAATCCTAACCAAGTATGACTCATGGATTCTCAGTCTTTTTTTTGTACAATTGCTAGAAATTTACTTGGTAATGCATTTGGTTTGGCATGTATGCTTTGGTATAATGCACTTCAACTTGTTGAAAAGTGTGTGTTTTTCATTGATTTTTATTCATTTTATAGGAAATTTGACTTGAAGAATCACAAATGGGGACACTATTTTATTTGTGGGTGAGTAGATTAATTTATTTCTTTTCTGATTATGTTTTGTTTATAAGATGAATTGAAGGTTTGAGGTTTGATTGTAGTTGATGAACTCTTGCATTTTTCATTCAAAATTAATCAATGTGAGAGACAAATATCTTATGAGAGATTTGCAGGTTTGAATCCCAATGGCTTAACATGTGAACTTTCTGTTAATTGTTTGACATTTTTGTTATCAAGCTTTAAGTTATGTAATGCTTTTTATTTCTGCAACTCGTTTTGTTGTTTTAATTTTATTTTTATTTAAAACAAACCTTTCCTTTCTTTACATGAGATATATGGACATTTTTATTAGTTTTTCTTTTGTTATTTGAAATTTGTTCGTCTTTTGTTTAGAATAAATTGGCAAAATTGTCATCACCTCTTGTTTTCTTATATGTTTCTTTTAAAATTTGAATCCTTGCTTTCAAATGTGCATTGTTATTTCATGTTTCTTCTAAATGTTTGGAAAAACTATTGATATATTCTATCATGAATTTGGAAGATACTCACGAACTATCTTATTGAATGAAAATAATAGGATTGTAACTTTCACTATCATGAGTTTTCTCTTATCACAATATTCTGACTTTGTTTTCTTCAAAACAAAAAAGTATTCTGACTTTGTTTTCTTCGAAACAAAAAAATATTCTGAGTTTGTTTGTATTGTTGGCTCAGATTGTCTACGATATCACAAACCAAGAGAGCTTCAACAATGTTAAACAATGGTTGAATAGTTTTACTATTATTTTTTTACCAATTCGTGAGTTTATATATTTGAACTAGTTTGTTATCACTTAGCTTCATACTTAGCCATTTGTCATAATCGAACCCCCATGTTATTGCTCTTGGTGCTTTCCTCTGGTTTGCTGCTACTTTTCTTGTGATGAAAATAATTCTTTCCCTTTTCAGGTGTGAATTGCTCGTCCATCTTAGAAAACAGTGTTCTTTTGAGCTCTCTCCATCGACAATTGGAGCTTTATAACTATAATATTGCTATTATTTGTGCCAATTAGAGAGGTTTTTTCTCTCTTAGATTTTACTGACTTTTTGCATGTAAAAGTAATCATTTCAATGGTATTTGATCAGTATGATTTGATTAGACACCATGTTTCTATGATTGTCATAGTCTGTCAATTTTATTAATTATTGTTTGTATTTGTTATGGAATGGAAGTCAAATCTCATGAAATTGCTATTTTTTTGCTTCATTTTATATCTGTGTGTGTCTGCTTTAAATGAGGTAGTTTCACCTTCCCTCAATATAACTGTGTAATATTAATTTGCTTATGCAGATCTCAAATGCCCTCATAAATGCACATACGTTAATAAAGTTAAAAAGAAACATAATTTGCATTTCCATTTTCACTGTCTGATTTTTCATAACAGCTTGTTTCCTTTTTTTTTTCCTTCATCTGTTTGAGTTTACGAAATGATTGTTTATGTGAATGGAGTGTAGGAAAAGTGAATTTGATTAGAGAGCATATTGATTATGCAGGATATTTGGTTTTGCCGATGGCGATTCGGTAAGATACGATTGTGGCGATATGCACCTTTAACTTCGATTTGTGCACCTTTTTTTCATTTGTGCACCTTTAACAAAATCAATACTTGAACATCTTACGACCAAAAGTTTTTTTTATTTCTCCATAAATTTATGCACCTTTTTTTCATTTGTGTCAATTCATTTATCATAAGATTTTTTCTTGCTATTTTAGGTATTGCTCAAGAGCTTGATTTGGTTTAACAAGAGCTCATGGATTTTTCCTTTCAACTTTACTGATCACAATAAGTTGTAACTTTTCTTTTACACTTGCAGGGCCATCTCGTTCTTGGACTGATATCTCAAATTATTAAGGTAAAATACAATGACAAAGATTTTAAAAATATAGTTTTATTGCGTCTTGTTACAGAAATATCACAATGCTTCATTAGAAGTATTCTCAAATATGTTGTTGATATGATGCTTGATAATTTCAATTTTCTCTAGTGGAATAAGTATTCTCAAAATCTCTCTCTCTCTAACTTCGATTTGGTGTAGAAATCTCTCGAATGGCGTTCGGTACCTTCACTGATAGGAACTTATCCTTCAAACAGTTTAGTCCAATTCTGAAAACAAGGTAATTGCTTCCTTTCTCCATTTATTCCTAAGTTTCTTGTTTGTTCCAATTACTCTTTCATTCATAAAACTATTATTATCTTTCCTCTTTGTGATTTGTGTTTTATTAAACTGATATCTTTATCTTTTTTTTAAATTAGAATGTCTTACTTTGTTGTTTTTTGTGGTTTTGAAGAGTTTTTTTTATTGCAATGCGAAGAATCCAAATTGGGCATTTGTTACTTACAAGATCTTTCTTTGTATTGATTGCTTCGTCGTGCATCACAGCCTCGCTGTTCATTTTAGCTTCATCATGTTATTTTTTCTTTAAATTTTGAGTTTAGAGCATTTTGGCTCTCTCAAATTGGAATTTGGCATAATGATCCATTTAAAATATCCATGCAATATTTTCTTTAGTGATCTTTTTAAATCCTGAAATAATGCTTAAAAGAATTAAGCTATTGAAGAAAATTTTGCCAATATATTACTCTGATTCTCTATTACATTCACATGCCACCACAAGTTTTGAATTTGAAGAAATGCGTAAAGAGGAAAAAAGCAGATAAGTTGGTAATGTCTTCAACAATTTTGCTTCATTTCATGGAAATTGATTTTTTTTATTGAAATGGGTTCTGTTTCTTTTCCCATTTGCAATTACTTAGATGAGTTTGTGTATATAACTAACTCATTTGTGCACTTGCTCTTTGTTGTTCAAAGGGCCAGTCTTCGAGATAAGGGCGAGAAGTTTGTTGGAGAGCAAGGTTTTCGTGGTCTGTTTGTTGGAATTTTTTTACCATTAGTTGTCAACACTGTATTTAATTTTTGGAAGGGTGATTGAAGTTCTTTTAGCAATTCTTGATTTATTGTCTAAGTATGATGTAATTTATTTTTTTGCTTAAAAATATTGTAATTCATGTAGCCATTTAGTGATATTTTTATTGTAATTATTGTAATATTTTATTTAAATTTGATAGGTGCATTATAAATATTTTTTTTTCTCAAATTTTAGACTATAGGTGATGTTTTTTTGGCGTCGCCTATTCAAATAGGTGACGGGTTTTTGACCGTCACCTATGACAGTGTCACCTAATTGAATAGGTGACGCCAAAAAAAGTCACCTATTCGAATAGGTGACGGGTAAAACGGGTCACCTATTCGAATAGGTGACGTTTTTTTGGCGTCACCAATTTGAATAGGTGACTGTTGTTTATGCCCGTCACCTATTTAAACAGGTGACACTGCCATAGGTGACGGTCAAAAAACCGTCACCTATTCGAATAGGTGACGCCAAAAAAATGTCACCTATTCCCAAAATTCTTATAGTGTGATGTTTATCCATACGGTAACCCGTTACGAGGACTTGTGTTATGGTAAGACCGTACGGGGTATTATGTTGATTTTTATCCATACGGTAGCCCGTTCGACGACTTATGATATGGTAAGACCGTACGGGGTAGTATGTTGATGTTTATCCATACGGTAGCACGTTACGACGACTTGTGATATGGTAAGACCGTACGGGGTAGTATGTTGATGTTTATCCATACGGTAGCCCGTTACAATGACTTGTGTTATGGTAAGACCGTACGGGGTAGTATGTTGATGTTTATCCATACGATAGCCCCTTACGATGACTTGTGATATGGCAAGACCGTACGAGGTAGTATGTTGATGTTTATCTATACGGTAGCCCGTTACGATGACTTGTGTTATGGTAAGACCGTACGGGGTAGTATGTTGATGTTTATCCATATGGTAGCCCGTTACGATGACATGTGATATGGTAAGACCGTACGGGGTAGTATGTTGATTGTTTATCCATACGGTAGCCCGTTACGATGACTTGTGTTATGGTAAGACCGTACGGGGTAGTATATTCATGTTTATCCCTACAGTAGCCCGTTACGATGACATGTGATATGGTAAGACCGTACGGGGTAGTATGTTGATGTTTATCCATACGGTAGCCCGTTACGATGACTTGTGATATGGTAAGACCGTACGGGGTAGTATGTTGATGTTTATCCATACGGTAGCCCGTTATGATGACTTATGATATGGTAAGACCGTACGGGGTTGTAACAACCCGATTTTTCGTAAAATCCTTTAAAACCAATGCGCAGTGGAAAAGCTTAATTTTACAGAAAAACGGTATGGGTTCGTTTAAAATTTGGATAAACCAAAACCTGTTTACATCCCAATTTTCAGAAAAAGCAATAAACCTGGAATGCGCATTCCATATTATGATGAAATTTCTAAAGAAAGTTTTAAAGTCCAAAATATATACAATTGCTCCGTCGAGCTCAAAATGAAACATAATAAAAGTAGTGAAATGTTCATAAGCGTTCAAGAATGTTTCACCCAAAAACCATATATGTTCTTGTCCGTTCATTGTCTTGATAGGTCACGCGGCGCCACCTCCTCTACCTCGTCCTCTACCACGAGTCTTACCTGAAAAATTGTAATTGTAGCAACATTAGCATAAAAATGCTAGTGAGAGTAAAATGAAAGCAAGTAATCCTATGAACCAAATTCCATATCGGAAATTGTGTCCAAAGGCCTAGATTTCACTTTTACTACCCATTCCACATTCCAAATTCCGCATATAATCAACATACATAATATACTTCCTGAAAAGTAACGATATCAAGACTTAAAGTAAAAGTACCCGTTATTACTAAGTCTTACTACACAAGTCTAAAGATTATGTAATTGCATTACTAACTATCTTTATTACCCAATCAGTTTCATCGTATCATAATATCGTATGGACCGAAGTCGACATACCGCGTGCCGTATCACATATCATCGCACCATGATACCGTATGGAGCGTATCAACATACTATCATGTGCCGTATCACATATCATCGCACAATGATACCGTATGGAGCGTATCAACATACTATCATGTGCTGTATCACATATCATCGCACCATGATACCGTATGGAGCGTATCAACATACTATCATGTGTCGTATCACATATCATCGCATCATGATACTGTATGGACCGTATCAACATACTATCATGTGCCTTATCACATATCATCCCACCATGATACCGTATGGAACGTATCAACATACTATCATGTGTCGTATCACAAACTATCGTATCGGGTTTACCGTATGGATCAACATCGACATACTAGCCCGTACGGTCTTACCAAATCACATATGACATACTACCAATTCTCGAATTACCATAAGTTACCACATAAAGTATTACCATCGAAAACCAAACACTTGTACAAAGGATAAGCATGTAACTACGTAACAACTAACAAACAATCTGGGATGCTCATGGTAAGAACTCGATTTATCTGCCAATCTTGTAATATAACATCGCTCATAGCCTGTTTCATCCATGACCCTGTTATATCCCAAGATCACGATCTCCTCATATAACATCGCTCATAGCCTGTTTCATCTATGACCCTGTTATATTCCAAGATCACATCACATAGTATAACATCGCTCATAGCCTGTTTCATCTATGACCCTGTTATACCCAAATCACATCTCATAGTATCTCGATCTCCTTGTATAACATCGCTCATAGCCTATTTCATCTCCACAAGATCACATAACATAGTATAACATCGCTCATAGCCTGTTTCATCTATGACCCTGTTATACCCAAATCACATCTCATAGTATCTCGATCTCCTTGTATAACATCGCTCATAGCCTATTTCATCTATGACCCTGTTATACCCCAAGATCACATCACATAGTATAACATCGCTCATAGCCTATTTCATCTATGACCCTGTTATACCCAAATCACATCTCATAGTATCTATAAATCGGTTCATTACTTGAGCATCACAACACAAACAATACAATCATACTACAATTATACTCAATGACATGCTTATCTTTTGTACTTAAAATGTTGCCTCTTACCAAAAGTCCCGAGTACATCAATCGTACTATCATCATGATTCCATACTTCCCAGTACTAACACAATCAACATCATTCCTTATTATCATATGAACTTTCATACTCCACATTATTACCATTATATAATACAATCCTTATTACTCACACAAGGTAATAAGTTCATAAAACATTAACCATTATCATCACTGATGCCATAATTCCACGAAGTCTTATAACTCCCAATAAACAAAATGAGGTTTAACATTATCATGTCACGAATGACAATAAATCACCTCAAATCACAAGAATACTTTCCAAACCATTACCATAAACCGTGAGTTAACTTCCAAACATTTCCTTTGCTTTACTTTAGTCAAAACTACCTAAAGTAAATTCAATTCCCAACTTTGTCTCAGAATCTTTATAACCTTTCATACTTTTGAGAATAACATCTACGCTACTTTGATCTAAACTTCTCAAAGCACCTTAAACTTTCACTTTCATCTAAACTCTTAAATTCATCCAAACTCTTCAATTCATCTTACTAGACTTCCAAATCACTCATAACTCTTCTTTTACTTCCAAATTCATAAGAACACCAAAGCCACTCCACTCACATCCGAGTTTAAAGTCACCAACCATATATAACTTCCGGAAGTTAGTTCCCCTCTTAACCTCGATAAACAATATCGTAATGAAACATAATTCATAGAATTACTAACTTCCATTTTAAACTCACCTTAGACTTGAAATCGAACTTCCAAAGTGTCAAACGAATTCTCACGTGCGATTATCAAAACCTACAATAACACCGATCGAATACAAATTATAAGCCATAACTAAATAAGAAAATTAATTTTCGGATGAACAGTAATTTTCGGATGAACAGTGATTTTCGAGTGAATAGTGTTTTTCGAAAATCCGGGCTCAAAATCGTCAAATTTCATGATGAAAACACATGATTTCAAGTCCAAAACTCATTTATAAACAAAAATCAAGAGATTCATAGAAAAAGTTTTGAAAACTCACTTTTTACGGCTTCCCGTAAAGAACGAGAAGCGCCACAAGGCTAGGATAAAAAGAAAGCCCATGTCCCGAGCAGTCCAACGCAACTGAAATTACGAAGATCCGCCGAGAATTGATGAAAAGCCAAGAAGAAATCCCACCAAGATCAACCCACGGCCATATGAAGAAGAAGAGAAGAAAATTTGGCTTGGTTTTGACTTTTGACTCAATTTAAAGAAGAAAATGAATAGTAACTTGATAATTTTTAAGAAATTAGAAAATGACGGTTACGTCCCTCTATTGTTTTTACTTTAAAAACGAAACCCGAAGCTCTTAAATTAATCTAAATGTGATTAATAATTATTATTTGTCCCGTTAATAATTATTAATGTCACCGAAACGAATTTAAAGTATTAAAACGACTAAAAAGAATTTCGGACGAAAATAACTACTAAAATCGAAATTACTAAATTTAAACTAATCTTAAAAGCTTTAATTAAAACAAATTGATTAATTATTTAAAATAAAATAAAATAAAATAAAATAAATTCACTTCAAAATAACGGGACGTTACAGGGGTAGTATGTTGATGTTTATCCATACGATAACACATTATGATGAAACTTGTTTGGTAACAAAGAAAGTTAGTGTTATAGTTACCTATATTCATTAGAATGGTGTAGTAAGACTTAGTATTAGTTATTACTTTTACTTTAAGTCTCTATTCCATTTTCTTACATGTTTGAAAGTCTATTATGAGAAGTATATTACTATTGTATGATTGTGTGGAAATTGGAAGTGTGGAATGGGTAGTAAAGTGAAATTTAGGCCTTTGGACACAATTTCCGGTATGGAATTTGGTTCATAGGATTACTTGCTTCCATTTTACTCTCACTAGCATTTTTATGCTATTGTTGCTACACTTACAATTTTTCAAGTAAATCTCATCGCAAGGGACGTGGTAGAAGAGGTGGCGCTGCTTGACATGTCGGGTTGATGGATGGACAAGAATATGAACTCTTTTGATTTAGCATTCTTTGAAATGCTTGTAAATTTATTTATCATCTTTCATACTTTGTGTCTTTTTTAGCCCGAAAGGAGATTTGTTTAAAAAACTGTAAATGTCCTATGGTTTTAATTTATTTTGGAAGTTTAGATTATATTCAGGAATGCACATTCCTTGTATATTACTTTCTCTGAATATGAGTTGTTGTAAACAGGTTTTGGATAATCCGATTTTGAAACGAACCCATGTCCTTTTTCTTTAAAATTTGAGTCTTTCTCTGAGCATTTGAATTTAAAGAATTTAACGGAAATCGAGTCGTTACAAAAAATCTGCTCTCTTCTCTTCTCTCATTGCTGCTCTCGGCCAAAGTAAGAATCCCAAAAACAAAATATTGAAAACCTTTTAACTTCTTCATTTCTTCATCAATCATGTGAAATCAAGCTCTAATTTCATTGGATTTTCGAGTAGAAGCTGATTTTAGAAGAATCCCCATCAAATTCCATTTATTTCCAGAGGTTTTTATTTTGGGCTTAAAGCAAATCTTTAAGGAGCAAGTTGCTTGTTGCTTGCCAAGGTGGGAATAAATAGGAACTAAAATATATTTGTGTTTGATTTTTATAATATAAAGTGAATTGTTATATGTTTGGATATTTGAGCTTGGTAAGAATTGTAAAATTTTAGTTAAGTTTAATGGGTGGTTTCAAATGAACAAGCAATTGGAAGTGTGTGTGTGTGACAAAACGGGATATGGGAAGTGTGAGCTTTCTAGGGCAATGGTTTTACCATAGTTAGCGTAGATAGAAATAATTGTACTTAGAATAGTTATGAGAAAGGATTATGCATTGGAAGTCTTGATATTTATCTTAGGAATGGTGTCCTAGAACTTGTAATTATTTAAATATAGATAATTTATTTGGAATAAATTAAATAAATAAACATAAGTTCTTATTTTATCTATATTGATTCAATTGATGATATTAGGAATATATGGAAATATATTAATATCAAACATTCAAATAGTAAAACCCAAAGTTACTCATATGAAATCACGACTAAGTATGTGAGTCATACGAGAGGATTAAAGTCGAGATGAGTAACTTAAAAGTGTCTACAGTAAATGGATAACGTTTGGAAACCTTATCCTGGTCACACTGTTGATAGCTTCGCATTTTGTTTATAGACAAATGATCTAATCCTGATCATTCATATAGAAGACATGAAATGGAAGTATCATATTGTAAAGACTCGAATTTTCTCAAATCTTTAAATCAGAATAAACAGCGGAAGACTTTAATTTTATAAAAATTTGGCCTGGATCTGTTTAAAATATGAACTAACAAAACCTGTTTACATGGGCTCAAAACAAAGAATTTTAAACAACAGGAGTTTCACTCCACTTTATACTCAAATCAGAGAAAACAACACAAAATATATACAATAGATATTAGGCTCTCCTGAGCCACAAAATACAAGTTTAAAACATCATATCGAGTATATATTTAGCATTTCTAAAATGCTCCAAAATATGCCTTTTATAGTCCAAGTATCCAGAACATCCACTCGCGATCACGCAGCACCACCTCCACAACCTCGCCCTCTCCCACGAGTGTTACCTGAAAAAGTTTAAGTGTAGCAACATTAGCATAAAATGCTAGTGAGATTAAGATGGATGCAAGCACTTCTATGGACCGAATCCCATATCGGAAAATGTGTCCAAATAATCCTAACGTGCTCTTACTACCCATTCAAATATTCCCAAGTACATTTGTGACAACCCGTCACTTTTAAATAAATTAAATTAGAAAACACAGCGAAAGTCTTTTATTTTAATAAAAATTGGCGTGATTATGTTTGAAAATAGGCTAGCCAAAAACCTGTTTACATCTTAAATTCAAACATCTAAAAACACAAGGAACATTAAGTTCCTATCAGAAGTTCAAAATGATTTATAATCATAAAAGAAAAGACAATAGCTCTTAAGAGCCATTTACAAATATAAAACTCCAAAATTATATAAAGTTCACAAAACCATGTACATGGATTTTACATACACTACAAAAAAACTGTCAAAATGCGACCAGAAATTTGCGACCAAAAAAATATGGTAGCTTTTTGGTGACCACCTGGTCACTTTCTTTGAAGGTTGACTCTAAGTGACCATTTGGTCACTTTTTTTGCGACCATATGGTCGCATTTTTGTGACCAAAATGTTCCTTGGTAGCAAAAAATGGCGCCTAATTTTGGAGGGAAGAAAGCTACCAAATGGTCACAATAAAAAGTGTTTTTTGCGACCATATGGTCGCATTTTTGTGACTAAAATGTTCCTTGGTAGCAAAAAATGGCGCGTAATTTTGGAGGGAAGAAAGCTACCAAATGGTCACAATAAAAAGTGACCAGATGGTCGCAATTTTTGTGACCAATAGTGAGCAGTGGTAGCTTATAATTGGAGGGAAGAAAGCTACCAAATGGTCGCAATAAAAAGTGACCAGATGGTCGCAATTTTGGTGACCCAAAGTGAGCAGTGGTAGCTTATAATTGGAGGGAAGAAAGCTACCAAATGGTCGCAATAAAAATTGACCAGATGGTCACAATTTTGGTGACCCAAAGTGAGCAGTGGTAGCTTATAATTGGAGGGAAGAAAGCTACCAACTGGTCGCAATTATAAGTGACCAGATGGTCGCAATTTTGGTGACCCAAAGTGAGCAGTGGTAGCTTATAATTGGAGGGAAGAAAGCTACCAACTGGTCGCAATTATAAGTGACCAGATGGTCGCAATTTTGGTGACCCAAAGTGAGCAGTGGTAGCTTATAATTGGAGGGAAGAAAGCTACCAACTGGTCGCAATTATAAGTGACCAGGATGGTCGCAATTTTGGTGACCCAAAGTGAGCAAGTGGTAGCTTATAATTGGAGGGAAGAAAGCTACCAACCTGGTCGCAATTATAAGTGACCAGGATGGTCGCAAATTATGTGATTTTTATTGGACCAATAATTGATAAAGAATTTGGTGGGATAAAAGCTACCAAGTGGTCACCCAAAAAGTGACCATGTGGTCGTAAATTCGACTTGATGTGACCCAGGCGGTGAGGAAAATAGGGGGAAAATTTGGCGGGAACTGCGACCAGGTGGTAGCAAAAATACTACCATCTGGTCGCAAATGAGCAGAGGAGTCCATTATAAAAACCCCTCCACCCATTGTTTCTTAGCATTAAGAAAAAAGAAAATGAGAGAGTGGATGTATGTTCGTTTGATAGACGGGTATTTGAACGATGAGTTCGTGGTAGGGGTTGAACAGTTTGTTGAGTTTTGCATGACAACCGTCTATTATGAAAAGTATGGTGGAAAGCTACGCTGCAGGCGAGAAATGTGACAATAGGAGAATCATACCGATTCTGAGTTGAAGGTGCATCTTTATACTGGGGGGTTTGTGCAGAATTATTATCACTGGGTGTTTCAGGGGGAAACACAGGAAATGTTCGACGCTGCATTACAGGAATCGAGACGATACGAAGGTAGCAGCTCGAATGTAGAGGTTGTTGACGAAGAACGGAATGATGAACAACAGTATTGTCAGATGCAACAAATGATAATTGATGGTGCGGGGTATGGGGGCAATGAAAATTTCGTGAAAGTTTAAACGTGAAGCGAAGATGAACGGGTTGTAGAAGAAGAAATGAATCCAGGAAGCACGTAAGATGCATGAGATGCTAAAGACAACCAAAGATACCATTGTACGATGGGTGTGAGGTAAGTCAACTTGTCAGCCTCTGAACTTTTAAATATAAAGGCGCTGACAACATACCGGGTAGAGGATTTGATGCGATTGCATCGTGGTTTCGTCGATGCGCTCCAGAAAGAAATAATATGCCCCACGGTTTGTACGACACGAAAAAGCTAGTGGAGGGACTTGGATTACCCGTGGAGAAAATAGATTCGTGTCAAAACGGATGCATGATTTACCTGGGATGTGGATGAGGACCTGCATCATTGCAAATCCTGTTGTCTTCCAAGATACAAACAAGGGAAACGCAGCTGATTCGAATGCCCGCATGTTCTATTTACCGCGACCCCACGTCCGCAACGGTTGTATGCATCGGATGTGACGGCTCGCACATGAGATGGCATCACGAGCATTCACAGGATGAAGGTGTTATGAGACATCCCTCGAATCTTGCGGCATGGAAGCATTTAAATAATTGTCATCCGGGATTTTGCACAAGATCCGAGAAACGTCGATTGGGCTTATGCACGATGGCTTCAACCTGTTCGGGGCATCCGGGCACAATATTCAGTTTGGCCATCATGGTAACCCCGTATAACTTGCCTCCCTCGATGTGCATGCGAGACCCGGTGATTTTTCTAACATTGATCGTACCTGGGCCAAAAAGTCCAAAACGGAAACTTGGATGTGTATTTGCAACCACTTATTGCGAGTTGAAGAGGTTGTGGGTAGCGGTGTTATGACGTACGACATTTCAAGAAACAAAATTTCTTGATGCGCGCCGCGTTAATCTGGACGATCAGTGACTTCCCTGCGTATTCAATGCTGTCAGGTATGTTGATATTTAATTAATTTCATATACATTTTTGAGTCGGTGTTTAGCTTTTGTTATTGCTTTCCTTAGTCATTGTAGTTAATTGTGTGAACCTCAATCTCCTCCTCTTAAAGGATGGAGTACGGCGGGGACATACGCATGTCCGCATTGCATGCTAGACACAGATGCATTTTATCTCAGAAACGGTCGGAAAACTTGTTGGTTTGACTGTCACCGTCGATTCTTGCCTTTGAATCACACTTTCCGTTCAAACGGCGGTGGATGGGAAGAAGGGTCGACGAGTAAGAAAACAAACCCCCCGACCATGTATAGTGGAAGACAGTTCTCGCAGGTATAGATACTATAGGGATGCAGAAGATTACCAGGTGGAAGGTGCAGAGAGTGCAAACAATGCGGCTGGAAAAAACACGGGTTGGAAGAAACGAAGTATTTTTTGGGATCTACCGTATTGGGAAGATCTACTGATTAGACACAATCTTGATGTAATGCATATCGAGAAGAATTTCTTTGACAACATTTTCAATACGATTTTGAATGTTCCGGGAAAAACGAAGGACAATCTGAAGGCACGTTATGATATACGGGAGATATGTGACCGTCCTGAATTGGAGCCTGACGACAATGATAATTACGCAAAAGCAAAGTACATGTTGACGACGGATGAAAAGAAAACATTATTTGAGTGGATCAAATCCATCAAATTCCCGGACGGATACGTTTCGAATTTGAGTCGGTGTATAGACAATCAAAAACATATCATGTTCGGGATGAAAAGCCACGACTGTCATATATTCATGCAACGATTGATGCCCGTCGCGTTGACGCCGTTCCTAGAGAATAGACATTGGGAGCCGCTTGCCCGGTTGAGTGTTTTTTTCAGGGACTTGACATGTACAGAGTCGACGGAAGCTACCGTCTCTGCAATGAGTTCCAGGAGATCGCCGTTATTATTTGTAAGTTGGAGCGAATGTTCCCACCTGGCTTTTTTGACTCCATGGAGCATCTTCCGGTGCATCTTCCATACGAGGCATTCTTAGGGGGTCCCGTACATTACCGGGATGTACCCATTTGAAAGGTAAGCACGCTTATTTTGTAATGTACGCGTATGAATCAAGACAGTGATCATCGAATGTTAATAATGTTTTGTACCCACAGTACTTACGTCGGTTGAAAAAGATGGTTGGAAATAGATCACGAGTAGAAGGATCTATCCGTAGTGCGTGCCTGACGCAAGAGACTACCACATTTTGTTCATACTACTTTGATCAACACATTGCGGAGCGATTTCGACCGTCAAAATGAAACGTTGTCGATAATTTACTTGAAGGTGTTGACATGAACGACTTGCCGATTTTTACGAACCTGGCATGACAGTTGGAAGATCGGTCGAAGGCCGTTGACCGATTCCCGAGTATCACGTAATGCGGATATACGTGTTATACAACTCTGCAGAGATCGAGCCTTACATAGAGTGAGTTTGTAACTTAACATTATTCCATCGCATAAACAATTACAAACTATTTGCTAACTATTTTTGTAACATACTGATTATTTCTAAACGTATACGTTAGAATGACACGAGTTGGTCTTACGACGCCGAGGAGGGGTCAATAATCGACAAAGAGTTTCGTTCTTGGTTCAAGTGCATACGTGAGTTATTTTAAATTGTCAAACAACCGTTGCATTATGTTGAAACAATTACTATCTTCCTAACATTATCGTATGTGGACAATGACACAAGTTGACTCCCCTACATTACCTGGTGGATGATCCTCGCATCATTTCTTTAGCAAAGGGACCTGGACGGATAGCAAGGTCGTATGGTGGATACGTCCGAAACGATTCTGATTTCAAACGAAGGCGCATTCGGTGAACGCAGGGCAACAAACAACGGTGGTGTTTGCATAAAAGGTCACGTGTTCGGCACAAACGAAGACGATTACTTCGGAGTAATCGATGAGATTCTTGAGATTCAATACGCAAGTCCGACGCTAAAACGCATTGTTCTGTTCAACTGCACTTGGTTCGAGACAACCAGACGAGGCGGAGTCCGTAAGATTGATCATTTACTAATGCGCACCGCTGATAGGTTCGTCCTGGCTTCACAAGCGATTCAAGTTTATTACCTGAACTATCCAATTAATAGACGAGATCTGACAGATTGGTTAGTTGTTTGTAAAGTTAAACCACGCCAGGTAGAAGAAAACTTGTCCGAGAAAAACGACCACGCAGAGGAAGCTGTTTCTTTTCAAGAAGATGAGATACGATCTCGTGCAATCGACGATGGTCAGGATGCAAGTACTGTTCGTCCTTTGAACGATGGAACGATAACATTGCATGATGATGATGATATACATGCTTCCACTTCTCACGCACGTGACATTGATGCTGAATTTATTCGAGACGATGAATCTGATGAAGAAACAGAAGAAGAAGAAGAAGAAGAAGAAGAAGAAGAAGACGTATGTGACAGGACTACTTGGAGACGATGATGAATGAGATATTTCGTTAACTTGATTATTCAAATGTGTGTGTATGTGTTTAATTAATTAAAACTATTTCTTTTAAGGAAAGATTAAAAAAAAAATTATATTTGCTACCAAGTGGTCGCAATTTCACACAAAAAGGTGACCACATGGTAGTAATTTAGAAGTGAAATGCGACCAGGTTGGTCGCATTTTTATAATTATATTTTTAAAAAATATAAGTAAAATGGCTACCATATGGTCGCAAAAATGAGCGGTAAATTTAAATTTCCATGAAATTTATGGCGGTGAATTTAAAGATTACGACCATTTGGTCGCAATATTTGGCGGTGGGCTACCATATGGTCGCAAAAATGAGCGGTAAATTTAAATTTCCATGAAATTTATGGCGGTGAATTTAAAGATTACGACCATCTGGTCGCAATATTTGGCGGTGAATTTCATTATTGCGACCAGATGGTCGCAATTATTGATGGGACTCGTGATATGACAACATTATGGATCATGGTAAAGTGGTGACCATATGGTCGCTTTTCATGAAATGCTACCATATGGTCGCAAATATCTCAAGAAATGCGACCAGTTGGTCGCCATTTTCCCCAGCACGCGCGACTTTTCGTTTCTTGTCATAATTACATATTTGCGACCATTTGGTCGCAAAATCTGATTTAAATTCCCATCAGTTTTCCTTTCCCCAGTTTTCTCGCTTTTCTTCCTTTCTCTTTTTCTTCCTCTCTTTTTGTTCTTTTCTCTCTTTCCCCTCTCCCGTTCCCCGTTATTTCTTCCCGTTCCCGTTCCCGTTCTTACTCTAAATCTAAAACCCTCAAACCCCAATCCCGGTTTCTATTACGAGGTTAGCTTTCGTATAAAATTGAAGTTTAGTTTAAGAATTTATTTTACTTAGTTTTAGTTTTTAGTTTTCAATTAAGTAGTTTAGTTTAGTTTTGTTAATTTAATTAGTTTTAGTTTAATGAATCTAAATTTGTGTAATCAATTACTTAGTTTACTTTTGTTTAATTCATAGTATTTTAGTTTACATTAACTAATTAATTAGTTTAGTTTAATTTTGTTACTTTAAGTAATTTTAGTTTAATTAATCTAATAGTTTAATTAATCTAACTTAGTTTACTTTAATTCAATTTAAGTAGTAATTAATTTAATTACTTAATCTAATTTAGTTTAATTACTTATTTAGTTTATTTAAGATAGTTTACTTTAATTTAATAAAATTAAACTAAATTAATTTATAATTACACTAGTTTAAATTTTAATTTTAGTTTAATTAATGTAATTTAGATTACTTTAATTAAATCAATTAATTTAAAGTAGGGTAATTAATTCAAATAGTTTAACTTCAATTATACTTAAGTAGTTTAAATTAATTAATTACACTAATTTAATTAATTAATTTTAGTTTAATGAATAAATAAAAATTGTTTAATTACTTAATTTTAGTTAAAATTTGATTAAAGTAAAGTACAATTAGATTAATTAATTAGAATAATTTTGTTTACGTATTCTAATCAATTAATTTGAAATAAAGTAAACTAAAATTAGATTAATTGAAACTAAAATTAATTCAATTAAACTTAAGATTTATTAATTAAAACTAACATAAACTAATCATTTAATTTGAATTAAAGTAAATTAAAATTAGTTTAATTGAAACTAAAATTAATTCAATTAAACTTAAGATTAATTAATTACAACTAAAATAAACTAATCAATTAATTTGAATTAAAGTAAATTAAAATTAGATTAATTGAACTAAAATTAATTCAATTAAACTTAAGATTAATTAATTAAAACTAAAATAAACTAATTAATTAATTTGAATTAAAGTAAATTAAAATTAGATTAATTGAAACTAAAATTAATTGAATTAAATTAATTTGAGTTTAATTCAATTAATTTTAGTTCAATTAATATAATTAAATAATTAATTAATAATTAATAAATAATTAACTAATTATTGAAATTTAAATTTTTAAAAAAAAATCTTAAATGCAACCAGATGGTCACTTTTTAGGCGACCATCTGGTCGCATTTTAACTAACCCTAAAAGTGACCATTTGGTCGCATAAAATGCGACCATTTGGTCACTTTTTTAAATGCGACCAGATGGTCACTTTATAGGCGACCATCTGGTCGCATTTTAACTGAGCCTAAAAGTGACCATTTGGTCGCCTAAAATGCGACCATTTGGTCACTTTTTTATGTGACCAATTGGTCACTTATCTTTTTAAGCGACCATCTGGTCGTATTTTAACTGAGCCAATAAGTGACCATTTGGTCACAAAAATTACGACCATTTGGTCACTTTTTATGTGACCAAATGGTCACTTCTATTGAAGATAAAATGCGACCATATGGTCCCTTTTAATGCGACCATTTGGTCGCATTTTCAAAAGTTTGACTTTTTTGCTACCAAAATTTTTTGCGACCATATGGTCGAATTTTTGTGACCATGCAGTCGCACAATTGAAATCCGACCAGCTTTTTAGCAACCACTCTGTTGGTCGCATTTTAGGTTAAAAACGACCATTTGGTGGCAATTTACTGGTCGCAATTTGGCAGTTTTTTTGTAGTGATAACACATAGTCCATCTCGATCATCATCATCCTCTTGATCAAGCGTGCACCAGCTCCTCTCCCACAATCCCAAACATTACCTGAAATGTTTGTAATATCATGAGCTAACAACTTAAGCCCAGTGAGAATAATAAGCATAAAAAGTAAAGATAGACCTCAAACTCGCATTTCGATTTGAGTCCAAGAACATACTTACTCTTTGCTATCCATCCATTCAAGAGTTTATAACAAAGTGTTCCACTTTCACTTACCAAATCTTCAATATACTTGTGGAACCACATTCCAATTATTTCTAGTATGGTTTCGTAAATGCATATAGCATTAATATCTCACTTTCCATATATATACCTTATACTATATACAAGGTTTACTTCAAATTCTTATTCTCCCAAAGGATGATATTACTACACTCGTAGTCAACCCTTATACAATAACTTGTTATGACAAAGAATAAATAAAGTAAATAAACTTTGTTTAAAATATAACATCTCGATTCTCTATATCATCAATCATAATCATGATTGCATAAGGACATCCTGTATGATTCCACAATTTCTTTTATGCATGAGGAAGTAATGCGTACGTCCGTAACTTACCATTCAACTCCACGTGAGGAAGTAATGCGTACGTCCGTAACTTACCATTCAACTCCACGTGAGGAAGTAATGCGTACGTCCGTAACTTACCATTCAACTCCACGTGAGGAAGTAATGCGTACGTCCGTAACTTACCATTCAACTCCCTATGTATGAGAAGTAATGTGTACGTCCGCAACTTACGGTTCAACTCCGCATAAGGAAGTAATGTGTGCGTCCGCAACTTACGATTAAACTTCTATGCATGAGAAGTAATGTGCACGTCCGCAACTTACGATTCAACTTCGCATAAGGAAGTAATGTGTGCGTCCGCAATTTACGATTCAACTTCTTTTCAATGATGCGAGATGTTATGCATATGTTTACATATGCTTGCAAAAGTAAATAAAGTAAATGTAAATGATAAAGCAACCGAAACATACATAAAGTAAAGGAGCAAAAGTAAAGACATAAAGTAAAGGACATGAGTAAAATAGATAGCAATCTCGGATGAACGATATGTCGATCGAACTCCGGTATCAATAATAAAAGTAGAATCATAACTCGAACGATTAATCTATGAAATCAAAGATTCTAAACTTCCAACATAAACCGAAGTTCTATTAACCGTTCTGAATACAAGTTTGGATCTTTTAACTTCCAATGATCCAATCTTAACTTCGAATCGAATCCAACTTAGAATCTTCTAAGATTCAATACTTTCCTTGAGAACTTCTAAGTTCTCACATAAAGGATTACCTCTTAATCCTAAGGGCACTAACTCTCATGACTCTAATCTTATACTCGGTTTCTAGTCTTAGTTTCAAACTCTACAAACCTTCACACTTATTCAATTTCTATAATTACTTTAAATCCTAAATATTCTCACCTTTGCAAAAGAAGATTTCATTCCAAATCTTCGATAACGCGATCAATGAAAGGTTCAAAAACACCTACAATTAGAATTATATCACACAATCAATGATTTTACCAACTATCGATCAAACATCAATTAAACGTTCAAAACAACGAAAAACTCATCAAACCCCCCATAGAGGCTCTCGGCCCTCTCAAGAAAAATGGGCTTCGGGTTTGGTTTTCCGGCTTTTAGGCAATTTAAAAGTGTTTCGAGTTGGTTTTAAGAAAATTCAATATTCCCGATTTCAATGGGTATCGATAATTAGGGTTTTCGAATGTTATGCCCTTTACCGAATTGAATTTCAATAAACATTATTTCATTAAGTTCTAACCCATAATCAAACCCAAAAGTGTAAATTTCAAACGGGAAGGGTTTCAACTGAAACTCGGTTTTAGGGTTATGGGAAAGTTTCCAAAAACTCTTAAAACTACTTCCGTATTTACAAACACCGAGTTTCCCGACAAGAAATCGAAAGAAATCAAAGAAAACTCCATTAAAACACTATTTGGAGCTTAGGGTTTGAAAATGAACTTACCGAGAACTCCGTGGATCTCGGGGGAAAAGCACGATCGATGGGTGGAAAAGAATCCTAGACCCGAGGGCTTTCCGATGCAACCGAATCGAGTCGATCTGCCGAGAAACGAGCAAAACCCGAAGGAATCCCTTCTCCTCTTGATACCCACGGCCAAAGGAAGAAAAAATGAAGTTTTGTGGTCAACTTTGGTCAAATGGGCAATTTAAAGAAGAATATGAATAGTGTTTTGGATATTTTTAAGAAATTGGAAATGACGGTTGCGTCCTTTTATGACTTTGACTTATGAATCGAAACCCGATGCTCTTAAATAAATCTGAAGGTGATTAATAATTATTAATTGGCGTATTAATAATTATTAATGTCACCGAAACGAATTTAAAGTAGTAAAACGATTAAAAAGGATTTCGGCCGAAATTAACTACTAAAATCGAAATTACAAAAATAATAATTAATCTAAATACTTGAATTGAAATAAATAAATAAATAAGTAACATTAAATAAATAATAAAAAAAAAATCACTTCAAAATAATGGGACATTACAGTCTACCCTCCTTAAAAGACTTTTCATCCTCGAAAAGTGCATTCACTAAGTGAATAAAGTGAGGGTACTTAGACTGTATCTCATCCTCACGTTCCCACGTTGCTTCCTTTGACATTTGGTTCTTCCAAAGAACCTTAACCAAGTGAATTCCTTTTTATTTCTCATCAACTTTTGTTCGAATGCTCATATCTTAACTGGTGTCTTCTCATGAGACTTATTAGCACTCAAAATTACCAGTTCATAATCAATCACGTGGAACGGATTCACCATGTATTCCCGAAGCATCAATACATGGAAAACATTATAAACGGCCGATAACGAAAGTGGAGATGTTAAACAATAAGCTACCACTTCTACTTGATTGAGTATCTCGATAGGCCAACAAACTTAAGGTTCAACTGACCCTTATTCCCAACTTCCATAACACCCTCCCTTGGTGCCACTTGAAGAATACGAGATCCACTACTATCGCTTGAACGGACTACACCGAATCCTGCTATCAACTTTGGTTAACCCTTAACCTCTCTCTACACAAATGATAGACTCGCTAGTCATTTGTTACAACTTGAGTACCAAAAATTTCTTTTCTCCAATCTCATCCAAATGAGTGGGAGAACGACACTTTCAACCATAAGGTGCCTAAGTAGTACTAAAACTTCGAGACAAAGCGAGTGTCTCGTTCTGATAAAATCTTCACCGGCACACCACAACCTATCAATCTTTCTTTGGTACAACTGTACCCTAGTCTTAACTGGATAGATAATCCTTCCAAGAGTAAAGTGTGCGGTTTTTCATGAAATGGTCTACAATCACCCAAATGATATCATAATTCGTTGTCACCTTTCGACAAACCCCTGATAAACTCCATGGAAATCTTCTCCCATTTCCATTCAAGCACTTTCAAAAGTAAGATAACCCTGTAGATCTTTAGGGCCTTGACTTGCTAGCAAATCAAGCACATATTCACGTACTTTACAATCTCATGTTTCATCCCAGGTCATCGATAAAATTGTCTCGGTTCTCGTACTTCTTTGTATTGCCTGGATGAACTTAAAAGATAGAACTGTGAGCCTCCTCTAACAGTTCCTTTCTAAAAGTCGGTCCTAAAGGCACACATAGCCTCTTACGATACATCAGAGCGCTAACCGCAGATAAGGTAAAATGGCTAGGAAAAATCTGACTCAGCCTCTCTAAAACCGGCCTGCAAAAGAGTCTCTCCTCTTTGTGCATCAATCATCCTCTACCTCAAAGTAGGTCCCACTGTTAAACTAGCCAAACTCACAGTGACCTCGGCAGTAAGAAATGCTATCTCAGCTCGTTCCGTATCCCACCTCAATCTCAAGGGTATGGCTGACAAAGCTAAAGAATGAGAAGACTTTCTACTAAGCGCGTCAGCCACTATATTGGATTTTCCAAAATGATACTGAATGTCACAGTCAAACCACCAGTCCTATCAGGCGATACTAGAACAGGTGCTGTCACAAGCCTCCTCTTGAGCTCCTCAAAGCTCTTTTCACAATCCTCATAATATACAAAATCAACTCCCTTCCGAGTCAAACGTGTCAAGGCTGAAGCAATTTTGGATAAATCTTGCACAAACCGTCTATAATAGCCTGCAAATCCCAGAAAACTGCGAATATCAACCACACTCGTCGGTCTAGGCCAGTTACTAACTGCCTCAATCTTAGAGGGATCAACAGATACTCCTCTATTCGATACTACATGGCTTAAAAATGCCACTTCCTTCAGCCAAAAATCACAGTTAGAGAACTTGGCATACAATTTCTGATCTCGTAGTACCGTCAAAGCTTCCCGTAGGTGCATCGCATGCAACTCCTTTGTCTTGGAATAAACCAAGATATCATCAATAAAAACAATCACAAAAGAGTCAATGAACCTCCTGAACACCGTGTGCATAAGGTCCATAAAGCTGCAGGCGCATTGATCAAGCGAAAGGACATAACTATAAACTCATAATGTCCATAACGCGTTCTGAATGCAGTCTTGGGAATATCCTCATCCCGAATCCTCAACTGATGATTGCCAGATCTCAAATCTATCTTTGAAAAGATAGTGGCTCCTCTCAATTGATCAAACAATTCCTCTATCCTTGGCACAGGATACTTGTTTTTTTTTCACCGTAACACGGCTCAACTCTTTATAATCGATACACAATTACATAGAGCCATCTTTCTTTTTCACAAACAACACCGGGGCTCCCCAACTGATCATATAGATCATCAATCCAATGCAATTGATTCTTGTTTTACATTGTAACTTGATTCAACTATCGATAATCAATACACAGTCTCACTGAAGTGTCTTTGTTTTCACAAACAATGAAGTGCTCCTTACAAGGACGCACTAGGGTGAATAAATTCTGAGTTTAAGAGTTTTTATAACTCACTCTTAAGTTCTTTTAACTCAGCTAGTCTTCAGTACAGAAGTATCGACAACACTAGCTAAATCATCTCAAATTATATCTCTTAGAAGCATTCTAGCTTCTAACATACATATCAAAGTGGGTGTTACTCATCTACCAGACCCACGAAAGCATAAGCTAGTCCCACATGGACTCATAAAACCAACAACTTTCTCAATACAATTGATAATGGTATGATTGGATAATAGCCAAACCATAATCCATATCACATTAAAATCAGACATGTGCATAACAATAAAAGAAAAATGTGAGCATCTACTCATAATGCAAATGTCATAAGTGCCATACGCACTATCATCATAATAAGCTTCCCCACTGGGGTAAAAGTACGCATCTCGAAACTCAACAGTCTCGGCTCAAGAGCTACCAACTCATCATAACAAGATAAAATAAAAGAGTGGCTAGCTCCAAAATCAAACAAAATAAAAGCCAAACGGCCTGAAAATAACAAATATAAATCACTATCATACTGGTAGCTTTTCCTGATAATCCTGACCTTATTACTATGTTGTGATGGTTATATCTTATACGCCCTATAAAAGTGGCGTGAATCCAAGTTTGATCACAACATAGAATCTTGATTGAAGTGTGCATCTCCCTGATGGAAACTAACACAACTATTGTAGTAAGGATGATCCAATCCTTGTTGAGCTCCACCTCGAACCAGTTGATGTTGATGCTGCTGCTGTATCTCTTGACTGGCATCTTCATCCTTTTCTTTCTTCTTCTGAGAGGTAGCCTGTCCCGTAGTAGTTAATCTTCTCTTCTTTTCAGAGAATGTAAAATAAAAGATAAGGATAACTCCCAAGCTTCCTTATTCAAATCTTGAATGAACTCGACCTCAGAGATCATTTGCTTTCTTATAAAACAGAACTGGTGTCTGTCAAACACCTTAGCCAATAACATGCTAACCTTCCAACATAGGTTTCACTTTAGAGTCTATCTTAAAAGACTCAGTAGGTCCAAACTACGACCTACAAGTTTATCAAATTCTCCTTCCAATTAGATGGTCAAACACAAAGTGAATTGAAATTCATCAAACCATCCCATTGCCTTATAGAAGTTACCAATACTACGGTCCATCAACTTCCTTCTATATTCCAATCAAGTATCAACACTTAACCTTAGTGTTAGTCAAACTTGGGAATTTACTGAATATGGATCTTCATTTCTCCACCTCGAGTATTTCCAATTCAGATTGATACACCATAGTGTAATAGCGACCAAACTAGGCCAAACCGATTCATTTTCAACAATTTCTCACCTCAAACAGGTGTTTCATCTCTTAATACTGGGCTCTAGACAAACATGTCTCCTTTTACACATAAATGTACACACACATCTACTAAGACCACTACTTAGCAATTGCATGACAATAACACTTTAATCAGCTTTAAGGATCAAATGATTGATTTCTCGGAGTATCTCATCTCCTTTACTCTGACATTATGTCAATATTCTTAACAAGGTGTATAACCTCCAAAAGTGCACGGGGTCATCGCATTCCCGTCACCCTTACCCAAATCTCAAAACGGGTCTGTAACGTCCCGTTATTTTGTGATAAAAAAAAACTTTTATTTATTTTATTTTAATTTAAGTAATTAAAGTTTATTTATTTATCCTTGAATTAGAATTTAGTAGTTTATTTCATTTTAATTCTTTTTAATGGCTTTATTTGTTTAAATACGTTTTAATGGTATTAATAATTATTAACGGGCCAATTAATAATTATTAATCACCATTGGGATAGTTTGAGATGTTCGGGATTCGTTTTTAAGCCAAAAGTCATAAAAGGGCAAAATCGTAATTTCCCAATTTGCAAAATATCTAAAAACACTATTTGACTATCTTCTTTAAATGACCATTGACTCAATAATTGACCAAAATCACTTCTCATTTTTGCTCTCAAAATCGTGAGCCCTCCTTCCCCTTTTCCCAATTTTGGTTTTTGTTCGTTTCTTGCCCGATCGACTTGATTCCGGGTCTATTGGAAAGGTATCGGTCATACGAATCTTTTCCATCTACCTTTCGTACTTGCCGCTCGTGTTATACGGAGTTCTCGGTAAGTTTCTCTTGAAACCCTAAGCTCCAAATAGTGTTTTAATGGAGTTTTACTTGATTTCCTTCGATTTCGTGTTGTAGAACTCGGTGTTTGTAAACTCGGGAGTAGTTTTACGTGTTTTTGGAAACTATCCCTTAACCCTAAAACCGAGTTTCAGATAAACCCTTCCCGTTTGAAATTTACCCTTTTGGGTTTGATTTTGGGTTAGAAATTAATGAATGAATGTTTATTTAAATTCGATTCGGGAAAGGGATTAATGTTCAAAAACCCTAATTATCGATACCCATTGAAATCGGGAATATCAAATTTGCTTAAAACCAACTCAAAACGTATTTAAATTGCCAAAAAGCCGGAAAACCAAACCCGAGACCCAATTTTGATGCTAGGGCCGTGGGCCTCATGTGGGATTTTGTTGGGTTTTTCGTTGTTTTGTAAGTTTGGTTGATGTTTGATCGATAGTTGGTTATTGATTGTATGATATAATTCTTTGTAGGTGTTTTTGAACCGCTTACTTGATCGCTCCTTCGGACTTAGGAGCAAGGTCATCTTTTAATTAAGGTGAGAATAGTTAGGATTTAAAGTAATTATAGAAATCGAATAAGTGTGAAGGTTTGTAGAGTTGAAACTAAGACTAGAAACCGAGTCTAAGATTAGAGGCTTGAGAGTTAGTGCCCTTAGGATTAAGAGTCAATCCTTTAAGTGAGAACTTAGGAGTTCTCGAGGAAGTATCGAATCTTAGAAGATTCTAAGTTAGCTTCGTTTCTAAGCTTAGGTTGGATCATTGGAGGTTAGAAGATCCAAGCTTGTTCTTAGGATGGTTATTAGATTAATCGTTCGTGTTATGATTCTACTTTTATTATTGATGCCGGAGTTCGATCTGAAGGGATGATTTACTAAATTAGCGGAATTTTGTTTAGTAAACTTATTAACATTTAATAACGGATCTATTAACATCATGCAATTTGTGATAAAACATGTAGATTCATGCTTATATTTTCGAAAATTAAAACCGGAACTTACATTGACCGAATAATGGAGAATCGGTTGGAGGTTTCTTTACAGCTTCAAATCCTCAGCAACACCAGATCTTCTACGCTATATCCCGATTGATCAAACGAAATTCGATTGTGGGATCGAACTTTAGAAGAAATTGGGAAGAAGAAAAAAATATTTTTCTTCCCAATACTATGAGAAAATCGGCCAAGGGAGGGAGAAGGGAGGAAGAGAGATTTTTCAATTTCCAAAGAATTGAATTGTGTGATTTATGAATGACCCAACCCTCCTATTTATAGGAAAATAGGAATCCTAATCACATTAGGATTAATCTATAGAGATAAACACAAAAAGAAAAAAGATAATCTCTTTCCTTTATCTAGCAATTTCGAAAATGCCATGGATAAATAGGAGATTATTTTATTTTCTTTATTTTTATTTATCTTGGGTAAATAAATCTATGTAGTTATTTTAGGATATAATTCAAGCAATTATCTCTTCCCAAAAATACATATATGGCCGAAAATGCATGTATTAATTAATAAATAATTCTAATTTATTTAATTAATTATTTTGAGCCAATTCCAATTGGGTTCATTAATCCAATTGGGCTTGAAACTCTCTCTTAAATTAATAAGTCCAACTTAATTAATTTATTTATTAATTACCATTTAAATAAAATATTTTATTTAAACAATTAATATTTTCTCCCGACTAAATATTATCAAATTTATATTTAATTATTAATTTCCATTTAAATAATTTTCATTATTTAAATAATTAATAATAAATATTATAATTATTAATTTCCATTAAATAAACTCATTATTTAATTAATAATTTTATTGACAATATTTTATTATTAATTAATTAATTTTAATTATTAATTTCCGTTCAAATAAAATTAATTATTTAAACAATTAATAATTGTCAATTAATTTCAAATTATTAATTACCATTTAAATATACTCAATATTTAAATAATTAATAATATCTAATTAATAATATTTCATTATTAATTTCCTGTTTAAATAAACTCATTATTTAAACAATTAATAATGTTTATATTAATTACCGTTTAAATATACTCAATATTTAAACAATTAATATTGCCTATTTTAAGTAATTCACTTTACTTAAACTTTTCATTTCTTCTACTTGATTTCGCGACTACGATATTTGGGCTAGCATAGGGACCTGATGGACCTATAGATCATGGGCTTAATAATTAGTCAATTAAGTGATTAACACATAATCGGTTAATTACTTATTATCTAACTATGAATAATTCCACTATAGATTCATAGCTGAACTCCCCTCACTATAGATGAGTTATGTCCATTTAGTTTATCATTATTTATATCCGTGATATTATCCTTCACGTGGAACCCTCATAATTACAAAGGATAAATTTACCGTTTTGCCCCTGTAATTACCGCTTTATCCTTGTGTTCCCGCTGATTCTCCAATAAACTTTATCTTTAGTCGAACTAGAGATAAGATACTTCTGTGATCAATAGAAGTCGTGACGTCACTTGTTCATGTCTCGAATCAGTACATCAAGGGAGTTTCCTAAAGTTCCTAAAATGTTTAGGTATCGCATCGATACCGGTTAATTTATAGGAAAGTTATGAATTCCATCTCGTGAAAATGAGTTCCCATCTACTTATCTAGTCATGTTCCCAAAACGAGTGTATTGAGCGTTCTTACAGATCGCTCTCAACTATGTGAATCAAAGAACATAACTCCACAAATAGGAGTCCGCATTTCACTCAGGATTGAGATCTATCACGGTTGATAAACTTAGTTTGATATTCGATCATTTCTCGTAAACGGTACTAATGAGAAATTTGATCGAACATCGTGGTCCTGTCTTATACAATCAACATTGCATATGATACTTCCATTTCATGTCTCCCACATGAATGATCAGGATTAGATCATTTGTCTATAAACAAAATGCGAAGCTATCAACAGTGTTACCAGGATAAGGTTCCCAAACGTTATCCGTTTACTGTAGACACGTTTAAGTTACTCATCTCGACTTTAATCCTCTTGTATGACTCACATACTAAGTCGTGATTTCATAAGAGTAACTTAGGGTTTACTATTTGAATGTTTTGATATTTATATATTTCCATATATTCCTAATATCGTCAATTGAATCAATCTAGATTATATAAAGAACTTATGTTTATTTATTTAATTTATTCGAAATAAATTATTATAATTAAATAATTACAAGTTCTAGGACACCATTCCTAACACGATCGACATATCGTTCATCCGAGATTGCTATCTATTTTTATTTATGTCCTTTACTTTATGTCTTTACTTTTGCTCCTTTAATTTATGCTTGTTTTGATTACTTTATCATTTACATTTACTTTATTTACTTTTGAAAGCATATGCAAGCATATGCATAACATCTCGCATCATTATTTGAGAAGGAAACGAAAAGAGAAAGTAAGTGAAAGAGAAAAAGAAAGTGAAAAAGAAAAGAAAGTGAAAATAGAGACAAATGGGATCCTACAGGATTGGCTCATTACTCTATGTGATAAAGAGACGAATGGGATCCTACGGGATTGGCTCATTACTCTATGTGATAAATAGACGAATGGGATCCTACGGGATTGGCTCATTACTCTATGTGATAAAGAGACGAATGGGATCCTACGGGATTTGCTCATTACTCTTAATGAAAAAGAAGTGAATGGTATCTTACGAGATTGATGAATTTACTTCATTCATGCATAAGGGTATATGCGAACCCTTCATTGCATATGATTGATGAAATAGAGAATCGAGATGTTATATTATTTTATACAAAGTTTATTTACTTTACTTATTCTTTGTCATAACAAGTTAATGGTTGAGAATTGATTACAAGTGTAGTAATGTCATACTTTGGAGAAAATGGATTAGAATTACCTAGACGTTGGAAAATTCTAGGAAAGAAAGTGTCGGATTTATTTGGACACAAATCAAAATGCGAGTTTGAGGTATATCTTTACTATTTATGCTTGTCATTCTCACTGGGCTTAGTTTGTTAGCTCATGATATTACAACCAATTTCAGGTATTGCCCTGGCTAGAGGCCGTGGAAGGGGAGATGGTGCAGCGTGATCGAGGGATGCTGACCTCGAGATGGACTTTTTTTTGTAAAGTATATGTAAATATTTTGTGAATTTCAAGACTTTGATGTTGTATTTAGCTCATAAGAGCTTTTGTTGATGTTTTTATTATATGAAATATTTGAACTCCTGATTTGGACTTAAAGTCCATGTGAATTTATTAGATTGAAAATTAGGATGCAAACAGGTTTTCGGCATGCCAACTTTCAAACAAAACAACGCAAAATTTTCTAAAAATAAAAGACTTCCGCTGTTTTCTCTGAATTTAATTTATTTAAAAGTGACGGGTCGTCACAGTGTCAAATAAACACAACCACATAGTGGTTTTACAAGGATGTGAAATATCACAAACATCATTAACTTCTAACAATATTCTCATAATTCTTCCAATATCAAAGAAATAAAGCATAAGAATAGAAATTATAGGCATACCTGGTGCTGCTGATCTCAGATGATGACTTGAGAATTGACTTAAAACAAAACATGAAAACAAACATGCATCGTATGTAGTCTACAGAACCCTAAGGCTCTGATACCAACTGTGACGACCCGTCACTTTTAAATAAATTAAATTAGAAAATACAGCGAAAGTCTTTTATTTTAATAAAAATTGGCGTGATTATGTTTGAAAATAGGCTAGCCAAAAACCTGTTTACATCTTAAATTCAAACATCTAAAAACACAAGGAACATTAAGTTCCTATCAGGAGTTCAAAATGATTTATAATCATAAAAGATAAGACAATAGCTCTTAAGAGCCATTTACAAATATACAACTCCAAAATTATATAAAGTTCACAAAACCATGTACATGGATTTTACATAACACATATTCCATCTCGATCATCATCATCCTCTCAATCAAGCGTGCACCAGCTCCTCTTCCACAATCCCAAACATTACCTGAAATGTTTGTAATATCATGAGCTAACAACTTAAGCCCAGTGAGAATAATAAGCATAAAAAATAAAGATAGACCTCAAACTCGCATTTCGATTTGAGTCCAAGAACATACTTACTCTTTGCTATCCATCCATTCAAGAGTTTATAACAAAGTGTTCCACTTTCACTTACCAAATCTTCAATATACTTGTGGAACCACATTCCAATTATTTCTAGTATGGTTTCGTAAATGCATATAGCATTTATATCTCACTTTCCATATATATACCTTATACTATATACAAGGTTTACTTCAAATTCTTATTCTCCCAAAGGATGATATTACTACACTCGTAGTCAACCCTTATACAATAACTTGTTATGACAAAGAATAAATAAAGTAAATAAACTTTGTATAAAATATAACATCTCGATTCTCTATATCATCAATCATAATCATGATTGCATACGGACATCCCGTAGGATTCCACAATTTCTTTTATGCATGAGGAAGTAATGCGTACGTCCGTAACTTACCATTCAACTCCACGTGAGGAAGTAATGCGTACGTCCGTAACTTACCATTCAACTCCCTATGTATGAGAAGTAATGTGTACGTCCGCAACTTACGATTCAACTTCGCATAAGGAAGTAATGTGTGCGTCCGCAACTTACGATTCAACTTCTATGCATGAGAAGTAATGTGCACGTCCGCAACTTACGATTCAACTTCGCATAAGGAAGTAATGTGTGCGTCCGCAACTTACGATTCAACTTCTTTTCAATGATGCGAGATGTTATGCATATGTTTACATATGCTTGCAAAAGTAAATAAAGTAAATGTAAATGATAAAGCAACCGAAACATACATAAAGTAAAGGAGCAAAAGTAAAGACATAAAGTAAAGGACATGAGTAAAATAGATAGCAATCTCGGATGAACGATATGTCGATCGAACTCCGGTATCAATAATAAAAGTAGAATCATAACTCGAACGATTAATCTATGAAATCAAGGATTCTAAACTTCCAACATAAACCGAAGTTCTATTAACCGTTCTAAATACAAGTTTGGATCTTTTAACTTCCAATGATCCAATCTTAACTTCGAATCGAATCCAACTTAGAATCTTCTAAGATTCAATACTTTCCTTGAGAACTTCTAAGTTCTCACTTAAAGGATTAACTCTTAATCCTAAGGGCACTAACTCTCATGACTCTAATCTTATACTCGGTTTCTAGTCTTAGTTTCAAACTCTACAAACCTTCACACTTATTCAATTTCTATAATTACTTTAAATCCTAACTATTCTCACCTTTGCAAAAGAAGATTTCATTCCAAATCTTCGATAACGCGATCAATGAAAGGTTCAAAAACACCTACAATTAGAATTATATCACACAATCAATGATTTTACCAACTATCGATCAAACATCAATTAAACGTTCAAAACAACGAAAAACTCATCAAACCCCCCATAGAGGCTCTCGGCCCTCTCAAGAAAAATGGGCTTCGAGTTTGGTTTTCCGGCTTTTAGGCAATTTAAAAGTGTTTCGAGTTGGTTTTAAGCAAATTCGATATTCCCGATTTCAATGGGTATTGATAATTAGGGTTTTCGAATATTATGCCCTTTCCCGAATCGAATTTCAATAAACATTATTTCATTAAATTCTAACCCATAATCAAACCCAAAAGGGTAAATTTCAAACGGGAAGGGTTTCGACTGAAACTCGGTTTTAGGGTTATGGGAAAGTTTCCAAAAACTCTTAAAACTACTTCCGTATTTACAAACACCGAGTTTCCCGACAAGAAATCGAAAGAAATCAAAGAAAACTCCATTAAAACACTATTTGGAGCTTAGGGTTTGAAAATGAACTTACCGAGAACTCCGTGGATCTCGAGGGAAAAGCACGATCGATGGGTGGAAAAGAATCCTAGACCCGAGGGCTTTCCGATGCAACCGAAATCTAGTCGATCCGCCGAGAAACGAGCAAAACCCGAAGGAATCCCTTCTCCTCTTGATACCCACGGCCAAAGGAAGAAAAAATGAAGTTTGGTGGTCAACTTTGGTCAAATGGGCAATTTAAAGAAGAATATGAATAGTGTTTTGGATATTTTTAAGAAATTGGAAATGACGGTTGCGTCCTTTTATGACTTTTGACTTATGAATCGAAACCCGACGCTCTTAAATAAATCTAAAGGTGATTAATAATTATTAATTGGCCTATTAATAATTATTAATGTCACCGAAACGAATTTAAAGTAGTAAAACGATTAAAAAGGATTTCGGCCGAAATTAACTACTAAAATCGAAATTACAAAAATAATAATTAATCTAAATACTTAAATTGAAATAAATAAATAAATAAATAATAAAAAAAATTCACTTCAAAATAACGGGACGTTACAACATTACATAAGAAAATCAATCCATTCAAATATATCGAACTTTCGAATAGTAAACATTCAAGCTTGTAAAAAAAATAAAGTACTAAAACAACTAAAGCATAACAAAGTAAATAATAAAGTAAATTTCTATCGTTTACGTCATTCCACACGTTATTTCACATTGTGACCACATTGTCACATTTCACAATTCAACCATGACCACTTGTCACCAATCACAACCATACCGTGACCTCACAGTCACCAATCATAAACCATACCGTGACCTCACTGTCACTGTGACCTCACAGTCACCAATCACAAACCATACCTGACCTCACAGTCACCAATCACAAACCATACCGTGACCTCACTGTCACCAAACACAAACCATACCGTGACCTCACTGTCACCAATCACAAACCATACTTATTATAACACGACACATACTACTCCTCTTTGGTAGTACTAAATAGCGAATCCCATCGCTAATAATATCATACTAACTCGATCCTACACGAAGAATCTCTCCAATGTCTCTTTTAACTACCTTATAACCACTCGAAATAAAAGGAGTACCTAATACTCTTCTCCACATTCCGGAATCTAATTCTACTCGAGAATATAACTTAATCCACCAATACCATCTTACTTTAAATAACAACCAATCTTAACTAATTTTCCTTATGCACTTTCCTTAACTCCCAAATAACATACATTCTTGGAAAGTTCTAAAGTCTATTAACCCTCTTAACCTCGATCGAACATAAACGTCAAGCAATTTGAAAACATAAAAGTGATCACAACCATTTTAAACTCACCTTATAAAAGTAGTCAACTCCTAATCACCGGTTGACCGAAATTCACGAACGATGCACAAAACCTATAATTAAAATACACCTAAAGTATATTAATTAACCGAAATGAACAACGATCGTCACGATACTAAAATAAAAGACAAAACAGCCTGGGATTCATGCCAAGAGGCCCACGGCCCAAGGGGAAGGAAGAAAAGAAATTTGTTTTGTAACGACCCATTACCAAGGGTATTTTGGTAATTTCCCAAACCTCAAAATTAAAATAACAAGTTTACTTTAATATTTTTACATGATTTTGTTCGTAACGTTATTACAATTCCAACGCAACCGATGGATCATCATTCGGAGTCCCGGTGAATGAGTTATGATCATTTTAGTGTAGTGGCTTTTTCGTAATTATTTGTAACCGGGATTAAACCCTAAAACCATCATCTTCCTCCTCATTTTTCCGAAAATCAGCCTCCCTTTATCAAATTTTCTTCAATTTTCGCCAAAGACAACCTCAAGAAGTATTTTGGCCATAACTTCCTCATCCGGACTCCGATTTACGCAAGTAAGCTGTCTATTTTGATTGATTTTTCATTCTCCTTCCATTGAGCTTAGTTTCGTAGTAAGCAGGCTTATGTAGAAAATATTATGAGCCAAAACCAGTTCGGATCCATTAGGTTTTTATCCGATTTTGATCGATTTACTTTGTAAATTTTTCGTATAGATGTAGAAAGGCTTTTCCTTGCAGTGAGGATGAGATTTAAGAAAGGATTATCCAACTTACTAGAGAGGTTGTAAGATTTCTTGGAAAGAAGATTTTTAATTCTTGAAAAAAATTCAAGAATCTAAGGTGAGAATGTAGTTAATCTTTGATCAATGGCATGCTTAATTTTCTGTTTCTTTATAAGAATGATTGTTTCTGGGTTGTGTGATTGGAGTAAAATATTTGGTGTGATGTATTAAGCATGAATTGAATAATCGTATGTTTGTGAATTGGAGTTAAGGATATGAGAATTAAATGGCATGCATGCTTTTGGATGATATTATTTGTTGATACAATTAGATTTTCTTGTTGAATGATTTTAAGGTGATAATTATATGATTTCTGGTCACTTTTTGGATGTTTTAAGACTTAGAAAAGCTGCTGGAATTTGATGTAAATGTAGAAGGATCAATAGAGCCTTAGATGGAGATTAGTCCAGTCGAAGACCTTTTCTTGGGAGTTTAGGTGGGGGATTATTTTTGGATGATTCTTAAGTGTATCTAGATGACTTAGGGGCTGTTCTTAAGTCTTTCAAGCTGCTGGAAAATTTTGTTAAAACTTCCTTATCGGTTAGCGCCGAAAAAGAAGTAAAACCCCACTAGTTAAGCTAGTTTGGCTTTTTTGAGTGGGTTTTCTTTGGGGAATCATCTTGTGAGTTAGAGATCTGATTTTAGTCATTTTTAGACCCTTTAAATGCTGTAACTACATTGATTTTCCAGAATTTAGAATTTTTGAGATTTAGCCTATTTAAGGTCAGTTTTAGGAGGAAACGGGTTTTCTGAGCTAGAAACTGGGCCTAAGCTTTGTCAAGCATTCTGGTAGTGATGCTTTCTTAAGAATCACATTATTCGATGCCTTAGATAATGTGGTTGTAGGTTCGCATTAAGTAGGGCCATACTTAAAGAATAAACCGTTAAGGGGTGAATTAGAGTTGTGCACAACTTAATTACACTTAACGGGGTAGGTTCATTCCATTTGATCAATGGGAGAGAATAAACTTATAGGTTCTCTTGTGAGTCTTCCAAACTCATAAGAAGAATAACTCAAAAGTCGAATCGTGGTGCCACGGGTTCAGTACTTTGAGTGTGCGGCTCACTTTAATTGCGAATAAAGTGGAGCTAAGGCATTGGGTAACATAAATAAAAGAATGGGATTTTCTCTAGAGTTGAGATTATTCCTTGGAAGATGAGAGTTATTTGGAAGTTGTGAGGCCGATTATGGACTTAAGGAATTTAGAAAATTTCTCATGGCATTGCTCTTAAATTAACTTTATTCTCACTGGGCGTAGCCTCATGATGCTACAATGTTTTTTTTTTCAGGTAATAAAAAGAAGAAATCTGGCAAGTGATGGGATCGTGGATGGTGACTGGTTGGGCTTGGATTTACAAGCCGGCGTGTTTGTTTCGTTCTTGTTTAATGAACCATTGGGATTATTATTATTATTTTTTTAGTTATGTTGATTTTCATGTTTAGTTTATTCCAAAACTTTGAATAATTGATTTGAACTGTTTTGTTTTAAACTGAGCTCAATTAAAACTTTATTGATGGATTTTGGATTTATGGAAATTTTATTGTGAACGAAATAAAGTTATGTTTAGTTTCGACTCTAAACGAAAAGTATTGAATTTTGAGTTGTAAATTATGTTTCCGCTGCATTTAAGTCAATTTCCATGTTTTGGGAATTTGGGGTTGTTACATGTTTTCCGGATTTTAAGCACTTTAAAGACATTCCGGGTTGGTTTCGGGTACTTTGGAGATTGGTAACCTCAATGGGTAAACATAATTTAGGGTTTAGGTCAAAAGTTCAATCCCGAACAATTAAGTAAAGTCACAAAACATATCAAATTCAAAACCCTCATCAACAACAAACATGAGAAAAACTAAAATAAATTGCTTTTGGCTCAAACCCGATTCTAGGGTTTAGGGAAAGTTCTAAATATACGTAAAACAACTCCCTCGATCTAAATCTCCTAGTTCCTGGGCAAGAAACGGAAGATTTCAACCAAAACACCATTAAAACACTATTTGAAGCTTTAGGTTTTGAACTTAAACATACCTTAAAGCCTTGAAATGATGGAGGAAAAGAACAATTGGTAGGTTGGAAATGATACCCGGGCTCGTGGCTATCCAACGAAACCGAAATTATAGCGATCCGTCTAGAAATGAAGAAAAGCCAAAAATCCCTTTTTCTCTTCTTGAAGCTCACAGCTGGATGAGGAAGAAAAATGACATTTTTTGTCTAATTTGGCTTATTTAAGGAGAGAATGAATAGTGTTCTAGATATTTAAGAAATCGGGTAATGACGCCTACGTCCTTTTCTTGCTTTAAGCTTTAAAAACGAAACCCGAAACACTTAAACTAGCCCAATGGTGATTAATAATTATTAATTGGCCTATTAATAATTATTAATACCATCGAAACTCGTTTAGGCTAAATAAACAGTTAAAAGGGTTTTCGAACGAAATTAACTTTTTTAATCTAAATAACTAATTCTAAAATTATCTTTAACACTTTAAATAAATAAATAATTAATTAAAATAAAAAAAAAATTCACCTCAAAATAACGGGACGTTACACATATACAATGTTGATTGTATAAGACAGGACCACGATGTTTGATCATTTTCTCCTTAGTACAGTTTATGATAAATAATCAATTATCAAACTAAGTTTATCAACGGTGATACATCTCAATCCTGAGTGAAATGCGGACTCCTATTAATGGAGTTATGTTCTTTGATTCACATAGTTGAGAGCGATTTGAATGAACACTCGATAAACTCCTGTTTTGGGAACATGACGAAATAATAGCTGGGAACTCATTTACACGAGATGTAATTCATAACTTTCCTAAAGAATTAACTGTATCAGTGCGATACCTAACCATTCTAGGAACTTTAGGATGCTCCTTTGATGTACTGATTCGAGACATAAACAAGTGGCACCACGACTTCGATTTATCACAGAAGTATATTATCTATAGTTCGACTAAAGATAGTGTTCATTGGAGAACCAGCGGGAACACAAGGATAAAAGCGGTAATTATAGGGGCAAAACGGTAAATTTTATCCATCTGTAATTATGAGTGTTCCAGGTGAAGGATATATCCCATATATAAACAAAGATAAACTAAATGGACATAACTCATCTATAGTGAGGGGAGTTCAGCTATGAATACATAGTGGACTTATTCATAGTTAGATAATAAGTAATTAACTGATTATGGGTTAATCACTTAATTCACTAATTATTAAGCCCATGATCTATAGGTCCATTGGGTCCCTATGCTAGCCCAAATATCGTAGTAGCGAAATCAAGTAGAAGAAATGAATATAATTTAAGCTATACAAATTACTTTAATAGACAATTGTAATTGTTTAAATATTGAGTATATTTAAATGGTAATTAATATAAACATTATTAATTGTTCAAATAATGAGTTTATTTAAACAGGAAATTAATAATGTAATATTATTAATGAAATATTCTTAATTGTTTAAATATTGTGTATATTTAAATGGTAGTTAATAATTTGAAATTAATTGATAATTATTAATTGTTTAAATAATTAATTTTATTTGAACGAAAATTAATAATTTAATTAATTAAATTAATAATAGAATATTATCAATAAGAATTATTAATTGATTAAATAATGAGTTTATTCAATGAAAATTAATAAAATATTGATTATTAATTGTTTAAATAATGAAAATTATTTAAATCGAAATTAATAAATAAATATCATTTGATAATATTTCGTCAGGAGAAAATATTAATTATTTAAATAAAGTATTTTATTTAAATGGTAATTAATAAATGAATTAAGTAAGTTGGACTTATTAATTCAAAAGAGAGAGAGTTTCTAACCAATTGGTTTAATGAACCCAATTGGAATTGGCCCAAAAATAATTAATTAAATAAATTAGAATTATTTATTAATTAATGATGGTATTTTCGGCCACCACCATGTGTTTTAAGGAAAACAATTATTTGAATTATATCATAAAATACTTACATAGGTTTATTTACCCAAGATAAATAAAAATAAAAGAAAAGAAAATATCCTCTTATTTATCTATGGGAATTTTGAAATTACCAAGATAATGGTAGGAGAATATCTTTTCCTTTTAAATTTATCTCCATGGATTAATCCTAATGTGATTAGGATTCCTATTTTCCTATAAATAGGAGGCTTGGGTTATTCATAAATCACACATTCTCTACAATTTCAATTCCTAATAAAATTGAAAAACTCTCTTCTCTTGTCATACTCCCATTGCCGATTTTTACATAAAAAAGTTAAGAAGAAAAATTTATTTTCTTCAAAATTTCTTCTAAAGTTCGATCCCACAATCGAATTTCGTTTGATCAATTAGGATATAGCGTAGAAGATCCGGTGTTGCTGAGGAAAGAAGCTCTAAAGAAACCTCCAACCGATTCTCCATAATTTTACTCAATGTAAGTAAAGGCCTTTTATTTTCGAAAAACAAGCATGAATCTACATGTTCTTCGTGTTATTATCACAATTTGCATGATGTTAATATATCCTACAATTAATAATTAATTTGTTTACTAAAGAAATTCCGCTATTTTTGTAAAGTACTCCCTTCAATTTATTTACCACGTGAGGATAGAAAACCAAGGATAGAACTCAAGCTTAAAACCTTCAATGTTGTCCCTTTGAAGCCCACAAGTTTTCTTAATTTTGGAGTTTTTTTGGCCTTCTCTTAACATCTTTCAATTATGTTATATTTGAGTGTCTAAATACATATTTTACATAAGAAAATCAAGTTAGGAATTTCAACCAATGATTTTCCAAAACCCCCTCAAATTGCCAAAATCACCACTTTTCCATTGAGTTAGTTTAGAGACTTTTGAAATAAATCGGGTTCCGAGGTTTAGTTTATTGTTCTTGCTTATTTATTTTTTAAATTTTAAGCATAAGTTTAGTTGTTATATGAGTGTGATTGATAAGGAAAGAAAAGCCAAGATCAAGCCTTGTTTAGACTAGAAAAGTGAGAACAAAAAGAATCAAAGTGGTGATGGTGGTGTTGTTGTGGTTGTTAGTGGAATGGTGTGGGATGAATATTATAGTGATCATGGATGGTTTTGAGGCCTCTTTGTTGTATGTAATAAAGAGGAAACGAAGGTTGTGAAAGAAACAAATAACGATGGCTAAACTGGGCATGCAATTGAGAGTTCGAAAAAGAGCGAAATTTCGTTGAACCAACTTTGCTTTTACATATTACTTGAGCCATTTTTCATAGTTATTTGCATTCATACATGTGTCAAGTTAGAGATCGAGTCATATACTGAATTGAGATTATTTTCATTTATGCTCGATATGTTTCATATTATTGCTTGACAAGTAATGTTTAATCGAGTTGTTAAGGCATAATGCTTGAAGTGTGACCTTATATGCCTGTTGTGTATTTTGAAAAGTGTCAAGTGGAAAGATAGAATATTATGGTGATTGTGAATCATTCTTACTTATGGTTGATGTGCTAAAGTTTTATTTCCGATGATAATTACAAGAAAGCATGTTCATTTACATTTAATTTCATTTATGCATATCATGTGTTTGTTGGATGACCATGGGGTCGTAACCTATGTAATGGTGAGTGGTTGTTGGACGTTACATATGGTTACCGTGGCACGTTGTTATGTAGCTCTAAGGCGCTGAGTGGTGGATACATTAGCATAAAAATGCTAGTGAGAGTAAAGAAGGAGCATGTAGTCCTATGAACAAACTCCAGACCGGGAGTTGTGTCCATGGCCTTACACGTTCATTTTCTCCCAAGTCATAACTCCAAATCAATAAATCATACAAATCAGTCAAGACTTCGGTTAAACATAACAATGTAGCTCGTCAAGTCAAACAACGCGATAATTTTTTTTATCTTTATTTTAAATAAAGTATTTAAGTTAGTTTAAACTTAGTAATTTCGATTTTAGTAGTTATCTTCGTTCGAAAGTCTTTTCAATCATTTTATGACTTAAAATTAGTTTCGGAGACATTAATAATTATTAACGGGCCAATTAATAATTATTAATCACCTTTAGATTATTTTAAGATCTTCGTGTTTCGTATTTTAATCAAATCATTAAAAAGGGACGTGACGTCATTTTCCAATTTCTTAAAAATCACTATTCACCTCCATCTTCATTAAATAGTCAACTTATAGTCAAACTTCTCATTTTTCCTTTTCTCTTCCTCCTCCTTTGGGCCGAGACCCTCTATCCTTCTCTCTCTCTCTTTAGCTTTTCTCCGTTAGTCGGTGGATCACGTAATTTTAGGTCCGTTGAAAAGCCCTCGGTCCAAGGATCGTTTCTAACCTAGCAATCGAGGTTTTTGTCCGTTTTCTAAAGGCCTCAAGGTATGAAAAAGTTTCTAAATTCAAGCTTTGAATAGTGTTTTAATGGATTCCAAGATTGAAATCATCGATTTCTTGCCAAGAAACTCGAAGATTTCAATCGAGGGAGTCATTTTATGTGATTTTAGAAACTTTCCATAACCCTGAAGTCGAGATTGAGTTGAAAAGCCATCCCGTGTTATTTTCTCTCACTTAACCTTGATTAGGGTGATTAGTTTACTATGATTTTACGTTTTACTTAATTTTCCAGAAATCGATTGTTATGTAAAACCCTAAAATACGGTGACCCATTGTTATTCCAGTTTCCAAAGTATTCGAAAATAACCCAAACTGCCTCTAAATTGCATAAAAGCTGGAAACCCAAACCCAAGCCTTTTCCCTTGCTTGGCCGTGGGTACCCTAGGGTCTAATTTCCGGATTTTTCTTCGTTTTATGCGTTTAATTGCCGTTTGCTCGGTTTTCGATTGATTATTGATGGTTAGGTGTAATTGATATGTAGGTTTGTGATCAATTGCGTAACTTTGACTCCGGCACTTTGGAAGCTTGGATTTCACATCTAAGGTGAGTTTAAAATGGAAGTTAATGATTTTATGAATTATGTTTCATTACATTATTGTTTATCGAGGTTAAGAGGGGAACTAACTTTCGGAAGTTATACTTGGTTGGTGACTTTAAACTCGGATGTGAGTGGAGTGGTTTTGGTGTTCTTATGAATTTGGAAGTAAAAGAGGAGACATGAGTGGTTTGTAAGTCTTGTAAGATGAATTGGAGATTTTAGATGAAAGTAGATGAATAATGAACTTTAAGTTTTGGGAGTCAAAGTGGCTTAGAAAATACACTTGAGTATTGACTCGTGTAATTCAAGCGGTTTATGTTCTTTTGTAGTTTAGTGGAACTTTATCTAACTTAGTAGGGAGCTTGATGGATTCTATACGGTACTTGTGATACAGCACATGATAGTATGTTAATATGCTCCATACAGTATCATGGTGCGATGATATGTGATACGACACATGATAGTATGTTGATACGCTCCATACGGTATCATGGTGCGATGATATGTGATACGGCACATGATAGTATGTTGATACGCTCCATACGGTATCATGGTGCGATGATATGTGATACGGCACATGATAGTATGTTGATACGCTCCATACGGTATCATGGTGCGATGATATGTGATACGGCACATGATAGTATGTTGATACGCTCCATACGGTATCATGGTGCGATGATATGTGATACGGCACATGATAGTTTGTTGATACGCTCCATACGGTATCATGGTGCGATGATGTGTGATACTGCATATGATAGTATGTTGATATGCTCCATACGGTATCATGGTGTGATGATATGTGATACGGCACATGAGAGTATGTTGATAAGCTCCATACGGTATCATGGTGCGATGATATGTGATACGGCACATTATAGTATGTTGATAAGCTCCATACGGTATCATGGTGCGATGATATGAGATACGGCACATGATAGTATGTTGATTCGTTCCATACGGTATCATGGTGCGATGATTTGTGATATAGATATAGCACTTGGTATGTCAACTTCGGTCCATACGGTATTATGATATGATGAAACTTGTTTGGTAACAAATATAGTTAGTAATACAATTACATAATCTTTAGAATTGTGTAGTAAGACTTAGTAATAACGGGTACTTTTACTTTAAGTCTTGATATCGTTACTTTTCAGGAAGTATACTATGTATGTTGATTGTGTGCGGAATTTGGGATGTTGAATGGGTAGTAAAAGTGAAATATAGGCCGTTGGACACTTTTTCCGATATGGAATTTGGTTCATAGGATTACTTGCTTTCATTTTACTCTCACTAGCATTTTATGCTAATGTTGCTACATTTACAATTTTTCAGGTAAGACTCATGGTAGAGGATGAGGTAGAGGAGGTGGCTCCGAGTGACCTATCGAGACAATGAACGGACAAGAACATATATGGTTTTTGGGTGAAGCATTCTTGAATGCTCATGAACATTTCATTACTTTTATTATGTTTCATTTTGAGCTCGATGGAGCAAATATATATATTTTGGACTTTAAAACTTTCTTTAGAAGTTTTATCATGATATGGAATGCGCATTCCAAGTTTATTGCTTTTTTTGAAAATTGGAATGTAAACAGGTTTTGGATAATCCGATTTTTAAACGAATCCATGTCGTTTTTCTGTAAAAATCTTATTTTCCGCTGTACATTTAAATTTAAAAGATTTAACAGAAATCGGGTCGTTACATCCTAGGTCCCCAATATTTCCACAATCACAAAGTGTATCAACAACCTGGCCTGTTTCATCCTAGGTCCCCGATATTTCCATATTTCACATTGTATATTGACAACCAGGCCTAATTATTCTAGGACCCCAATATTTCAACAATCACAAAGTATATCTACAACCCGACTTGTTTCATCCTAGGTCTCTGATATTTCATCCATCATAAAGTATATCGATAACCCAACCTGTTTCATCCTAGGTCCCCGATATTTCATCATAGTATATTGACAACCCGACCTGTTTCATCCAAGATCCCCAGTATATTCTGAAGTAACTTGGATATCGACAACCCGGCCTGTTTCATCCTAGTTCCCCTATATACCCATCATCACATATTCAAACCTTTTGTTGCCACATATCAATCACAATCTCGTTTTAAATCGTTTCCATTTGCATCGCGGTTTAAGTACTCACAACCGTCCTCTCCTCATAATAAAGTTTCTGACCACTACCAAACCATACCTCAACCCATAACCCCAATGTCACTCAAAGTAAGGTTCAAAATGAAAGAACGCTCAACATCGCTACAGTATGAGTAAGATGGACCCTTCTAATCCTGTTTACTAAACTCATTGCCCAACTCCACTTTCCTCCAAATCCTCAAGTAATGCTCTTTCTCTCTCAAACAATTAGGAGTACTCCCAAAACATTCTCAACCTCACCATATGAGGTCTATCTCCATAATCTAAAATCCGGATTCTAAACCACACTCCAAAGCATGAAAGTACACAAGTCACTTGCTCTCACTTCCAAGGCCCAAATCACCAACCAAATCTCGTTTTGGGCTCTCCTCTCTTAATAGCCTCTTAAACCCGATCAAACAACTCGATCAATGCAAAATGGTCATAAGACCACATACAACTACTTTAAACTCACCTTGAAGTGTAGTGGTGTTGCTAAAACCAGGAACATGGCAAGCGTTGATCATCCATCACTTTATATTTGAGTTGAAAACTAAACTGGTCTTGAATTTAATAAGATTATCGCCCCTAAAGTTGTTCAAAACCTGAAAATGATTAATTAAAACTAATTAGCGAGAGAACCGAGTTAAAATAGCAAGAACCATACCTAATTTGCAATTAAATCAGCTAAACCACCCTGAACCGGTTTAGCTGAACCTGTCAGTTGCCAACGAACACGTGAAAACAAAGAAAAAAAGCATATCACCCCTTTTTCTGGCGATGATGCTTTTAGGAGAGCTCCAACGTTGAGAATGTCTCGGAAAGTGTGTCTCATAAGTGAATGGTTTGATACACATAAGGGCTCGAAGCAAGACAATGAACTCGGCTCAACATTTAACAATCTTCCCACTTCGGCGACCCCTTTTTTCTAGAATCCGGAGTCGATTGAAGCTAGCAAGCTCTGAAATTTGGAACGACTTGGAAGGCATGGTTTAGGTGTGGATTAGCTGATTAACACTAGGGTCTGAAGCAAGACAAAAACTGGACTTCAAAAGTTGTAAATCTTCGAACGCCGGCGAGCTCTTTTCCCAGATTCTGGCGTGCTTCTCGATCTTTTGTTAGGGACATACGTTGAGCATGTTTTTAGCTTGAGACAACTCAGAACACTCCAAAACAAGAAGCTCGAACTGAATCCCGATGAACTACCTCGTAAAACGTAAGAACTTGAGTTTTCAAAGTTTTCCGGTGGACTTTTCCCATATCTTGGCTAAGATTCAAAGGCAAAGGAGGGACGGTAGAAAAATTAATGTAATGACTCAAAATGACGGGGAAGAAAGAATAAGCTAGGGGGTTCATGTTATTTCGAAGAAGAATAAGGAAAAATGACGAAGTGAGCTTCTCTCTGGCAATGAATGGTGACGGCAGCTGGTGAACAGTAACTCAAGCTAGGGAGAAAGCAAATTGTAGATCTAGGGTTTTTGGAGTGCTAAAAGCAAGGACACAAATTTTCCAGTTCACCAAAACGCCCCCAAAATAAATTATCTAAAGAGGGTTATTAACGGTAGCTCAGCCATAACTTTTAGCTCAGAAGTCGAATTAACAAACGGTTCGTTGCGTCGAACTCATAACGTCGCGAAGACTATTATGAACGTAAAATAAAGTTATTTAAATCAAAATTTGGAAAAGGACCAAACCCTAAGAAAAGAGAATAATAAATAATAAATTAAATTAAAATAAACCACTAAACAAAAATAGCATTAAATAAACAATAAATAAATTATACTAATTAAATAAAATAAATAATAATAATAATAATAATAATAATAAATTATTCACCTAAAATATAATCGGGATGTTACAGTCTATCCTTCTTAAAAGACTTTTTGTCCTTGAAAAGAGGCATCATTAAAGCAAAAGGCGAGGGTGCGTGGTGCTCAACTAAAGCATTTCTCACCCTAACATTTGTCACAAATCTAAAACACAACCGGTCAACCATTCACCACTTGTTTCCTCACTAATGAAGTCATTCTTCGAATACCAGACATCCCAGTGGTTCAATCACTATTCACTACCTCCACCAAAAAGAACTGAAACAATCAAGGCACACAAGTTCTGAATTCAACGATTAACAATTATAAATAAACAATTCTCTCTAAGAACCTTAACTCACACCCCATTGGCATAAACTCGTATCAAAGTTTCAAATCAAATGATCCTCTGAAGCCATTTAGAAATCATCAATCTTGCAACCCGCTTTATATACAAACGTTCTGCTTCCACAGAAATCCAGTCCCTCCACAACCATCAAGAGTACAGAGGTTATAACACTCGAAACTCGTTGCCCAGCATCAAAGATCTCACCGAAAATTCTACTCATAAGGTGAGCTCCCATCTAGCATTATTGATTCAAAATAAAACAAGTGTGAACAACTCGAAAAGTATTCCAAAACCAGGCACTCTGAAAGCATTAACCACTCCGGCAACACCGGTGACAAGACCATCCAACAAGCAATCGATCCCTCTCAATCTAGAATCCTTAAATGGTCCAATAAGTTAGACTTAACTCATAAATTAAACGTCCTTCCTAATTAATATCACATAAGTCGTTTGTTGGGCTACTACCAAGAGCTCAAGGCCTTGCTAACCTAACTCAAAATTCCAACGCATATTATCTACATATCCCTTCTACTCCTTCTCAGTTGCATCCCCCCATGAGACCAAGTTAATAGACCCGCTGGTTAACTAAACCAGTGCAGCTGCGACACTTATTCTCAATAACTTGTTCACTGGACTAACAATCCACACCCAGACCATGCAAGGTTCCAAATGGTACTTCTCTATAATAGACCGATAACCGCTATTGTAAACAAACTCCACAAGGAATAACTGATTACCCCAACTGCCTCGTCTCAAGCGTGCAAGTTCGAAGCAAAATCTCAAATCTAATTAACCCGCTCTGTCTTACTATCTACCTGATGATGAAACTTGCATGGAGGTATAACTTGATGCTCATGGCATACTGTGAACTCTATGAACATCTTAAAATGGATTGGATGTATCGATCCGACTCCAAAGTGACTGTTACTCCACTCAACTCTTAAAAGAAAATCCAAGTACATTCCAGCTTAAATTTCCACTCAAGAGTCTATTATCACTTTTTTTTATAAAACGAGTAAACTTGGTCAATCCACCGACCACTACCCAATTACATCATTAAACCATGCCATCTTTGGTAAACCACCGACAAGATCCATAGATATGTTTTCTCCACTTCCTCTTAGAATTATTCGATTAGTGTAAGTATCTTGACGGCTCATTTCTAAAAGTTCCTTGCTTGTTAACATTTCCAACATTTACTGTAACGTCCCGTTATTTTGAAGTGAAAATTTTATTTATTTATTTATTTTATTTTATTATTTATGTAATGTTATATATTTATTTCAATTTAAGTATTTAGATTAATTATTATTTTTGTAATTTCGATTTTAGTAGTTAATTTCGACCGAAATTCGTTTTAATCGTTTTAATACTTTAAATTTCGTTTCGGTGACATTAATAATTATTAATAGGCCAATTAATAATTATTAATCACCTTTAGATTTATTTAAGAGCATCGGGTTTCGATTTAGAAGTCAAAAGTCATAAAAGGACGCAACCGTCATTTCCGAATTTCTTAAATATCTAAACACTATTCATTTATCTCTTTAAAAGACCAAGTTGATCAAAAATCACAACATCTTTCTTCTCTTCTTCTCTCATGGTCGTGGGTCATCAATGGTGGGAGAGAAAATTTCTTGGGTTTTCTTCGTTTCTCGACCGTTTTCGATGAGGTCAGTTGCGTTGGATTGGTAGGGACGAGGGCTACCTATCCAACCTAGCTTTTCGAAGTTTCTCGTTCCCTAAGGGAAGTCCCAAAAAGTAAGTTTTCAAAACTTTTTAGGTGGTTTTGTTCGTTTTTGATTATAAATGAGATTTGAAGTTGAAATCATGAATTTCTATCATGAAAAATGACGATTTTGAGCCCGGATTTTCGAAAAACACTATTCACCCGAGACACTATTCATCCGAAATCACTATTCACCCGAAATTGCACATTTGTTCGCATATTAGTTATGAATTGTAATATGTTGTACAATCGGTGAATTGTAGGTGCAATTGCTCGGTGGTTGTTTCGTGGAAATTGGAGATTTGGAATTATTTGGCTAAGGTGAGAATAGTTAGAATTTAAAGTAACTATAGAAAGCAAATAAGTGCGATGATTTGTAGAATCGGAAACTAAGATTAGAATCCAATATAAGATTAGAAGGAGTGAGTTAGTGCCTTAGGATTTGTAGTTAATCCTTTAAGCGAGAAACTTAGGATTTCTCGATGAAAGCCTCGAATCTTAGAAGATTCTAAGTTAGATAAGTTTCGGATTTAAGAATGAATCATTGGAAGTTAAAGGATCCAAGACTTTGATAAAGAACGGTTACTAGAACCTCGGATTATTTTAGAAGTTTAGAATTTTGGAAGGTATAGGTTAATCGTTTAAGTTATGTTTCTACTTTTATTATTGATACCGGAGTTCGATCGACATATCGTTCGTCCGAGGTTACAATCTATTTCTTTTTTTTACTTAATGCCATTTACTTTATGTTCATTTACTTTATGTTTGTTTCAGTTACTTTATTATTCGCACTTTACTTTATTTACTTTTGCAAGTATGTGCGAGCATATCATTGCATCTCGCACCATGGCATATTGCACCATGACATCTCGCATAAAAGAAGTACAGAATGTTGGAGCCTACGGGTATTGTCCGCATTTCCTTCTAAGAAAAAGAATGAAAATGAGAAACAAAAGAAGTACAGAATGTTGGAGCCTACGGGTATTGTCCGCATTTCCTTCTGAGAAAAAGAATGAAAATGAGAAAGAAAAGAAGTACAGAATGTTGGAGCCTACGGGTATTGTCCGCATTTCCTTCTGAGAAAAAGAATGAAAATGAGAAAGAAAAGAAGTACAGAATGTTGGACCCTTCGGGGATTGTCCGCATTTCCTTCTTCATACATTTTATGCATATGATTGATGAAATTATATATATCCTTGATAGAGGATCGAGATGTTATATTGTTATGAAAAGTTATTTACTTTTCCTGTTTATGTCATAACAAGAATTTGGATGAGATTAAGACTACGAGTGTTAGTAATATCATCCTTTAGAAAATTTAGAATGAATTTACCTAAAGTTTGGAGAACTTTAGGATTGATTGTGTCAGGTAAATTGGACACAAATCGGAATGCGAGTTTGAGGTCTATTCTTACTTTTTATTCTTATTATTCTCACTGGGCTTAAGTTGTTAGCTCATGATATTACAAACATTTCAAGTAATGTTTGGGATCGTGGAAGAGGAGCTGGTGCGCGCTTGATCGAGAGGATGATGATGATCGAGATGGACTATGTGTTATGTAAAATCCATGTACATGGTTTTGTGAACTTTATATCATTTTGATGATTTGTACTTTGTAATTAGCTCATAAGAGCTTATTATCGTTGATTTATGATTATAATCATTTTGAACTCCTGGATAGGAACTTAATGTTCCTTGTGTATTTTAGATTTTGAAATTAAGATGTAAACAGGTTTTTGGCCAGCAAATTTTCAAACATAACCATGCCAAATTTTCTTAAAATAAAAGGCTTCCGCTGTTTTCTCTGATTTAAATTATTTAAAAGTGACGGGTCGTCACATTTACCAACAGTCTGATGACACCCTTCACATCCGAAGTTGACAATTGGTTCAACTTCTCATATATCTTAGTATCACCTCAAGGTATATAAAGATAGATTTAGGGTTCCCTCTAACAGTTCTTTTGTAATGACTGATTCCAAGGGTTTACAAAACCTTTGTGAGGCATCAAGTAAAATACACGCCAACATCATATCCTTCTCAACATATCTCACGAACCCTTAGAACTCTTTAAAATATTTATCTGTCTATTGGGATTCGATAAGTCTCTACTTATAAGGTGGGTCCCCTTTTTTTTCAACTAGGGTTTTAGTCTCATTCCAAGTCCTTTCAATTAATTACACTAAGCACTGACTAATTCCGAAGAGTCAGGTGACATTTCTTCCAAAGCATTGTTCACTATTTCAGCTTTACTATTGTAGTATTGAACATCATAATTAGGGTATTTCACTAGCTCTAATCTGACCATATACGTTTACTCATATCCAACTCTTCCTAGGTAAAGAAGCACTATAAATTCTTATTATAAGCACGGGTGAAATGATATCCTCATTCAGGTGTTGCTTGAAATTCCAAATGCCTAAAACATTATTGCAAACCCTAAATTACTTGTGGTTAATCATCCTCTAAATATTTGGTTGATAACCCAAACAAGAACCAAACTCTATATATCATCTCCCTTAAATTGGCAAAATATTAACCATATTATACAATATGTACTCATTCTTTTAGGTCACCTTCTTTAACTCTTGAATCAAAACATAACTCCGTAGATCATATCCTTCCTTGCAAAGCAAAACAGGTGTTCCCTAGGCACCCTAATCCATTAACGCTCTATCCTTTCAATAGTGGGTTCACCTCATGGTCTACCTTGAAACAATCATCGGGTTCATTTTACAATTTTAAGGGTATCTCAAAATTCTTTGTCCCATCTCGAAAGTCAAATACTATGCGATTTGAAGTCCACCAAACTATCGCAAAGCTTCGTAGTAGTCACCGCTACCACGGTCTAACAACGTCCCCTCTGGATCTCAATCCGATATCAACACTCAACGTTGAAGTTTTAAGTGAACGAATCTCTCAGAGTACCTCGACCCCTTTACATTGACACTATGTAAAAGCACTAAATCGGGTACACGACTTTCAACGACTTTCCAAGTGTGGGTCTCGGTATCTCAGCGTCATGTAACCCAATCTCTAAATTGGAACTCTCAAAGTATATTAGCTACAACCTTAAGTTGTTATCCCAATAATGCAAACTTTAATGGTTTTTATCGAAACTCGCCACGAAACGTTCTAACTCCTCTCTCTTGAGTGACCATGCACTCCCATTTAGCTCAACACGACTCAAGATCTAATCATTAGCCAAAAATTAAACCCTCTTAACCCAAACTAGGAGCTTGTCCCTTAAATTGAGCTTAGGTCACTAAACTCGAGCCAAACCGATTACTTCCTCAAAAAAACACTCACCTGGATCAGGTGTCCCTCCTCTTATCAATGGGCTCCAAACAATCATGCCCCTTTTCACACATAAAACATCAACCACGCATTAAACTAGTTTAACTACCTTAGAAACTATAAGGTAAACAAACTTAATTCAACATTGAAGTTTTAAGTGAACAAATCTCTCAGAGTACCTCAACCCTTTTATATTGATACTATGTAAAAGCACTAAACCGGGTACACGACTTTCAACCACACGGGGTCAACCTCATTCTCACTGCCCATACAAAAATCTTAGCCTAGGGGGGTTCAACTGAACACAGTATGAAACTATAATGACTTTACGAGGCGGTATACTAATCACAGAAATCAAAGAGTCATTTTAAGAGGAATGAACTATTCTCAATACTTCCTCATTATAAAAGAATATAAAAGCCAAAGGATAAAGTTCAAGGGATACCTGGTGCCGTCGATCACAGATTATGATTGGACAGGGACTTTAAAACAAAACGAGAAAGAAACATGTGATGCATGTGGTCTACAAAACCCATAGGCTCTGATACCAACTGCAAAGATCCAAAAATTATCAATAACTAAAATCAGAGTAAAATAGCGGAAACTTATATTTTTCGAAAAACAAGCATGGTGCCGTTTGTATTTCGAACTAGCCAAAACTTGTGAACAATGTTCACAAGTAGAGAAAACGGTAAAATAAAGGAAATGCGCATCTCCTAAGGTGTTTCAAGTCCCAGAATGAAAAAATACAACCAAAAACGTAAATGCTCTCATGAGCTCAAATAACAGAAAATAAAGTGTTCAAAACAGAAATCAAATGTAAAGTCTATGCATTCTCTAGAATTCTGAAAAGATCGATGTCCAAGTCCTCAAGCCATCGTCTTGCGATCATACGACACCACCTCCTCTACCTTGGCCTCGACCTCTAAAAGTACCAAAAAAATTAAAAGGTAGCAACATTAGCATAAAAATGCTAGTGAGAGTAGAGTAGGAGCAGGTAGTCCTATGAACAAACTTTATACTAGGAGTTGTGTCCAAGGCCTAACAAGTTCATTTTATCCCAAGTCTTAAATCCCAATCAACAAATGATACAAATCACTGAAGACTTCGGTTAAACATAACAATGTAGCTTGTCAAGTCAAACAACGCGATAATAGCTCTTAAGCATAAGGAAACATTAACATTTCAATAACTTTACCAACAATTAATAAAAAAAATACTCATGTCATATGCCACTTTATTCAGAAACATCATAAACTCGTTATATTGACAACCTGATCTGTTTCATCCAGAGTCCCCAATATTTCTACATTTCACATCGTATATTTACAACTCGGCTTGTTTCATCCTAGGTCCCCAATATTTCCACAATCACAAAGTATTTAGACAATCCGTCCTGTTTCATCCTAGGTCCTTGATATTTCGACATTTCACATCGTATATTGACAACCCGACTTGTTTCATCCTAGGTCCCCAATATTTCCACAATCACAATATATTGACAACCCAGCCTTGTTTATCCTAGGTCCCCTATATTCCATCGATCATAAAGTAAATCGAAAACCCGGCCTGTTTCATCCTAGATCTCCGATATTTCATCAATCACATAGTATATTGACAACCAGACCTGTTTCATCCAAGGTCCCCAATATACTCTCAAGTCACTTGGTATATCGACAACCCGACCTGTTTCATCCTAGGTCCACGATATACCCATAATCACATATTCAAACTTTTCATTGCCCCAAATGAATCACAATCTCGTTTTAAATCGTTTCCATTTGCATCGCGGTTTAAGTACTCACAACCGTCCTCTCCTCATAATAAAGTTTCTAACCACAACCAAACCATACCTCAACCCATAACCCCAATGTCACTCGAAGTAAGGTTCAAAACGAAAGAACCCTCAACATCACTACAGTATGAGTAAAATGGACCCTTCTAATCTCGTTTACCAAACTCATTGCCCAACTCCACATTCCTCCAAATCCTCAAGTAATGCACTTTCTCTCTCAAACAACTGGGAGTACTCCCAAAACATTCTAAAACTCACCATATGAGGTATATCTTCATAATCCAAAATCCGAATTCTAAATCAAACTCTAAGGCATGAAAGTACACAAGTCACTTGCTCTCACTTCCAAGGCCAAAATCACCAACCAAAGCTCGTTTTGGGCTGTCCTCTCACAATACCCTCTTCAACCTCATCAAACAATCTCATCAAAGAAAATGGTCATAAGACCACATACAACTACTCTAAACTCACCTTGAAATGTAGTGGTGTTGCTAGAAACAAGAACTGGGCAAGCATTGTCATCCATCACTTTAGATTTTAAGTTGAAAACTTAACTGGTCTTGAATTAAATAAGAATATCGCCCCTAAGGTAGCTCGAAACCTTAAAAATAATTAATTACAAGTAATTAGAGAGAGAACCGAGTTAAAATGGCAAGAACCAGAGATAATTTGTAATTAAATTAGATGAACCAACCTGAACTTGTTTGGCTAAACCAGCTGACCGGTTCAGCTGAACCGTTTATTCCCTAAGCAGCCCACGAACGCGTGAAAAAAAAAAAGAAAAAAAAGAGCATGTCACCCATTTTTCTGGCGATGATGCTTTCAGGCGAGCTCCAACGTTGAGATTGTATCAGAAAGTGTTGGGTCATAAGAGAATGATTTGATACACCTAAGGGCTCGAAGCAAGACAATGAACTCATCTCAACATTTCACAGTCTTCCCACTCCGGCGACCCATTTTTTTTACAGAATCTAGCGTCGAGTGAACCCAGCAAGCTCTGACGTTTGGAACGACTTGGAAGTCATTGTTTAGGTGTGGATAAGCTGATTAACATTAGGGTCCGAAGTGAGACGAAAATCGGACTTCAAATGTTACAAATCTTCAAACACCAGTGAGCTCTTTTCCCAGATTCTAACATGCTTCTCGATCTGTTGTTAGGGACGTACGGTGAGCATATTTTTAGCTCCAGACAACTCAGAACACTCCAAACTAAGAAGCTCGATTTGAATCCTAAAGAAATACCTCGTGAAATGCATAGACTCGAGTTTTTGAAGTTTTCCGGTGGACTTTTCTCAGATCTCGGCTCAGCTTCAAAGGGAAACGAGGGACGATGGAAATAGTAGTGGAATGACTCAAAATGACTGAGAAGAAAAAATAAGCTAGGGGGTTCACGTTATTTCTAAGAAGAATAAGGAAAAACGATGAGGTGAGCTTCTATGCGGATATGAAAGGTGACGGCATCTGGTGAACAATTACTCAAGCTAGAGAGAAAGAAAATTGTAGATCCAGGGTTTTCAGAGTGCTAAAAGCAAGGACATAGGTTTGTCGTTTTACCAAAATGCCCCCAAAACAAATTATCCAAAGAGGGTTATATACGCTAGCTTGACCATAACTTTTAGCTCGGAAGTCGGATCTCCAATTACGAGATCTTCCAATTTATTGAGAAACTAGTTCTCTTACATGTCTATCACATGATAATTATACAAGGTTCAATACACCCTTGTATTCTCTCATTATCCAATTCAATCTCATTCCTTTTTTTTTCCTATAGCACTCGGCTATACATCAATTTCATTTCTTTTCTCTCTAGAAATGAACATCTTACATAATCTTTCCTAAAGTTCTCTAAACTCTAGGTATTTCCATAATCTATAATCTCAAGAGGATGATAATACTAGTACACGTAGTCTAATTCTCATCCATTAACTTGTTAAACAATTTAAGAGAAAAGTAAATAAACATTGCATGAGCATAACATCTCAATTCTTTCTCCATGATATAATTCCATCGATAATATGCATGAAGGTAATGAAGACATCCCGTAGGATTTGCATTCACCTTTTATGCATGAATGAAGGTAATTAACGGTTCGTTGCATTGAACTCGTAATGTCAGGAGGACTATTATGAACATAAAATAAAGTTATTTAAATCGAATTTCTCGAAAGAATCAAACCCTAAGAAAAGAGAAAAATAAATAATAAACAACTAAACTAAAATAGCATTAAATAAACAATAAACAAATTATACTAATTAAATAAAAATAATAATAAAAAAATTATTCACCTAAAATATAACCGGGATGTTACAACTAGTTATCGATTCTATGGTACTCGAGGTAGAGTGGCTCTAGCAATCATCTCTACGGTTCAGGCTAGATCACTTTTGAGTGACTGTGCGTGTGGTTATTTGGCTAGTGTAGTTGACACGTCAGTTAGTGAGACTACTACAGTTTATGTACCGATTGTGAGGGATTTCTTTAATATTTTTCCTGAGGAGTTACCCGGGTTATCGCCGGTGAGGGAGATGGACTTTCAGATAGAGGTGATACCTAGGACAGCTCCATTGTCAATGGCACCATAAACAAAGACAAGTTCAACAAACTAAACTTAGACTACACAATGAGTATCATAGGCCTTTAGACACCCGAGCCCATCCAAAAGTCTCGCCTTGAAGGTTCAACGAGCACCAGCAGCCTTGCCTCGACCCGGACCACTGACGGTACCTGAAAGGTGATATAGAGCACCTTTGAGCATGACACTCAGAGAAAATAAAACGAATTATGGTAATGGTATGTAATGATTGAAGTGATGCATCCAATATCACTAAATGACTTGAAGAGATAATGCATAGTTAGTGACTGAAAGTCTTAAACATGTGTGTTTAAAGTAACACCATCCACAATGCAATCACATGATCAAAACATCACAAACTTATGATTCAACCTATACCACATCTTGCTTACACTTTTCACGTGTCTTACTATACGCATCTTGGAGGCTATAGCAATAGCTCTCCATAAATTCTAGGCTTTACACTAGCCTCTCGAGCTTTGCTCACACGTTTTACACAAGATGCATTAAACAAACCCCTTTCCACACATCACTCAAAGTACTAGTTTGTCTTCCGAGTCATGCCTTCACGGGAGAATCCATCCCGGTTACTTAACTTCTCTTCAAATAACCACATACCATTCTTTCTTACCTTCATAATTAAAATCTATGTTCAGCCCCTATAGTCTCAAATCAAATCCCATAATCATTACCATCGAGCAACGTCATACTACAAAGTTCCAACTAACCATAAAACTAGTTATTTCACAAACCAAACATCGTTTAAACTTAGCCATTCACATCACACATCTCGTCTTTAAAAGTAAAGCTCCCATAGTAAACATTATTAACTTCTTCCTTCTCGGTCTCCTCTTTACATTTAACTCTTCTAGGAAACCCCTCTAGACATTACCAAAAGTTTAGGGTAAACTCACCACTAATTAACACACATACAAATTCTACCACATCTCTCATCTCTCATCTCTTACTTACCAAGGTGCCAGAAACTCTTATTTAAGGTTATATCGATCCTTTTTCAAGCTAACACATATATCCCTCGGTTAAGACTTAACTAACAACTCATGCTACCATAACCTAAAACAAAGTACCAAGCATACGCTTTATAGTCGATAACACCTCCCATCAAAGAACTAAGTCTCCATTCTTCAAACCAAAACCTAGACCCTCCACTACATAACCTCGTCTCTTAACCACTCTCTTGTCACTCACTAAAACCAAGCTAAACCACTTTTTCCCTCTTACACTTGCAATTTCTTTAAACTCGTTCCACTTACCTTATCAACTCTCCAGCTCATAAACTATTCAAATCCAAAAGCTCTTAACACCCACATACACTACAACTATACTCACATTTAAGTCTTAACTCAAATCCATTCATCTTTCTTATCCTCATTCTGAACTTACTCTTTCTCGATACTCAAGCCCATCTCACCTGTAGTACACATTAATACATTCATTGTACATAACTCTTACACACATCCTAGAATATAACACAACAAAAGTTAAATGAATATAACATAATGATATGATGTATTTATGATAAACAGAACCGATCTCAATCTCTAACTGTATCCGAGTACCAGAGAAGTACCACTTTCCACATATCTTACCCATGCACCTATGGTTTTTTTAGGCTATCTCGATAGCTCACTCCATAAATTAAAGTATCAACACTATACTTCTCACGCATCTTACACAAGAACCGGTTGTCTAGGCGCTATCTCAAAATTAGCTAATGGTATAGAACTTGATGGAATGTTGTGTATGTGATGGCCAAAAGATGTAATAATTTATGCTAAGTAAAGTACTATTAACAATGGAAATGCATGATCAAAATGTCACAAATTTCATAATCACTTGATACCATTTCTCATTTACACTTTCCTCTTGTCTTACTACACACATCTCAGAAACTATCTTAGTAGCTTAGTTAAAAACTATAGGCTATCCCAGTAGCCGCTCATATGTACTAGGCTATCTCAGTAGCCACTTGAGCCATTGCTCATTTTATACTTCCAGGCTATCCCAATAGCAACTCTAGCTTCCGGGCCATCTACCACACAATGCCTCAGAGCTACATGCAACCCACCACGGTAACCATATGTAACGTCCAACATCCAAACACCATTATATAGGTTACAACCTCATGGCCATCTAACAAAACAAATATGATCCTTGAATGCAATGAGATATAAGTAGCCATGCCAAAACCATACCGCTTAATGAGCATTAATCGTTAAACGTATCGAGTGTATAAATGAATATATCCCAATCAATATATGACTCAATCTTTCACTTGACACATTTTATAAACACAAGTGATCATATAAAAGCAACTCATCAAATATTATCCTTTAACATCTGGAACATATAAGTAACTAAACGAATATTAACCTTTAACATATTGAGCATATATATAAATATACCCTAATCAGTATATGACTCAATCCTTCACTTGAAACATTTATAAACAAAAGTGAGCATATAAGAGTTACTCAATGATTGAATAAAAGCAAGGTTATAACTATAATAATCCCACTCATTATGCTTTCTGAAACAATCATGACTAGTTCAACAAATCGGCTTTCTTTTCACTATCAACCTCCTGATTTCTTACTTTCAAACACAAGGTATTGATCTCAAATCAGCCTCATATGATATTAACAACTACTCCACACCTCGAAAATAACAATCACGTTCGACCAACCATACCGTCACATATAATAATAAAAATATCTCAGCCATCAACATTCACATATAATTTCAAACCCAGTTTAACACAAAAGCCTCAAAACTAGCTAACAAAGAGTGGTATTTTTGGCCAATTTTGAGAAATTATTTGTTTAACTTCCCAACTTGTTTTTCCTATCCAAAATACATATTTAGGCACACATATGTTCCAGAATTAAAATATTTTAAAAAAAAGTCAAGAAAAGTCCAAAATTAGAAAAGCTAGAAAGCTTGAAAATAGCCATTAATGGAAGTTTTGAGCTTGAGTTCATCCATGGCTTCCAAATCCTAAAGAACTTTTGAAATGAAAATCTTCGGGTTTGGAGTTGTAATGTGAAAGTATTTTTCAGAATTTAAAAGATATTAAAACTCAAAGCAAAGTGGTCTTACAACTTCAAACAAGAAATGTAACGCCCTGGGTTTTTAAGTTATTTTGATATTTATTATTTGGTGGTAAATCATAGTTAAAATTTAACTAAGGGTGGAAATTGTTTAAAAGAAAGTTGTTAACCATGGTTAAGGAAAAGGATTAATTGGAAAAATTTAATGGATGGAGGGCTTGTTAGCAAAGAAAAGTAGAAAAAAGGGCTCAAAATTAATATTAGGAGGTGGGAGGACTTGGAGTTAAAATGAAGGGGTGGAAGGATCTAATTACAATTTTTTTATTTTGTTTTTAGAAATTAAAAAGTATATAAAGGAAATTAAAAGAAAAGAAAAATAAATAAATAAATAATTCACTCATCCTTTCTTCCTCCCCAAACCGTGAACTCCCCTTCCATTTCTCCCTTTTTCTTTTTCTTTTCCTACTTGGATTTTGGGTGAAATTCCTTGGGGTTTTTGAAGATTTGTGAAAGAAATCAAGTTTATGGAAGGTTCAAGCAATATTCTTTGAGTTATTTCAAGATTAAGGTAAGTTTCCAAATTCATGGAAGTTCCAATTTTCTAGGCTTTCTATGGTTTTGTTTGAAATGCTTGATTGGTAGTTGGGTTGTTGTATTTTGAGTTAATCTTCCTTGTGTAAATTCTGGAAATATAATTTAAGGTATGATGTTGAACTTTAAAGATTAACTATATAAATTTAAAAGGAAATTGGGAACCATGGTTTTGCAAGAACACTTGACCTCCATTGATGGTGAAGCTCCAAGCTTATATTGGTTGTTACTTTGAGTTATTGGCTTGAAATTGAAAGATGTTAAATTCTTGAAATTGGCTTTAAATTAATGTTTTAAATCTTTAAGATGTATGTTTAACAAATTTATGAGGAACTAAAGGCCATGGCTAAACTCATGTTGAAAAACACCTTAAATTGGCAGTGTTTTGGAATTTCTAGTTTCTCTAAAGCATGGATTTCTTTGGTTTTACTTTGAAGTTCTTAATTCTTGAAAGTATATATATATATATATATATTTCACATGAAAAACAACTGGAAAGATAAGAGGATGACTATTGAAAGGTTTCCAAAATTGGCCTAAAAACTAGTTCATTTTTAGCTAGTTTTGGGGTGTTTCTTAATAATTTTTAAGGAGTTACTAAATCTAGAAATTATGGGTGTTTATAAGTTTATTTTCTATAAGAAAAACACTTGGAAGGTTAAGATATCAAAAACTTTGTTAAACACTCATTTTGGGCCGAATTTATATCCAATTTGAGTAGTTTTGGGCGTTTCACTACTAACCGGGTTTGAGATGTGTCGTTGTTATCATGGGCTGAATTATATGTAATACTTTACATCTTAATTTGCGTGAGATGTTTCGTGTAGGATAGGAGGCAAGAACGAGCTTCTGAAAGCTTATCGAAAAGGTGAGAACACAAAGAATCGGAAGGGTGAACGGCGTGTATTCTCAAGCTTTTTCCAAGTTATCTTAAAATGGTATTGTGTTTTAAAATGGTAGTGAATCGTTGTGTGGTTAGTAAACTTAAGAGTGTAAGAGAAATGTGGAAGTTGATATTAACCTCGACAATGGCTACAAGGGGCCAAATACTTATTAACTCAAAATCGGTTTATTTTTTGACTAGTTGATCATTTAAGCAGTTCAAAGTTTATGATTAAGTTATATACTGATTTGAGGCTATGATTAGGCATACTTGTTATGATTTTCGGTTTATGTTTGGAGGTTAGAGATTAATGAGATAAAAGAGAAAAGTGTGAATGTGAGCCGTGAGATTGCATGAATTTTGTGCATCATGTGAGCAATGTTTGTATTAAATTTTGACTTGGGATATTGTTCCATTTATGTTCGGTAAACCAATACTTTTTTATAGAATGTTGTTAAAAGAGAGCATGCTAAGGGTTGGGGTGTTCTTGGTTGATGTTATATATGCTTTGGTATTGAGTTTCTTCTTCCTTAAAATTCTGGGATATGTTCTTCAAATGATAAACATAAGTTAGGTTTTACTTAAGTGAGATAAAAGGGAATTGGAAACCATAGTTTTGCAAGAACACTTGACCTCCATTAATGGTGAAGCTCCAAGCGTATGTTTGTTGATATTTTGAGTGTTTGGCTTGGAATTGTAAGAAGTTATAATCTGAAAATTGGCTTTAAGTTAATGTTTTTAAGCTTTAAGATGTATGTTTAACAAAGTTAAGAGGAACCAAAGGCCATGGACAAAGTTAAGCTTTAAGTAATGTTCTTGATACTTAGGATGCCTCGAGGTGTGACACATGGTAGAGGAAGAGGTGTAAACCCTACGCGGGGTCGTGGGAGAGGTCAAGGGAGGGACTATGCTGAAGTTCCTGAACCTCCGCCGCCACCATCGCCTGTAGAGGGAGATTTTGAGGCAGAATTTGTGAATGCTGGGAACCCGGTTAATCCTCAGGCAGCTGTACCACCTGAAGGAGGGGTGATACCTCTAGTTAATCGTGTTGAGCCGGGAGGTTGTGGCCTTACTAGTGCAGCAAAAATGTTGAAAGAATTTATAAAGCATGGTCCTAAGGAGTTTGATTGCACGCCGACTGATCCGGGGGAGGCGGAGAGATGGATAGAAAAGGTTGAGAAGGCCTTTGGTTATGTTGCTTGCCCAGATGAATTGAAGGTTCATTGTGGGGCCTATTTGCTGACTGATGACGCCATGAACTGGTGGGACTCTACCTCACAGTCCTTGGCCCTGACTGGACCAGTGACATGGGAGAAATTCCGAGAGAAGTTTTTAGAGAAATATTATCCGGAGGATACCCCAGACCAGCTAGAGGTTGAGTTCTTCGCCCTCAAAAAGGGTGTTAGATTCGTTGTAGAGTATGAACGAGAATTTGACAGGTTATCCCGGTTTGCCACTAGACACATTGCTACACCTGAGAGCAAGAAGAAACGTTTTATAGTGGGTTTGAAGGCTGAGATACGGGGGCAAGTTCAGACTTTCCGCCCAGCTACATATGCAGATGCTTTAGATTTTGCTTTGACACTTGACATCGCCTCAACTGATAGGAAGGCAAAACATGTGGTAATGGGACAGTCTTCTTCGGGGAAGAGGAAAGTGGACGAGTTTGCTCAGGGACATGAATACTCGCAGCAAACCCGTACCGCTCTTAATAGAGGTGGAGGTCAAACCTTCCAATAGAGGAATCCGGTGAATATATTACCGTTCTGTCAGCTTTGTGCAGGGCATAATTCGGGAAAATGTTTTAAGCTTATTGAGTGTTTTAAGTGCGCTCAGCCGAGACACATTGAAAATAAGTGTCCGGCCACGCAATTACCACAACAAAGAGGAAAGCAGGATTGAGGTCAAGGCCAGGGTAGGCCTGTTCAGCAATAGCAACAGAGACCTCCACCCGCTCCTCAGCCACGGTATGCTCAGCAACAATAGGGACGGGTCTATGCTACGACTCGTGAGGATGCTGAGAATGCAGGTACTATGGTTACAGGTACTTTATATGTATTTGGGCATTCTGTTTATGTACTATTTGACTCAGGGGCTAGTCATTCTTTTATTTCTACGGACTTTGCGGAACAAGCTGCCTTAGAAACAGAACCGTTGGGATATGATTTGAATGTGTCAACACCAATTGGACGATCTCTGATTGTTAATCAGGTTGTGTATATTGGGAAACTTAGCATATCAGGTTTTGATACCCAGGCTATGTTAATTATGATGCCCTTAACTGATTATGACGTGATTCTGGGAATGGATTGGCTGTCAGCCAATCGTGCTACGATTGATTGTGAAAGGAAGAAAGTGGAATTTTTGGGCCCTAGCGGAGATCGAGCTTGTTTTCGGGGCTCCGAGGGTAAAGTGACACCAATTGTGATATCATCTCTGCAAGCTAATGCATTGATGCAAGAAGATGCTTAGGGTTATTTGGCAAGTGTGGTAGATACTTCGGTGGGAGAAGTAGAAGTGAGTGCGGTGCCCGTTGTGCTAGATGGATTTACCGAATGGCACCGGTAGAGTTGAAAGAACTCAAGGTGCAACTGCAAGGATTGCTTAACTTAGGGTTTATTCGGCCCATTGTGTCTCCTTGGGGTGCATTGGTATTGTTTGTTAAGAAGAAGGATGATACCTTACGATTGTGTATTGATTACCGTGAGTTGAATCGGGTAATGGTAAAGAATAAATACCTTTTACTTCGCATAGAAGATCTTTTTGACCAGCTGAGAGGGGCTACGGTCTTTTCCAAGATCGACCTTCAATTTGGATATCATCAGTTGAGGATTGCCGATGAGGATATCTCGAAGTACGACCACTATGAGTTTGTGGTTATGTCGTTCGGTTTGATGAATGCACCTGCAGCATTCATGCATCATATGCATATGGTGCTTCGAGAATTTTTGGACCTTTTTTTCATTGTCTTTATAGATGACATCTTGGTCTATTCTAAGAATGAGGAAATGCACACGATTCATTTGGAGAAAGTTTTGTCAACTTTGAGGGCCATAAAACTTTACGTGAAAATTTCGAAATGTGAGTTCTGGTTAAGACGGATTGCTTTTCTAGGGCATGTGGTATCCAATGAAGGTATATCAGTTGATCCCTCAAAAGTGGAAGAAGTTAGTGGTTGGCCTCGTCTGACTAATGTGCCTGAGATTCGAAGTTTTCTGGGGTTAGTAGGATATTATCGGAGATTTATGCAAGATTTCTCCAAGATCATAGCCCACTTAACCTAGTTGACCAAGAAGGGTGTGAAATTTGTATGGTCGGAAGAATGTGAGCATAGCTTCGAGGAGTTGAAGCATAGACTTATTACAGCTCCGGTTTTGACTTTACCTGATCATTCGGGTGGTCTTACGATGTATAGTGATGCTTCACTATGTGGTATAGAATGTGTGCTTATGCAACATGGTAAAGTGATAGCATACACATCCTGATACCTGAAAGAGCATGAGAAGAGGTATCCAGCCCATGATCTTGAGTTGGCAGCAGTGGTACACGCTCTAAAGATCTGGCGCCACTATCTTTATGGGGAGAAAGTGACGATCTATACTGATCTCAAGAGTTTGAAATACTTCTTCACTCAGAAGTAGTTGAATTTGAGGCAAGGACGGTGGCTGGAACTGGTGAAAGACTATGATTGTGATATCCAGTACCACCCGGGCAAGGGTAATGTGGTTGTTGACGCTCTTAGTAGAAAGACTTCTCATACCGCGACACTTTTATCACATCAGGTACACCTTCGATGAGAGATGGATCGGGCGGAGATTGCATATCTTACCACTGATATTGCAACGAGCCTAGTCAATCTCACGGTGGGCCCTACTCTTAGCAGCGGATGATCGAGGCTCAGCGTGGTGAACCTTTTGGCTAACAGATTCGCGGAGGCAGAGTCTAGTTTGCCCAGTTATTTTACATTCTCTTCAGATAACGCTCTTTTGTATTGTAGGCGTTTGTGTGTGCCTCTAAGTTCCAACTTCCTACATGAATTGTTGGATGAAGCTCATAATTCCCTGTTTACAGTACATCCTAGTGGAAATAAGATGTACCAGGATTTATGGCAACATTATTGGTGGCCATGAATGAAGCGAGAGGTGGCGGAGTATGTTAGTAAGTGCCTCGTTTGTCAGCAAGTTAAAGCTCTTAAGCGTTGTCTGCCAGGGTTACTTCAGCCTTTGAGTGTTCCTGAGTGGAAATGGGAGGATATTTCAATTGATTTCATTACTGGCTTGCCAAGGACACTTAAGGGATTCGTTACCATATGGGTTATAGTGGATTGATTGACCAAGACTGCTTACTTTGTACCAGGGAAGATTACGTACTCGGTGGAGGCTTGGGCCCAACTCTATTTGAAGGAAATTGTATGTCTCCATGGGGTGCCTGTAAGGATCGTGTCCGATCGAGATACACATTTTGTTTCCAAGTTTTGGAAGACCTTACATGATGCAATGGGGACCCGACTTGAGTTTAGCACGGCCTTTCATCTTCAGACCGATGGCCAAACCGAGCGGGTTAACCAGATTTTAGAGGATATGTTGGGAGCTTGTATTATGGATTTTGGTGGTAGCTGGGATACTCACTTGTATCTTGTAGTGTTTGCTTATAATAACAGCTACCAATCCTCGATTGAAATGGCTCCTTTCGAGGCGCTTTATGGGAGGAAATGTCGATCACCAGTTCACTAGGATGAAGTGGGTGAACTTAAGTTGTTGGGATCTGAGCTTGGGTAAACGACATGTGAGACGATCAGTTTAATACGAGAACGCATGCATGTTGCTCAGAGCCGGCAGAAGAGTTATGTTGATACCCGGCGAAGTGCAATAGAGTTCACGGTGGGCGATCACGTGTTTCTCAAGGTTGCACCTATGAAGGGTATAATGCATTTCGGAAAGAAAGGGAAGCTTAGCTCGCGGTTTATCGGGCCATTTGAGATTTTAGAACGAGTTGGAAAGTTAGCTTACCGGTTGGCTTTACCGCCCGCTCTTTCTGCAGTTCATAACGTGTTTCACGTGTCAATGATTCGGAAGTCCATAGCCGACCCGTCACATGTCATTGATTTCCAGCCTATAGTATTTGACGAGGATCTGACGTACAAGGAAGTCCCGGTGGAAATCTTGGCAATAGAGCAAAAGATCTAAGGAACAAGACGATTAAGCTTGTTAAAGTTTTGTGGCGGAATCAATTGATGGAGGAAGCTACATGGGAACTCGAGGATAAGATGAGGGAACGTTACCCATTCCTGTTCTCTGAAGCTTGATTTTGCAAGGACGTAAAATTTATAAGGTGGGGAGACTGTAAGGGCCCGGGTTCGTACTTTATTTTATTAATTACTTGGAAGGTTATTTCTTGATTTATTTGATTTTTGAAACTTAACCATAGTTAGTTTAACCTTGGTTAAGTTAGGAAAAGGACTAAATAGAAAATTTTAATTGGTTGGTGATATGAATCATGGAGGCACTCCAAAAGATCCTAAGCAAATAAGGTTCAACAAGCATTTATTTCACATGTGCAAGGATTGCTAGGCTCGTTTCAAGCTATATTTCACAATGAGCAGCCCATTTCGGATGAAGAATTGACATATCATTATTTGAAGATCAATGTGTGCAACTTGCAAATCCATAAGGAAAATATCTACAAAGATAACCTTGTGCAAGTGTCAACTATGCCATGAATGGAAGAATGCAACAAATAAGCAAATCAGATTCACTTTTATTTACTTTTTAGTCAAACTTTCCTTATTTGTAACCGTGGGCATTAAGGGCTCTAGTTTCCTTTTCTGTTTTTGCCAATTGTAACCGAATGCTTTAATGCTTTGTTTCCTTTTATGTTTTGCTTTTTTCTTTTGCTTATTGTAGGCTTATAAAGCCATGGGAAACACAATGTAGAAGGCAGATTATTGTTGAATGAAAATCAATTCTCTTTGAGAGTTCTTTTTGAAAACTTGTTCATAGTTTTCATTCCTTGCAATTCTTGTGTTTAGGGTTGCTGCCGAGTCATTCAATTAGGGATTGATCAACTTAATTGTGGAGTGATTCAATCTAGAACAAGAAAACTCATTCTTGTTTCTAGATCATTGATCTAAGAGGTAATCACATCTAACCTTAATCTCTTGGTTGAATCCGATTAGTTAGGGAGGGTTTGAGATCTTGCTTCAAAGGTTCATGCTAAATCTAATAGCATAGGGTCTTTGGACTTGCATCTTGGGTTTGCCTTATCAGTTGGTATCAGAGCTTTGGTCGAAACCTTGGCCAAACTCTAGATTTGATTCTATCCTTTACTTTCCTTGCCATTTGCTTGTTTGTTTCAAATCTGCCCTATCTTTTCATTTTCTGTCCTAACCATAATTTTTCTTTTATTTTTGTTCTGATCTTGTTTCCATATTGAAGATCACGTTCTGATCTTGAAAATAAAAAAAAAAAAAAAAAAAAGTGAGAAAGAGAGCTTTGCATCCGAGAGCACTATATTGTTCATCTTGTGTTCTTCATGCTTTGCTTTGAAAATTCTGAGTTTGATCTATAGAAAACGAAAAAGTCTGAGTTTTGAATGTTATTTTATCAATTTAGATCCACAATTTAAGCATCAATTCAATTCAGATCTGTTGACATTCAAATCCTGCTCATACTTTCCATTTTGAATCTGCCGCATTTAATGCTCTGTCTTGCTGTCTAAAACGCGTGAAATATTTCGAATTAGCTTTCATAATCTGAATAGGAAAGTTAATTTAATCAGTTATCTTTCATTGTCAAGAAGGACATTTAAAGAAATTCGATTTGTAAACAACTCAAATTTTGAAAATCAAAACAGTGCGCAGACAGCTCCTAAAATTTCGGATCTTGTCTTTTGATTGATTGGCATCTTCAGTTCTCATCATTATTTCGAATTTTTCCAATTGTAAACTCTTAATAACTGATTGATTGAGCTATATATGAGTTCATCTTAAAATTCATTTCCAATAATTCCGAATTTGACTTACCATATTTGGCTTTTTCCTAGTTTTTCCTACCTTTTTGCTTCCTTTTCTGATTTCTTATTCTATTATTGTTTCTTTTCATAATTAGTTGTATTTTTCTAATTGAATTACTTTTGTAGCTTTCTAAACACAAATCTTGCTTTGTAACGTCCCGTTACTTTTAGAGGTAAATTTTTTTTTATTTTATTAATTTATTATTTTTTTTTTTTTAAAGCTTTTAAAATTAGTTAAAATTACTAATTTCAGTTTTATTAGTTATTTCCGTCCGAAAATCCTGTTTATCGTTTTAATTCGTTTCGGTGACTCTAATAATTATTAACGGGCCTATTAATAATTATTAGACACCTTTAGATTTATTTAAGACCGTCGGTTTTCGTTTTATAAGCAAAAGGTCGAAAAGGGCAAAACCGTAATTACCCAAACCCTAAAATATCTAGATATTTTTTTTTACTATCTTCTTTTAACTTAATCATTAAGCAAAAAAACCACACTTCATCTTTCTTCTCTTCTTCTCTCATGGCCGTGGGTCATCAATGGTGGGAGAGAAAATTTCTTTGGTTTTCTTCGTTTCTCGACCGTTTTCGATGAGGTCAGTTGCGTTGGATTGGTAGGGACGAGGGCTACCTATCCAACCTAGCTTTTCGAAGTTTCTCGTTCCCTAAGGGAAGTCCCAAAAAGTAAGTTTTCAAAACTTTTTAGGTGGTTTTGTTCGTTTTTGATTATAAATGAGATTTGAAGTTGAAATCATGAATTTCTATCATGAAAAATGACGATTTTGAGCCCGGATTTTTGAAAAACACTAATCACCAGAAAACACTATTCACCCGAGACACTATTCATCCGAAATCACTATTCATCCGAAAATGCAAACTTGTTCTCATATTAGATATGAGTTGTATTATGTTGTGCAATTGGTGAATTGTAGGTTTGTATTGTCGTGTGGATTCGACTTCGATTCTTGGATACTCGACTTAAAACCTAAGGTGAGTTTAATATGATAGTTAGCAATTTTATGAATTTAATTTCGTTATGTAATTGTTTATCAATGTTAAGAGGGGGTTAACTTCTTAGGATTATAGTTTGGTTAGAGACTTTAATTCGGAAGTGTGTGTGGAGAAAGTTGGACTTATGGTTAGTTCGATGATTAGAGATCATCGGAGTGGTTTTGAAAGTTACTTTGATGGTTTTGAAGTCACTTGGATGACTTTGGAAGTAAAGTAATTAGAAGGTGCACTTGAGTGTTAACTCGTGTATTCTAGTTAGTTAGGTTTCTATTTAACTTAGTAGACTTCTTCGGAGTTTAGCTAACTTATTGGAGACCTAGGGCACAATGATTCACATATGATAGTATGTTGATTTGATCCATACGTATCATGGTGTGATGAATTTGTGGGAACTTTGAGCACTTAGTAACCAGCACATGATAGTATGTTGATTTCGATCCATACGTAGTCATGGTGTGATGTTGGTACTTTTGTTTGTAACTAGCACATGATAGTATGTCGATTTCGATCCATACATATCAGGTTGCGATATGGTGAAATTCCTGATACCTATGGTGCAATTCCTGATACCTATGGTGAAATTTCTGATACCTATATGGTGAAATTCCTGATACCTATGGTGAAATTCCTGATACCTATGGTGAAATTCCTGATACCTATGGTGAAATTCCTGATACCTATGGTGAAATTCCTGATACCTATATGGTGAAATTCCTGATACCTATGGTGAAATTCCTGATACCTATGGTGAAATTCCTGATACCTATGGTGAAATTCCTGATACCTATGGTGAAATTCCTGATACCTATGGTGAAATTCCTGATACCTATGGTGAAATTCCTGATACCTATGGTGAAATTCCTGATACCTATGGTGAAATTCCTGATATCCGGTATGGTGAAACTCCTGATATGCGATGGTTGTGATATGGTAATACCGTACGGGCTTAATATGCGATATTTATCCATATGGTATACCCTGCGATGGTTGTGATATGGTAATATCGCACGGGCTTAGTATGCGATATTTATCCATATGGTATACCCGATGCGATGGTTGTGATATGGTACATGGTAGTACGTGGATTCGGATCCGTGCGTACCATGGTATTATGATCTATGATACGGCACATGATAGTATGTTGATTCGGATCCATACGTATCATGGTGCGATGGTTGTGACATGGTATGACCGTCGTGGTATGTTGATTTCGATCCATACAATAGCACGATCGATGAAACTTGTTTGGTAATAAAGATAGTTAATGTTATTTTTACCTATTCTTTAGAAACGTGTAGTGAGACTTAGTTGTGAATGTTAATTTTACTTTAAGTCTTTATTTTCCATCTCATGGTATTGAATGACGAATACGGGTAGTATGATACTATCATATGTATACATGGAAATTGGAATGTGATTATGGGTAATAATGAACATTTAGGCCTTTGGACACGATTTCCGGTATGAGATTTAGTTCATAGGATTACTTGCTTTCATTTTACTCTCACTAGCATTGTTTGCTAATGGTGCTACACCACAATATTTTCAGGTGAACCCCGTCCTAAGAAGCAAGGTAGAGGAAATGGTGTCGCTTGACTGGCCGAGGTGGTGTAAGGACAATATTAAACACTTTTGAAGCATTAGTAGTAATGCTTGTAAATCATATACTTTTTACATACTTGTGTCATTTTGAGCCCATGAAGGGTGTATGTGTAAAGTATTTTGATGTTTTTATGATTAAACTTTACTTTGGAATGTGTATTCCCGATTTATAGCTTTCTCTGGACTTTGGGTTGTAAAACAGGTTTTGATTATTCGACTTTTAAACGAACCCATGCCGTTTTTCTTTAAAAATTAAGTCTTCCGCTGTGCATTTGAATTTAAAGAATTTAACAGAAAATCGGGTCGTTACATGCTTGAAAAGTGAGTTCATATCCGAGAGCACCTACTTTCATTTTGGCCTACCTTGAGTGATTAAACACGAGAGTTCCTTGAGTGATATATTGTGAGGGAGTGTTGTGAGGTCCAGAAAGCATGTCACAATGGGAAAATAATGTGGGTGAGATTAGTGAAGCTAGGTGGAGAGAGGAGCAAGTGGGAGCTTTTGCTAGACTTATTCAAACTTTAGAGGAGCTTAATGAGTGTATGGGTAGATTAGTGAAGGCTAGTAATCAGCAAAATAGGGATAAATTTGAAGGAGAATTAGAAAGTGATGTTGAGGAGGAAGAAGTAGTATCTGATTGGGAAGAGAGTGACTTTGAGGAAGAAGTAGTAACTGATTGGGAAGAGAGTGACGTTGAGGAAGAATATTTTGAGGAAGCCGAGAAGGGTGATTCTATGGAGGAAAATATTGAGGAACCTGAGGCGAGTGATGATAGTCGGGAGGAAGGAAATAGAGTAGCACTCTTGTGTAGGAGAGTTCTCAATTCTGAAATAAAGGAGAATTTTGAAGATGACCAAAGACACAACTTGTTCCATACTAGGTGTTTAGTGAATGAGACCCCATGTAGTGTTGTGATTGATGGGGGAAGTTGTACAAATGTTGTGAGCTCAATTCTGGTTAAAAGACTCAATTTGCCTACTAAACCACATCCCAAACCTTACAAGCTACAATGGTTAAACAATAGTGGTGAGGTTAAGGTGCATAAGCAAGCTATTATTTCTTTTAACCTTGGGAAGTATAAGGATGAGGTAGTTTGTGATGTAGTCCCAATGCATGTCGGTGATATACTTTTAGGGAGACCATGGCAGTATGATAGGAGAGTTTCCTATGATGGCTACCTTAATAGGTATACTTTTACCAAAGATGGAAGGAAGACTACTTTGGTACCTTTGTCTTCAAAAGAGGTTTTCATTGACCAATGTAAGCTTGAACAAAGGAGGGTTGAGTTTGAGTTAAAAGAAAAAGAATTACAAGAAAAAGAATTGAGTGAAAAATTGAGTGAGAGAGAAAAGAAAGCTTTGAGTGGAAAAAGCAAGAGTGAAAACAATGAGAGAAAAGAGAAGAACGAAAAAGAAATGTGTGAATACTTAGAGGAAAGAGAAAGAAAAGGCATGTTAGTGATCTATCTTGTAAAAATGAGTGAGGTGAGGAAAGTTTTGCTTAGTCAAAAGCCTAATTTTGTGCTTATGTGCAAAGTAGACTTTTTGGCAACTAACCTTAACCAATATTTGCCTAGTGTGTTTGAATATCTTTTTCAGGTTTGGAAGCATTATTTATGGCCGAATAAGAGCTTGAGGTGTTTGGAAGGACGAAGCATGCAAGCAAGAAAGTATGACGAAGAGGTATTCAAAACATTTCTCTATGGAACTTACTATCATCAAAGCAAAGAGAATGTTGTAAGTTATTTACTTTCTTGGAAGAATACTTTATATTCCAATCTGATTTTTGAGCATGTGAAAGTTTTTGACAAGGAGCATATAGGCATTACTTGTTCTGACCATATTGAAAAGTTTAACTTGAATAATACGCAACTTAGGAATACATATACATCTTTTGTTGCTGATTTTACTTTGGGTAATTACAATGTATTCCTTGGTGTTTTGCTTGAATGGGGAATTCAAGAGGTAATAAATGAGACTTTAGGAGCAATGCATAGGAAAACTAACTCTAAAGTGGAAACTTGGGAGAATTGTTTACCTTTTGTTGAGAATACATGTAATAGGGTAATACATCATAAGAATGATTGTTTTTCAAATAAACTTGTTTATGGTCTTTATGCTATTACTCCCTTTGAGTTCCTGCCTTTGAGATCTAATGTTTTTGTGATTGATTTTGCCCATTTTAAGTATGTTTTCATCAAACTAATGCAAACGGATGTAAAGCAAATGATTGAGGAGAAAGTTTTCACATTTACCTCAATAATAAACAAGAGAAGTAAACCGCTTATGTTTCATCCGAGAGCATGGATTTGGATGCATTTTCGAAAGAAACGACTTCAAAAAAGGACTAAATTGCATCCAAGGGGTGATGGACCATATCAAGTCCTTGCAAGACTCTTTTCAAAATTCCACACCATTGTGTTACACGGTGAGTATTATGAGATTTCAGTCTTTAATGTTATTAATTTTAGCCATTTTGATGTAGGAAATGTTGATCTTGATTCGAGGACGAATCTTTTTGAAGAAGGGGAAGATGATATGAATCATGGAGGCACTCCAAAAGATCCTAAGCAAATAAGGTTCAACAAGCATTTATTTCACATGTGCAAGGATTGCTAGGCTCGTTTCAAGCTATATTTCACAATGAGCAGCCCATTTCGGATGAAGAATTGACATATCATTATTTGAAGATCAATGTGTGCAACTTGCAAATCCATAAGGAAAATATCTACAAAGATAACCTTGTGCAAGTGTCAACTATGCCATGAATGGAAGAATGCAACAAATAAGCAAATCAGATTCACTTTTATTTACTTTTTAGTCAAACTTTCCTTATTTGTAACCGTGGGCATTAAGGGCTCTAGTTTCCTTTTCTGTTTTTGCCAATTGTAACCGAATGCTTTAATGCTTTGTTTCCTTTTATGTTTTGCTTTTTCTTTTGCTGATTGTAGGCTTATAAAGCCATGGGAAACACAATGTAGAAGGCAGATTATTGTTGAATGAAAATCAATTCTCTTTGAGAGTTCTTTTTGAAAACTTGTTCATAGTTTTCATTCCTTGCAATTCTTGTGTTTAGGGTTGCTGCCGAGTCATTCAATTAGGGATTGATCAACTTAATTGTGGAGTGATTCAATCTAGAACAAGAAAACTCATTCTTGTTTCTAGATCATTGATCTAAGAGGTAATCACATCTAACCTTAATCTCTTGGTTGAATCCGATTAGTTAGGGAGGGTTTGAGATCTTGCTTCAAAGGTTCATGCTAAATATAATAGCATAGGGTCTTTGGACTTGCATCTTGGGTTTGCCTTATCAGTTGGAGGGCTAGTTAGCAAAGAAAAATAGAGAAAATGATTAAAAATAAATTTTAGGAGGTGGAAGGACTTGGAGAATAAAATGAAGGGGTGGAAGGACTTAGATGCAATTTGATTATTCTTATTTTTAGAAATTAAAAGTATAAATAGGAAAATAAGAGAAATTAAAACAAAAATTCCCTTCTTTCTTCTCCTTCCTCACCGTCGGCCCCCCCTCTCTATCTCTTTCTCTTTGATTTTTGCTTCTTCATATCTTCAAGTGTTGATGATCCAAGGCTTAATCAAGTGGGATTTGATGGATTGATGATGGATTCTTTATCCTAGAGCAATTCAAGCAAAATCCTCTAGGTTTTACAAAGTTAAGGTAAGATTTCAAAGTTTCCAATTCAAGCTTTTCTAGGTTTCCATGGAAAAGGGTTGGGGTGTTCTTGGTTGATGTTATATATGCTTTGGTATTGAGTTTCTTCTTCTTTAAAATTCTGGGATATGTTCTTCAAATGATAAACATAAGATAGGTTTTACTTAAGTGAGATAAAAGGGAATTGGAAACCATGGTTTTGCAAGAACACTTGACCTCCATTAATGGTGAAGCTCCAAGCTTATGTTTGTTGATATTTTGAGTGTTTGGCTTAGAATTGTAAGAAGTTATAATCTGGAAATTGGCTAAGTTAATTTTTTTAAGCTGTATGTTTAACAAAGTTAAGAGGAACCAAAGGCCATGGATAAATTCATGTTGGAAAACACCTTAAAATGGCAATGTTTTGGAATTTCTAGTTTCTTTAAAGTATGATTTTCTTTGGCTTTACTTTGAAGTTCTTAATTCTGGAAAGTATGTGTGTGTATATATATATATATATATTCCACATAAAAAACACCTTGGAAAGGTAAGAGGATGATTTTTGAAAGGTTATCAAAATTGGCCTAAAAACTAATTTTTACACTTGGCTAGTTTTGGGTTTTTCTTGATTAATTTTGGAAAGTTATTAATTCTAAAAATATTGGATGTTAATATGCATATTTTATACATGAAAAACATATTGGAAGTTCAAATTAATGATTCTTGGATTAGTGTAACGTCCTGTTATTTTACATAAATTTTTTTTTATTATTATTTAATTATTATTATTATTTTATGTAAAGCACTTATTTAATTTTAGAATTTATTAATTTAAATTTTAGATTTTAGTAATTTAGAATTTAGTAGTTAAATTTGTTCGAAAACTTTTTTAATCGTTTTATTAGCTTAAATTAGTTTTGGTCGTATTAATAATTATTAACGGACCAATTGATAATTATTAATCACCATTTGGCTAGTTTAAGAACATCGGGTTTCGATTTATACCTTAAAAATCATTAAAGGGACATAACCGTAATTTTCGAAAATCTTAAATATCTAAACACTATTCCCTCATCTTCTTTAAAAGGTCAAAAGTCAAATTTTAAGACAATTTCTCTCATTTTTCCTTTCCATGACCGTAGCTCTCCTCATCCATGGATGAGAAGAAAAAGTCTCTTGGGTTTTCATCAATTCTTGACCGTTTTCGATGAGGTCAGTTGGGTTGGATTGCTAGGGACGAGGGCTATCTATCCCACTTAACCTTGTGGTGTTTCTCGTTCCCTAAGGGAAGCCCTAAAAAGTGAGTTTTCAAAACTTTTTACATGGTTTTGTTCGTTTTTTATTATAAATGAGTTTTGAAGTTGAAATCATGAATTTCCATCAAGTAATTTGACGATTTTGAGCCCTGATTTTTGAAAAACACTATTCACCCGAAAACACTATTCATCTGAAATCACTATTCACCCGAAAATTACACTTGTCCTCTTATTAGATATGAATTGTAATTTTTTGATCAATTGATGAATTATAGGTGCGATTGCTCATTTGTTGGTTCATGGGTACTTTGTTGTCACGGGAGCATTCGAGGTGAGAATAAATAGAATTTAAAGTAGCTTTAGAAACCGAATAAGTTGAACAATTTGTAGAATCGGAAGTTGAGATTAAGGTTTAAATCGAAAAGGATTAAAGTAAGTGAACTAACATGCTTAGGCTTGGAGTTAGTTATAATTGAGTGAGAGAACTCATGGATTTTTTTTTTAAGGAAACGAATAAATCTTGGAAGTTCTAAGTTTAGATTCGTTCCGAAGTTTAAGAATGATTATCGGAAGTTGAAGGCTCCAAGTATAATGGGGTGAATAAGGAATTTGATTTTGGAACTTCAGATATTTATCGAAAACAATAGAATCATTTGAATTGGAGACTTTATGATTAAGTTAGTAATTCAAGTTTAACTAAAGGCCGTTTGGCTTGATTTATTTTTTTTTTCTTATCAGAAGTTCCTAATTTCTTATTTTATGTATAAAGGCTAATACGCGATCTCTTTATCTTTATGCTTTTCGATCACTTTGAATATTTATATTTATTTTAACTTGCACACTCTGAATGTTTATATTTATTTTTACTCCACTTGAAAGCATATTCATATCATATCATATCATATTGCATTATCAATTATTGGGAGGAATAATAAGGCAATGCATAGACCGAGTGTGCTTGCATTGTCTGGTATTATTCGTTTTATGTTTCCGTATATGTACATGAGGAATGCTAAAGGACTGCAGGACTTTGCATGATCAGAGGAGATGGATAATGAGATAATGATGGAACGATGTGAGTTCACATTATCTGGTATTATCCATAATTACTATGATACATATACGAAGATACAGAGTGAATGAACTGACCTACGGGAGCTTCATTACCTGTATTTGGTGAGTGAGTTAATGAGGTGAATGAACTGACCTACGAGAGCTTCATTACCTTTCATTATTCACTAGAGGTGGGAAGATATTATTGAAAAGACTTTGTATATTTTATTTTGGAAAGTGAGTTTAATGAGGTGAATGAACTGACCTACGAGAGCTTCATTACCTGTCATTATTCACTAGAGATGGAAATTTATTATTGAAAGGACATTGTATATTTTATTTTGAAAGGCGAGATAATGAGGTGAATGAACTGACCTACGAGAGCTTCATTACCTGACATTATTCGCATGTGATGGTTATATTAAAGAAAAGGTTGCGTGCCTTCTTCACTTGTTTAGTGAGTTAATGAATGTTTAAATATGTTAAGACCGAGTGAGCTTAGAGAAAAGAAATGAAACAATTTTGTATATTATGCTTTTCCATAGAGAAAAAGAATGAAATATGATGATTAGCCGAGTGCTATAAGGAAGAGGAAGGAAATTGAATTGTATAATGAGAGAATACAAGGGTGTATTGAACCTTGTATATTTATTATGTTATATATATAAGAGAACTAGATTCCCAATTATTTGGAAGATCCCAAAATTGGAGATTAAGACTGGATGTAAACCTTATGTTAGTATAAGGTATTAAAGAGAATGAGATACAAATGTTATGTGTGTTATGAAACACATCCTCCTAAATTTTTGGAAGTTAGTTCCTCAATTATTTGGGAAAATTGGTAAGTAAAAGTGAAATACTTAATGTAAAACCCTTTGGTGGTTGAAAGGTAAGAGAATGTGAGTTTTACTTGGACACAAATCCGGATGCGGGTTTGGAGTCTAATGTTACTTTTTATTCTGTTTATTCTCACTGGGCTTTGTTGTTAGCTCATGATATTATAAACATTTTCAGGAAATGTTCGTGGTCATGGGGGAGGAGCTAGTGCAATCTGATCGAGTTTGATGATGATGTTGAGATGGACTAGAGTTACTTTTAAAGTCCATGGACAATTTTATTTTATGATTTGTCTCATGAGTTGAATATTTGTATATAAGCTCATAAGAGCCTTTTGTTTTAGCTTTTATAACCTTTAACTCTTTTAATCTATGCAACAGGAATTGCATTTCTTGTCTTTTAATTTCTCTGATTGTGAAAAGTGTAAACAGGTTGTGGATAGTTCCAGTTTTAAACATATCCACGCCAAATTTTTTTATTAAATAATAAGTCTTCCACTGCAAATTTGATTTTAAATTATTTAAAAGAGTCGGGTCATCACAGTTGACAGAGATAGAAAGGAAGAAAAAAACTTTTGCTTCAGTTTTCTTCTTTTTGTTTTAGCTGTGAGATGTGGGAGATTAGAAGAATATCTGAAAATTTGTCTCTTCTCTATTTATAGTAAAAAAATGAGAAATTAAAATAAGAACAATTTAAATTGATTGGTAATTTCTTCCCTAATTATAAATCCAACATGTGGCGACCCGACTTATTTATATAAGCCTTAGACGCGAGCACTTAGCGGAAACGAGTAGTTTAAGTTTAAGACATAAGAACTATCAAATTAATCGAAATTTCGGCATGATGTATATGTAAGTTCATTAACCCAAAACATACAAGTACCTGTTTATCAACATAAACGGCTCGTCGACCGGTTCAGAAAAACCCAGGGTTCAAAGTATAAACAACATATTGGTGCACCAATTTTAAAGTTAAAACAAAACATATGTACATAAGTTTCAAAATATAGGCTATAAACATAAGTTTGACTATCAACAACGTTTCCCAAAAACAATCCTTGGCTCGCATGTCTAAAAGCCAATCCAAAATCTCCATCTCGGGCCATCAACATGCACCACCTGCCGCTCCACGCCCTCGCCCTCGAGCATTACCTAAAAGGTGATTTAGAGCACCTTTGAGCATGACACTCTGTGACGACCCGACACTTTTAAATAAATTTAATTTAGAAAACACAGTGGAAGTCTTTTATTTTAAGAAAAATTGGTGTGGTTATGTTTGAAAATTGATTAGCCAAAACCTGTTTATATCCTAATTTCAAAATCTAATTAAAACATAAGGAACATCAAGTCCCATTTCAGGAGTTCAATACTCATAATCATAAAGTAAAGACATTATGCTCTTATGAGCCAAATACAAATATAAAATCACAAAAGTCTTTAAAGTTCACAAAATAAATACATAGACTTTACAACCCATAGTCCATCTCGATGTCATCATCCCTCGATCACACAGCACCATCTCCCCTTCCACGGCCTCTAGCCAGGGCATTACCTGAAATTTTTGTAATATCATAAGCTAACAACTTAAGCCCAGTGAGAATAATAAGAATAAAAAGTAAAAGTAGACCTCAAACTCGTATTCCGATTTGTGTCCAATTTACCTGACACAATCCATCCTAAAGTTCTCCAAACTCTAGGTAATCTCGTTTTATAATTTCCAATGGATGATATTACTAACACTCGTAGTCAAATACTCATCCATTAACTTATTACGACATAAATAAGAAAAGTAAATAAACTTTGCATAAAGTATAACATCTCGATTCTCTATATCATCGATCATAAGTATGAATGCATAAGGACATCCTGTAGGATTTCGCATTTACCCTTTTATACATGAATGAAGGTAATGTGGACGTCCCGTAGGTTCCCATTCAACCTTATGCATGAGGAAGTAATGCGTACGTCCCGTAGGTTACCATTCAACTCCCTATGCATGAGAAGTAACGAGTACATCCCGTAGGATACCCATTCAACCTTCTTTCCTTGTTTTACTTTCTTTTCTTTTTCTGAAGGTGATGCGGACACTACCTGTAGGCTCCAACATTCTCCCTTCTTTTCTTTTTTTTCAATGCATGATGCGAAAATGTTATGGTGCAATATGATATGCATATGCCTGCATATCCTTGTAAAAGTAAATAAGTAAAGTGCGGAATTAAAGTAGTCGATGCAAGCATAAAGTAGAGGGGCATAAAATAAAAGACATAAAGTAAAATAGATAGGAATCTCGGACGAACGATATGTAAATCACACTCCGCTACATTAATACAAGTAAAAATCATAACTTAAACGATTAACCTAAACCTTCAAGGATTCTAAACTTCCAATATAATCTGAGGTTCTATTGATCGTTCTATATACAAGTTTGGATCTTTTAACCTCCAATGATCCATCCTAAGCTTCGAAACGAAGCTAACTTAGAATTTTCTAAGATTCAATGTTTTCCTCGAGAACTCCTAAGTTCTCACTTAAAGGACTAGCTCATAATCCTAAAGGCACTAACTCACATCCCTCTAATCTTAGATTCGAATTCTAGTCTTAGTTTCCAATTCTACAAACCTTCATACTTATTTGCTTTCTATAGTTACTTTAAATCCTAACTATTCTCACCTTAAAGAGAGATGACTTCGCTCCTAAATTCGGAAGAGCGATCAAACGAACGGTTCGAAAAACACCTACACTTGAAATTATATCTCAAAATTAATAATTTACCAACTAACGATCAAACAACAACTAAACGTACATAACGATGAAAAACCCAACAAACCCCCACATGAGGTCCACGGCCCACTCATGAAAAAAAAAAGGGTTTCGGGTTTGGTTTTCCGGCTTTTAGGCAATTTAAAAGTGTTTCGAGTTGGTTTTAAGCAAATTCGATATTCCCGATTTCAATGGGTATCGATAAATAGGGTTTTTGAACATTATGCCCTTTCCCGAATTGAATGACAATTAACAATATATCATCAATACATAACCCATATTCAAACCCCAAAAGGTAAATTTCAAACGGGAAGGGTTTTGACTGAAACTTGGTTTTAGGGTTATGGGATTGTTTCCAAAAACACTTAAAACAACTCCCGTATTTACAAACATCGAGTTCCACAACACGAAATCGAAGGAAATCAAAGAAAACTCCATTAAAATACTATTTGGAGCTTAGGGTTTGAAACTTTACTTACCGAGAACTCCGTATAACACGAGTGGCAAGTACGATGGTTGGGTGGAAATGAATCGTAGGACCGATACCTTTCCAATGGAACGAGAATCGAAGCGATCCGGCAAGAAACGAACGAAACCCCAAAAAATCTCCTTTTGGCTTTGAGACCCACGACCTTGAGAGATAAAATGGATGATGATTTTTGTCAAATTTGGTCAAATGGAGATTTACAGAAGATAAGTGAATAGTGTTTAGATATTTAGGAATTTTGGAAATGACGATTGCGTCTTTTTATGACTTTTGACTTATAAATCGAAACCCGATGATCTTGAACTATCCCAATGTTGATTAGTAATTATTAATTGGCCCGTTAATAATTATTAATACCATTAAAACGAAATTAAACTAAAAAGGTAATTAAAAGGACTTAAACCGAAATAAACTACTAAATTCTAATTTACCGATAAATAAATAAACTTTAATTACTTAAATTAAAATAAAATAAATAAAAGTTTTTTTTTATCACAAAAGAACGGGACGTTACACACTCAGTGAAAACAAAAGAATATGAACGGTGATGCAGTATGATCATAATGAAAGAATGAAGGAAATTAATAACATGCTTTAAGTACAAGAATGGTATAACACTTGCAATATGTATGGTATTATCAAACAATCTCAAGTCTTCATTCATGAACTCTCGTTGATCACTAACTTAACTTACATTTCACATTTACCATTCTTTACATTTTCATAGAACACATCGACATAAACCCGGCGTCTTACTACACCCCAAATCACAAAATCAAATCACAATCCCAAGCCGTAGCTCTTTTCAATATTAACAAACTTCAAGCAACCGAGTCATTCTCATTTAACATTTCAAAACTTCTTTACATTTCCCTTGCCACGGTAACCTCGTGTATTGTCCAACACCCAAACACCGACACACGGGTTAGGACCCCATGGCCACAATACGATCAAACGAAATGCATGAATGTTATGTTATGTTATGGAGTGGATTTAGCATACTTTCTTTATACAACATGCTTTAACAAAATGTTGGTTTAACGACCATAGGTGGAACAACATCCCAAGTTAACATATAACACGAACATTATCTACACGATGTACATTATTCATGCAAACTCATGAATCATAACCACCCCTTTTTCCTCTTTCAATACATTGATCTCTAACCACCTAACATAAATGGGAATTATAGAAAATATGTATAAACATGTTCCCAAATCAGAATATAACTCATTTATAAGCTAAACTCAAATATAAAGCAAGTAGGCATGCTTATAAGATCAACTACTCAAAACAAAACCGGTTTTGAGTTAACAATTGTTCGGCCATTGTCGAGGTTAATCTCCACTACCACATTCCTCATAGGTTCATCAATTTATCAACCACACCACCAAAAACTTCCACTTTTAACCACAATCACATTTTAAGACAACTCGGAAATCGCTTGAAACTACACGCCGTTCACCCTTCCGATTCTTTGTGTTCTCACCTTTTCAATTTATTCTCGGAGCTCGTTCTTGACTCTTGTCCTACATGAAACATCCCACACACACTTTATATGTAAATTATTACATATAAATCAGCCCATGATAATAACAACACGCCTCAAACCCGTTTAGTAGCAAAATACTCAAAACTAGTCAAATTGATTACTATTTTTGGCCAAAACGGAAAATAACCCAAGAATCATCAAGTTTGGATTCCCTTATGTTTTTCATGTATAAAATATACATATTAGCTTCCAATATTTCCAGAATTGATAACTTTACACACTTACTCAAGAAAAACCCAAAACTAGTTAAGTGTAAAAACCAGTTTTTAGGCCAATTTTCATAATCTTTCAAAAATCATTCTCCTACCTTTCCAAGTTTTTTTCATGTGGAATATATCTACATATACACACATACTTTCCAGAAATAATAAATTCAAAGTAAAGCCAAGGATATTCATACTTTAAATAAGCTAGAAATTCCAAAACATTGCCATTTTAAGGTGTTATCTAACATGAATTTATCTATGGCCTTTAGTTCCTCTTCACTTCATTAAACATACTTCTCAAAGCTCAAAAACATCAACTTAAAGTCAATTTCCGGATTATAACTTCTTACAATTCCAAGCCAAAAACTCAAAATAACAACAAACAAAAGCTTGAAGCTTCACCATTAATGGAGGTCAAGTGTTCTTACAAAACCATGGTCTTTAATTCCTTTCTTTTTCACACTTAGGTAAACTTTAACTTATGTTTATCAATTGAAGAACATATTTCCAGAAATTTAAAGAGGAAGAAACTCATTACTAAAGCATATTCATCATCAATCAAGAACACCCAAAGCCATTTCCATGGAAACCTAGAAAAGCTTGAATTGGAAACTTGGAATTCTTACCTTAGCTTTGTAAAACCTAAAGGATTTTGCTTGAATTGTCATCGGATGAAGAATCCATAAAACCCCAATTGATTTAAGCTTTGGATCACCAACACTTGAAGCTTGGAGGAACAAAAATTGAAAGAGAAAGAGAGAATTTGGGGGGGGGCGACGATTTGAGGAAGAAGAAAGGAATATAAATTTCTTTTCTTCCTTTTTTATTCACCTATTTATACTTTTAATTACGAAAATAAGAATAATCCAATTGCACCAAAGTCCTTCCACCCCTTCAATTTAGTCTTCAAGTCCTCCCACCGCGAACCACATCAGTCACCGAGTTTCTTCTTTCCTTTACCTGAAAAAAAAAGTTGTAGCATCATGAGGCTATGCCCAGTGAATAGAAAATTGTTAAAGAAAGAATCATGCCAATGAGAGGTTTCCTAAGACTTTAAGTCCATAAACGTCCTTGCCGACTTCCAATAAGTCACTCACTCCCAAAGAAGTCATAAAACTTACCACAAAACTTAAAAGTTATCTCTATTCGAATTAGTTTTAAACATAATTTTTCTACAATTTAAAACTAATCGAATCCTTTCCCATTTAATACCTTTAATCTCCTCTTTATTCAAGTTATCTCTATTCGAATTAGTTTTAAACATAATTTTTCTACAATTTAAAACTAATCGAATCATTTCCCATTTAATACCTTTAATCTCCTCTTTATTCACAAACAAAGAGAGACTACGCCCATAAGGAATTTAAACATAATTTTTCTACAATTTAAATCCTTTAGGGATATTCTTTTCCATTGTACGGATGGAATGAACCTGCGCCGTTAGGTGTTATTTATGTTGTGCACACTAAATAATCTCCCCTAACAGCTATTCTTCATTAGACAAGGTCTTGCCTAATGCGAACCTACAACCATAATACCCAAGGTATTTTAAAGTAATATGATTCACACAACGTCAACCATGATGCTCCAACAAGGCAACACCTCACTTTACTCAACTAACCCAACTGAAAGATTAAAATTCCCTAAATTACAACTTTTATAATTTAACCTTAATCTCAACTCAAAACAGCCCAAAAATATCCAACTAAATACTTTGGGTCATTTTTAGTCACTTCCAACATTGTTACCAATCTAGAGGCGAAAATAGCCTAAGTCTACTCCATTTCGTCCCTTAATCAAAACTTAGAATCTAATAATTTCTAAGGAAAAACCAGCGGCATATCGGCTATATTTTTAACTCCTAAATAGCCCTACACATCCAAATAAATAACACAACACAAAAATAATAAGTCCAACATCAGTTTCTAACTAGCCGCCTAAGCCTAAATTGGGCACTATCATGCAAAAACGGCATTTCATAACTTAACGACAATTGTTAAAATTTACCCAACATCAGTCTTAAACATCTCAATCTTTTAAGCATGCTTTTCATTAATTTTTTCCAAGTTCTTAATTCCACCCAAATAACCTCATTTTATACTTATAAACATCCAAGGTCAATGCCAAAATTTAAGAGGTTATACTATTAAAGAAAAAGGAAAACAAACATGGAAAAATTCTAGCCTTAACAACTTCTACTCACCTTGTACACAACAAGAATTTTTCCAAATTCTTTATTCCTTTCACAACACAACTACGACCTGAAAAATAAGTTACAATGTAAAATAAATTAAACCTAACATTATGCTAAGATAAACATAAAATTTAACGTACGACAGAGGGATTACAGGGTGACGGGTTCGACTTCGGGTGAAGATGGTTATGACAGGGGGATTTGGGTTAGGACAGACGTAGGACAACGTAGGATGGACGTAGGACAGCGTAGGACGGACGTATGACAGCATAGGACAGTCGTAGGACAGCGAAGGACGGACGTAGAATTTTGGATTTCTGATTCATTCGTTATCTATCAATTCTACATTAGGTTTCAAAATAGGAATCATTACCTCAATTTAATCTTGAAAGAAGGCTCTTCTCAAATTTCTCCACAACTCCACCAAAGAGAACCCTAAGCAAAACACACCTCTTTTCTCTGTCTAGGTCTTTCACGTGAAGCATAATGAATGAGATGGCTTTTCCCCTTTTCTTTCTTTTTCCTCCTTTTTACTCCCCCCCTCATTTATTTTTAAAAAAATAAATCATTTAATAAATACATAAAATCTCTCATTTATCTAAGTCTAAAGTTATTTAAAAATAAATTCTTAATAATAAAAATTAAATTTAAACACTTTATCCTTAAATCATTTAAGAAATTAAATAGAGAAAATATATTTTTTATTTTTTTATTTATTTTTAATTCAAAAACTTACTGAAAACCCGAGACGTTACAATCCACCCACCTAAAAAGAACTTTTCGTCCCCGAAAAGTGCTACTGCTCCTGAAAAAGGTGGGGATAAGTCTCGCGCATCTCGTTTTCCCGCTCCCAAGTGGCCTCCTCGTGAGTTTGATTCCTCCAAAGAACCTTAACCAAGTTAATGGTTTTGTTCCTCGAAATCTTCTGCTCACGTGCCAAATCTCGACTGGCTGCTCTTCAAAGGTCAAGTCGGCATTCAACTGAACCGGCTCATAATCGATCACATGTGATAGGTCGGCAATGTATTTCTGGAGCATGGAAACATGAAATACATTGTGAACCCCAGACAAAGCGGGTGGCAAGGCTAATCTATAAGCCAACGACCCAATCCTCTCCAATATCTCAAACGGCCCAATGAATCTCGAACTCAACTTCCCTTTCTTTGCAAACCTCATAACTCCCTTCATTGGAGCTATCTTCAGAAACACGTGATCGCCAACACCAAACTCAAGATCGGTCCTCCTCACATCAGCATAGCTTTTCTGTCTACTCTGAGCAGTCCTCATCCTCTCTCGGATTAACTCAACTGATTTATTGGTCATCTGTAATAGCTCGGGCCCTAACAACTTTCTTTCACCTACCTCATCCCAATGAGCTGGGATCTGCATTTCCTCCCATGTAATGCCTCAAAGGTGTCATCTCAATGGTCGTCTGGAAACTGTTGTTATAAGCAAACTCAACTAGATAAAGTTGCTCATCCCAACTACCCCCAAAATCCAATACACAAGTCCGAAGCATATCTTCTAATATCTGATTTACCCGTTCAGTCTGCCATCTGTCTGAGGGTGGAAAGCCGTACTGAAGAGTAACTTAGTACCCATGGCACTGTGCAAACTATTCCAGAACTTAGACACAAATCTAGTGTCTCTATCAGATACAATCTTTACTGGAACACCATGAAGTCTCACAACCTCCTTTAAGTAAAGCTTAGCCCAAACCTCCACGGAATTTGTTGACTTTCCCTGTAAAAAGTGTGCTACCTTTGTAAGTCTGTCAACGATCACCCAAATGACATTGTACCCCTTCTGAGTTATAGGAAGTTCACCAATGAAATCCATCGCTATTTCCTCCCACTTCCATTCAGGTACATTTAAAGGTTGCAAACAACCATACGGGCTCTTTCTCAAAGCCTTCACTTGTTGGCATACCAAACATTTACTCACGAACTCTGCCACATCTTTCTTCATTCCAGGCCACCAATAATGTACCTTGAGATCATTGTACATTTTGGTGCTTCCAGGATGAACTGTAAACATTGAACTATGAGCTTCAGTTAGAACATACTTTTTCAAGATTTCATCATCAGGCACACACAACCTCCCCTTATAAGACAACCCTCCATCTGAAGCAAATGTGAAATATCCCGGCAACCTAGTTTCCACATCAAGTTTTGTAACCTTGCAAACCACTGTCAGTTTTTTGAGCCTCTATTATCCTTTGCCTCAACAAAGGTGTCACAGTCAAATTGACCATACCCACAGTGATCTCAGATGTAAATATCTCAACTTCTGCTCTGTCCATCTCCCACTGAAGTCTAGGGTGTCTAGTGACTAAAGCTGCGCTATGAGCTGATTTTCTGCTAAGGGCATCCGCCACAACGTTAGCCTTTCCAGGGTGATACTACATGTCACAATCATAGTCCTTAACCAACTCAAGCCATCTCCTCTGCCTCATATTCAACTCCTTCTGAGTGAAGAAGTATTTCAAGCTTTTGTGATTAGTAACTTCTCTCCGTAGAGATAATGTCTCCAAATCTTTAAGGCGTGAATCACCGCAGCTAACTCTAAATCATGGGTGGGATACTTCTTCTCGTGCTCCTTAAGTTGCCTAGAAGCATAAGGCACTACTTTGCCATGCTGCATTAACACACAACCCAACAATTTCTTTGAAGCATCACTATATATGGTCAAACCTCCCGAACCATCTGGACTTACTAAAACTTGAGCTCAAATCAATCTTTTCTTAAGTTCTTCAAAACTCCTTTCACATTCATCATCTCATACATATTTTACTCCCTTCCTAGTTAGCTTAGTTAAAGGTGAGGCAATTCTAGCAAAGTCTTGCACAAACCTACGGTAATAACAAGCTAAACCTAGGAAGCTATGAACCAGCTAAACCTAGGTCGGGGCCAGCTACTAACGGCTTCTATCTTCGAAGGATCTACAGTCACACCCTGATCTAACACTACATGTCCTAGAAATGCAACCTTACTAAGCCAAAACTCACATTTACTGAATTTGGCGTAAAGTTTCTCATTCCTCAATGTAGCCAACACTATTCTTAAATGCTCAGCATGCACCTCCCTGTTCTTTGAGTATACCAAGATATCATCCATGAAAACTATCACAAATATATCGAGGTATTTCTGGAAAACCGTTTGCATCAGATCCATAAATGTTATTTGTACGTTTTACAACTCACACCACCACAAACTTGAAATGAGCACAACGAGTCCTAAAACTTTTTTTTTTAGCATATCTCCTTCTCTTGTTTTCAAATGGTGGATTCATCTATAAGGAAACTGCAGCTTCTCTAAACTGGTCAAACATGTCTCCTATCCAATGCCATCAATAATCTCTGCAACTTCTCCGGTGTAGCCACTTGATACTCAACAAATCTCGAGATTCAATCAAACTCAATTGTTAATCTATCATTCTAGCTAGGGGCCGGAAACTCACAGTTCTTCCCACTATAAGTCCTATTTGAATAGAACTTCTCGTAAAACAATTCCTTCAACTTTTACCAAGTCACTGTCACAGTCAGATTCAAAGATCTAATAGTAGACTCCCACCAACAATACATCTTCCACAAAAGATTAAGTACTACAATGCACTTTCAAATGATCTAAGAAATTCACAAATCCCAACGCTCTCTACACTCGGGATATCCTCTTCTCAGCCTAATCTGAATCCACAGATTTTACCTCAAACTCACCCGGTACGTATTTCTTGTACTCTCTAAGAAATCGGCTATTTTAAAACCTCTAGTTTTTACCAAGTGCTCTCTACATATCATCATACTCAGTTTGAGGAGTATATACCTCATGAGCAGCAAGTAGTACTTGAGTAGCTACTAGATATGGCAATACCTCAAAATTCAAAAACTCTACATTATTCTCCTCAATCGGAGTGTCATAGGATTTGATCCAGTTCGATGACTTTGCATCGCTCTCATAAACAAGATTAAATTCTACGGCCTCAACCGCGTCCCCTACATCGAACTTGGCCTTGGCCTCCACCTCTCCAACTAGGAATAACAATTGAAGGCATACTAAAAACGGTACAAAAGCACATAAAATATAACAAACATTACATGAAGTTACATCTTATCTAACTAGCTTAAAGTAACTTAGTACTCTCATTAATGGCATAAAATAAAGAAAATGAAACCTGGTGTCGATGAGCTCGTTGGGTGGTGGTTGGTTTAGATTTGCGGTCTTTAGAACCATAAGGGCTCTGATACCAACTGTAACAACCCGAAAAATCCCAAATACATATAAATGTAAAAGAACAAAAGCAGAAGCATTTATTAACCGAATCAGAGTTTTTCCTCAGTTTAAACAAAACATCAAAACATTATTGATCGGTCATTTTAATTCAAAACCATAAAACCATTTAAACTAAAACAAATCTCAAAGTATTAATGAGCAATATACTCGAATTAAAAACCGAACTACTAAACTTAGTTCAACATAATCAAAACATGACAAATCCCCAAATTATTAAGAACAATTGTGATGACCCGACACTTTTAAATAGATTTATTTCAGAAAACATAGCGGAAGTCTTTTATTTTAAGAAAAATTTGCGTGGTTATGTTTGAAAATTGGCATGCCAAAACATGTTTACATCCTAACTTTCAAATCTAATAAATCACATGGAACATTAAATCCCAAATCAGGAGTTCAAGATGTAATATCATAAAAACCTCGATAAAGAGCTCTTATGAGCTAAATACAAGGTATAATTCACAAATTCTTCAAAGTTTTCAAAAGTAAAACACATAAACTTTACAACAAAAGAGTCCATCTCGAGGTCAGCATCCCTCGATCAAGCAGCACCATCTCCCCTTCCACGGCCTCTAGCCAGGGCATTACCTGAAATTTTTGTAATATCATGAGCTAACAAACTAAGCCCAGTGAAAATAATAAGCATAAAAAGTAAAGATAGACCTCAAACTCGTATTTCAATTTGTGTCGAAGAACATACTTACTCTTTGCTATCCATCCATTCAAAGAGTTTATAACGAAGTGTTCTACTTTTACTTACCAATTCTTCAATATAATTGTGGAACTATATTCCAATATTTCTGATATGGTTTCATAAATGCATATAGCATTTATATCTCATTTTCCATATATACCTTATACTATATACAAGGTTTACTTTAAATTCTTATCCTCCCAAAGGATGATATTAATTAGCACACTTTGTCTAATTATTCATCCATAAACTTGTTATAACATAAATGAGAAAAATAAATAAACTTTGCATAATTATAACATCTCGATTCTCTTTCTCATCTATCATATGCATAAAAGTAATGAGTACATCCCGTAGGATACGCATTCGCCATTTATGCATGAAATTAAGGTAACGTGGGTATTCAACTCATCCACCATTCCTTTCATTCTTTTCTTTTTCTCTTTTCAATGATGCGAGATGTTATGGTACAATAAATAATGGTGCAAAATGTTATGCATATGCTTGCATGTACTTGCATAAGTAAATAAAGTAAAGTGCGAATATTAAAGAAATCACAACCAACATAAAGTAAAGGGGCAGTAAGTAAATGACATAAGATAAAGAAACAGTTAAGAATCTCGGACGAACGATTTATAAATCGAACTCCGGTAATAATAAAAGTAAAGATCATAACTTAAACGATTAACTTATACCTTCCAGGATTCTAAACTTCCAATGATCCATTCTAACTCCGAAACTAATCTAACTTAGAATCTTCTAAGATTCGAGGCTTTCATCGAGAAATCCTAAGTTTTTCGCTTAAAGGATTAACTTCAAATCCTAAGGCACTATCTCACTCCCTCAAACCTTAGATTGGATTCTAATCTTAGTTTCCGATTCTACAAATCATCGTACTTATTCGCTTTCTATAGTTACTTTAAATCCTAACTATTCTCACCTTTGCCAAATAAGATTTTTTCCAAATCTCCGATTTCCCACAAATCAACAATCGAGCAATCGCACCTACAATTCATCAATTGCACAACATATTACAACTCATATCTAATATGAGAACAAGTTTGCATTTTCGGATGAATAGTGTTTTTCAAAAATCCGGGTTCAAAATCGTCAAATTCCATGATAGAAATTCATGATTTTAACTTCAAAACTCATTTACAATCAAAAACAAACAAAACCACCTAAAAAGTTTTGAAAGCTTACCTTTGGGACTTCCCTTAGAGAACGGAAAACTTCGAAAAGCTAGGTTGGATAGGTAGCCCTCGTCCCTACCAATCCAACGCAACCAAAAACACGACGATCCGTCGAGAAACGAATGAGAAACGAAGAAAAGAAATTCTCATCCATGGTGGATGTGGCTCACGGCCAAGAGGAAGAGAAGAAGAAGAGAAAATGTATTTTTTTTTGTCAAATTTGAGATATTTAAAGAATAAATGAATAGTAATTTTAGATATTTTAAGAAATTGGAAATGACGGTTGCGTCCTTTTATGACTTTTGACTTATAAAACGAAACCCGATGCTCTTAAATAAATCTAAAAGAGATTAATAATTATTAATTGGCCTATTAATAATTATTAATGTCACTGAAAAGAATGTAAAGTATTAAAACGATTAAAAAGAAGTTCGGGCGAAATTAACTACTAAAATTGAAATTACAAAAATAATAATTAAACTAAGTACTTAAATTGAAATAAATAAATAAATAAAAAAACAATATTAAATAAAATAAAAAAAATATTCACTTCAAAAATAACGGGACGTTACAACAATCAATCTCGCCGGTATGCAAATCTATGCCAACCAATCACCATCGCGAACCACATCAGTTACCGAGTTTCTTCTTTCCTTTACCTGAAAAAAAAAGTTGTAGCATCATGAGGCTACGCCCAGTGAATAGAAAATTTTTAAAGAAAGAATCATGCCAATGAGAGGTTTCCTAAGACTTTAAGTCCATAAACATCCTTACCGACTTCCAATAAGTCACTCAGTCCCAAAGAAGTCATAAAGCTTACCACAAAATTTAAAAGTTATCTCTATTCGAATTAGTTTTAAACATAATTTTTCTACAATTTAAAACTAATCGAATCATTTCCTGTTTAATACCTTTAATCTCCTCTTTATTCACAAACAAAGAGAGACTACGCCCATAAGGAATTTAAACATAATTTTTCTACAATTTAAATCCTTTAGGGATATTCTTTTCCATTGTACGGATGGAATGAACCTGCGCCGTTAGGTGTTATTTAAGTTGTGCACACTAAATAATCTCCCCTAACAGCTATTCTTCATTAGACAAGGTCTTGCCTAATGCGAACCTACAACCATATTACCCAAGGTATTTTAAAGTAATATGATTCACACAACGTCAATCATGACGCTCCAACAAGCCAACACCTCACTTTCCTCAACTAACCCAACTGAAAGGTTAAAATTCCCTAAATTACAACTTTTAGAATTTAACCTTAATCTTAACTCAAAACAGCCCAAAAATATCCAACTAAATACTTTGGGTCGTTTTCAGTCACTTCCAACATTGTTACCAATCTAGAGGCGAAAATAGCCTAGGTCTACTCCATTTCGTCCCTTAATCAAAACTTAGAATCTAATAATTTCTAAGGAAAAACCGGTGGCATAACGGCTATATTTTTAACTCCTAAATAGCCCTACACATCGAAATAAATAACGCAACATAAAAATAATAAGTCCAACATCAGTTTCTAACTAGCCGCCTAAGCCTAAATTGGGCACTATCATGCAAAAACGGCATTTCATAAGTTAATGACAATTGTTAAAATTTACCCAACATCAGTCTTAAACATCTCAATCTTTTAAGCATGCTTTTCAATAATTTTTTCCAAGTTCTTAATTCCACCCAAATAACCTCATTTTATACTTATAAACATCCAAGGTCAATGGCCAAAATTTAAGAGGTTATACTATTAAAGAAAAAGGAAAACAAACATGGAAAAATTCTAGCCTTAACAACTCCTACTCACCTTGTACACAGCAAGAATTTTTCCAAATTCTTTATTCCTTTCACAACACAACTACGACCTGAAAAATAAGTTACAATGTAAAATAAATTAAACCTAACATTATGCTAAGATAAACATAAAATTTAACGTACGATGGAGGGATTACAGGGTAGGACGATGGTAGAACAAATAGGACAGCCTTAGAACGAAGGGTGACAGGTTCGACTTCGGGTTAAGATGGTTATGACAGGGGGATTCGGGTTAGGACAGACGTAGGACAATGTAGGACGGACGTAGGACAGCGAAGGACGGACGTAGGACGGACGTATGACAGCATAGGACAGTCGTATGACAGCGTAGGACGGACGTAGGACAGCGAAGGACGGACGTAGAATTTTGGATTTCTGATTCATTCGTTATCTATCAATTCTACATTAGGTTTCAAAATAGGAATCATTATCTCAATTCAATCTTGAAAGAAGGCTCTTCTCAAATTTCTCCACAACTCCACCAAAGAGAACCCTAAGCAAAACACACCTCTTTCTCTGTCTAGGTCTTTCACGTGAAGCAGGATGAATGAGATGACTTTTCCCCTTTTCTTTCGTTTTCCTCCTTTTTACTCCACCCTCATTTATTTTTAAAAAAATAAATCATTTAATAAATAAATAAAATCTCTCATTTATCTAAGTCTAAAGTTATTTAAAAATAAATTCTTAATAATAAGAATTAAATTTAAACACTTTATCCTTAAATCATTTAGGAAATTAAATAGAGAAAATATATTATTTATTTATTTTTTATTTTTAATTCAAAAACTTACCGAAAACCCGAGACGTTACAATTTCAAAATTGTTGACCAAATTCTTATTCAATAACCTCTTTTTTTTTCTTTTAAATATTTTTTTTTTCATTTGATTTAAAATCAAATTCTCGAAATAATCAAAAATTAATTTCAAATAAACAAACTTCTTTTTTTTTAACCGTAAAAAAAATCAATTTAAAAAATCAAAATTCAATTTATCATTTAAAATTGAATCAAAATCAAACCGATTTTTCATATAATTTAAATTACATTAACGAAATTGAATTAAATTATTATATTTATTATTATTACGAATGAAAACTAAAACAAACAAAATATTGCAAACTATGCAATTGAATTCCATTTTTTATAGCCAATGGGATAGCCACGTAAAAACGCTATCAACTATCATTAACCCTTTATATCATCATGAATTTTCTCTCTCTCACCCAAATAAGAACCAGAACCCAAATCTTACCTTCATTTTTTTAGTCCAATATGGGAAACTTGACGCAATTAAAGAGCTTTGGAGTTGTTTCCTAGATCTAAAACGATCTGAAACCCATATGAAATCAACACGTCATTCTATGATTTTGTTTTTGGGTTTGCCTCCTTTTCAATCGTTCTGTTTTCCATGGTTACTCGAACCTCTCTCCAACGATTCAGATCAAATCTAAGAAAAGATTATGAAAATGACGAACTGAATCAATAAGATATAGTAATAATAAAACATTAATCTTAACTTCATCTAGAAAAAGTACAAATATAGGATGAACGGATTTGATCCGATTTGAATTTTAATTTTTGAAATTCGAAGTAGGAAGCCAAAAAGAGAGAAAATGCCACCAAAAGTTACTTCCAAACCTTAGGAACAAGGCTAATAATCATTCAAGTTCTTGAAAACTTGATCTAAAGATGGAGACTAAGGTTTTCATGTTCTTTGGCTGCTCATGAAAGGGAAGTTGTTGAAAAAGAACAAGACAATATTATAAGGGGAAATGGCTAAAGAAAATGAAAAAAAAAAATCAAATCTTCTAACATTCTTAAGTGTCGAGCCATGATTCTCAATTGGAAAGAGAAATCAATTTTGATTAGATCTACCAAAAAAAAAAACGTACAAAACCCAGATCTGAAGAAGAATAAATTGTTTATATATATATATATATATATATATATATATATATATATATATATATATATATGCATGTATATTCCATATCTAAAGAACTCAAATTTGAAAGAAAAGTAGAGTTGGGGTGTTCTGAAACAACCATCTCTAAATTTATGTTTCTGCACGAAAACAAAAGAATTTTAAATAATTTTTTGTTTTGTTTAATTATATATGTTTTTGTTGATGTGATTTAAGATTTAGTTTATAATTTTAAATCTAATTATTAATAGAAACATAAATAATAAAATAAAAACTAATTTTTTTTTTTTTTTTGAGCAACAAACGCCCATAAAGGGCTTACATTCAGCCAAACTCAGCAAAAGCTCTATCACGAAGCCAAAGAGGAAAGAAATCTCTCCACAGCACACTATTCTCCTCAGCGATGGCAAGATTGGCGAGAAAATCAGCAAGCCTATTTCCCTCCCTTCGAGTAAACAAGATTTTGAAACGATTACATGCAAGGATCTTAGATTTAATTACATCAACAAGGTTTCCCAAATCAGAGAAATTTTCATCCGAATAGGTAATAAGACTTCTAGCTTCCATGGAGTCCGTTTCAATTACTAAATCCTTCAAATCTAACTCAAGAGCTAGCTGAATGCCCCGATTTATAGCTTGAAGCTCCGCAACCAGTGGAGGAAGTTTTACTGAGTTGAAGGAAGAGGAGGCTGCTACAAGAGAATTAATTAATAGTATGTCAAGTAACAAGTGGAGGAAGTATATTTGTTTGAGTTGAAGGAAGAGGAGGCTGCTACAAGAGAATTAAATAAAAACTAATTATAAGTTTGCATAATAATTATAAAAACAATTAATTAATAGTATGTCAAGTAACATGTAAATAACCAAACTTATATAAAACTAATATTATAGTGCCACGTAAGCTTCATAATTGATAGATTAATAGCACCTAATCATTATGTTAAAAAATTTAACTAAGGTTTGACGGCAGGGACTAAATAGTAAGTAAAATGAAAATTCGGGAGCAAAATTGTCGCTTTTATTTTATTTTATTTTGAAGAAAATGGTCGCTTTTTAAAACATAGGGATAAAATAGTAAAGAAAATGAAAATTTAGGAACTAAAATTAAAAAAAATAAATAAAAAAAAAAATTATAAATTATAAATTAGGAGGAGCGGGAGAAGAGGGAATTCAAATAGCGTATTTCTGTGTTGTATCTTTCTTGAAGCTATGTACACGTACGATGTTCAATCTTGAATGCAAGGGCAAGGGTGAGCTTGATTTTAAAATTCAAAATGAAATTGCAATCTCGAATCTTCATTTTAGAACAGTTATAGGTTATATTTTGATTACGAAATTTCTTGTTTTTTTTTTTTATCAATCTTCCATTCAATTCTCTCTCTCCTATCTTTCGGGATTCCATTTTGAATCATGAACGGAAACAAACAAAGTTTTGAAAAAAAAGAAAATATTTTTCTCCAATCTTCAATTTTGAACATATTTTGTTTTTGAAATTTCTTGAATATTTGTTTTTTTTATAAATCTTGGGATCATCTTTTAGTTTTTTAGGTTTTTTTTTTGGGTAGAGATTGATTCATTAATTTTCGAGTTTGTATATAAAATCAACTAAGTTTGTAGACACTCGATGGAAAACTAAAATTGCTGGAGTCCCATGGATTATTTGCAAGCAACATGATCCCCCGATCTAAGTGTAAGCAATCCCAAAAGGGGCCTCCCAAACGACGAAAACACTTGGCACACACTCGATCATTTTTCATCGTCATCATCATCGTCGTCCTCATCATTGTTATCGTCACTATTCCCACCTGGGCCACCAGCAGCTTCGGCTTCAGCTGCTGGCTCAGGCTCAACTGCTGGCTCAGCTTCGTGTACAACTATATATATGCTCAGCTGCTGGCTCAGGCTCGTTTTCCTCCTCTACTTCAGCTACATTTAAGCATGCTTGTAGTGGCAAAATATCTTGAAATATCACTGCACCTTCAGGTCTCAAAATCCTATCCATCTCCAAAAGAATGTCTTCCATGTTGCATTTGTTCTTATACAGACAGAAAATGAATATGAGTCTGTATAAGACGTTTGGCAACTTCCTCATATTTACTCTTTTCTGCCAAACAGCAATTTCACCCTTCTCAAAATTCTTTTCCCAGCAAAGACGTTTGGCAACTTCCTCAAGTTCTAAACTTTGGGTAATGAATGTGGTACCCACTATTGCTGAGAAAAATACTCTCGGCATCATCTACGAGCGTGGATTAATTGGCATCTATCATGATTGGTGTGAAGGTTTCTCAACGTATCCTGGGACGTATGACCTCATTCTATCCAAGTTGATCGAGTTCTTAGACCTGGTGGTTATTGGGTGCTTTCGGGTCCTCCAATCAACTGGATGTTTAGGAAGAACAGAGAAAAATCGACTTCTTATAAATCATGGCAGCGTCCCAGAGATGAACTTGAGGAAGTTGCCAAACGTTTTTGCTGGGAAAAGAATTTTGAGAAGGGAGAAATTGCTGTTTGGCAGAAAAGAGTAAATACTGATTCATGCAGTGACAGACAGGATGATTCTCAAGATAAATTTTGCAAGTCTCCAGTTGCAGATGATGTCTGGTATAAAAAAATGAAGGCACGTATTACACCATATCCTAATGTCTAGAGTTGCTAGTGGATCTGTTCCTGCTCTAGAGGAAGATAACAAGTGGAAGAGGCATGTGAAAGTATATAAAAGGATCAATCGTAATAGAATGGATATGAATGCTGGTCTGGGAAGTTTTGCTGCAGCCATTGAATCTTCTAAACTTTGGGTAATGAATGTGGTACCCACTATTGCTGAGAAAAATACTCTCGGCATCATCTACGAGCGTGGATTAATTGGCATCTATCATGATTGGTGTGAAGGTTTCTCAACGTATCCTAGGACGTATGACCTCATTCATGCCCATGAATGGATAGAATGAGGTCATACATTACCCAAAGTTTAGAATCATGGCAGTGTCCCAGAGATGAACTTGAGGAAGTTGCCAAACGTCTTTGCTGGGAAAAGAATTTTGAGAAGGGTGAAATTGCTGTTTGGCAGAAAAGAGTAAATACTGAGGAAGTTGCCAAGCGTCTTATACAGACTCATATTCATTTTCAGTCTGTATAAGAACAAATGGAAGACATTCTTTTGGAGATGGATAGGATTTTGAGACCTGAAGGTGTAGTGATATTTCAAGATATTTCGCCACTACAAGCATGCTTAAATGTAGCTGAAGTAGAGGAGGAAAACAAACCTGAGCCAGCTGCTGAGCATATATATAGTTGTACGCGAAGCTGAGCCAGCAGCTGAAGCCGAAGCTGCTGGTGGCCCAGGTGGGAATAGTGACGATAACAATGAAGACGACGATGACGACGATCGAGTGTGTGCCAAGTGTTTTCGTCGTTTGGGAGGCCCCTTCTGGGTACAGTGCTCATATTGTGAGTTATGGTACCACGGTTCTTGTGATCGGGTTGATGAACGATGCGTGTTAGTCGTGACTGTAAGAAGGAAGCAAGACAGCGACGAAACCGAGATTGGTGAGTGATATCTTTCCTGAAGAGGTGACTTTATGGCACTTGCGAGGCAGGGGGATTAGTTTTGATCTTGAATATTAGTTTACGCTTTTTTCTTTAAATTTCTACATCCTATTCCTAACATAACTGCATTGGTTATGACCACGAGCTGATTCCTGATATGGGATTTCAGGATCTTATTTTGTTTGTCATTTCTTTGTTTGATTAGCTGTTGAGTATTTTTGTCTGACTCATATTCATTATCTCGTCTCTATTATATAAACCTTTTGTATATGGTCCTTCTCTTCTCCTTGCTAATATTTATTTATACATATGGTCGCACTACAACTTGTAGAGATTTATATAAGTCATGTAGAAATAATTATAAAATTGAAGTTTTTGTTTTTAATTCCTCTAATTTTTAAAATTTTATTATATAATTTCATAGATCACTGGAAAAGGAAAACCGTTTTTTCTCTCTAGAAACCGTTTTTTCTATGGGAGTTTTTGGCAGCCATTTGTGCTGAGAAAGGGTCGTTGCTGGTGGATTTTTGTCCTAAAGGTTGTAGTTTTTCTTGTTCTAGGGATGACTACAGATGAGATCTTACTGAAATGGGAAAAATTAAAATTGTCCGAGGAAGAAGGTTGTGTGGTTGCTATCGAAAAAAAATTCTTCTAATTTTTAAAATTTTATTATATAATATTAAAAATGTGATTTAGAATAGATTATAAACGTTAGACTGAATTTTTTTTAAATTTATTATATCATTCAAAATATGATATATAATAAAATATAAATGTTAGAGATTTAAAAAAAAATAATGATGGTATTTTTTAAGGGGCATTTGCAAATCTAGTAATTTTTTTTAGTAATATTTGTAAAAATAGAAGCTCAAAAAAATATTTATAAATATAGCAAATTTGTTCACGTGAATTAGTGATAAACATTGAATTACATATTTTTACAATGAGTTTATCACTGATACACACATAAATCACTCTTAACCACTGTAAAAATTGCTATACATACAAATACTTTTTGATTTGCTATTTTAACAAATATTGCGTCAAATAGTAGCAAGATGTTTTCTTAAAAAAATGAACTAATATTAACTTTAATACATGGTGATGACATAGAATAAATTATAAATGTAGATAATTATATAATTCAAAATATGATATAGAAATAATTATAAATATTAAAGTTTTTTTTTTAATTCCTCTAATTTTTAAAATTTTATTATATAATATTAAAAATATGATTTAGAAACGTTAGACTGATTTTTTTTTAAATTTATTATATAATTCAAAATATGATATATAATAAATTATAAATGTTAGAGATTTAAAAAAAATATAATGATGGTATTTTTTAAGGGGCATTTGTAAATCTAGTAATTTTTTTTAGTAATACTTGTAAAAATAGAAGCTCAAAAAAATATTTGTAAATATAGCAAATTTTGTTCATGTGAATTAGAGATAAACGTTGAATTACATATTTTTACACTAAGTTTATCACTGATACACACATAAATCACTCTTAACCACTGTAAAAATTACTATCTGTGCAAATACTTTTTTGATTTGCTATTTTAACAAATATTGCGTCACCAAAACCTGCTACCCAATGAAATTTTCCGTTTTTTAATGACAAATAGTAGCAGGATGTTTTGTTAAAAAAATGAACTAATATTAACTTTAATACATGGTGATGACATAGAATAAATTATAAATGTAGATAATTATATAATTCAAAATATGATATACAAATAATTATAAATATTAAAGTTTTATTTTAATTTCTTTAATTTTAAAAATTTTATTATATAGTATTCAAAATATGATATAGAATAAATCATTGGAGTTTTTATTATTTATTATTAAATAATAATATTTTTTAATGATAAATAGTAGTAGAATGTTTTGCAAAAAAAATTAACGAATATTAACTTGAATAAATGGTGATTATATAGAATAAATTATAAATGTAGAGATTTATATAATTCAAAATGTAATATTAATTAATTAGTGATTTTTTTAAGTGATAAATAGTAGTAGTAGGAGTGAACGCAAAACCCCCCGCCCTGACCCCGCCAAACCCGCTTTGTAAATGGTGCGGGCGGGGAGGGGGAAAAAATTTCCCCATTTACTAAACGGGCGGGACGGGGCCATAGGTAATGACCCAGTGGACCCGCCCCCCCCCTTTTAACAATTTTTTTTTTAAATCATATACATATATTACTGATTACATTATTAATTTAATTTTGATTTACCTACCCAGCACCTTAGGAAGAAGCCCAGCCCAGTTGCAGCCCATTTAGGATTTACTTTTGAAAAATAATAAATCATCTTTCTTTTTGTTTTGTTTTTTTTCCCCCAAATATAAAATATAAAATCCCTAATCTACTAAGTTACTAATCCCTTCGTACTCTACTCTCTCAGTCTCTCCATCTCTCAGCCTCCATGACCATGAGTCCATCTCTATCTACTACCCGTTTCTCTCGCTCTCCAGACTCCACCGGACCACCGCTACAGCAGTCGCTCCCCGTCGCCACACCACGCCGCGCCGTCGTTAGATCGAAAAGATTACGATCTCTCTCTATCAATTGGTTTTTTTAATTCATCTTTTTTCTTCCTATCTTCTCTAAGATTCTCGAGCACACAGTTAGATGGCGGATATTTTATTTTTTTAACAAATTTTCTTAATACATGGATGGGAAACCATTGATATGAAAAAATTATTTTGGAATTGGATCATTTGTGTAGTTTTAGGGTTGAATTATGATTTTTTTAAAGTGGGTTTTTAATTTAATTGTTTAGTTAGTTTGGTTTTGGATTTTTGTTTTTTAATTTGTATACTTTGGTTTTTGAGTTGGAACATATGAAAAAATTATGACGAATTGAGGAGTTTTTTTTTTTTTTTTTAATATTTGCCCCTGTACCCCGCCCCGCCCCATAAACGGGGCGGGGACAGGGGCGGGGGCGGGGTAGAGTTTTCTTCCATAAACGGGGCGGGGATAAACGGGGCCCCCGTCCCACCCCGCCCTATTTACACCCCTAAGTAGTAGGATGTTTTCTGGAAAAAAAAACTATTATCAACTATAAGAATAAATTAGAAATGTAGAGATTTATATAATTCAAAATGTAATATTAATTAATTAATAGGTTTTTTTTATGATAAATAGTAGTAGGATGTATTATGGAAAAAAAAATGATTATTAACTATAATAAATCGTGATAAAATATAATAAATTATAGGGAAAAAAACACTTTTGGTCCCTGAGTTTTGAGTTTGTTTACCATTTGGTCCCTGAGTTTTCAAAATCGACATTTTAACCTGTAACGTCCCGTTATTTTGTGATAAAAAAAATTTTATTTTATTTTATTTAAGTAATTAAAGTTTATTTATTAATTGTTAAATTAGAATTTAGTATTTTATTTCATTTTAATTCATTTTAATGGCTTTATTTATTTAAATACGTTTTAATGGTATTAATAATTATTAACGGGCCAATTAATAATTATTAATCACCATTGGGATAGTTTGAGATGTTCGGGATTCGTTTTTAAGCCAAAAGTCATAAAAGGGCAAAACCGTAATTTCCCAATTTGCAAAATATCTAAAAATACTATTTACCTTCTTCTTTAAATGAACCATTGACTTCAAAATTTGACCAAAATTACTCATTTTTCCTCCTCCTTTGCCGTGAGCATCAAAGAAGAAAAGAGAATTTTTGGTTTTTGTTCATTTCTTGCCGGATAGACTTGATTCTCGTTCCAGTGGAAAGGTATCGATCCTACGATCCTTTTCCATCTACCCTTCGTACTTGCCGTTCGTGTTTTGCGGAGATCTCGGTAAGTAAAGTTTCAAACCCTAAGCTCCAAATAGTGTTTTAATGGAGTTTTTATTGTTTTCTTTCGATTTCTTGCCGTGAAACTCGGTGTTTGTCAATTCGGGAGTAGTTTTAAGTGTTTTTGGAAACTATCCCTTAACCCTAAAACCGAGTTTCAGTCGAAACCCTTCCCGTTTGAATTTTACCCTTTTGGGTTTGATTTTGGGTTAGAAATTAATGAATGAATGTTTATTTAAATTCAATTCGGGAAAGGGATTAATATTCGAAAACCCTAATTATCGATACCCATTGAAATCGGGATTATCGAATTTGCTTAAAACCAACTCAAAACGTATTTAAATTGCCTAAAAGCCGGAAAACCAACCCCGAAACTCATTTTTTGATGATAGGGCCGTGGGCCTCTTTGTGGGATTTGTTGGGTTTTTCATCGCTTTGTATGTTTAGTAGTTGTTTGATCGATAGTTGGTAAATTATTGATTTTGTGATATAACTTAATTGTAGGTGTTTTCGAACCGCGTGGTTGATTGCTCTTACGGTGTTTAGGAGCAAAGTCTTCACTTTTATTAAGGTGAGAATAGTTAGAATTTAAAGTAACTATAGAAAGCAAATGAGTGTGAAGGTTTGTAAAGTTTGAAACTAAGAGTAGAATCCAAATCTATGATTAGAGTAAAGTGAGTTAGTGCCCTTAGGATTAGGAGTTAATCCTTTAAGTGAGAACTTAGGAGTTCTCGAGGAAAGCTTTGAATCTTAAAAGATTCTAAGTTAGTTTTGATACGAAACTAAGGTTGGATCATTGGAAGTTAAGAGTCCAACTTGTAATTAGAACGATTAATAGAACCTCGGATTATTGAAAGTTTAGAATCCTGGAAGGTATAGTTAATCGTTTAAGTAATGATTGTACTTTTATTATTGATGCCGGAGTTCGATCGACATATCGTTCGTCCGAGCTTACAATCTATTTCTTTTTTTTTACTTAATGTCATTTACTTTATGTCATTTACTTTATGTTTATTTCAGTTACTTTATTATTCGCACTTTACTTTATTTACTTTTGTAAGTATGTGCGAGCATATCATTGCATCTCGCACCATGGCATATTGCACCATGACATCTCGCATAAAAGAAGTACGAATGTTGGAGCCTACGGGTATTGTCCGCATTTCCTTCTGAGAATAAGAATGAAAATGAGAAAGAAAAGAAGTACAGAATGTTGGAGCCTACGGGTATTGTCCGCATTTCCTTCTGAGAAAAAGAATGAAAATGAGAAAGAAAAGAAGTACAGAATGTTGGACCCTTCGGGAATTGTCCGCATTTCCTTCTTCATGCATTTTATGCATATGATTGATGAAAATATATATATATATCCTGGATAGAGGATCGAAATGTTATATTGTTATGAAAAGTTATTTACTTTTCCTGTTTATGTCATAACAAGATTTTTAATGAGATGAAGACTACGAGAGTTAGTATTATCATCCTTTAGAGAATGTAAAAATGAATTCACCTAGAGTTTGGATGATTTTAGGAGTGTATTGTGTCAGATTACTTGGACACAAATCGAAATGCGAGTTTGAGGTCTATCTTTACTTTTTATGCTTATTATTTCTCACTGGGCTTAGTTTGTTAGCTCATGATATTACAACCAATTTCAGGTAATGCCTTGGCCAGAGGTCGAGGGAGAGGAGGTGGTGTTGCGTGATCGAGGGATGCTGACCTCGAGATGGACATTTTTTGTTGTAAAGTTTATGTCTTTATTTTGATGAATTTTAAAACTTTGATGTTGTATTTAGCTCATAAGAGCTTTTGTCGATGCTTTTATGATATGAATTATTTGAACTCCTGATTTGGGACTTAAAGTCCATGTGAATTTATTAGATTGAAAAATTAAGATGTAAATAGGTTTTCGGCATGCCAACTTTCAAACAAAACCACGCAAAATTTTCTTAAAATAAAAGACTTCCGCTGTTTTCTCTGATTTTAATTTATTTAAAAATGACGAGTCGTCACAGTTGGTATCAGAGCCGACGGGTTCTGTAGACTACATGCGATGCATGTTTGAATTTCATGTTTTGTTTTAAGTCCATTCTCGAAAGTCATCATCTGAGATCAGCAGCACCAGGTATTCCTAGACCCTTGTCTTTAAACTCGCATTTTATTTCGATTTGGTAAAGGAGTGGTGGATCCTCTTTTACTAGTAACTTATCTTGTTATATTGACTATAATGCAGTATGCCTCCTAGAAGGGGTGCTAGACGATTTGGTGCTAGGGCGGCTTGCTCCTGTGAGGGATAGAGGCTGAGCCCGAACCCGTGACCCTACACCACCTCCACCTGTGATTCCTGTAGTACTTCCACCAATGATTCCTGTTATACCGCCACCTATTCAGGGGCGAGGAGTTTATATTGCTGAGGAGGATTATCTGGGATTATTGCAAGATGCTGGTAGACCAGTTCTGCCTGTTGTACCACCACCTAGACCAGCTGATGTGGCAGTTGATCAGGTTGGAGCTATCGATGCTGCTAGGTTTTTGAGGGAGTATAGTAGACATGCACCTGCTGAGTTTAATGGTAGGTCTTTGGATCCATCTTTTGCTGAGCTCTGGATTGATAGAGTTGAGAGGGCTTTCGAGTTTATCAGGTGCCCGGACCATCTGAAGGTCCATTGTGGTACGTACTCTTTGGTTGATGATGCCCTATATTGGTGGAGAGGCCTTCATAGATCACTTTCTTTGACTATGGAGGTTACTTGGAAGGTATTTCGTGAGAAGTTTTATGAGAAATACTATTCTGCTGATTTGAGAGATCGATTGGAGGTGGAATTTCTGACCCTGAAACAGGGTGATAGCTCGGTGACAGAGTACCAGCGAGAGTTTGACCGACTGTCTAGGTTTGCTGCTGGACAGGTTGCTGATCCTGAGAGCAAGATGAGGAGATTTTTAGTAGGGCTGAGAGCCGAGATTAGGGGTCATTTACGCACCCTGCGTCCGACTACCTACGAGGAGGCTTCAGAGTTTGCCCTTTCTTTAGATTTGGCATCCAAGAAAGGAAGGGCAAACTAGTCACATAGAGAGACTTCCTCTCATAAGAGGAAGGTAGAGGACGACCCTGCCGGTCGAGTACCACCGCCACAGCAGAGACAGAATCAGCAGCAGGCTTGGGGTGGAGTTCAGTTTAGACAGCCGAGGGCACAGGGACTGCCTTACCCCTTTTGCCATAACTGTTCTAGTTATCATGCTGGGGCATGTGCCCTACCACTGAGGTGTTATACTTGTGGTCAGGTGGGTCATCGATCTACACAATGTAGGTTTCGTCAGACACAGCCACCACAGTATGGTTACCCGGGACAGGGTATTCAGCAGAGACCGTATCAGGCACCACTTCCCTTTTATGCTCCTCCAGTTAGAGGTAGAGGTCATGACCGAGGCACAGTCGGGGCCGAGGCGGAGGAGACGTTGGGGGTAGAGGTCAGGGTGGCCAGGCACGGCAGTTTAGACTTCCGCTGTTGTTCAAACTCCACATATTTTACCTCCACCACCACCGAGATTTCCTCCACCGGCTCGGATCAGCCCGAGTTTATGCTACTAGAGAGGAGGCCGAGGCCGCAGCATCTGTAGTTCCTGGTACTTTGACGGGTTTGGGCCATTCGGCTTTTGTTTTATTTGATTCTGGGGCTAGCCACTCTTTTATTTCTTCTGCTTTTGTTGAGTCGGCTATGCTAGAGTCTGCACCGTTAGGTTTTGAGATGCGTGTTTCGACCCCAGTGGGGAAGTTTGTTATTGCTGATAGCATGATTAGCACAGATGATTTGTGTTTTATGGGTTGTTGTTTGCATGCTACTTTGATTATCATGCCTATGTCTGATTTCGATGTGATTTTGGGTATGGATTGGCTATCAGCTAATCGTGCCACTATTGATTGTACAGAGAGAGTTGTTGATTTTATGGGTCCATGTGGGACTAGTTTACGTTTTCGTGGGACTAGTAGTCGAGTAGCACCCACTTTGATATCTATGTTAGAAGCTAGTATGCTTCTAAGTGATGGAGCCTTGGGCTATATAGCTAGTGTAGTTGACACTTCTATACTAGAGGCTAGTTTGAGTTCTGTGCCAGTAGTATGGGATTTCGTTGATGTCTTCCCTAATGAGTTGCCCGGTTTACCACCGGTGAGACAGTTTGATTTTCAGATTGAGGTTGCTCCTGGAACAGCTCCATTGTCCAAAGCACCATATCGTATGGCACCGGCTGAGTTGAAAGAACTCCAGAGCCAGTTACAGGGACTTTTAGACTTGGGGTTTATACGCCCAAGTGTTTCAACGTGGGGAGCTCTGGTGTTGTTTTTGAAGAAGAAGGATGGTTCTATGCGTTTGTGTATTGATTATAGAGAGTTGAACCGTGTTACGGTGAAGAACAAGTATCCTTTGCCTAGGATAGAAGACTTGTTTGATCAGTTGAGAGGAGCCACTATCTTTTCGAAGATAGATTTGAGATCTGGTTATCATCAGTTGAGGATTCGGGATGAGGATATTCCCAATACTGCATTCAGGACGTGTTATGGACATTATGAGTTTGTAGTTATGTCCTTTGGCTTGACTAACACGCCTGCAGCTTTTATGGACCTTATGCACACGGTGTTTAGGAGGTTCATTGACTCTTTTGTGATTGTTTTTATCGATGATATCTTGGTTTATTCCAAGACAGAGGAGTTGCACGATATACACCTTCGAGAGGTTCTGACAGTACTACGAGATCAGAGATTGTATGCCAAGTTCTCTAAGTGTGAGTTTTGGCTGAGGGAAGTGGCATTTTTAGGCCACGTAGTATCGAGTAGAGGAGCATCTGTTGATCCCTCTAAGATTGAGGCAGTTACTAACTGGCCTAGACCGACGAGTGTGGCTGATATTTGCAGTTTTCTGGGACTTGCAGGCTATTATAGACGGTTTGTGCAAGATTTCTCCAAGATTGCTTCAGCTTTGACACGTTTGACCCGGAAGGGGGTTGATTTTGTATGGTCTGAGGATTGCGAGAGGAGCTTTGAGGAGCTCAAGAGGAGGCTTGTGACAGCACCTATTCTAGTGTCGCCTGATAGGACTGGTGGTCTGACTGTGTATACAGATGCTTCCCACAGAGGTTTGGGATGTGTGTTGATGCAGCACGGGAAAGTGATAGCTTATGCTTCTCGTCAGTTGAAGGAGCATGAGAAGAAATATCCGACTCATGATTTAGAGTTGGCAGCTGTTGTTCATGCTTTGAAGATATGGAGGCATTATTTATACGGTGAGAAGATTCTGATATTTACTGACCATAAGAGTCTCAAATATTTCTTCACTCAAAAGGAATTGAATATGAGACAACAAGATGGTTAGAGCTCGTTAAGGATTATGACTGTGACATTCAGGATCATCCTGGGAAAGCCAATGTAGTGGTGACGCGCTCGAGGGAAGTCTTCTCATTCTTGACTTTGTCACCATACCTTTGAGATTGAGGTGGGATATGGAACGAGTGAGATAGCACTTTTGACCGCCGAGGTCACCGTGAGTCCGGCTAGTTTGACAAAGGGGACCTACTTTGAGGCAGAGGATGATTGATGCACAGAGAGATGAGGTTCATTTGCAGGCCGGTTTTAGAGAGGCTGAGTCAGATATTCCTAGTCATTTTACCTTCTCTATAGACAGTGCTCTGATGTATCGTAAGAGGCTATGTGTGCCTTTAGGATCGTCTTTTAGAAGGGAACTGTTGGAGGAGGCTCACAGTTCTATCTTCTCTATTCATCCAGGTAGTACGAAGATGTACAGGGACCTGAGAGAGCACTATTGGTGGCCGGGAATGAAGCTTGAGATTGCGGACTTTGTTAGTAGATGTTTGACTTGTCAGCAAGTCAAGGCTTTGAGGAAGAGTCCATCGGGTTTACTTAACCCTCTGAGTGTGCCAGAATGGAAATGGGAGGAGATTTCCATGGACTTTATCGGGGTTTGCCGAGGACGCCCAAGGGTTATGATACCATTTGGGTGATTGTAGACCGTTTGACGAAGACCGCGCACTTTATACCTGGGAGGATCACCTACCCAGTGGAGACATGGGCACAGTTGTATTTACGGGAGATTGTTAGATTACATGGTGTGCCTGTGAGGATAGTATCAGATCGAGACACTCGTTTTGTCTCGAAGTTTTGGCAAAGTTTGCATTCAGCCATGGGTATTGGTTTGGATTTTAGCACAGCTTTTCACCCTCAGACAGATGGTCAGACCGAGAGAGTTAACCAGATTCTGGAGGATATGTTGAGGGCTTGTGTTCTTGATTTTGGAGGTAGTTGGGATTCTCAGTTGTACTTGGTAGAGTTTGCCTATAATAATAGCTACCGGGCTACTATTGAGATGGCACCATTTGAGGCACTTTATGGTAGAAAGTGTCGATCTCCAGCTCACTGGGATGAGGTTGGAGAGAGAAGACTTTTGGGACCCGAGTTGTTACAGTTGACTAGTCAGTCTATTGACTTGATTAGAGAGAGGATGATGGTTGCTCAAAGTCGTCAGAAGAGTTATGCAGATAAACGACGTAGTCCACTTGAGTTTTCAGTGGGGGACCATGTGTTTTTGAAGGTAGCACCTATGAAAGGTGTTATGAGATTCGGGAAGAAGGGTAAGCTCAGTCCTAGGTTCATTGGCCCTTTTGAGGTACTTGATCGTGTAGGAGCAGTGGCTTACCGGTTGGCTTTACCACCTTCTTTATCGGCAGTTCATAATGTATTCCATGTATCGATGCTTCGGAAGTACATGGCAGATCCTTCTCACGTGATTGATCACGAGCCGATAGTTTTGGATGCTAGTATGTCTTATGAGGAGACACCAGTTGAGATTTTAGCATTCAAACAAAAGGTGTTGAGAAACAAGACGATACACTTGGTTAAGGTCCTTTGGAGGAATCAAGTGTCTGAAGAAGCTACGTGGGAGCGTGAGGATGATATGCGAGCAAGATATCCTCAGCTTTTCACTTAGTGAGTTTACTTTTCGGGGACGAAAAGCCTTTTTAGGAGGGTTGACTGTAACGTCCCGTTATTTTGTGATAAAAAAAAATTTATTTTATTTTATTTAAGTAATTAAAGTTTATTTATTAATTATTAAATTAGAATTTAGTATTTTATTTCATTTTAATTCATTTTAATGGCTTTATTTATTTAAATACGTTTTAATGGTATTAATAATTATTAACGGGCCAATTAATAATTATTAATCACCATTGGGATAGTTTGAGATGTTCGGGATTCGTTTTTAAGCCAAAAGTCATAAAAGGGCAAAACCGTAATTTCCCAATTTGCAAAATATCTAAAAATACTATTTACCTTCTTCTTTAAATGAACCATTGACTTCAAAATTTGACCAAAATTACTCATTTTTCCTCCTCTTTTGCCGTGAGCATCAAAGAAGAAAAGAGAATTTTTGGTTTTTGTTCGTTTCTTGCCGGATAGACTTGATTCTCGTTCCAGTGGAAAGGTATCGATCCTACGATCCTTTTCCATCTACCCTTCGTACTTGCCGTTCGTGTTTTGCAGAGATCTCGGTAAGTAAAGTTTCAAACCCTAAGCTCCAAATAGTGTTTTAATGGAGTTTTTATTGTTTTCTTTCGATTTCTTGCTGTGAAACTCGGTGTTTGTCAATTCGGGAGTAGTTTTAAGTGTTTTTGGAAACTATCCCTTAACCCTAAAACCGAGTTTCAGTCGAAACCCTTCCCGTTTGAATTTTACCCTTTTGGGTTTGATTTTGGGTTAGAAATTAATGAATGAATGTTTATTTAAATTCAATTCGGGAAAGTGATTAATATTCGAAAACCCTAATTATCGATACCCATTGAAATCGGGATTATCGAATTTGCTTAAAACCAACTCAAAACGTATTTAAATTGCCTAAAAGCCGGAAAACCAACCCCGAAACTCATTTTTTGATGATAGGGCCGTGGGCCTCTTTGTGGGATTTGTTGGGTTTTTCATCGCTTTGTATGTTTAGTAGTTGTTTGATCGATAGTTGGTAAATTATTGATTTTGTGATATAACTTAATTGTAGGTGTTTTCGAACCGCGTGGTTGATTGCTCTTACGGTGTTTAGGAGCAAAGTCTTCACTTTTATTAAGGTGAGAATAGTTAGAATTTAAAGTAACTATAGAAAGCAAATGAGTGTGAAGGTTTGTAAAGTTTGAAACTAAGAGTAGAATCCGAATCTAAGATTAGAGTAAAGTGAGTTAGTGCCCTTAGGATTTATGCACTTTCAATTGCGCTTTTTGCTTAAAATTTTAATTTTTTTTAGCATGCTTCCTTTTTCGCTTATCATATTTCGAGAATTGATCTTGCTTTCTGATTGATTGAGAAGTATATAAGTTGCAATACATTTAGCCTCTTTTAGTGAGTATTTGAGCCTTTTGAGCAATTATCATAACATATGCTCATTCTTTGCTGAGATTATTCATTCATGGTTGCTTATTTCTAGAACTTATTCTGTTATGCATTTTGAGACTATTTTTGTTTGATTTTGAATGCTTGAAACCTATAAGGGCAAATTAAGGGAACCAATTTTAGCTTTCTAAAGGCCTACGCAAACTTAATTCATTAGTTGCCAATTTTGAGCCTTAACCTTTTCTTTGATGTTTAGCCACATAATAAATAACACTTTCCCATTCTTTTTGTCTCCTTTTTCACCTATATTGAGAGGTTGCTATGATTTAAAAGATATATATCTCATTTGAAAAAGTATATAAAAGTGGTGAAAATGTGTTGTGAGTTCATTGAAAAAGAAAAAAAAATGTGAAAAAAGAAAAGTGCAAGAAAAAGTACGATATTGAAAATTCAAAAAGAAATTAGAAAGTTGAAAAATAAAATAAAAAGAAAGATGTGAAGAAAATTGGTTTTGATTTTTGAGAGTTTGTGCTTCAAGTTTGATTTTGAGTTATGTTTGACACTATTGAAAATGCTCCTAGTAATCTCTCATTTATTTAGCTTAAATGTCTTCCATCCACCCTTTTCCTAAGCCTCATTACAACCTTTAAAGACCCTTGGATTCATATTTCGATTTCTTGCATTAACTGGTCTCGATTTGATATATTTGCAAGCCTATGGTAAATTTCATCCATGTTTTGACTTGAGTGATATTCTTTGACTCCCACAAACACTTTGAGCGATTTGAGTGAATATCTAGTGAGGGTATCTATTCCTATATGCTTTGATTTTGAGAAGATTGTTTAAGTTTCTATTCTTGATATGACTTGTGAAATTGAGATAGCATTTGTACTTCATGATTTTATAAATTTTGAAAATTGAGCAAGATTGATCACACACAAACTTGGGGTTTTGTATGAACTTTTGTTGTTTAGGTATTAATTGTTTACAAGTTTGATGATTGCATAGCTTCAAAGATTTTCATGATTGATTCTTAATTGTGCTTAATGCTAGAATTGCTAAGGGACTAGCAATTGTCTAAGTTTGGGGATATTTGATAACTCGTAATTTACTGCGTATTTATTAATGATAATATCTCCAAAATAATTAAAATATGAATTTTTATTGGTTTAATTGTCCAAAATATTATTAATCGTTGAATTTCATGAATGTAGGCAAAAACAGCTCTCAAATCGGACTTAAAACGGAGAAGTTATACCCATTTTAGTATTCGAAATGGCTCACGGTCGCGGTCGTGACCCGTCGCGACTTGCACCAAGAAAAGTGAATTTCGGGCCAAAAACCTGAGAGTGGACACAGCGACGGTGACACTCGTCATTGCGGTGACGAGAAAATAATAAAATAATGATTTTTGCCTGTGATGACGTCAGCACATGAAGTAATTAGTGTGCGCTGACATCAGCGCGCATAAGCAGCCAAAAAGGATCGAGCGACGTGTCGCTCACCCTTGGGCGACGCGTCGCTCAGTGAAAAAGAAAGGGACGCGCGCGCTTCATCAGGAATTCGGCTCCGGCTTAGCTTGCAGCTCATGCACGCGTGGCGTCTCTCACATGGACAGCTTTAGTGGTGGCTTAGGCGGCTCGGCTCGGCTCAGTTAAACGGCTTCAGCAGATTTTTAATTTAGGAAATATATTTTGCACGGTTTTTTACCTATTTTCTCCTATTTAAAGCCCCTCTTGCCTCCAATTTCAAAGATCCCTCTCCCCCTATTTCCTATAGGACTTTTAGATTATTTTAATTATGTTTTCTAGCTAATTTTCTTGTTCCAACTAGAGATTATCGAGGTTTGGTTCATAAATTTGTGAGGTTTTGTTCTTCAATTTAATTCCTATTTTCTCTTTATTCATACTTTCTCTTTGCATATTTTATTGTTGATTAATTCTGTTCAAATTGGCCACTTGTTCATTGATTGATTTTAATATTGCTAGTTAGAATGATTGAATCTGTAATCGTTTAATTATTTCTAATACAAGTAGCATGTTAGCATAAATTGATTGGGATACTTTTTTATTTATGTTATGGGAATTTATGATCTAACTTAAATGATCCGGTCGTACTGAGTTTGTTAGTTAGAATTGGGTGCTTCTCATCTTAATGCTGTTAAGGGGTTAAATCTTATTTTCGTAATCTAAGGTTATCCGTTAATTAGGGAAGTAGTCATTAGATCGTATCTTGGATATCGAGAAACTAAGGAAGAGCACTTATAGGTTGCTGATTTGTCTTGATGACTTCCAACCAATTTAGGGAAGAATTTAGGAATGCATGTTTAGTAATCGATGATCAAATTAATGAACCGTTACCGAGATTAATCTTTAGTTGGAAGCTTTTCTATCTTGATTTCTTATTTTATTTTTATTTGTTTTATATTTATTTTCCAAACAACAATCTCAAAATCCCCCTTTTCCTAATTACTTTAGTTTAATTCTAAATTCCTTGTGGAGATCGACCTTACTCGCCACTACTACAAAATTCTAAATTCCATTTATTATTTTTGGTGGTTTCGACACTCATCAAATTTTAAAATATGAAATTCCACCCCCAAACTTAAATCAAGCATTGTCCTCAATGATTTAAATTAAAAACAGGGTGGTAAAAGAGACTTCCCTGAATGAGCAATCCTCAGCAGTTGAATCACTATCTGCTAGGGAATGTGAGAAAATTCGGGGAAAAACTTCATGCTAACGCATGCATAACCCGTGTTTGACCCTAATTTCTTTTTCCTAGAACAAAAAAAAACAAAGAAAGAAAACAAGTAAAATAAAACTAAAGACTGAAGACTAAAAACTAAAAACTGAAATAAAATAAAAACAAAAAGCATAGAAATTTGGGTTGCCTCCCAAAAAGCGCCTTCTATTTAACGTCTATGGCTAGACGGTGTTGCTTCTTCGTTAATGGACATCCCAAATTGATTTGACATATTTCTGGATTACAGCTTTTGTGACGACCAGACTCCTTTTAAATAATTTAAAATCAGATTGCAGCGGAAGACTTGTTATTTAATAAAAAATTTGGCATGGATATGTTTAAAACTTGGACTATCCACAACCTGTTTACATTTTTCACAATCAGAGAATTTAAAAGACAGGAAATGCAATTCCTGTTGTAAGTGTTAGGAATGGTGTCCTAGAACTTGTAATTATTTAATAATAATAATTTATTAAGAATAAATTAAATAAATAAGCATAAATTCTTTATATTATCTAGATTGATTCAATTAACGATATTAGGAATACATGGAAATATATAAATATCAAACATTCAAATAGTAAACCCTAAGTTACTCTTATGAAATCACGACTTAGTATGTGAGTCATACAAGAGGATTAAAGTCGAGATGAGTAACTTAAACGTGTCTACAGTAAACGGATAACGTTTAGAAACCTTATCCTGGTAACACTGTTGATAGCTTCGTATTTTGTTTATAGACAAATGATCGAATCCTGATCATTCATGTGGGAGAAATGAAATGGAAGTATTATATGCAATGTTGATTGTATAAGACAGGACCACGATGTTCGATCAAATTTCTCATTAGTACCGTTTACGAGAAATAATCGAACATCAAACTAAGTTTATCAACCATGATAGATCTTAATCCTGAGTGAAATGCGGACTCCTATTTGTGGAGTTATGTTCTTTGATTCACATGGTTGAGAGCGATCTGTAAGAACGCTCAATACACTCCTGTTTTGAGAACATGACTAGATAAGTAGCTAGGAACTCATTTTCACGAGATGGAATTCATAACTTTCCTATAAATTAACGGTATCAGTGCGATACCTAAACATTTTAGGAACTTTAGGAAACTCCATTGATGTACTGATTCGAGACATGAACAAGTGACGTCACGACTTCTATTGATCACAGAAGTATCTTTTCTCTAGTTCGATTAAAGATAAAGTTCATTGGAGAATCAGCGGGAACACAAGGATAAAACGGTAATTACAGGGGCAAAACGGTAAATTTATCCGCCTGTAATTATGAGGGTTCCACGTGAAGGATAATATCACAGATATAAATAATGATAAACTAAATGGACAATAACTCATCTCTAGTGAGGGGAGTTCAGCTATGAATCTATAGTGGAATTATTCATAGTTAGATAATAAGTAATTAACTGATTATGTGTTAATCACTTAATTGACTAATTATTAAGCCCATGATCTATAGGTCCATCGGGTCCCTATGCTAGCCCAAATATCGTAGTTGCGAAATCAAGTAGAAGAAATGGAAAGTTTAAGTAAAGCGATTTACTTAAATATGCAATATTAATTGTTTAAATATTTAGTATATTTAAATGGTAATTAATATAAACATTATTAACTGTTTAAATAATGAGTTTATTTAAACATGAAATTAATAATCAAATATTATTAATTAGATATTATTAATTATTTAAATATTGAGTATATTTAAATGGTAATTAATAATTTGAAATTAATTAACAATTATTAATTGTTTGAATAATTAATTTTATTTGAACAGAAATTAATAATTAAAATTAATTAATTAATAATAAAATGTTATCAATAAAATTATTAATTAAATAATGAGTTTATTTAATGTAAATTAATAATTAAAATATTTATTATTAATTATTTAAATAATGAAAATTATTTAAATGGAAATTAATAATTAAATATAATTTGATAATATTTAGTCGGGAGAAAATATTAATATTATTAATTATTTAAATAAAATATTTTATTTAAATGGTAATTAATAAATAAATTAATTAAGTTGGACTTATTAATTTAAGAGAGAGTTTCAAGCCCAATTGGATTAATGAACCCAATTGAGATTGGCCCAAAATAATTAATTAAATAAATTAGAATTATTTATTAATTATTAATGGTAATTTCGGCCATGCCATGTAATTTTGGAGGAGATAATTGTTTGAATTATATCCTAAAATAATTACATAGATTTATTTACCCAAGATAAATAAAATAAAGAAAAGAATATATTCTCTTATTTATCTATGACATTTTCGAAATTGCAAGATAAAGGAAAGAGATAATCTTTTTTCTTTTTGTATTTATCTCTATAGATTAATCCTAATGTGATTAGGATTCCTATTTTCCTATAAATAGGAGGGTTGGGTCATTCATAAATCACACAATTCAATTCCATAGAAAATTGGAAATCTTTCTTCCTCCCTTCTCCCCTCATTGCCGATTTTGCTAGTGTAATTGGGAAGAAAAATATTTTTTTTCTTCTTCCCAATTTCTTCTTAAGTTCGATCCCACAATCGGGTTTCGTTTGATCGATAAGGATATAGCGTAGAAGATCCGGTGTTGCTGAGGATTTGATGCTGTAAAGAAACCTCCAACCGATTCTCCATATATTACTCAATGTAAGTTTTAGAGTTTTAATTTTCAAAAATATAAGCTTGAATCTACATGTTTTTTCACAAATTGTGTGATGTTAATAGATCCGTTATTAAATATTAATAAGTTTACTAAATAAATTTCCGCTAGTTTAGTAAATCATCCCTTCAGTAAGGATTAAAGGAGTTTAAGGTTATAAAAGCTAAAACGAAAAGCTCTTATGAGCTTATATACAAATATTCAACTCATAAGACAAAACATGTAATAAAATGTGTCCATGGACTTTAAAATATAACTAGTCCCTCTCGGCATCATCATCATCCAGATCAGACTGCACCAGCTCCTCTCTCACGACCCCGAACATTACCTGAAAATATTTGTAATATCATGAGCTAACAACAAGCCCAGTGAAAATAAAAAGTAACATTAGACTTCAAACCCGCATCCGGATTTGTGTCCAAGTAAAACTTACATTCTCTTACCAAAACTCGAGAAACTAACTCTCAACATTTAGAAGACTGTTTCCATATCACATATCTCTTTCTTATTCATCCTTTTTAATACCTCATACTATATATAAGGTTTATATTCAAGTGTTTAATCTCCAATTTCAAGATCTTCCAATTAATTGAGAATCTAGTTCTCTTATATACATAACATAATAAATATACAAGGTTCAATACACCCTTGTATTCTCTCATTATACAATTCAATCTCATCCCTCTTCCTTATAGCACTCGGCTATCATCATAATTCATTCTTTTTCTCTATGAAAATGTATAATATACATAATGTTTCATTTCTTTTCTTTAATAAATAATGCTAAGCTCACTCGGTCTTAACATATTTAAACGTTTATTAACTCACTAAACAAATGTAAAGGGCACACAACCTTTACATTAATATATGTAAACTATCACATGCGAATAATGTCAGGTAATGAAACTCCCGTAGGCTAAGTTCATTCACCTCATTATCTTGCTTTCTAAAATAAAATATACAAATTCCTTTCAATAATATCTTTCCATCTCTAGTGAATAATGACAGGTAATGAAGCTCCCGTAGGCTAAGTTCATTCACCTAATTAAACTCACTTTCCAAAATAAAATATACAAAATCTTTTCAATAATATCTTCCCACCTTTAGTGAATAATGACAGGTAATAAAGCTCTCGTAGGCTAAGTTCATTCACCTCATTATCTCACCCACCGAATACAGGTAATGAGCTCCCGTAGGCTAAGTCATACCATGTATCTTCGTATATGTATCATAGTAATTATGGATAATACCAGATAATGTGAACTCGCATAGTTCCATCATTATCTCACTATCCATCCCCTCCGATCATGCAAAGTCCCGCAGTCCTTTAGCATTCCTCATGTACATATACGGAAACATAAAACGAATAATAACAGACAATGCAAGCACACTTAGTCTATGCATTGCCTCATTATTTGTGACGACCCGTCACTTTTAAATAAATTAAATTCAGAGAAGACAGCGGAAGTCTTTTAATTTACGAAAAATTGGCGTGGTTTTGTTTGAAAATTGGCATGCCGAAAACCTGTTTACAACCTAATTTTCAAATCTAGTCAAATCTCATGGACTTTAAGTCCAAATCAGGAGTTCAAATATATAATGTCATAAAAACATCATCCAGAAGCTCTTATGAGCCAAAATACAACATTAAAGTCTTTGAAATTCATAAAAGTGATACATAAACTATACAATGACAAGTCCATCTCGAGGCCAGCATCCCTCGATCACGCAGCACCATCTCCCCGTCCACGGCCTCTATCCAAGGCATTACCTGAAATTGGTTGTAATATCATGAGCTAACAAACTAAGCCCAGTGAGAATAATAAGCATAAAAAGTAAAGATAGACCTCAAACTCGCATTTCGATTTGTGTCCAATTAACTGACACAATCTACTCCTAAAGTTCTCCAAACTCTAGGTAATTCTATTCCATATTCTCCAAATGATGATACTAATTAGCACACATAGTCTAATTGTTCATCCAATAACTTGTTATAACATAAAGTAATAAAAGTAAATGACTTTGCATAAAATATAACATCTCGACTCTCTTTCTCGTCTATCATATGCATAAAAGTAATGAGTACATCCCATAGGATACGCATTCGCCATTTATGCATGTAATGAAGGTAATGTGGATTTTCGCATTTCATCCACCATTCAACCTTATGTATGAAGGTAATGTGGGTATCCACTCATCCACCATTCCTTATGCATGAAGGTAACGTGGGTATCCACTCATCCACCGTTCCTTTCATTCTTTTCTTTTCTCTTTTCGATGGTGCGAGATGTTATGGTATAATAAATAATGGTGCAAAATGTTATGCATATGCTTGCATATGCTTGTAAAAATAAATAAAGTAAAGTACGATTATTAAATAACCGAAACAAGCATAAAGTAAAGCGGCATAAAGTAAGACATAAAGTAAAAATAGATAGGAATCAAGGCATAACGATATGTAAATCGAAATTCCGTTAACAATAATAAAAGTAAAGGTCAAAATATAACGATTAACCTAAACTTTCAAGGATTCTAAACTCCGAAACTAATCTAACTTAGAATCTTCTAAGATTCGAGGTTTTCAACGAGAAATTCTAAGTTTCTCGCCTAAAGGATTAACTCCAAATCCTAAGGCACTATCTCACATCCTCTAACCTTAGGTTGGATTCTAATCTTAGTTTCTGATTCTACAAATCATCGTACTTATTCGATTTCTATAGTTACTTTAAATTCTAATCATTCTCACCTTAATTAAAAGTGAAGACTTCGCTCCTAAGCACCGGAAGAGCGATCAAACAAACGGTTCAAAAACACCTACAAAAGGATTAATATCCCGAAAATTAAATAAATACCAACCAACAATTAAACAACGACCAAACATACAAAACGACGAAAAACTCAACAAACCCCCCATAAGAGGCTCTCGGCCCTCTCATCAAAATGAGGTCTCGGGTTTGGTTTTTCGGCTTTTTGGCTATTTAAATACGTTTTGAGTTGGTTTTAAGCAAATTCGATAATCCCGATTTCAATGGGTATCGATGAATAGGATTTTTGAACATTACTCCCTTTCCCGAATTGAATTTAAATAAACATTCATTCATTAATTTCTAACCCATTTTCAATCCCAAAAGGGTAAATTTCAAACGGAAAGGGTTTCGACTGAAACTCGGTTTTAGGGTTATGGAATAGTTTCCAAAAACACGTAAAACTACTCCCGAATTGACAAACACCGAGTTTCACGGCAAGAAATCGAAAGAAAACAAGTAAAACTCCATTAAAACACTATTTGGAGCTTAGGGTTTCAAGAGATTCTTACCGAGAACTCCTCGGATCTCGAGAGAAACGGACGAAGGCTAGGTGGGAAAGACTCGTACGACCGATACCTTTCCAATGGACCCGGAATCAAGTCGATCGGGCAAGAAACGAACAAAATCAAAATCCTCCCTTTTCTTCTTTGAAGCTCACGGCAAAAGAGGAGAGAAATGAGAAGATTTTTGGTCAATTGTGGTCAATGAGCTCATTTAAAGAAGATAGTCAAATAGTAATTTTAGATATTTTGCAAATTGGGTAATTACAACTTTGCCCTTTTATGACTTTTGGCTTAAAACGAATCTCGAACATCTCAAACTATCCCAATGGTGATTAATAATTATTAATTGGCCCGTTAATAATTATTAATACCATTAAAACGTATTTAAATAAATAAAGCCATTAAAATGAATTAAAATGAAATAAATTACTATATTCTAATTTAATAATAAATAAATGAATTTTAATTACTCAAATTGAAATAAAATAAATAAAAGTTTTTTTTTTATCACAAAATAACGGGACGTTACATTATTCCTCCCAATAATTGATAATGCAATATGATATGAATATGCTTTCAAGTGCAGTAAAAATAAATATAAACATTCAGAGTGTGCAAGCAAAATAAATATAATTATTCAAAGTGATCGAAAGGCATAAAGATAAAGAGATCGCGAATTAGCCTTTATACATAAAATAAGATAACTTCTGATAAGAAAACGATAAATAAAACAAGCCAAACGGCCTTCAGTTACTTGAATTACTAACTATATCATAAAGTCTCCAATTCAAATGATTCTATTGTTTTCGATAATTATCCGAAGTTCCTTATCCAAATTCCTTATTCACCCTATTATACTTGGAACTTTCAACTTCCGATAAACATTAGTAAACGCCGAAGTGAATCTAAACTTAGAAATTCCAAGAGTTATTCGTTTCCTTCGAAACACCTATGAGTTCTCTCAACTCAAATTAGAACTAACTCCAAGCCTAAGTATGTTATCTCACTTTCTTTTATCCTTTCGATTTAAACCTTAATCTCAACTTCCGATCCTACAAATCGTTCAACTTATTCGGTTTCTAAGGCTAGTTTAAATTATATTTATTCTCACCTTAGCAAGGCAAAGTATAATCCAACGGTCCAACGAGACTTCAACGTACACCCGACACCTACAATTCATCAATCGATCAACGAATTACAATTCAAATCTAATAAGAGAAAAAGTATGATTTTCGGGTGAATAGTGTTTTCAAATGAATAGTGTTTTCAGGTGAATAGTGTTTTTCGAAAAATCCAGACTCAAAATCGTCAAATTTCTTGATGGAAATTCATGATTTCAACTTCAAAACTCATTTATAATAAAAAACGAACAAAACCATGTAAAAAGTTTTGAAAACTCACTTTTTAGGGCTTTCCTTAGGGAACGATAAATGGCACAAGCTTAGGTGGGATAGATAGCCCTCATCCCTAGCAATCCAACGCAACTGACATCATCGAGAATGGTCGAGAAACGAAGAAAAGCCAAGAAATTTTCTTACTCATCCATGGATGCTCACGTATGGAAGAAGAGAAAGGAAAAAAAATGAGCTTCTTGGTCAATTGGTCAATCTTGATGATTTTAAAGAAGATAAATAGTGTTTTTAGATATTTTAAGAAATTGAAAATTACGGTTACATCCTTTTAATGATTTTAGCTTGTAAAACGAAACTCGATGTTCTTAAACTAGTCAAATAGTGATTAATAATTATTAATTGGCCCTTTATTAATTATTAATATGACCAAAACTAATTTAAGCTAATAAAACGATTAAAAAGGTCTTCGGACGAAAATAACTACTAAATTCTAAATTATAAAAATAAAAATTTAACTAAATACTTTAATTGAAATAAATAAATAAATAACATATTAAATAAAAAAATTCACTTCAAAAGTAACGGGACGTTACAGCTTTAATTCCTGCAATTTTGGTTTTAGAAGTGGAAGCAGCCTGCAGTTCATCCGTTTCAAATAATTTCAAAATATCAGTTCACAAAGGATCAACAAAATCAGTCAAAACATGGATTGAAGGATTGACACTAGAATGTTCCATGGAATTATGAATATTGAATTTAATGATCTCACCATCAAACTCCATGGTGATTGTTCCCTCATACACATTAATTATAGTTTTGGATGTGTATATAAATGGTCTTCCTAATAAAATCAAAGGGGTAGTAATAACATCATCCCTCATATCAATAACATAGAAATCAGCAGGAAAGACCAAACCATTATCCTGAACTAAAACATCCTTTAAAAATCCATATCTGCCAATTGAAGTATTACACCAGTTTCTTTCCATTCACCCACATTTAAAGATTTATAACAGAAAGAGGCATAACATTAATTGAGGCACCTAGATCTAGCATGGCTTTATTAAATTTAACACCTCCTAATTGACAGGGAATAGTGAACATACCTGGATCTCCACCTTTAGGAGGCAATTTCTTTTGAAGTATAGCTGAGACATTTTCCCCCAAACTTATTTTCTCATTATCCTTTAGTTTCTTTTTATTGGTGCACAAGTTTTTCGAGAAATTTAGCATAACGAGGTATTTGATTAATAGCATCAATTAATGGAATATTTACCTCGACTTTCGAAATGTCTCGAGTATCTCTTTATCCTCTTCCAGCTTCTTGGAGTTGATCAGTCTAGAAGAAAAGGGAGGAGGAGTTAAAATTACCTTTGGTTGGAGTTGCTTGGGATCTTGGACTTTATCATTTGGTGAAGAGATCAAGACTTCTTTTTCAGCTTCCTCCTATTCAACAAGTCTATACTCCTTCTTTCGGGGTTCATCCAACTCTTTTCCGCTCCTCAATGTGATCGCACTTACATTTTCCCTTGGATTGACAACAGTTTGCGAAGGTAGTTTACCTTGAGACTCAAGCCTACTAAAAGAAGATGAGAGGTCATTCATTTTTACTTCTAGCCTCTGAAAAGTTGCTTGAGTGGTCTGTTGAAACTGTTGAGTGGATTGAGCAAGGGTTTGAATAAGATCTTCAAGAGGGATACCTGATTTTGTAGTGGGTTGTTTTTTAGGAGGAAGAGGTCTTTGTTGGCCTGTTGATATTGCAGGGCTCGTGTTCCGTAATTGAGATTAGGATGATCATTCCATCCTGCGTTATAAGTGTTAGAAAAAGGATCATACCTTCTTTGTTGTCCTCCTTGATATTCTCCCAAGGCATTTACTGATTCATGTGATTCATCTTGGAAACTGGGACACATATCAGTTGGATGTGGTGCAGTGCAAATTCCACATTTTTTTACTTGTGGGGTATTTCCTGCAATATATTGATGAACAAGAGAAGTGAGATTTTTAATTTGATTTTCAAGAGATGAATCGCGTACCTCACAAACTTTTCTGGAATTGGGTTCATCTTGAAGTGCTCCACTTTGTTGACTAGTGGCAGCCATGATGGTGATCAACCTCCTAGCTACACTTGGAGTCTTATTAACTATTGCACCGCCACTAGTAGCATCCATCAACCTCCTCTCTATTGATGTGAGTCCTTCATAGAAGTATTGAATGAAGAGTTGTTCAGAAAATCCATGTTGTGGGCAACTAGCACAAAGCTTTTTGAATCGAGTCCAATACATGTGTAGAGTCTCATTATTCTTTTGTGCAATCCCAGAAATTTCTCTACGAATGTTCGAAGCTCGAGATGAAGGGAAAAATTCATCAAAAAATTCATCAAAAAATAATCCTGCAAGTTCAGCCCATGTAGATACCGAATTAGAAGGTAAATCGAATAACTAGTCTCTGGCTTGGTCAATTAAAGAGAATGGAAAAACACGCAACTTTATTTGATCTTCCGTTACCCCTTCAGGCTTCATGCTTTGGCAGACTAGATGAAAAGCCTTTAGATGTTTGTTGAGGTCTTCATTCTCTAAACCTCTGAAAGTAGGAAGAAGATGAATTAGTCCAGATTTTAATTCGAAATTTACCTGTGTGGCAGGGTATTGAATGCACAACGATTCTTGATCAGTAGTTCAAGCAATCAACTCCTTCAAGGTTTGTTCTTCTTCTTCTCCAGCCATTGTTTCCTCGATTTCGGAATCGCTTGCAGAATTGAAGAATTTGTGCGTTAAATTATCTTCGTCAAATGAAGAGGATGAGGATTTAAGTTTGCTTTTCAGTTTGGTTTCTTTCCTCAAATGCTTTGCCGTCTTCTCGATTTCTGGATCAAATTGCAGTTCACCTGTACGAGAAGAATGAGGCATAAAATATAACAAGACAAAAAAAAAACTAAAATCTAATTACACCGATTCCCCGACAACGGCGCCAAAATTTGATGGGTGTCGAAACCACAAAAAATAATAAGCTTACTCTTAGAATTTAGAATTTTGTAGTAGTGGCGAGTAAGGTCGATCTCCACAGGGAATTGGGAATTGAATTAAAGTAATTAGGAAAAGGGGGATTTTGAGATTTTTGTTTGGAAAATAAAAATAAAACAAATAAAAATAAAATAAGAAATCAAGATAGAAAAGCTTCCAACTAAAGATTAATCTCGGTTACGGTTCATTAATTTGATCATCGATTACTAAACATGCATTCCTAAATTCTTCCCTAAATTGGTTGGAAGTCACCAAGACAAATCAGCAACTTATAAGTGTTCTTCCTTAGTTTCTCGATAGCCAAGATACGATCTAATGACCACTTCCCTAATTAACAGATAACCTTAGATTACGAAAATAAGATTTAACCCCTTAACAACATTAAGATGAGAAGCACCCAATTCTAACTAACAAACTCAGTACGACCGGATCATTTAAGTTAGATCATAAATTCCCATAACATAAATAAAAAAGTATCCCAATCAATTTATGCTAACATGCTACTTGTATTAGAAATAATTAAACAATTACGGACTCAATCATTCTAACTAGCAATATTAAAATCAATCAATGAACAAGTGGCCAATTTGAACAAGAATTAATCAACAATAAAATATGCAAAGAGAAAGTATGAATAAAGAGAAAATAGGAATTAAATTGAAGAACAAAACCTCACAAATTTATGAACCAAACCTCGATAATCTCTTGTTGGAACAAGAAAATTAGCTAGAAAACATAATTAAAATAATCTAAAAGTCCTATAGAAAATAGGGGGAGAGGGATCTTTGAAATTAGAGGCAAGAGGGGCTTTAAATAGGAGAAAATAGGTCCAAAATCGTGTCCTAAATTAAAAATCTACTGAAGCCGTTTAACTTAGCCGAGCCGAGCTGCCTAAGCCACCGCTGGAGCCGCCTAAGCCACCACTAGAGCCGTCCATGTGAGAGAAGCCACGCACGCACGAGCCGTAAGCTGAGCCGGAGCCGAATTCCTGATGAAGCGCGCGTCCCTTTCTTTTTCGCTGAGTGACGCGTCGCCCAAGGGCGAGCGACACGTCGCTCGATCCTTTTTGGCTGCTTATGCGCGCTGACGTCAGCGCACACTAATTACTTCATGCGCTGACGTCATCACATGCAAAAACCATTATTTTATTATCTTCTTGTCGCCGCAACGACGAGTCTCACCGCCACTGCGCCCACTCTCGGGTTTTTGGCCCGAAATTCACTTTTCTTGGTGCAGGCCGCGACGAAGGGTCACAGCCGTAACCGTGAGCCGTTTCGAACACTAAAATGGGCATAACTTCTCCTTTTTAAGTCCGATTTGAGCGCTGTTTCGCCTACGTTCTTGAAATTTAACGATTAATAATATTTTGGACAATTAAACCAATAAACATTCATATTTTAATTATTTTGGAGATAGTATCATTAATAAATACGCTGTAAATTACGAGTTATCACTACCCCTGCAATTTATGTTATACTCTGTATTATACAAATACAAGGTAGTAAAAACTACCAGATGCATAGAAAAATCAGAATTTGAAGTTAAATTGAGCAATTTTAAGTTACCTTAAAGATGTAACAAGCAACCCACGATTCATCTCTAGAAGATATACCTAGTGTATGACCAACTTAGTGCAAAAAATGAGTATCTTATAACAGAACATGATTATGTGAGCAAAAGAAAAAAAAAGTGATTTTAACTACCCGAGACCCAAGAAAACGGCCAATCGGCCACCCAAATAGAGAAGAGCCTTAGTATGTCCCAGAAAGAAGATCTTCCACCCATCACAGTGCTTCTAAAAGCTAAGGTTTCATATTGAAATCAACACAAAGCAAATGATATTATCTTACATTGAAAAAATAAACTATCAGTAAGAAAATTAAAGGTCCTTGATTTTCTTGATAAAGACATTCCCTAACATGAAAATAGAGTTGAAATCATCTTGCTTTAAAATTGAGTTATGAAAATTCTAGAGTACACATGTTTAAATACAACTAAAAAGTGAAAAACATTCAAACTAAACAAGACCCAAATTAAAGTTAAGATCTTATCCATTACAATCTTTAGTATCTGGAACAATAAAACACAATACTCAAAAACTTTCAAAAACGATTCATAGACAACAAGTAACAAAAAAATGTTCTCTTATAGTTCAAGAAGAGCCTAATCTAAACAAAAATAAATTATCATGATAGACATACTTTTTATTGATGTAAAATTAGTCGGTCTGATTATCCAAAATCGAGAAACATCTAAACCAATATATCTCTGTTACGAGGTAAAATGGAGAGAGAGAGAGGGAGAGAGAGAAACTATGATTTACGAGATGAACAAGAGCTTTTATCCACTTAGCGAGTCTAAGATAGCTAAGCATAAACTAGCTTGAATTCCTGAAATGATTAAAGCTTAACTCCATAAATTTATAAATCAATGGCAAATTCAATCCAAATAATTGAGAGAAACTAAACAAAAAATTACCTTTAAATCAAAAAATCTGAGATTGTTTGTCTTTAAATCTTCGAGTTTTGAGTCAATAATTCTTGATTAAAAAGAGTAACGATAAAATAATAAACTCTCAATTCTCTGCGATTCACACAAATATCACCAAAAAATATAAGCATTACCCATAAAAACCATAAAAAATAAGACATGAAGGTAAGAAGTTCAAAAGAACAAAGGTAAAAAAAAAACATTTGTTTTATAGCCAAAATTTAATTATATCCAAACTTTATAAGCATTACCCATAAAACCAACAATTTTTAAAAATCAATAACATTGAGCTTGAACAGGGCTACTAGCTCATTAAGATTTAATGAATCTCCCTTAAAGAAATCAGATTTGAACAACTCTAAAGAAACTAACAGCTGCAACCTTATCTGCTAGCTTTCAACAGCAAAAGTTAGTGTCAAGAAGGATAGAAAGATATGGGTAAGGAAAGACACACATGTTCGACTCATTTGCATCTCCCTTGCATCTTATTCTATTCTAGTAACATTTTTTTTAATATCCCATCTTCTTCATTAAATAAAAATAATTAGATCACAATAAGACGAAAACAACTTCTCCTTCAGTTTTAAAACTAAACGTACCCAATATTAAAAGTTCAATGAAATTAAGTAGGAACTAAAACTATGTTTAGAAAACGGGAGAGAAAGCAGCTTGTCTTGAGGAAAACTAAATCGACAACTTAACAACAGGAAAATTTCAATAAATTTAGGATTTTTGTAGCAAGCCTAAAAAACACAACAATTATCTAAAGATCATATAACTTCGGTTATCAGAAGACTATGAATGAGATTGGCTCAGATAGATCAAAAACACGGAACATGTATCCGACATCAGACCAAAGCCCATCTCAAACAGACCTTGGTCAGCAAGCTCCTTCCTTGGAAAAGTTTAGGATCATCCATGAATGCAATTTCCTTTGGCTTTGTTGCCACTGCAATCTTGATATCAATGTTCCTTATAGGGATGGCAACGGGGCGGGGCGGGGTCGGAGATGCCATTCCCATCCTCTAACCCGCGGGGATTTTAAATCCCCATACTCTACCCTATCCCCTAATTGAAGAATAGGGGCGGGTTCGGGGATTCCCCGTTCGAGCATCGGATTCCCCGCAGGGAAAATTCCATTTTTTATATTTTAATTCTTATTTAAAAATAAATATAAAAAATGAATATATATTTAAAATATACATTTTAAGATAAAAAGAAAATACAATATTAAACATTTTATAATTTATAAGTTAATATAACCATACTTTATATATTTTTTTTCTAATAAATAAAGATAAAAGTAAACAAAATACATAAGATGTTATTAAAATATCGGGTTCGGGGTCGGGGTCGGGGGCGGGCGGGGAGTGTGTTCCCATCCCCTAACCCTATAACAAATTCGGGAAAAATATCCCCCCTATCCCTAACCCTATAGAGTGGGGATTCTCAGTCCCTATAGGGGCGGGGCCCCTAACCCGCGGGGAATTTTGCCATCCTATAGTGTTATCATGGCCATCTTTGAGCATCTATTTAGACCAACTTCTACATTCTCCTCAGCTGATGAACTGACCAACAACTCTGCCGGATCAGGTCGAACCGAGAAATTCACAAGACCAACAACTAATAATTAATTAATATATGTTTTTTTCTCTAGGTAAAGTCTGAGATGTTGTACATTTTTTGAAATGATATGTATATTCATTAATATTTTTGTGACAGGTATCAACATCATATGCATCTGATTTCTCAGTGTTGATTCCAAGACAGCATTACCCTACCTACATTGCTCAGCCAGCTCCTCTTCCTCTTCCTTGCAAATATTTTGTCTTTAGTTTCTAATCTTGAAAATTTTATAATCAAGAAAGTTAGCAATAATGTACACAAGTTTTATTAAAATATCTTAATTTAATATTTTTGTTAATATTTATTTATTTGGCAATTTTTAACATTGAAATTAAAATGAATATAATATTTCTTAAAAACTTTATATCTTTTCGTTTTCATTGAAGCATCAGTTTGATTTCAATAGAAAAAAGTATCAACTTTGCTCCTCCCGATTTATGTGAGAATAATGATTGTCCCTGCAAATATTTGTTTTGAGTTTCTAATCTTGTAAAATTAATAATAAAAAAGTTACAAGCACACAAAGTTTAATGATCATATTGGTTTGATGAGATGAGAACTAAAGTGTGAATAGTTATCATTTAACATTTAACACTACATTATATACAAGTATAATAATGAATCAATGTTTTTTTTTTTGTCAGATTATAAAAATATTCTCTTTTGTTTGTAAAATAAAAGAATAAAAAAATGACATCGAATGTAGTCGACCTGAGTATTAGTTAACAAATTTATATGCATTTAAAAATAGGGATAATACCATCACCTGATTTGTAAATTAGACTCATATGATATAAAAATTATTTTAAATACCTGTGATTTTAATCACATCCCCTGCCAGTTAGTTTTAACAAATTTCGAACCTGTGTTTATTCTATCTTTTTTATCAGCACAATCGAAAAAAGGCATGTAGTTGAAAAAGGAATTGTCTGATATATTATTCATCTAGTGAAGAAATACTCTTATAGAGTTTACATGGTATGAAGACAGCCAATCACTCATAAATCAGGGAGTTAATTCACTGATTTAATAGGATATTAATCCTCTAATTAATAGGGAAGATACTTTCCTAATATACACAAACTGCCACCTAATATATAACAATTACAGCTATACATGGTATTGCCTAATATACATTCTAATTTCCAGCACTCCCCCTCAAGCTGGCTTAAGGATGTTTTCCAAAGTCGACTTGGCGATAAGTGAATCAAATTGCTTCTTTTGAAGACCTTTGGTGAAGATGTCCGCTACTTGCTTTTCAAGTAGGAATGTAGACCATTTGTACCAATCCATTATCTATCTTTTCTTTGATGAAATGCTTGTCTACCTCAACATGCTTAGTGCGATCATGAAGGACCTGGATTGTGAGCTATTGAGATTGCGGCTTTATTATCACAATATAACTTCATTGGAGTTGAATCAGTCACCTTTAGTTCCTCCATCGTCTTCTAATCCATATGATCTCACACATCCCATGAGCTACGCCTGAATTCAACCTAGACACTACTCCTAGCAACCACACTCTGTTTTTTACTCCTCCATGTAACAAGATTTCCACCTACAAACGAGCAGTATCCAGAAGTAGATCTTCGGTTCAAACTACTTCCAGCCCAGTCTGCATCAGTATATGCTTCAATCTGTAAGTGACCTCGTGGTTTAAACAGAAGTCCTTTACCTGGTGTCCCCTTTAGATATCTTAGAATTCAATAGACTGCTTCAAAGTGTTCTACTCCTGGTGCATGCATAAATTGGCTGACCATACTCACTGAAAATGCAATGTCCGGACGTGTATGTGAGAGATAAATTAATCTTCCAACAAGTCTTTGATAACGTTCCCTATCTTTCACTTTCTCAGCCATAGTTTGCTGCAACTTCACATTTGGTTCTGTGGGAGTTTCAGTTGGCTTGCAACCTAGCATACCGGTTTCATTTAGAAGGTCAAGAACATACTTCCTTTGATTTACAGAGATCCCTACTTTTAATCTAGCAAACTCCATCCCTAGAAAGTACTTCAATGCTCCTAGATCCTTGATCTCAAATTTCTCGGCTAGTCTTTTCTTCAATATTTCAAGTTCATTGAGATCGTCTCCAGTTAGTACTATGTCATCAACATATACAATAAGAATAGCAATTTTACCTATAGTTGAATGCTTATAAAACATAGTGTGATCCGCTTGACTTTGAGTATAGCCATAGCATTTTACCACCTTGCCAAAACGCTCAAACTAAGCTCTCGGTGACTGTTTTAGTCTATATAAGGACTTCTTCAGTTTACACACCTTTTCGTCTCCAAAGGAAGTTTCAAACCCAGGTGGTGAACTCATATAAACTTCTTCCTCTAAATATCCGTTGAGAAAGGCATTCTTAACATCCAATTGGTATAATGGCCAATTGGAGCTAACCGCAAGGGATAACAAGACTCTAATTGAGTTAATTTTTGCAACCGGAGCAAAAGTCTCTTGGTAATCTATCCCATATGTTTGAGTAAAGCCCTTTGCCACAAGTCTGGCCTTAAGTCTCTCCACACTACCATCCGCCCGACTTTTGATTGTAAAAACCCATTTGCATCCTACAACCTTTTTTCCTTTTGGTAGATCTACAACCTCCCAAGTGTTGTTTTTCCATAAAGCATTCATTTCTTCACACACTGCTGATTTCCAACCTGGATCACCAAGTGCTTCCACAATGTTTCTAGATATCACAAGTTTTGAAATATTTGTGGTAAATGCTTTGTGTTTTTCAGAAAGAGCATGATAGGAGATGAAATTAGAAATGGGATACTTGGAACAGTTTCTGGCTCCCTTCCTAACAGCTATAGGTAAATGCAAATCAAGGAAAGGTTCAGTAGGAGTTGGATGTTGACCAGATTCGGGTGGAGGAAGGGAAGATGAATGATGTAAATGAGAAGAGTTTGGAATTGAATTACCTGTATTGTTTTGACCATTGCTTGGGGACTCTGTTTGGCCATGTGTCGAGATGATCAGTTGGTCTTTATTTCTTTCATCACTATCTTTCCTAGAATAAACCACAGGCTCAAGATTGCTATGATTTTTTAGCATTCGTAGTATTTCCTTTTCTGACAAGCCAATATCAGAATTTGAATTCAGATTGGATCCTTCCATCAAACTTGTTTCCATTTCAAAAATGGTATTTGGCATAGGTTCTTTATTTTCCCAAAAAACTGATTCCACCTAGGAGTGTTCACAGGGCGGGGCGAGGCGAGGACGGGGAATGCATTCCCCGTCCCAGTCCAAGCTCCCAATTCCCGTCCCCATCCCCGCAAAATTCCTCGTTCAAAGGGATCGGGGACGGGGATTCCCCGCGGGCGAATCACGGGGAACGGGGAATTTTCCCCGCTTAAATTTAAAAACAAAATCCCTAATAGAGTTAATTTTTCAATACAATTATCAAAATTCAATAATTTATCTAACTCAAATCCAAAAACAGCAAATTACAATAAAAAAAACAACAAGTAAAAAAGCAAAGAAAAAAAGAAAAAAACAACAATAAAAACAGCAAACAAAACATATGAAAAACAGTTTTTAAAACAATTTTAAAATAACAGTTATAAAAGCAATTTTAAAACATTAAAGAAAAAAACAGTTTTAAAAAACAGTTTTTAAAAAACAGCAAATAAAAAAGAGTGAATAAAAAAAGTTTTTAAAAAACAGCAGATAAAAAACAGTGAATAAAAACAGTTTTAAAAAAAAAGCAAATAAAAAAAAGTTTATAAAAAAACAGTATAAACAATAAGGAAAAAACAATAACAAAACATAAAAAAAAGTGAATTATCGGGGATTTAATCGGGGGTCGGGGTCGGGGATGCCATTCCCCGTCCCCATCTCTGTTGGGAACGGGGATTCCCCGTCACTTTCGGGGCGAGTCCCCGCGGGGAAAATGAACACCCATAATTCCACCGATTTCTCCCCTGAATTAGATTTTTGGTAAAGCAAGAAGTATTTTCTAGAAAAGAGACATCCATAGTTATGTGGAATCTTTTTGTAAGAGGATTAAAACATTTATAACCTTTTTTATTAGGGGCATATCCCACAAAAACACATTTTTCAGCTCTGGGATCCAGTTTAGACCTCGACCTTTTTGGAATGTAAACATAGGAGGTGCACCCAAATATCTTTAAAGGAATCTCTGAGTGAATCCGTGATTCTGAAAAATATTTTTTTAAAATATTCAAGGGGGGTATTGTAGTGTAAAATCCTTGTAGGCATTCGATTGATTAAATATGAGGCAGTTAAGACCGCATCTCCCCATAGGTATTTAGGAACATTCATTTAAAACATCATGGCTCTAGCTACTTCTAAGAAGTGTTTATTTTTTCTTTCTGCAATTCCATTTTGTTCTGGAGTGTCAGAACATGTGGATTGATGAACAATACCCTTTTTCTTTCAAAAAAAAATATCCAACAATTCATTGAAATATTCTGTCCCATTATCTGAATGTAAAATACCGATTTTCATTTGAAATTGAGTATCAATCATTTAATAAAAATCTTTGAAATTTTTTTTAACCTTTGATTTTTCCTTCATTAAATATACCCAACAAAGTCGAGTGTGGTCATCTATGAAGGTTACAAACCATCTTTTTCCCAAAACAGTAGTTACTTTGGAAGGTCCCCAAACATCAGTATGGAATAAGTAAAAAGGTTTTGAAGTACGATAGGATTTGTCAACATACGTTTTTCTTTGACTTTTTGCTAAAAAAACAACTTTCACATTGTAAGGATGAAAGATCGATACTTTTAAATAAGAATGGAAACAAATATTTTAGATAGGAAAAACTAGGATGACCCAATCTGCAATGCCAAACTATTATTTGATCATAAATAAAAAAAGAACTGATACTACTGAGTCCTTGAGCAATTTTATTACTAGGTAAAACCTCTTCAAAATAATAAAGACCATTGATCATCTTAGCACTGCCAATCGTCTTCCCCGAGCTCCGGTCCTGAAAAATACAGTAGGATTCAAAGAAATTGATAGAGCAGTTAAAGTCCTTAGAAAGTTTGCTAACTGATAAGAGATTGCACGAAAGTTTAGGAACATAAAGAACAGATTTAAGATTTATTTTTGGAGAGATTTTTATGATTCCTTCCCCTGCAATAGGTTTGAAATTTCCATCGGCTAGCCTAACCTTTTTAATTTCAGAGTATGGTAAATAGGATGAAAATAGTTTTGGAGAATTAGTCATATGATGGGATGCTCCTGAATCTACTATCCATATCCATGGAGTAATGGATTTAAAACAAGAAGAGAGAGCATTAATTTTAATACCTGTGTGTATGCCATAGAAGCAGTAGGAGCATTTGATGTGTTGGATTTCAGCATTGTGAGAATCTGTTCTATCTGCTCATGTGTAAAGGGGTTCGCTTCAACTTCATTGGAAGTAGGAAAACGCCCTAATCTATTCTGTCCTGGCTTCCAATTTGCAGGTTTTCCATGGATTTTCCAACAAGTCTCGCGAGTGTTGCGAGGTTTGTTGCAGAAATCACACCAAATCCATGGTTTCTCATAGGTTTTCCTTTGAAAACTGGAAGTTTTATTGAAGCCTCCTTCAGTGACAACCAAGGCTGATCCTTCCACGGTAGTTCCAAGTCCCTTTTTTCCCAACATCACATTCCTTCAACTTTCTTCTCTCCTAACTTCAGAAAACACTTCACCGATAGGAGAAAGGGGTTGTCTACCAAGGATACGACTCCTTACCTCATCAAATTCGACATTGAGGCCTGATAGGAACTTGTATATACGGTTGTCTTCTACAGTCTTCTTGTGATGACATCCGTCTTCGACACATTTCCATTCATATGTGTCGAATAGGTCGAGATCCTGCCAAATACGCTTAAAGGAATTGAAGTACTTTGTCACGTTGTCCTCTCCCTGCTGCATATCAGCAAGTCTAATAGTCAGTTCAAAAATTTGAGATTGATTACCTAGATCCGAGTACATCTCGATCACGCTTTCCCTTAGTTCTTGTGCTGTTGGATAGCACATGTAATTTGAACTGATTTCTTCCTCCATGGAATTCACAAGCCATGTCATCACCATGGAATTTTCAAGCATCCCAAACAACATAGGCTGGATCACCTTCTTGTGGAGCCTTCTTTTCTCTAGTCAAATAGCCCATCGTTCCACGTCCTCGATGTACATCCGCATCGATTGAGACCATCTCGAGAAAATTGTCACCATTTAAATGGATCGTAGTAATCGGACCGAGAATGAGAGTCCAAGGTAGAACCGTTTCTTGATGAATCAAGAGTGTTATGATCATTTGGATTGGGGTGAGAATGGTAGCAGACTCATTTGAAGGATCGGACATAATTTCGGAGGTCAAAGGAGGCTAGGGTTTTGAACCAAGCTCGATACCAAGTTGAAAAAGGAATTGTCTCGATATATTATTCATCTAGTGAAGAAATACTCTTATAGAGTTTACATGGTATGAAGACACCAATCACTCATAAATCAGGGAGTTAATTCACATATTTATAGGATATTAATCCTCTAATTAATAGGGAAGATACTTTCCTAATATACACAAATTGCCACCTAATTTATAACAATCACAACTATACATGGTATTGCCTAATATACATTCCGATTTCCAGACATGTATTCTAGTTTTTCACTCAAAAGCATTACATATTATTGGATCTTGTCCTTTCTTACGGTCAAATAATTATATTCAAACTTACATCCTCAACAAGAAGAAAAGGAAATGATTGGAAGAACTTCTACTATTCTAAAAACATCTCTACGTTTAATGTTTATTTTCTATTCACGTACAAGGTCCACTTTCACAAGGGCTCAAAAGCTCACCGCAAAGAGATAAGAAAGAGGAATCAATTTAAATCCCTACTCTTATCCACAAAAGACCTGAAAATGTTATGTACATATGGCATCAAAGCCACTAACCTTCATTGCAATGAATTTGTATTGCCTACACTACATGAAATGAACTCATATCACCAATCTTAATAATGACTCCTTTTTCACATTGTAATTAACTACATCAAAATCCTCCATTTTTTGCACATTGCTTCATTTCTTCATCTCCTTTGGTTCTTTCACTTCCTTTTCTTGAATAAGATTATCCTCAAATGGGAACTTTTCTCTTTCCCATTCACTTCTTCGATCGCAGCAGGGATCTTCTTTCTATCTCGATCCATTTGTTCACTAATATTAGATTCCAAGATGCTAATCTCCGTAATTTTGGTTTGTAATCCACCGCTTTACTTGATTGTTTCGACATATTCACAAGTTCAACTCATTTTTGGCATCAAACAAACTACTTGTCGTTCAATTCCTCTTCATCGGGTAATATTACGATCAATAAAGAAAACTTGACACGAAGCGAGATCCTGCCCTTTTCCACCATGAGTCTTGCCCCGAGATGACTCAATAACCTGGAGTTTCTTGGGTCCTCTCTTCATTTCATCATATCTACGAATTTCGAAGCTTGGGGGCTTCATCAGACCGGTGGTCCCCCAGGATATACAAGAGAATTTATATTCACATCGCTGGCTTTGGGGGTGGTTTCGAACTGTGGAGAAATGATGACCGATCAGGGTTGATATAAGTCCAGACTTGGCCGCCCCCGGTGAACCCTCCCACTGCGGCCGCCTTACAAGTGTTGCTCCTAAAAGTCGATCGAATCGAGTCGCAAAAAAGAATGTTTCTCATCCCATGATTTACGACCTGTAATCGTGCCCCGATTACTATTGAGTGATCCTCGTCGGCCTCAACAGGAGCAAGACATACGTGAGAAAAGTACTTGGGTGAACTTTTTCGAGATACCGACGATCGTATGGCTCCTGACGGAAGTTGCCATTTAGATCCTCTATAATTTGAAATATTTTGGGCAGAGAGGATAGGTGCTGCAAGGGGATGAATAAACAGTTGCTTTTTTTGCCTTTCAAATAAAGCCGGAGACCGTAACTGGATCAACCTGAGATGAAAGACACAAGTGGATTGGAGGTATTCGATTTATTTTTCTTGCAAAGTAAGAGTGTGTGGTAATAATTTTATGCTATTATTGAAATATAACCCATGAAATGAATAACAGATTAGGACAACTAGAGTTATTAATTCTGCAAACTAGCTTACGTAGTAAACAAGAAACAAGTTAAACCTTTCAGCTATTCAGTACATCTAAATGACCACCCTTCCAGAATAATAGACTCTTAATGATACACCCCCCAAACAAGTAAAGAAGGAAAAACCAAAACCAAGAGGAGACACAAGAATCTGACATCAATACTCTAGTCCAAGGAACTTGGCACCAGAATAAAACGTCAAGAGGCCCCTGGCATAAAAAAATTTCTAAAATGTCCATGATCCCCCACAAGTATACTTTTTTTAGATGAAATCCACCCCAAGTATACTCGACAAAATAAACAGAAATAGTGTCAAATTTTTTTTAGCTGCCAATAAAAATGGCAATGGATGTAGTTTAACCTAGTACGGAAAAAGAAAGTGAGAAAAAAAAGACACAATCATAGATAGAATGATGCACCTATCCTTGTCATATTTCCTACTAGCTGCTCTAGTTGGATACAATTTTCTACTGAATAATTTTGGATGAAATCCCAGGATAAATATTCTTCCAAAATACCTCCAATAATGGAATATCACCACTTGAATAGTTTCACGTATAAATCCCTCCCTACTATCTAGTAAAATAAACATCTGGTTTAAATAGCGATTGGTAAATCATGAGAACTTTTTACGACCAAAACTTCTTGCATCTTAGCGTGCCTTGTAAAGTTGGATTTCATGTTTTCCCCCAAACATATACAAGTATCCTATAATTCTATTCTTGGGTTTGTATTTCCCATGGCCATCTAACATTATCAAAAACTTATGTGATGTAGGTTTCTAGGAGGAGGTTTTTGAGTGATAATTTCTTAAGTCGATTTTATGAAGCCTACTGACATCATGTTCGTTGAGTGAGATTATTCTTATCCAGAGAATATTCCAAGCTCATACTCTTCGAGATTGTTAATTATAAAAGAACTATCATAATTTAATACAATCAATGGAAAACAAGATCCTGGAATGAGGAAAGAAACCATCCTGGAGTTGTATCCACATAAAGCTTTGATCCCATTAGGCTAAACTGTAGAGATGCCAAGTTTTGATGTTTCCACTGTGGACCAAGAGGAACCTCACTCGAATATTGGTGCCCATTGCCTTGGGAGCTGAAATTCCAAAAAATGATGGAGCTCTTCAGGTGGTCGTTTATCCGCAATATTCCAAAAAAATATTCCTGTCAAAGTCAATGGTTTATTCTGTTTTATTCTTCTTATTTTGATTGCATATCCTCCCATCCATTCCCTACTCTATTTTCATCTTAAATGAGATTGCTATGTAGTTTTAGTAGTAGTAGTATGTCAAGTTTGACTTCAATAAAACTATTTTTCACCCACTGGTAAAACCTTGAGCCATGAATATGATAATACTACTTTTTACCTCTCCAACGAACCAAAATCCAGTAAATCCTCCCAGAAAGAATAATCGACCCATTAGACCCTAGGTCTATAAATTAATAATTAGCTAAGAAGAAAAAAATGAACAGGTACTAGATGAGCAGCTAAGAAAAGAATAGCAGACTGGTCTAATGAAACTTCACAAGTATCTTAGTAAGCCCTCCCCCAAAGCTCCATAGACAAAGGTTTGTAATCTCTAGTAAAAGGGAAACAAAATATTTCAGAAAAAAAAGAGGCTCGACACTCCTTCAGGAAAAAAGAGTAAAATACTTTGGGATAATGAGGTGAGAGCTATTATGTGGAATGTTTGGCTTGAGCGTAAGGAAGAATTTTTAGGGGAAGGCTAGCTCGTGGGGCTGAGGTGTGGGAAGTTAGTGTTCTAAATGCCTCCATGTGGAGTGCTAAGTGTAAATCTTTTGATAACTATGCTCCCTATATCATTGCTTCCAATTGGAATGCATTTTTGTAATCTTCTTTTGCCTTTTTTGGGCTCTTTCATACATCAATGAAAAGGCTTGTTTCTTATTAAAAAAAAAATATTTCAGCCTCAAAAAGTAAGACACGCTGCTTAAAAAAGAAGGTACAACACTGTTGTATGAATGGAAGTTACAGACAATATTGAAGATTTGGTTTGCGATCTTTATTTTCATTTTTTAAATTATAAGTGCTCAAATTAACTTTTGTGCAACTCAAATAATCTCATGGGACTATGAGATTTGGAATAAAATCTTAGTTAAGCATTTCCCATTACTTGACCATGATCTTAAAAGGATTCGATTTTTCAGTGTTATTCCTGACTGCTACAACCTATGATGGTTGCAAATCAACTTTTGAAACAAATTGATAAGCCAGCCTGTCTTGAATTTCCAAGAAAATGTAGTCTTACTTACATCGCAAATAAAGATTTATAGCATGGGTTAAGAATCCAATTCCAGGAACTCCATTCAACAAAGAAGTAATTGAGATAAAGGACATTGAGATCACATCCTGGCTCTAATTGAGTATGCCGCAACCAATCATGATGAGGGAGATTCTTCCTGTCACTTCCACCTCTCCTCTTGCTAATGGGTACAATATCCTGCAAGAAAAAAGATTTAGTTGAACATACAAGATATTGATTTCTAAAATATATCAAGAGCAAGCATGGTAGAGAACTTTAACAAGACTCCGGGGCAAAATACCTGATTGAAACACACCTCCTTGAGTGCGAAATTACAGAGTGGTATCAAGAAACCTCATTCTGATCCCCGATTTCGAATCGAAACAAAATACGAGGAATATCATTATTCGTTAGTAAGCTAAGAAGCAGATGCAATACATGGAAACAAATGGGAATGAGTATATTGATTTATTCATTTTCTATAAAACTAAAATAAAAAAGAAAACACAACAAAGACACGTTTATTAAATATTTTATTTTTTCACATTTCAATCATTTTCACGCTTAGAAATTTAAAAGGAGTTATGATATTTACATAGTAGAACAAATAGATGAGAAAGAAGGATCAGATATATAACACCTATGCGAAATTATAAAATTCAATTACATATGTCTAATGATAAAAAATATCTACACAGAAGATTGTAAAGAAAATCCAGACCATATATCTTATATCTTATAAGATAACGAAAAATCAAAATCATATATGATTGTCCAATGATATGCCTAAAAACAGGTTTAAATAGTTTTTAATCTAAATTAATTTCTCTTATCTCATGTCATATTTTTATTTTTATTCTACATGTGCCAAAACTATTAAAAAAAAAATAATAATAAAAAAAAAAAATCTAACACTCTAGTTTAAATGTTCAACAAGTGTTAGTGTGTTGAAGTATGTACTAATGAACATACTACCTAAACTTAACAATCCATGATTTGTTGGTATAAAGGAAGTCCAAAGTCAAATCATTAGTGCTTACAAGTTTTAGATCTATGGATTAGGCTGCTAATGTGGAACAGTAAAAACTGAATTCTTGTATATGATTGAGAAATAAATTATACTCAAATATCAAGGACAAGGATGGTGTCAAAAACCTTGTCATTGTAGTAAATCCGCTCAGAAGCCATTCCATAATGTCCAATGGTGTGGGTGTCCAAAAACCTTTCATCTCCTGTCTCCTTTAATCTTTTCGTAATTCGGATGTTTGAAGGGTCGACACATCTTCTGCTTCATATATATATTACATCTTTTCCTCCCATCTTTAAGCCAACAACAATGTGGGTGCCAAAGGTCTCAATAAACCTAAAACAAAAAAGTCGAAAATGTGAACACTATTTTTCAATCTCAATTAAAGTGAAGAAGAAGAATATATTTTTCTACATCAGTGGTTCTAGCCAGTGACCATAACATTTATTATGGTAAATCATGCATGCTAGATATCATTTCAACACTCATTTCAAGGATATTCCAAACTTTTTTTTCCCAAATTTCATAGAGCTACGACTTAAAGGTGAAAATAATATATGCAAAGTTTCAAACACACACACAAACATAAAGCCTCAACAATCACTTGAGCTTAGCATACAAAGCGGCTAAGAGGGCATTGCCCTTTTTTCATTAAAATTCAGAAATGGCATATAAAATACAACTTGCTAGTGCAAAGACCCCAAATTGAAGGCACTGCCTTTCCGACAAGATCACGAGTACCATCCGTGATTTTTCTAAAGCAATCGTGGTACAATGTGATGAAGACCCCATCAAAAGCTAGATTCTTTGTATTGGATGCGTCTTTTCTCCAAACTCCAAAAAACTCAAACATTGAGTTGAAGTGACCTGAAGGAATTTTACCAGCAAAGTCATCTCCTGATTGAACTGCTCTCGACATCCGCATTTTTATGCTAGGTGATTAGAAGACACCAGAAAACCACACAATCACAGAAAAGTATAGTTACCCGAATTAAAACTACATTTAATAATCCTTTAGGATGGTGAGACAGGAATGTAAAAGAGAGAATAATATGGGAACTAAGAAGTCAATTCTTGGCATACCGAATGGATTGATGCATTGCTCAAAGAAATGAGAATAAAAATGCACAGGCAAAATGACAATGTAATATCAAATTTTCATCATGTAGGTTCGAACCTGGAAGTAATATGACAAGAAACTCCGGAAATATTCTAAATTAGTTTGAACAACCTAGGAACCAGAATACAAAGAACAATGACATTTTTATGAGTTTATAGTCTCTTCAATGCTTAATGATCGAATACTTTAAACTTGATTCTCCAGGATAGAGAATAATTCAAGTATGTATTTTATCTTATGTTTCCCCCTCAGGGATTACCGGGTTACAAGAATATATGCAACTTACATATTTCCTCAAATTGAAAAGGCTGCACATGCATAAAGCTATATGTCACAAGAGTTATTACTTTTCTTCCTTGATTATTTCCCTAAACCAACCATCTACATATCAACAGAGTTGAAAGGCTAGACCAATTTAACCAACGAGTAATGATGCACACACACCGCTGCGGCCTAACCATTCCAGGATATTTCACATAGAAAAAATGGTCCGGTTAGTTAATATAACCTTCCCCTTTTCGGTGAAAGAGGATTGACTACCATCTCCAAAGTTTGCCGATATGAGATGTTCAGAACCCATGATTTACCAAAAGTCTCAATAAACCGTCGCCAAATGAGAGACAAAGATTTACAAGCCCACATAATATGGTTGTAGTCTAAGGAAAGAAGGAAAGAGGTGAGTTAAGGTATGAACACTCAGAGCCGGTTAATGAGTTATCGATGGATCAAACAATTACTTAACATATGACCAAGGGAGCAAATATGAGGGATTAGACAGTACAATGGAGATTGTTTTCATTTTATAATTTAAATTATTTCCACTGATGGAGCAACAGTGTGATGCATGAATCGCATTCTCCAGCAGAGTGGAATCTCTCCCTAAGCCGAAAAGAAAATTATGTTCATTTTCGCTGGTATTCATTACTACGTTCTTAATTGCAAGGAGAACCCAATGCCATACTAATTAGTGGGAGGCAAATTTCCAGGAGAGTGTGAGGACTAAATAGTAGGAGCCTTGGGATTAGGAACCTTGTTAATGGGAATTCGGCCTTTAGTGTAAGTGGTTATGGTGTTTTTCCTTTCGAATTAGAGTCATAGTGGCACCTGGAGCCCAATAGAAAAAAATGAAGAAATAGTGATGATCACATCTAATGTCAAGTATCTAAAATCTAATATAATAGTCTGAACTCTGAATGTGATGCTCAGAAATGGGTCACTGCCTCACAATGTATAAATTTCATCAAATCCATAAAATACCTCTTTCTGTTCCAAACAATGTGAATACCAAAAAGCTCCATATATTTTGGCTCCGATTGAATGCGATGCCTTGCGAGGGAAATAGCCAAGGGATTTGATGGTTTTGTTAACTCGATTGTATAATATGGAAGGTCAAGTTCAGCCACACCGTGAAGTTGAAACAAAATAACTTCACGTATAATGAAAAGAAACCAAAATAAATGCAAATTTTCCATCACAAAACAATAAGAAAGAATGAATGTAAAGCTAATTAGAAATGAACTTGAGTAAAGAACAAAGGACAAATCACTATAATAGAAGGGTGGGTACAATACATACATCAAAGGATAAATCACTATAATAGATAGGTACATACATCAAAGGATAAAACAAAGCAAAATCCTCACTTTTTTTACAAAAAAAGGAAGTTCAATTGAACAAGAGGTGTGAACAGAGAACCAAAGCAGGAAAATAGATAACAAGTAAATGAAAACAAACAACAATAAATAAAACCCTAGAAAACAGTGAGATAAAAACAAACAGATGGGAACGTATGAAAAAGCAGTGATAGAAAGAAAGAAGAAGCAGAAAAACAAAATATCTCTTCATTAGACGATATTAGTAACCACCGGCTCCAAGAATAAATCAATGTTGAAGCCTTCTAAGAGATGATGAGAGTGAAAGCGAGAGAGATGAGAGCAGGAGATGGAGTTTTCTTCTTGAAGAGAGAATAGATCGGGTGAGAATAAGAAGAGAAGAGGCTTATCTTTTTTTTTTTTAGAAAGAGTTTGCTCTCAGGCACAACTTTCAAGGAAAACCCCCTAGCACCCTCCAGGTGTCTTTCACACTGGTGGAGGCCTCTCCCTTCCACCTCCTCCCCGTCTCCTACGGTGGAGTTTCCCTACCCCAACCCTCTAACTTTCCTAACAACTTTCTCTTCTTCCCCCATCTCATTCTCCATTTATTCCATGTCTTTTAGTTTGTAGTCTTGTAGTTTTGACCAGCCATCATGGCGTTTTCTATAGAAAGTAAATGTAGAATAGAGCATAAGGTTTTCTTCCTTGGACCCGACAAACGAGAAAAGGGGCAAGGCTCTTCTAAGAGAGAAGAATCGGGACAATTGGTATGCCCTTTCCCTAGAGCCACGGATGGTGGTTTGGGTTAGAGATGTTATAGATATCTTGCTACATAGACCTAATAATCAAAAGTTCTTCATGAGAAGAGAATGCGAAAATGGTACGTGTTGGGTACAAAAGGTGATAAATCGAAGAGGTATGTTTGCTTGATGTTACTAGAGTGGGTGCTAATGGAGAAAAATCTAACATCTCCATTCCCTGGGTATTGAAAAAGAGGGTGGAAGGACTTTGTTAAGCCGGTAGATGGCAAGTTTGAAGTTCCTAATGTGGTGGTTCAAAAACCCAAAAACCCAGCCTTTGTTAGAAGTTCAAAAACTTTTTGCGGATCTTGTTAAAAAGAATGCTTATGGTGAGGCTAATCCGGGAAGTAAGAAGGGGGTTCGAAGATAGATGATGAGGAAGTTATGACAACCTTAAACCTTGATACCACTCTTGTTGTAACGAGAAGATGCTTTCATGATGATTAGGGGATAATCATCAAGAGCATTAAGAAGTGCACAGGGGTTGAACATTTTGAATTAAACCCTTTTCACCCTGATAAAGCCATCCTAAGTCGTCCAAATGGAGTTATTGCAAGGAATCTTTGTAATAAGCATTGCTGGTGTACTTTTGAGGGTATTACTCTGAAGTTTAGCTTCTGGGATTCTGCCAAGCATGGTAGATTGGAACTTCTTCCTTCTTATGGTGGATGGATCAAGGTTCGGAATATTCCCCTCATTTATTAGGGGACAGATGTTTTTAAAGTCATTGGTGATGCTTGTGGAGGGTATATTAAATGTTCTAAAAATACCCTCAGTAGAATTGGTTGTTTTGAAGCTGTTATTTTAGTCCAAGGAAATTCTTTTGGCTTCATTCCTCCTGAGATTGAAGTTAAGAACCTTTCTGGAGCTCTTTTTCTGGCAAATGTGGTTGCTTCTCATGATTGGAAGCTTTTGGAGAGGAGGTCGCCGGCGTTTCATAGTGCTAAGGGAGCCGGAGGAGCTAAAAGGGGAGGTCCATACCCAATGGACATTGTGAGGGACCAGTGGAAGGATAGTGGTCTAAGGGCCCCTTGTGATCTTTTAACCAACCAGGTTCCTCAACAAGTACTTCCTATTCCCCAAAACTGTCAAAAAGTCATGCTTGATGCGATCCAAAGCCCAAGGTCGGCGCTTCAAGACAATCGCCATGGCAAAACGCTTTTGGCGACTTTTTCTTGGGAAAGGAAAGTACTTTTGAGGAAGGAACTACTAGTAAAGGTGACAAGATTGCTCCTTGTGATGTGATGCATGAACAGGACCTAGTGGACCCCATCTATTATCTCAACAAATCGAGGAAGAGTTGTTGGTCGGACATGGTTCAAAGGACAAGGTGGGCCATAAGCCTCAACCTAAAAAGAAAGAAAAAAAGTGGAGGGAAGTTGTCGGGGGGAGTTTGACACATCGAAGAAGGGGACTGATTTTAAATATGTGCAGAGAACCTCCAAAAAGAAAGCCCAAAATTCAACCCTTCTAAAACGAAAAGTTGAGGGAATAAATCACACCACCGACCTTTTGCGGATGCAGGCTTTAGATTCGACCCTGATTTTTACCTATCAAGCCCTCGTGAGATGTCCCAAGAAGAATCCCCTTCTCATAAATTAAAAGAAAATATCCCTATTGAAGAGATTCCTGTTTCTTTTTTTCAAATCCATCAAGGAGAGGAAGGCATTCTAGCTCACTCTAGCTTGGAGTTAGCAATTGTTCCTGAAACACAAGAAGCTGCCAGTGAACTTTGACACTGTACCGCCTTAGAAGATCTGTTGGAAGAAGCGATGGCTGGTAATTACATTATTTTCAAAGATTGTTGGGGTGAAAAAAGGATGAAGATGGATGATTGGCTCGGATTACCGAAGCCACCCTTGTCCCTATGAGGAAGAAGAAGTCTAAAGCTCATGGTGGTAGTCGGTCATAGTTTTTGAAGCGGATGACTTTGTGGATGAGGAGTGTGCGGTGGGCGATAAGGAAGAGGGAACCTTTGTTGAGTTCTTTGATAATTGGGGAGTTAGAAGATTGAAGCTTGCAGATTGGCTTAGGAGATCTAGATCCATGATTGCTCCTATTAAGAAGAGTTGTTCCAAATCTGATCTTAAAACTCCATCCAAAGATAACAAAGGAAAAAGAGAATTAGAAGGGCTTAAAAGTTCTGTCAACTATGAGAGGCCTAGGGTTAATACTCTGTCTCTCCAAAGGGTTCAAATTGTTGTTTCTGGAATGTCAGAGGCTTAGGGGATGCGACTAAAAGAATCCTTGTTAGAGACCTTATACGTAGCAACGATCCTGATTTCGTCATTCTCCAAGAAACTAAGTTAGCCTGTATTGATAGAAGAATGGTCAAATCCATTTGGAGTAGCAGGTTTGTGGGTTGGGTGGCTCTTAATGCTGTGGGTTCTTGTGGGGGAATCCTTGTGATGTGGTCTGATCCAGAGTTCTCTATAGTTGAAGCCCATGAGGGGAGTTTTTCTCTCACCGTCGAGTTGGTCTTCCTGATAATTCTTTTTTCTGGTTGACAGGCATCTACGGTCCTAATCATAAGAGAGATAGAGAGGATTTTTGGTTGGAGTTAGCTGCCTTGGGTGGCCTTTGTTTGGGTGGTTGGTCGCTCGTGGGTGATTTTAATGTCACTAGATGGATTTACAAAAAGTCTACAAAAGGACGCCGAACCAGAAGCATGAGGGATTTTAATAATATCATTGAAGAGCTTCAGTTGGAAGACTTTCCTATGAGAAATGGTAGATACACATGGTCTGACTTTAGAGGTAATCCTGTGCATACCCGTATTGATAGATTTCTTGCTTCCTATGAGTGGTCTAGGCGTTTCAAGGATGCTAGATTGGAGAGGCTGTCGAGGATTACTTCGGACCACTTTCCCTTATTGCTTCAAACAGGGGACTTTAATTGGGGTCCGTGCCCTTTTAGATTTGAAAATATGTGGTTAGACCACAAGTTGTTCAAAGTGCAAATGGAAAATTGGTGGCCTACCTTCAACAACACTAACCAGTGGCCGGGGCCGTCTCTTATGTGTAAGTTGAAAATGCTCAAAACCAAGCTCAAGGCTTGGAATAAAGAGGTGTTTGGCAATATTTTCTTCCAGAAATCCAAGTTGCAAAATGCTATTGACAATCTTGATAAGTTGGATGATGCAGGCTCTTTGAATCATGATCAAAGAGAGGAAAGATCTAACCTTAGAAGGTCATTGTTGGACTTGACTATGAAGGAAAATGTGTATTGGCAACAGAGGAGTAAAAGTATTTGGCTTCATGGAGGTGATGAAAATTCTAAAGTTTTCCATCGTATTGTTAAAGGGAGGAGGAAAAAGAATTTTATTAACCAAGTCCTAAATAGATCCGGGGAGCTCCTCTTGCATGAAAATCAGGTGGAGCAGGAATTCTTAGACTATTTTTCGATCTTGTTTACAAAGAAAAGTGGCATGAGGTTCTCATGGGAGGATATTGATTGGGCACCTATTGCATAGTGGAGAATGAGAGCTTGGTCATCCCTTTCACCGAAGAGGAAGTGTTACAAGCCATCAATAACCTTGGTGCCAATAAAGCTCCGGGTCCTGATGGGTTTACGGTGGAGTTCTTGAAAAACACTTGGAACATCATCAAAGGTGACATCATGAAGGTGTTCCATGAGTTTTTTGAGAATGGGATTGTCAATGCTTGTGTTAATGAGACCTACATCACACTTATTCCGAAGAAGGTTGATGCTTCTACCGTTAAAGACTTTCGTCCTATTAGTCTTACTACTTGCTTGTATAAAATACTTGCAAAGGTCTTAGCCGATAGACTTAAGGTTGTGCTCCCCAATACTATCTCTATTTTTCAAAATGCTTTTATTGGAGGGAGACAAATTATTGACTCTATCCTTGTTGCTAATGAGATGGTGGAAGATTGTAGGAGGAAAAAGGAAAAAGGTGTGGTTATCAAGCTTGATCTTGAGAAGGCCTATGACAGTGTGGATTGGTGGTTTCTCCTTGACGTTTTTAGAAAGAAAGGTTTTAATCCACAGTGGTGCAAGTGGATGGAAGGTTGCATCAAAAGTGCTAATTTCTCTATACTCATTAATGGAAAAGCCAAAGGGAGGATTAAAGCTACAAGAGGCATTAGACAAGGAGATCCCCTCTCTCCTTTTCTTTTTCTTCTTGTAGCTCATGGCTTTAGTAGGCTACTCATTAGAAACCAGCAGTGTAGTTTGATCAAGGGTTTCAATCTTGGCAACATTGAGGTGTCTCATTTGCAATTTGCTGATGATACCCTTCTTTTTTCCAAGTTTGACATTGTCCTCTTAGCCAATCTTGCCTCCACTGTGAAAACCTTTGAAAAAGGATCAGGTTTGCTTATAAATTGCCAAAAATCCGCGGTGGTGGGCATTAATTTGTATGAGGAGGAACTTTAGTCAGTGGCCAACATCTTCAATTATGAAGCTAGCTGCCTCCCCTTGGTTTACCCTTGGGGGGAAATCCTTCTTCTAAGCAGTTTTGGGACCCGATGATAGACAAGATTGAGAAGAGAATCTCCAAGTGGAAGCATGTTTTCCTTTCGAGAGGAGGGAGGCTTACACTACTTCACTAGGTTTTGAGTTGTTTGCCAACCTATTATCTCTCTGTTTTAAGGCTCCGGCGCATGTCACTAAAAGTATTGATAAGATCCTTCGTACCTTCTTTTGGAAAGGAGCTGATGGAGTAGTGGGCGAGCACCTTGTTAAATGGGATATTATCCCCCCCCCTTTACCAATGGTGGCTTGGGTTTTGGTGGGCTCGGTAAAAAGAATGATGCTCTTCTTTTAAAGTGGCTGTGGCGTTTTCCTCTTGAAAAACATTTATTGTGGCATAAGCAGTGTTTTAAAAGGCGCAAGGCGCACAAAAGCGATGAGGTCTCCCGGGGGCTTAAGCGCGAGGCGCAAAAAAAGCGAGGGCTTTTTTTTTAAGGCGCACTATATAATAATATTAGTTTATATATATTTAGAAGAACAAAAGTTACCTTCATTTCACCAAAAATAAAAAATAACATTGTTTAAAGTTAATTAATGTTATTTTAATTAACTTTAAACAATAAGTTATTCTATAACATTAATGAAAAGAAAAAAATAAAAAAAAAAAATGATGAAAAGACGAGTCCCGAGAAAAAGGATTGAAAAGACATAAGAGGACTGAGAAGTCAAGAAAATGTCATAAAAATCTGGAAAATGACTGAAAAGTAGAGTACATGACCAAAAAGTTTAATTTTTTTGACTGAAAAGTCTGAACCGATTGAAAAGTAGAGTACATGACTGAAAAGTTTAATTTTTTTGACTTAAACGTCCTGAAAACCGATCAAAAGTAGAGTACATGACTGAAAAGTTTAATTTTTTTGATCAAACGTCTGGCCCGATCAAAAGTAGAGTACATGACTGAAAGTTTAATTTTTTTTGACCGAAAGTCCAAAACTGATCAAAAGTCAAGAAACACAAAAAACGAGATAGGCGCGCGCCTCGAGGCGCTGGAAAAGTGTGCGCCTCAGTCCGGAGGCGCGCGCTTTTCAATAACGCCTCGCCTCACTCGAGGCGAGGCGCAATCATAGAGCCTCTCGCCTAGGCGTGCCTAGGCGAGGGCTTTTTTCGCTTTTTAAAACACTGGGCATAAGATCATTGTTAGTATACATGGCATTGAAGACTTGGGGTAGTGTTCTAAGTTGAAATCAAACTGCAACAACAAAAGCCCTTGGAAACTTATTCTTAGACTCAAACCCCTTATTGATAATAATTGTAATTTTTTGTTGGGAAATGGCAGGAGCATTCTCTTTTGGGATCACATTTGGCTGGGCGAGGAACCCCTCAAATCTAGTTTCCCTAACTTGTTCCTTCTTGCCAAAAACAAGAATAGCCTCGTTAATCAAGTTTGGAAGGAGGAGGTGAATGACTGGGTTCTTGATTTCGAAGAAACTTCAAGGATCGGGAGGTGATAGAGTGGATTAACTTGATTAATTTATTGGGGAATCTTTGTGTTAATGTTAGGGAGGATACAAGGGTTTGGAAGGTTAACGTAAGTGAGGGATTTTCTTGCAAATCTGTTTTGAAGCTTCTATGGAACAATACCGAACAGAGTTAGATTTTGATTACTCACCGATTTGGAATGGTAAATATCCTAAGAAAATTAAAGTTTTTCTTTGGATTGTTGTTAATGGTGGTCTCAATTCAAAACCAAAAACTTCAAGCTAGAAAGCCGTGGATTAGTCTACAACCTAATTGGTGTTGCTTATGTTTGAAGAATTCGGAAACTACTTATCATCTGCTCTTTGATTGCAGCCTTTTCTCAACACATTTGGTCCTCCCTGTTTAGCACTTTCAATATGTGTTGGGTCAGTCACATTGACATTAGGACTAATGTCCTAGCCCTTTTGGGAGGTTGCAATCTCCCGGATAAAAGTAAAGTTTTATGGAAAAACGCGGTGAGATCAATCTTATGGAATATATGGCTTGAGAGGAATAGGAGAATTTTTGTGGATTCTTGTAAATCTTGGGACGTGATTTGGGATTATAGTGTTCTCAATGCCTCTCTTTGGAGTGCAAATTGTAATTTTTTTTGTAACTATTCCCCCTCCACTATAGCTTCTAATTGGTTGGCTTTTTTGTAAGTTCTTTTGGCCTTTTTTGTGGCTCTTTCATACATCAATGAAAAGCTTCGTTTATTATCAAAAAAAAAAAAAAGAGAAGAGAAGAGGCTTCTCTAGGGGTTTTCTTTCGAAGAGAGAAAAGATCGTGTGAGAATGGACGAAGACAGACAAAAAAAAAATCCGCTAATTTGTTACTTTTTTGACCCAAATGTCATCTAATGTCATTTTTCTTGTAGTGATGGTGTTTAACATTTGAATGTTTACCTAATTAAAAGTCACGGATGTTTCATTAATTTTTTTTTTCTTTTGTTTAGATTTAGAAATTACATCAAAAAATCAACCAAGGAAATGTCCATTAATTGGAATAAATATGTTCATTTAGCAAAAGCGTATACAAGAAATCCGACGGTAAGGTGTCAAGAAAAACACATTCGAAAGACGTATTAATTAAGCTCTTTTTATTAGTTCACTCTAATTTAATTAGTATTCAAATTACAGAAATATCAATGAAAAACTTAATGTTAGGATGAAGATGTGAAATTGAGGTTTATATTTGGAGAAATAAGAATCAAAAATGTTAAGAGTAGAAATTAAAAGAAAGCATAAACTAGTTCAACAAGTTGAAAACTAATCCAATCAAGTGATACACTTGTCATAAAGTCACTCTTCATCAGTCACCTTCTTCTTCGATGTAATCTCATGAATTGTTGGTAGCTCCTTTATCATCTTATAAAGAACTCGCTGCGTATTAAAAAAAAATGAAACTCAAGCTTACTTGGTTTTTAATTTTAAATGGCAGATACAAAAGATATACATACCTATTGGCTTTGGTAAAATGGCCATTAAAACCATAAAGGGCGCCAGGAAAGTAGCCATGCATCACATCGTCCGGCCACAATGGATAACCAATCTTCATTGTCTTTGTCTTTCTCTTTCGGAAGGATAACTCCTGCTGCCGCTTCTATGCCAAATGGAGCCACCTTCCAGTTCCGTCATAAAGTACATGAAGGCAAATATCGGAATCGAATTTGAATACGATTGGAATTGGATGTCCGATTGTAGTTTATGGATATCGATTGTCAATGCGTTTATCAAAATTGTTCTACGTAATTGATAGATTCTGAACTGCCCTTCAACCGAGGGCACGATTTTGGGTCCTATTACATAAACACCACCTGGTCTCGTATTGATTTTGGATTTGAGTTTCTTTCTGGTTCCGCTTCCTAATCAAATTCCGATTCCGATTCCGATTCCGATTCCAATTACAAATCACAGGAATTGAATTTTCAAATGGAAAAAGAAAGAAAGCAAGCAAGGAAGGAATTACTCACCCTTGGTCAATTCATCGATTCTCTGTTCATCATTCGCTTCGAGATTGCAGATCGCAGTTTCTAGGGTTTCGTTCAAAGCCATGGCTTGGAGATCGGGGACGGCGAGAGATTAAGGGGAAAAAGAAGAGAGAGAGAGAGAATGAATTGTGTTGCGGTCTCGACAGAAAACTCTAAGCTATATTTATAACAACCGGTTTAGGAGTTGGGAGTTGGGAGTTGGTGACCCCTTCTAATTTCAATTAATATTTAATCTAATTATATTTATATTAATTTTTATTGGAAATCTCTATTTTCTATTTCTCTCTATCTCTATCTCTAATATATTAAAATGAGAGATTTTAATTAGCGGTTTAGGAGTTGGGAGTCGGTGGATGTCTATTTTGTTATTTCCCCTTTTACCCCTTTCTAATTTCAATTAATATCTAATCTAATTATATTTTTTAATCTCTATCTCTAGTATATTAAAATCAGGGCTGATTTAGGCACTGTACAAGTGGTGCAATAGAACAAGGCCCCCGAACTTTGGGGATCGCAAATCTAGAATGAAAATAAATATATTAATAATAATAAGAGATTAATGACAAATAATTTAAAATTTTCCTAAAAAGTCTAGGTTGTTATCCATGCATTTGTCCAAAACTACTTAGGTGTTATTTATATTTTACCATTTTTTTTAGATGTTATATCTAATTGAGAAAGGAGATGCTCAAACCTTTGATCTTATGGGAGAGAGCTTTTATACTCAACCAATTGAACTATATATACTCAAGTTGACGACATACAAAGTAGAGAGATGTAAAACAACACAATTTTTCCTAATCCAAATATTGATTTTCTTCTTTTGTGTTTTTTTATACAAAGTATTGAGGTGGGACGTTCGCTGTCACTTGTATACTCTGTGATATTTCTGTGCTCTTTTTTAATTCGTTTTTGTTATTTTTAATGAATTTGTTGGTTTTTATTACTATTTAACTCAATTCAATAATTTAAGTTCTGACATTTCAGTAATTACTATGTAAAAATATGTTATTTCAGTAATTGCCTCTTTTACCTATTTAAAACTTATCATATATCTATTTTATAACTTAAATTTAGAGAGTGTAAATCATGATTTTTTTTACAAATTTTCATTTATTATATTGTATATTTTATAATCAATATGAATTGAATGCTGTTAAATTATCTTGGTAAAATTGTTCCCCTTGGTTTGATGTTTAGCATATTATATATCATTGATCAGTAATTGAAATAATTTTTTAGTTACTATTATGAAAAATTATGTCAAATGCAAGTATTTTTAACCTTAATTTATATGGTGCTATTCATTTTAATGAGTAAAAAATATACTATTTCAAATAAAAAGGCATTTTTGTAAATGAAAGGGCACTTTTAAAACTAAAAAAAAAAATGTTTGTGGTTTTCAATAGGCATTTTAAAGGTTGTTCTTATGTGGTAAGGAAGGTGTAGAGAGAACTCTCTCTTTTTCTTTTCTTTATTTTTTTCAACTATGGAAGATGATGTTATCAAAATTATGGAAAAATTTCATCTCAATGAATAAAATTGTTATCTTGTTATTATCTCGGATGATTTCAAAGAAGAAGATCCTGAATTTTATAAATGGTGTTTGATCGGAGAAATGATAACTTTGAAAAGATACAACAAGAATGCCTTAAAGAAAACAATGCAACTTGCTTGGAATTGGTAAAGTTATCAGGAGTGAAAGTGATTTACTTTCTGATGAAGTTTCTATAAGATGAAACATTTGAACTTGTTCACACAGAAATTTCTATAGAAAGAAATATAATGCAGAATAAATATAGTTTGAATTTGAATGTTACGAATGTTACAATCTCTAATGGAAATAATCCCTCTGATTCTTTCTCACAAGTATGAACTCTGATGCGAGGGCCATCGGCATATTTCTTGGATCAAAGTGTTGATGTTGAAACTTTAGTTTTTAAAGCAATCTTCAGGAAGTCTTTGAAAAGTCTACGATCTTCTGAATAGTCTTCAAAGTCTTTTGAGTCTACGGTCTTCAAAGCCTTATAATTCTTCAAGTCTTTGAATTCTCCTTTTTCCTTTTTTTAAATGAAAGAATGAACCCTCTATTTATACAGTTTTCGGTGGACTTTTAGTGGATATGGGCTTCATTTGATTTGGGCCCATTTGCCACGTGGCATATTTTCATTGAACCAATTTATGTCATCCAATGGTGATGAAAAGACATGTGACATCATTTGATTTGCCGATTTTGATGTCTTTTAATTTAATTTAAAGACATTTGTCAATTTTTTATTGGTCTTACTTAATGACATGTAATTTTATCATTACTTTGAATTATTACATGGCGATTTGTAATTTGTCGAATTTTCTCCTTCTACAAATGCCCCCTTTTCAAGATTTATGCATGAGTTTGGTCGTGAATGAATCTTGAAAAATACAAGCCCTTGATATGTAAAATCTCGAGTTTTGATATTGAGGGGTATATGGGTAATTTTACATATTTTTGGAAATTCATGATATTTGCACTTTAAATATTCCGATGAAGTCGTCTCGTCGTTATGATCCCAACGCAACTTACAGATTTAAAATCGGATCCTGGAATAAGAAGTTACGATAGATTTATTTTATATATATAAAATCTGAATCATGCAGATAATTTTTTTTTTTAAATTTATTTATTTAATCAAATTATTACTATCATCATAATCTAATCTTTCAATCTAAGAACAAATATATTTGGAGATATTTGGAATAGGAGATATCTCTTAATCAATCACCAATTCTTTTCTCTTTCTATATAAAGAGCCTTAAACCTCCCACATTCTTCCTTTACAAATTCTTTCTTCTCTTTGAATTTTCTTTTTAAAAAAAAAAATTGGTGATTTTTTTTTTTGAACGAATTTCCGGCAAGATTTTGCGAATATCCGGTGAGTTTTCCGGTCAAAAGTTTCAGTTTCCGACGAATTTCCGGCAAGATTTGGCAAATTTTCGATGAGTTTTCCGGTAGATATTCACTTCAAAAATCCCTGCCCAGATTTTCTCTACTTGGCTGCCTAGAAGAAGAAAAGTTGCCTAGAAACCCACTTTGTGCAAGCCCAAGGCTCAAAATCAGCCCAAATAATTTGTTGACATCATCACCTAGGTTGGATTGCTGGTTTAGTTCGATGGTCTGGTTCATCAGGTTTTTTTTTTAGAATTCTGAACGTTGCCTAGACTTTTTTTTTTAAATTTTCTTTATTTCTTTCTTTCTTTCTTTTTTTTTAAATTTATTTATTTATTATTATTATTTCTATTCTAAAGCGGCGGTCCTCTTTCTACCAATGCGGTGTTCAACATAAACTTTTCTACCCCGTCTCCATGCGGTGGTCAATTTTTCTACCCCGTCTCCATGCAGTGGTTAACTTTTCTACCCCGTCTCCATGCGGTGGCCAATTTTTCTACCCCGCCTCCATGCGATGGTCAGCCCCGTCTCCATGCGGTGGTCAATTTTTTTTTTGTTACCCCGTCCCCATGCGATGGTTAACTTTTCTACTCCGTCTCCATGCGGTGGCCATTTTTTTACCCCGTCTCCATGAATTTTTTTTGGCCCCGTCTCCATGCGGTGGTCAACTTTATTTACCCGTCATAATTTTCATCTTCTATTTTTTTAGGAATTATGGTATACATTAAAGAACATATCAACTTTGGAAAGAAATATCTATTGATTTTGAAGGATAAAGATCAAGCTATTAAAGATGGAGTCAAGATAATAGTGGGTGAACCAAAACATGGTTGTTTCTCGGAGACATGGCCGCCTTTAGATAATTTAAGATTTTTGTCTGAATGGTTCATAAAGAAGCCTTTAGATCGAGATGTTTCTTCGACAGTATGGGTTTTACAGTCTTCGATACACAGCAAACGCTCTAATGAACATCCAGAATTAACTTTAGGGCAGCGAATAATTACTGGCGATGTTTGTTGGGGCTCCACACTAAGGATGCGCGGAGAATTCAGTTACTTTTCGCTTTATTTGGAATGGTTGGAAACAGTGGTTGCTCGAAGTGAAGTGATTCTTATCAAAGTTCGTTTGTTTGATGCCGTGATTGCTTCCCTTTATTCATATGATAGCAACGGTGATGTTATTCGAGGCTTTTGTGAAGTCTGGTGCCCAGCGACGAACACGCTTCACACTTCTGTTGGAGAATTATCCATCTCTCTATGGGATTAATGGCGTTTTGGAGGTCTTTCTATAAAAGGAAGGTTTTATGAAGAGGTTGTTCCTTGTTGCAAAGAATTGACATACACTTATACTCAAGGGGGGCATATTTTCAAAATTTGTCAGTACCTTTTCGCTGCTTATTACCACAACGCAGTTACAGAAAAAGATTCTTCTAAAGTTTCTATTACGTCGTGGATCTCTTTCTGGTTCAAAGGTAAGTCGAAATATGGGAAACCTCCTCCCGAAGGGCAAAGAAGAACACACGTCCTCAATCTACACATAATCCAGACGGTTCGCCTATCCAATGTGGTGCTTGGTCAAGTGAGGAGGAAGACATATTTTATGGTCTTGGTGTCCAAAAAGAACTCAAAGAAAAGACTTATTTGGTTGCTTTTCTTTCCTGTTGGTTATGTGTGTTTGTCTTTCCTGTTGAAGATATTACTCTCATTCGGCCAGATGTGTTCAAGTCTGTTTGCTTTATGGCCGATGGTTACAAATTTAGTCTTTCTGTCTCGGTTTTGGCGAATATTTACTACGGGTTGGGAAAAATTTCTACTGCTTCTCATTCAACAGGTCGTTCTGAGGCTTGTTTTCAGGCACATTATGTTTATAGCTGGTTGGCACATTATTTCAATAATTATAGAATCTTATAGCCCTTGTCGGTTTAGTCGACAATTTGGATTTTATCAAGATATACCTGGTGATTTAAAGGGAAATATGCCCCCTATTAACTTAGATAATGCTTTGTATTTTTGGAGAATTTGTACACAGCTTAAAACATCATCTTGCGTATACTTCCCAGTGTGGAGTTTGAATCCGCACAATCAAGTGACTCAGCATTATAAAGATTGGTGGGCACATAAACATGGGAGTTATCTTGAAGATAATGTGCAATACTTGGCGGCAAAGACTCTTCTTCCTCAGCCAAATCCTAAATGATTGAAGAATGATCATGGGATAGAGAATCGTGGTAAAAAGCTTAAACTATTGCAAACTCCAGCTTGCAGAGAAGATAGCGAAAGTCGTAGTAGTAATGGAGATCAACACTGGAAAAGACTTAAGAAACCGCAAAGGCTATCTTTTTCGGATGAAGATTTTTTTGATGGTGTTAAAAGTTCTTCAAACTTCGAAGATCACGTTGATAATTTGGTATATTTTTTTTACTTCTTTCCTTTTATCACAAGCTACTCATATACTTATCAATTTTCTCTATTCTTTTCTTCTATTATTTTTTTTAGCCTCCTTGTGATGACTTTGTTTAAGAAGGACAACAACACAGCGAATCTTGCATGGGTCCTAATGCTTTCAATTTTTTAGTTCCCAGAGCATAAAATTCTAAGGTCTTGGAGAATGACGAAGTTGAAATTCTTGATAAACCTTCTGTTGAGATTATTGCCAATGAAGAGAAAAAGAAGGAGAGAGAAGTTCGAACTGTTCCTGGTGAAGTTTCTCATTAATGTGCAGATGATATAATTTCTGGTTTCAGACGTCAAGTTGTTTCAGCGATGTGGGAGAGTATTCAACAAAAATTAATTCGTACTTCTTTTGATAAAGTTCTATCTCTTGAGGATGAAGCACACAAAATGCTTCATGCTATTGCAGAGAACAATGTGATCAATTCAGTGCCACTTCAGAATATTGTGAATGAGTATTTCTAGAAAGTTAAACAATATAATGAGGGTCAATCATCATTATCTTTACGATTGACGTCAGCGGCTCAGGGTTGTCAAATAACAAATCTCAAGGTTCGTTTGGAGGAAGCGTAATCTTTTGAGACTAATCTATTGGCGGGGCAGGATGTACTTCAGGAACGTGCAATGAAAGGACTTTCAATGATCAAAGAACTAGAGATAGAAATAGAGAATATAAAGGTTGAGAATAAAGAAGTCGAAAAGTTGGTGCTTGCGAATGAAGAGAAGTTAAAGAATCAGCGTGCTGAGACTTCTAAAATCTGTGATGAACTCAATATCATTGAAAGCGCTCCTACAATGACGGATGTTGATGTTAGGAATTCATAAATATTTTGTCAGCTATTAGATGAAGCTTGTCTAGAGTTGAAAGATTACAAATTATTTCATTTATTTTTTTTTTAATTTTTTTTTTTTGTTCTTTTAGGAATAGATAACATATATTGTCTTATGTCCCATTTTTTTTTATCAATGAAATTTATTTCCTTTTATTTTTCTATTACTACTTTCAACTGGATGAACTTGAAATTTCTTCTGAATTATTGAACTGAAACCAAACCACGATAAATATTTTTTTTAATAATTAACTGAACTTAAAGTTTCCTTTAAGCTGCTTACGTACCCTTTATATGAATAGGGATCAAGTCAAACGTAGTTCAAGTACAAATGAATTTTTTTGTTTAACTGAACTTAAAGTTTCCTTTAAGCTGCCTACGTACCCTTTATATGAATAGGGATCAAGTCAAACGTAGTTCAAGTACAAGATGTTTATTTATTTCAAGCGTAGTATTTTTTTAAGGAATTTGCCATTTATGGGGCCAATTCTTAATCCATCTTTATCAACTCTCTTGTATGCCCCATTTGTGTAGACGTCTTTCACAACATAAGGTCCATCCCATTTGGGTGTAAACTTGTTTCCAGTATGTCGAGTCGTGATGATTGGTCTTCGAACTGCAAGTACAAGATCGCCAACTTGAAATGATCGAGGTTGCACTTTTTTATTGAAAGCCTTGGACATTCGCGCTTGATAACATTCTAAAGACTGTTGAGCATCGAGTCTTCTTTCATTGAGAGCTTCTACTCCTGAAGTCGTATTTTAGCATTATCTTCTTCCGTTAGTCCTTCTTGAATCGCCATTCGTAAAGATGGAATTTCTCTTTCTAGAGGGACGACAGCTTCCACACCGTAAACAAGAGAATAAGGTGTAATGCTTCTCCAATCTTTTCTTGCCAATCTTTCTTTGTCTTTGACACTACTTTCTTTAGCAAGTGATAACTCGTAAATTATGCGTGTTTATTAGTGGTTTTATCTCCAATATAATTAAAATATGAATGATAATTGATTCAAATGTCTATAATATTATTAATCTTCGAATTTCATGAACGTAGGCGAAAACGGCGCTCAATTCGGACTTAAAACGAAGAAGTTATGCCCATTTTATTATGGAAAATGACCCACCGCCTCGGCGGTGGGATACGCCAACGCGGCGGTGAGTCTGAATCCAAGTTTCAAGCCAAACCGCAGCGATAAGAAAAATATAAAAATATTGATTTAATGATGTGATGATGTCATCGTGAAGAAGGAATAAGTGCACGCTGACGTCATGCTGACGTCAGCGCGCATTAACATGCATGGGCTGGCAGCAAAGAAATGAAGCGACGTGTCGCTCCGTCATGGCGACACGTCTCTACATGTACAGTAAAGGGCATTGGCGTGCGGCTTCCCAGGCGCGGCTCGGCTCGATCGTGCGGCTCCTCTCACAGACGCAAGCAGACGTGGACGGCTTCAAGCGGCTGACGGCTCGGCTGACGTGGCTTGAACAGATTTGATAGCAGATTTTCTTTGTATTTTATCCGATTTTATCTCTTTTTGGCTTATTTAAAGCCCATTTGAACCCTAATTGAAAATCTCTTCTTCCCATATTTTTCTTAGGACTCTTAGATAGTTTTTAATATGTTTTCTAGCTAGTTTCTTTATTCCAACTAGAGGATTATCGAGGTTTGATTCATGATTTTGTGAGGTTTTGTTCTTCAATTTAATTCCTATTTTCTCTTTATTCGTAATTTTTCTTTGCATATTTTATTGTTAGTCAATTCTTGTTCAAATTGGCCACTTGTTCATTGATTGATTTTCATATTGCTAGTTAGAATGATTGAATCCGTAATTGTTTAATTATTTCTAATACAAGTAGCATGTTAGCATAAATTGATTATTGACACTTTTTGATTTATGTTATGGGAATTTATGATCTAACTTAAATGAACCAGTCGTACTGTGTTTGTTAGTTAGAATTGGGTTCTTCTCATCTTAATGCTGTTAAGGGGTTAAATCTTATTTTCGTAATCTAAGGTTATCCGTTAATTAGGGAAGTAGTCATTAGATCGTATCTTGGCTATCGAAAAATTAAGGAAGAATACTTATAAGTTGTTGATTGGTTTTGACGACTTTCAACCAATTTAGAGAAGAATTTAGGAATGCATGTTTAGTAATCGATGATCAAATCCATGAATCATAACCGAGATCAAACCTTTAGTTGGAAGCTTTTTCTATTGATTTTCTTTATTTTTAATTTATTTTCCGTTTTATTTCCAAAACTCAAAACCCCCCCGTTTTTGTTAACTTTAATTTATTTCCCTTTTCCCTGTGGAGATCGACCTTACTCACCACTACTACAAAATTCTAAATCCCGAGAGTAAGTATTTATTTTTGGTGGTTTCGACACCCATCAGCAAGTTGCAAAGCGTTTTATTGAAAGCTTCTGCAAGACCGTTTGTTGCAGCATTGTACATAGAAGAATTATATTGCTTGAAGGAAAACTTTTCACATAATTTATCAATGAAGCTATTTGAAAACTGTCTTCCATTATCTGTCACAATATAACGGGGAATACCATATCGTTAAATGATGTGAGTACGAATGAAATCGGCTACGTGTTCTTTTTTAGCTTCTTTCAATGCGACTGCTTCTGCCCATTTGGAGAAGTAATCTGTCCCTGCAAGAATATAAGAGTGTCCTGCTGATGACTTGGGCGTTATAGGCCCAAGGAGATCAAGTCCCCATGCTTCAAATGGCCAAGAAGCTATAGTTAGATGTAATGGCTCTGGAGGCTGATGAATGAAGTTAGCGTGAAATTGACAAGCTTCACATTTCTTTGCATATTTCATGGAGTCTTGGACCATTGTAGGCCAATAATATCTAGTTCTCTTCAACTGAAAATGAAGTTTAGGACCTGATTGATGAGCACCGCAAACACCTGAATGAGCTTCTTCAAGTGCCTGGCTTGATTCTTCTTTTCCGAGATATTGAAGGAAAAGTCCCTCGTATGAACGACGATAAAGTGTATCTTTATAATATATGAATCGAAGATAGTCTATAATGGGTTGCCGCCAATCTTCCTCTTCTATGACATAGGCGGATATCATATTTATTTCAAGATGTTCGTTTTCTGCTATTGAGATGATCCATTTTTGACAGAGAGGGATATTTAAGACTCCTTCCTCGCCAAGTGTTAATCCAGTTGCAATATTTGCCAAAGCATCTGCTTTATTATTTTCTACTCTTGGAATATGCTCTAAGACTACACTTTCAAATTTCTCAAAAAGATTTTTAGCAAATTTGAAATAAGGTATAAGGTCTTCGTGTTTGACATCATACTCTGACAATAACTGGTTGATTATCAACTTTGAATCGCCGTAGATATTTACATGTGATATTTCAATCTCTAATGCCATTTGAAGACCAATAATGAGCGCTTGATACCCAGCGACATTATTTGAGCATAATTTACGAAATGTGAAGCTGTACGACAACATGTGCTTTTCAGGTGAAATGAAAATTACACCCGCTCCTTCTCCATTTCTTCGAGCTGCTCCATCAAAGTACATAATCCATGGTTAAGTAACTTTAACACAAAAGACTTCATCGTCCGGTAAATCTTCAGATAATTTCCAATTTGACAGGATTGGGTGATCTGCTAGGAAATCTGCCAATGCTTGTCCCTTGATTGCTTTTTGCGAAACATAAACAATATTGTATTGTTGAAGTAGAATTGCCCATTTAGCCAATCGTCCAGAAAGAACTTGTCTGGATAAGATGTACTTAATTGGATCTGCCTTTGCTAACAGATGTATTGTGAAAGCTTGCATGTAATGTCTCAACTTGTCAATGGCGAAAAAGAGCGAAAGACACATTTTCTCGATTGGTGAATAGTTTAATTTAGCTCCAATCAAAGTTCTACTCAGATAGTAAAGTGCTCGTTCTTTGCCTTTTTCGCATTCTTGTGCAAGTAAAGCTCCAAGCGATCTTTCCTGTGCAGCAATGTATAGGATCAAAGGTTTCCCTACGATGGGTGCACCTAGGACTGGTGGATTAAGCAAGTACTTTTTTATGCTATCAAAGGTATTTTGATATGCTTTATCCCATTCAAAATTTACATCTTTCTTCATCAATCTCTGAAAAGGCTAACAACGACCTGCCAAGTTTGAGATGAACCTTCTAATGTAAGCTAAACGCCCTTGAATACTTCTTAGCTGTTGTAAGTTTCGAGGCTCGGGCATCTTTTGGATGGCGTCAATTTTTGTTTGATCTATTTCAATTCCTCGATGTCTTACGATAAAACCAAGGAACTTTCCTAAAGTTACGCCAAATGCACATTTGAGGGGATTCATCTTCAATAGATATTTCCTCAATCGTTCAAAAATCATCCGTAGATCTTGTGAATGCTCTGTCCTTGTCTTTGATTTTACTACCAGATCGTCTACGTAACACTCAACATGTTTATGTAGCATATAATAAAAATCTTTTGCATAGCTCGTTGGTATGTGGCTCCAGTATTCTTCAAACCAAACGACATTAATTTGTAACAATATATGCCTTTTGGAGTGCGAAAAGCACTCAATTCTTCATCTTCCAAAGCCATCTGTATCTGGTTGTACCCAGATGATCCATCCATACATGATAAAGCTTCATATCCCGTAGTGGCATCCACCATAATTTCTGTGATTGGCAAAGGGAAGTCATCTTTTGGACACACGTTATTCAAATCGCGAAAGTCAACACAAACGCGAAGTTGTCCATTTTTCTTTTTTACTGGAACGATATTCGCTATCCATGTCGGATATTGCACTTCACAAATAAATCCAGCTTCAATCAACTTATTGACTTCAACTTCTATTTGAGGAATAAGCTTTGGTTGGAAACGACGTTGTGCTTGCTTAATTGGTCGATACCCATCCTTGATTGCAAGATGGTGAACTGCAATTTTAGGGTCAAGTCCTGGCATTTCTTTATACGACCAAGCAAAGAGATCCTTGCATTCAGTAAGTAAATTAACATACTCACTTTCTTCACTTTCAGTAAGTGATGCACTTAGAAAGGTTAAACGAGGCTCTTCTTTCATTCCAAGATTCACTTCTTTAAGTTCATCGACTGTTGGCTGATTACCATCTTTTAATGTTGGTGGAGCTTCATCAGCATCTTCTTCATGTGTTTCTAAATCTGAAGTTACTTCGATTGTAATATGATGACAAACCACATCATTCTTCTTAGGGTTCTCATCATGTTCTTCCTCTGATGAATTGGTGGAAATAATGAAATGTCGCTTCACCTTTAAAGAGCCTTCTGTTTTTATGAGAAGTGAAGATTTTCTCTTCATTCGTGAAGGAACAATGCTTCGAATTTCTTTTTCATCTCTCCCCTCTTCCGGTGACCTTTTCTCTACAGCTTTTATCTTACCTTCTTGTTGATCGCTTGTCACTTTAAGGCTACCAAATACAGAAATCCGACCATGTTTCTTTTCTTTTATCGTAGATGGACTTAGCCTCTGAAAGACTGAAGAACGAACTGGAGCATAATTTCAATTTTTCTCCTCTGTATTAGATGCACTCAACCTTTTAAAGACAGAACAACAAGCCATTGGAAGCTCAATACGATCGAAGACAAAGATTCTTTCATCAACTTCATTTTCTTCCATTTCGGGGTTATCAATTTCTTTTGCTATGATATGATTCATATTTACAGCTTTCTTTTTCCCTTTTTTAATTATACGTATTGCCTCAAATGGTTTATAACCAATTCCTTCTTTAGAAACCGGTATGGAGTAACCTTTTTTTAAAAGCGTCTTTTGTGTCTCAGAGAGTTCAGGTCTTTCATTATCAAAGATGTTCAAACCTTTCAACTCGTGAGACGATATAAAATCATAACCCGCCTTTGCGAAAATTTTATACGCATTTGGGTCGAATCCTTCCTTCGTTCGTTTACTTGGAAGGAATTCATTCTTGTTTCTTTCCTCATCATGAGTACAGCCCGCCGATGGATTCTTGATTTCTTGATTCATTAATTTTGTAAGTGGAATCACAAATCCCTCCTTCAAAATTTCAACATCTACTTCTTTTGGACATTTGGTAAATGGTGACTGACCCTCCTTCCATCGGGACAAAGGTACATAACGTAAAACAGAAGAATGTCGTGAAGTTTCTACTTTTGGAAGATTTGATACTTCTTTTGCTTGTACATCTGAATTATTTATCTTTATATTGGATGTTTCTTCCATCATTCTTAATTGTTTATCGTCAGAACCTTCTATCATAGGAATCTCTATTGGTAAAAATTTTTCTACCACATTACTTTGCATGTAAAATTTGGCATCTACAAAGTGAGATTCTGCTTCCGTAAAAGGTTTGGTATCAGCTTCCACTTTCTTCACACCATTTTGATAAAACTTGAAACATTGGTGTAGAGTGGAAGTTATTACTCCATTTCCATGAATCCAAGGACGTCCCAATAGAAATTTGTAGGTGGTCTTACAATCAATTACGTGGAATATAGTGGGAGCTTTCAACTCTTCAATGGTGAGCTCTAGGCGAATCATCCCTATTGCTCGCTGCCCTCCTTGATTGAAACCTTGGATCACCAACCGACTTTTTAATAACTCTTCCATTGTGATGCCTAATTATTTCATGGTTGACTTAGGCATTATGTTGACAGCTGAGCTATCATCAATGAGAATTCGGCTGACTCTTTGTTCACGAAGGTATCCTGAAACAAATAGAGGTCTATTATGCTGCTTGGACCCTAGTAATAAGTCTTCATCTTTAAAGGCAATGGCCATGAAACATGAGGTGCATATATGCTTTTCAGAATTTGGGGGCTGAGAAGTAGTAGAACCTTTTAACATCTCAGCAACAGTATCCTTTACTTTCTGGGGCAGCGAAAGGAGATCAGTCAGTGTGAAAGAAGATAACTCTTATAAACTCGTCATGGTTTCAACTTTGTTTGTAGCGGGGTTATCACTGTCCACTATGCTTACAGTATTACATGAAACGATCTCACAATCTTCTCCCTCAATGTTACTCAAGAAATCCGTAGGAAAGAAATCTTGTCGAGTTATCTTTCTCCGTGGTCGAGGAATCTCTTCACTTTCCTTTACAACAAATTTAGGCATCTTGACTGTCTTTTTACCTTTCTTCTTCTTAAGATGCCTACTCTTCTTTCCATTTCTTTTTTTATACTTCTTTCTAAATGGAAGAGATTTCTTCTCAACATGATGTTCTCTTCGTGGTTTGCGTCGGGTTACGACAGTCCATCCATCTTCATCACTTTCAGACTTGACTCCATCTTCGTTATCTTCAAGCTTAACTTCATGCTTATCGCCTTCAAGCTTGACTTCAGGATGTGACGAACTTATCAGAATCTCAGTCTGGAACCAAACATCAACTGGTTCTAGAGTCTTAAATTGAATTAGGCTGACTTTTAGATTTTTAAATTCTGGATTGCTCATGGTTGATGTTACTGCGGTATGATTTGATTGAGCAACTTCATCAAGATCCAGCTCAACCTTCCTTTCTTGAGCTAATTTTAAAATAATCTCCTTCAGAACAAAATATTTCTCAACCGGGTGACTGACGACTCGATGATATTTGCAGTAGTTGGGTTCATTAACTTTTTCCATTTCTTCCGGTCTTTTACACTCTGGTAGTTCAATCAGTTGGTTCTGTAATAACTGTTCTAGCATATCTGGTATGTCAGAATCAGGAAAAAGATAGATTTTTTCTTGTATTTCCTTCAAAGTTAAGCGATGTTTTTCATTTCCTGGTCACTTCTCATCTTTCTAGTCTTTTTCATGAAACTTGAATGGGGTTGTGTTAACAACCGTTGAATCTTTTGTAAAAGACTTTGAAGTCTTCTCTCCCTTTTTTGACTTCATTCTTTTCCTTGCGCTCTGGCACCAGAAGTTCTTTGCTCCCCCTACTAGCAATACTTAACTCCATATCATAAGCACGGGTCGCCAGTTCTTCAAATGTGTGAGGTTTTATACCTTGCAAGATATAAAGTAAATTCCAATGCATGTCTTGAATACACATCTCAACAGCAGATATCTCCGTTAAATGATCCTTGCAATCCAGACTTGAAAATCTCCAACGGTTGATATAATCGACAACTGGTTCATCTTTTCGTTGTCTTGTGTTGGTGAGTTCCATCATGCTGACTGTTCTGCGTGTGCTGTAGAAGCGATTCAAGAATTATTTTTCAAACTGCTCCCAGCTATCTATAACTTCGGGCTCTAAATCTGTGTACCAATCAAAGGCATTCCCTTTCAATGTTCGGACGAATTGCTTGACTAGTAAGTCTCCACGGGTTCCATCATTTTCGCAGGTCTCGACAAAATGAGCAACATGTTGCTTTGGATTGCCTTTTCCATCAAATTGCTGAAATTTGGGTGGTTGATAACCCGTCAGCATTCTCAAACTATCAATTCTCTTTGTGTATGGCTTAGAATACAAAAAAGAAGTTTGAGATGGTCCACCGTATTGAGCTCTAACGGAATTTATTATCATGTCCTGCAACTGTTGAACAGATAAAGAAGCAATCGAGGTGGAGTGTTGGTTTTGATGATCTTTTAATTTGGTCTTCTCTTTGTTATTATCTTCAGTAATCTTGTTTTGAGAAGGGCTATGACTTGATTCACCAACATCCTAAACGTCCAACTTCTTCATAAGAAAAGCAATCTTCTGATCTTTTTCATCGTTTGCCTTAGTTAGCGTGGAAAGTCTTTTTTCCATCTCTGCCATTTGTTCTTCAATTGTAGCAGCATTCACCATCATGACAGAAACATGAGATCCCTCTGAAAGTCCAAGAGAATGTGACGATTTATCCTCAGATTCATGTTAAAAAAGAAGTTTAGCTTCGATAGCAGCATTCTCTTCAAGAAATGATACTTGTTGTTGCTTCTTCATTTTACTCACAGCAACAGAAAGAGATTGGTTCTCTCTTAGTCGAATATCTTTGGAACGACTACGAGTGACATGACCCGTTTAGAATTCAGTTGCAGCAGCAGTCTTTGAAGATATTTTCTTCGATGCCATTGAGTTCTTGATGAAACTTGGAGTTGATGAGAAAGAGATGAAAGGTAGAGATGGACCCACTGGGCGTGCCAATTTATTCACACAGAAATTTCTATGGAAAGAAATATAATGCGGAATAAATATAGTTTGTATTTGATTGTTATGAATGTTACAATCTCTAATGGAAATAATCCTCTGATTCTTTCTCACAAGTATGAACTCTGATGCGAGGGCCGTCGGCGTATTTCTCGGATCAAAGTGTTGATGTTGAAACTTTAGTCTTTAAAACAATCTTCAGGAAGTCTTCGAAAAGTCTTTAGTCTTTGAAGTCTTCGATCTTCTGAATAGTTTTCAAAGTCTTTTGAGTCTTCGGTCTTCAAAGCCTTCTAATTCTTCAAGTCTTTGAATTATCCTTTTTCCTTGTTTTTCCTTTTTTTTAAATGAATGAATGAACCTTCTATTTATAGAGTTTTCGGTGGACTTTTAGTAGATATTGGCTTCATTTGATTTGGGCCCATTTGCCATGTGGCATATTTTCATTGGACCAATTTATGTCATCCAATGGTGATGAAAAGAAATGTGGCATCATTTGATTTGCCGATTTTGATGTCTTTTAATTTAATTTAAAGACATTTGTCAATTTTTGATTGGTCTTACTTAATGACATGTAATTTTATCATTACTTTGAATTATTACATGGCGATTTGTAATTTGTCGAATTTTCTCCTTCTACAAATGCCCCCTTTTCAAGATTTATGCATGAGTTTGGTCGTGAATGAATCTTGAAAAATACAAGCCCTTGATATGTAAAATCTCGAGTTTTGATATTGAGGGGTATATGGGTAATTTTACATATTTTTGGAAATTCATGATAATTGCACTTTAAATATTCTGATGAAGTCGTCTCGTCGTTATGATCCAAATGCAACTTACAGATTTAAAATCGGATCCTGGAATAAGAAGTTACGATAGATTTATTATATATATATATATATATATATATATATATATATAATCTGAATCGTGCAGATAAATTTTTTTTTAAATTTATTTATTTAATCAAATTATTACTATCATCATAATCTAATCTTTCAATCTAAGAACAAATATATTTGGAATAGGAGATATCTCTTAATCAATCACCAATTCTTTTCTCTTTCTATATAAAGAGCCTTAAACCTCCCACATTCTTCATTTACAAATTCTTTCTTCTCTTTGAATTTTCTTTAAAAAAAAATGGTGATTTTTTTTAATGAATTTTCGGCAAGATTTGGCGAATATCCGGTGAATTTTCCAGTCAAAAGTTTCAATTTCCGACGAATTTCAGGCAAGATTTGGCGAATTTCCGATGAGTTTTCCGGCAGATATTCACTTCAAAAATCCCTGCCCAGATTTTCTCTACTTGGCTGTCTAGAAGAAGAAAAACTTCCCAAAAGAAAGTTGACCCAGAAGCCCACTTTGTGCAAGCCCAAAGCTCAGAATCAGCCTAAATAATTTGCTGACATCATCACCTTGGTTGGATTGCTGGTTTGGTTCGCTGGCCCGGTTCGGTTCGTTGGTCGGTTCGCTGGTCCTGTTCATCAAGTTTTTTTTTAGAATTCTGAACGTTGCCCAGACTTTTTTTTTTTAATTTTCTTTATTTTTTTAAAAAAAATTTATTTATTTACTATTATTATCTCTATTCTAAAACGGCGGTCCTCTTTCTGCCAATGCGGTGTTCAACATAAACTTTTCTACCCCGTCTCCATGCGGTGGTCAGCCCCATCTCTATGCGGTGGCCAACTTTTCTACCTCGTCTCCATGCGGTGGTCAATTTTTCTACCCCGTCTCCATGCGTTGGTCAACTCCATCTCCATGCGGTGGCCAAATTTTTTTTCTACTCCGTCTCTATGCGGTGGTTAACTTTTCTACCCCGTCATCATGCGGTGGCCAATTTTTCTACCCCGTCTCCATGCGATGGTCAGCCCCGTCTCCATGCGGTGGTTAACTTTTCTACTCCGTCTCCATGCGGTGGCCATTTTTTTACCCCGTCTCCATGAATTTTTTTTGGCCCCGTCTCCATGCGGTGGTCAACTTTATTTACCCGTCATAATTTTCATCTTTTTTTTTTTTAGGAATTATGGTATACTTTAAAGAACATATCATCTCTGGGAAGAAATATCTATTGATTTTGAAGGATAAAGATCAAGCTATTAAAGATGGAGTCAAGATAATAGTGGGTGAACCAAAACATGGTTGTTTCTCGGAGACATGGCCGCCTTTAGATAATTCAAGCTTTTTGTCTGAATGGTTCATAAATAAGCCTTTAGATCAAGATGTTTCTTCGACATTATGGGTTTTACAGTCTTCGATACACAGAAAACGTTCTAATGAACATCCACAATTAACTTTAGGGCGGCGAATAATTACTGGCGATGTTCGTTGGGGCTCCACACTAAGGATGCGCGGAGAATTCAATTACATTTCGCTTTATTGGGAATGGTTGGAAACAGTGGTTGCTCGAAGTGAAGTGATTCTTATCAAAGCTCGTTTGTTTGATGCCGTGATTGCTTCCCTTTATTCATATGATCGCAACGGTGATGTTATTCGAGGCTTTTGCGAAGCCTGGTGCACGAACACACTTCACACTTCTGTTGGAGAATTATCCATCTCTCTATGGGATTAATGGCGTTTTGGAGGTCTTTCTATAAAAGGAAGTTTTTATGAAGAGGTTGTTCCTTGTTGCAAAGAATTGACATACACTTATACTCAAGGGGGGCATATTTTCAAAATTTGTGAGTACCTTTTCGCTGCTTATTACCACAACGCAGTTACAGAAAAAGATTGTTCTAAAGTTTCTATTACGTCGTGGATCTTTTTCTGGTTCAAAGGTAAGTCGAAATATGGGAAACCTCCTCCTCGAAGGGCAAAGAAGAACACACGTCCTCAATTTACACATAATCCAGACGGTTCGCCTATCCAATGTGCTGCTTGGTCAAGTGAGGAGGAAGACATATTTTATGATCTTGGTGTCCAAAAAGAACTCAAAGAAAAGACTTATTTGGTTGCTTTTCTTTCCTGTTGGTTATGTGTATTTGTCTTTCCTGTTGAAGATATTACTCTCATTCGGCTAGAAGTGTTCAAGTCAGCTTGCTTTATGGCCGATGGTTACAAATTTAGTCTTGTCGTCCCGGTATCGGCGAATATTTACTACGAGTTGGTAAATCTATCTAGACACTTCGATCAGATTGTGGTGGGAAGTATATGGACCTAGAGTTCAAAGACTACGTGGTGGGATAACTTCCCAACTTTCAGCCTCTGGACACCTCAGCAGAATGGTGTAGCTAAAAGGAGAAATAGAACCTTACTTGAGATGTTGAGATCAATGATGATCTATTCATCATTACCAGAATATTTCTGGGGTTACGCATTGGAGACTGCGTTATACATCCAAAATAGGGTACCTTCTAAAAGTATTTTGGAAACACCTATTGAGTTATGGTCGCGGCGTAAAGTAAGCTTGCATCACTTCCTAATATGGGGATGTCCAGCACACGTGTTGAAAATGTTGGGGTTTCTGCCCTAAATCTTATGTAATCTGGTAAACTATAAATAAATAAAGGTATTATTAATTATTAATATTTACATTATCATTTATTAATTATTTAACAAATGTAATCCATCATAAGATCCAGAGTTACTTATAATAACTTAGAGTGAGCATGTGATGCGAGAAGATTCACTCAAGTCGTAACTCAAAAAGTATGTGGTACATAAATAAAGGTTGGGTGCTTATTTCTGGAAACCCCAATAACACGGCCCACTTGTGAATTGGCACAACTGATCTCATTTGGATCACTCATGTAGAGACATGTGAGTGGCGGTGTTGCTGAAATAGAGATTGTAGTATATTGGACTAAGATAAACTTATTGTCTTCTGGTAAAGCCGTTACAGAAAGACACTTCGTTTATCAACCGGTTGATCATGTAGAATTGATCTTAATCCTGAGTGGATTACGAACTCCTGTTTGCAAGGGACAAACCTTTGATTTGCATAGGTGAGAGTGACTCAAATAGTTCACTCAATAAGCCTCCCACTTTGGGGATTGCATCTTGCTTATAGCTGGGAACGTAATTACACAAGATTGGAATTCACTCTTTTCCTTATTGGCAAATAGAGAAGTAGTTCCCTTATGGGCTGATTCAGGGTACTTGAACAGCGGGGGCCTATGTTCCTCTAATCAAAGAAAAGGTTAAAGACGCATTATAGAGATTATGTAAGGTTGTTCATTAGAGAATCAGTTGGGCTTAAGGAACAAGATGTATCATGGAGGTTAATACTGTAAATTACCTAGCCATGGATATGAACTACTAGTGAAGGATCAAAGTGTAGTTAATGATTATAGCCAATGGACATAACTATGTCTATAGTACTAAGAGTGCAACTCTAGATATTTAGTGGAGTTATCTACAAGTTAATGAATGAGAATTAATTGATTAAAAGGAGTTTTAATCAAAGGTAATTCTGGATCATTGGAGCTTAGTCCTATAGGGTTTAGGTCCATTAAGTCCTCCGAGCTAACGCATGTAATTGAGAACATAAATTAATGTGATTAATTTCTTCGGAAAATTGGAATTAAATAGAGGAGTCTATTTGATTAATTAAAGGAAATTAAATAGAGGAGTCTATTTAATTATTTAATTAATGGTGGAATTAAATAGAGCAGTCTATTTAATTATTAAATAGAGAAGTCTATTTAATTTATTGTGAGAGATTAAATAGAAGAGTCTATTTAATTAAATTAATTTTGAGTTGTCCAAAATTAATGGGGATTTAAATAGAGGAGTCTATTTAAATTTTTAATTTGGAATTGTCAAATTAAAGAGGAAATAAATAAAAGGAGTTTTATTTATTGGAATAAATAAATGGAGTTTTATTTATTTAATTATTTAACAGAATTGTTCCATTAAATAAATAGGAAAATAAAATATCCAATATTGTCATGGGATGATGATGTGGGCGTGTGGCCCAAGGTGGGGTCACACGCCAATTTGATCAATGGCTGACTAAAAGGAATTTGCATTTTATTATTTAAAATATATGAATATCTTATTTTAAATTAATATGATTAATTTAAATGGAAGATATGGAATAATATATTTAAATTGATATTGACTGATTTAAATGAAAGATATGAAATATTTTATTATGGAATAAAATATAATATCTTTATTATTCAAATATATTTTAGAATATCTTATTTGATTATTTGATAATTCAAAAGATATTCAAAAGATTTTCTGAGGCCTTAGTTTTCCTATAAATAGAAACCTTGGGGTGACCCTAAAACACATAACTAAGAGAGTTAAAGTAAAAGGCTCAGAAAAAATCTTCTCCTCCCTTTCTCTTTGCCGCCGGCCACAGTGTGGTCAAAGTGAAGAAATTTTTTCTTCCCTTTTCCTTTTTCTAAAGGAGATAGTGCCCACGTACCGATTCTCTTTTATGCTTAGTGAGGAAGATCTTTTTGGTGGTCCTAGAATCGTAACAAGCCAATAACGAGGAAGAGTCAGACACTTCTCTATAAGGGTTAATCATATGAAGATATCGATCGAAACGATGGAGGAAAGAAAAGGCAAACCGGATCCCTGCCGGTTCCGAGGGAGTCGATACCGCAAGCTGCAGGTGAAGCTCGCGGTGGCGGCACTGCGGCAGCGGCTTAACAGCTGCAGTACGAAAATAAAAAAAATTGTTTTTTATTTGAGGCGGCGGCGCCTAGGGTTAAAACCCTAGGTGCCTCCCCTCGGTTTTTCTGGTTTTCGTTTTTCGGGAGATCCTCGAGATGTTTGTGATGAAGATTATTTCTATATTAGATATAGGTTTAATTTTCATAGATTTGGCCAATAATATCCCAACCAAAATTGCTTATTTATTTATTATATATTAGATATATATAAATAATAATTATTCATGCATAAAGTATGTCATAAATAATTATTCTCATCATAAATGCATAAATGCCATGATCATAAATCATTAATGGAGTTTATTGATTTTATGCTCATGCCTTGTATAAATATAATTGTTATATTTATTGTGATAGGGAATTTTAATTAAGGGGTTAATTAGTAATTACTAGCAGCATGTTTTAGGTTTTAATTAAAATGGTCTAAAAGAGTTTAGCAACCGATTTTAATTAAATGAATTAGTTTTAAATAGGATTTGAAACTAAAACCAAAAATGGAGAGGTGTCACTATTTTTAATTAAGGAGTTAATTAAAAATTAATGAAGTTGAGTTTATTAATTTAAATATAACTCTGGCGAGAAAGCTCTGCCCAAGATATGAGGTTATTTAATCGTTCCATTAACACGGGACCCCTCAAACTGGGAGCGATATGGAAGTAATATTTTATTAATAATTCACTTTATTGAGACGGTGCATAATGTGTTAGGATTAATAGAGATTAATCACTTGGCTATCACATTAAAATCAATCTAACCAATTTATAATAGCTGTTATAAGTTAGATTGAACTTAGATATCAGAGGTAGCCTGGGTATATCTAAGTAAAAAGCCTTAGCTAGCTATATTGAGTGGGAGAAGGACTAGTGACAACGAGTCCCGCGGTCTCCAAGGTGGAATCAATGTGTGAGATTCATATACGGCTTCTGTGATGTTGGTAACTCTTCACTCATTCCCTCCGTAAAGTAACCGTATGAATCAATACCCGGGTGATTCTCTTTGGGATAGGATTTTTTAAAGCTCTTGATGTTTGACTCTCCCTTCGGTGACACTCATCAAGATAACTTTAAGCGATCTAAAACTTGGGTTACACTCAAAGGGATTCATATAGAAAGATACTTAAGACTCTTGATGTTTGACTCTCCTTTCGGTGACACTCATCAAGAATAATATTTAAGTGATCTAGATGTTTCGCCTAATCAAAACATGGTAACTAATAGAACTGTAGGATATGAGATAGCCTGTGGATGTTCATTAGTTGAGAGGAGTCTCATTTTAGTAGGAGGGAACTCTGACCTGCCTACGTAGGCACGGTTCCTGTCACACTAATATACCATGGCATTGAAATTGTGTTTTCTAGGCTATATAGAATTTTATTAAATGTGCATTCATGCATCACGTTTAATAGATGCCAAAAGTATGAATGAATGGATATGTAAAACTATATTGCTAAAGCATGTGTTTATTTATTTTTAGCAAATTATGTCGAACTCTCTAATTGTTATTCTTGCTACTGAAAAACTGAATGGTGAAAATTTCGCCACTTGGAAAAATAACATCAATACCATTCTGGTTATTGAGGATCTCAAATTCACCATTTTGGAGGAATGTTCTTCAGAACCACTTGCTAATGCCACTCGAACTGTTCGAGAGGCGTATGATCGCTGGATCAAGGCTAACGAGAAAGCTCGTGTCTATATCTTGGCTGGACTTACTAAAGTCATATCCAAGAAACTTGAACCTCTGCCTACAACATATGAGTTGGTGCAGTAGGCACAAGAGATGTTAGACAAGCCATCTGAGTAAGTCAAACATGAGGCTCTCAAGTACATCATGAATGCTCGCATGAAGGAGGGAACATCTGTTAGGAAACATGTCCTTAACATGATGGTCCACCTGAATGTGGCGGAGATGAATGGTGGATCTGTAGACTAGACTAGCCAGATCAGCAAGATTCTTGAAACTCTTCCAGAAAGCTTCTTATCGTTCAAAAGTAATTATATTTTGAACAAGGTGGGCATGAACATGTCCCAGATTATTAATGAGCTACAAACTTTCGAGTCTTTGTTGCTGAAAGGCAAAAAGATGAAAGCTGTGGAAGTAAATGTTGCATCCGCTCATGGTGCCTCAAGTTCTGGAACTAAGAATAAGAAGCAAAGGTTCTGGAAGAAGAAGGGCAAGGGAGCTACCAACCCTGCCAAGAATTCCAAGAGAGGAAAGGTTCCCAAGGGTAAGTGCTATCACTGTAATGGTGAAGGGCACTGGAAAAGGAACTGTCCGAAGTTCCTAGAAGAGAAGAAAAAGGATAAAAAAAAGGTAAATATGATTTATTCTTCTTGGAAGCCTTTATAGTGAAGGATTCTAAATCAACCTGGATACTTGATTCAGGAGCCACTAACCACTTCTGCTCTTCTTACTAAGGAAGTAACTCTTGGAGAAGAATCAAGCCTGGAGAGGTGTCTCTAAGGAACAACTTGGGAGAGATGGTGGATGCGGAAGTTGTTGTAGATATAAAATTATCTTTTAGAAATAAAATGGTTATTTTCCTGAACATTGTTCATTATGTTCCTGGTTTAAACTGGAACATAGTTTCTTTAGGTTGTATCCGCAAACAATCTTATACCGTAGATTTCGGTATTAATAAAGTTGATATTTTTAGAAATGAAGACTTTATTTGTTCAGGATTAGAAGATAATAATTTATACATACTAAAACCGTTAGTATCTGCAACACTTTATAATTCCGAGTTGTTCCAGACTATAGAGTCTAGAACAAGTAAAGGTAGAATTTCTAAAGATGAGACCCTTATGTGGAATCTAAGGCTTGGCCATATTAACCTCGATAGAATTCAAAGACTGGTTAAAAGTGGACCTCTAAGTGACTTAGAGCTTGGTACACTCCTAGTATGTGAATCCTGTATAAAGGGGAAAATGACCAAGCGTCCTTTCTCAGCAAAAGGAAATAGAGACACAGAACCACTAGAGCTTATACATTAAGACCTTTGTGGTCCGATGAATGTAAAAGCAAAGGGTGGATATGAGTACTATGTATCTTTTATAGATGACTACTCAAGATATGGGCACATTTACCCGTTGCAATTCAAATATGAAACTCTTGAAAAGTTCAAGGAGTTCAAGGCTGAAGTTGAAAAGCAACTTGGTAAATCTTGTTGGGATTTATGCCCTAGAATTCGTAATTTGTAATAGAATATTTTATGAATAAATAAAATATTATTTTAGTGAATTTTGTGCAATTTATTATATGTTGATATTCGTTAAATATTCAAACATTAATAGAAAATTCCAGAGTTACTAATTCTGTAATCTTGACTACTATGAGATATAAAGTGGATCTAGTCCAAGATAGTAACTCAAATAGTCTACAGTAAACGAATACAGTTAGGAAACCTTATTCTGTAACACTGTTGATGTTGTTCACTGATTTGATCCAAATCATTAGCATGATGTAGATGCAAGTGGAAACATCATATATAATGAGTTTACATAAGACTGGACCAGGATAATAAATCGATTCCTAAATAACACCGTTGATAGGAAATGATTTATAATATCAAATTTACGTTATTAAGATTGATACGTCTCAATCTTGAGTATGTTGTGAACTCACATTAATGAAGTCTTTTCCTTTGATTCACATAGTTGAGGGTGATCTGTTGATACACTCGATAAACTCCCGTTTTGGGGAAATGACTAAAATAGTGCTTGGGAACATTTCTATACAAGATGGCATTCATAACTTTCCTAAAACAAATGATAGTGTTAGTGCGACACTATTCTAACTTAGGAACTTTAGGTATCTCCCTTGTTGTAATGATTCGGTACTTGAACATGAGGCCTCACCTTCTCATTGGCCCGAGAAGGATCGTTCTATACTTGAAAACTATAGAAAAATGTTCACTAGAGAATCATCGGGTACACAAGGATAAAAGAGATAATTACAAGGGTAAAACGGTAATTTTGACCCAGTTGTAATTATGAGATTACCACGTGAAGGATATGTCAAAACAAACTTAATAACAAATGGACATAACCCATCTATAGTGAGGGGAGTTCAACTTAGAGTTTATAGTGGAATTACCCTAAGTTAATAATTATGATTAATTAATTAATGATTTTAATTAATAAATTAATAATTATTGGAGCCCATGATCTATAGGTCCATCAGGTCCCTATGCTAGCCATATATCATTGTAACTAACCAAGTTATTAATTTAACTAGGAAGAAAGAATTATATTTAAGTAATTAATTTACTTAAATAAAGGGAGATATTAATTGTTTAAATAAAGAGTTTACTTAAATAGAAATTAATATTAATATTATTAATTGTTTAAATAATGAGTTTATTTAAATGGAAATTAATAATGAATATTATTAATTAAATAATGAGTTTATTTAATAATAAAACGAGAGAATTAAATATATTTGTTTTATGAAACAAATTAGTATTTTGCCAAAATAATTAATTAAATGAATTTGATTCAATGTTAATTAATTAAGATGATTTTCGAAAATATGTATTTAAAAGAAAAAGATTATTTGAATTTTTTTAAATACATAAAAAGAAAATAAGATAAATATAAATAAATTAAAAAAAAAAAGAAGGATAAAGATAAAATGGGTTTTATCTTACGCCACTTGTCAAAGATTCCAAAGGAAAATTTGTTTCCATAAATCAATTCTGACGCAATTTTTTTTTTTTTAAATTATTTGTTTTTTAAATAATTTTGATTATTTAAATTAAATGAAATAAGAGTTCTAATTTGATTAGGAAACAAACTCTTATTTTTCTTATAAATATGATCATTGGGTGCTCATATTTTACACTTGATTTTGATCAAAAGCTCTCTCTTTTATTTTTCCCTATTGCCGGTTTTTGCTTCTTAAAATAAGAAGAACTTTTCTTCTTAGTTTGTTCTTCCGGTTTGATTCCCACAAATCGGGTTGGTTTATGATCGGGATATAACATAGAAGACTTGGTGAAGTGGATTGATGCTGTAAAGGAAACCCCAACCGATTCTCCATAAATCTACAATGTAAGTTTTTCGAAAAACCTTATAATTTTAGTTCTTCGGTTTGATCACAATTGCATGTTATTAACGGATCCGTAATTAATCGTTAATTAATTTACTAAAGAAAATTCCGCAAATTTAGTAAATAGTTCCTTCAAATCTATCAAGACACTTCGATCAGATCATGGTGGGGAGTATATGGACTTAGAGTTCAAATACTACTTGATAGAAAATGGGATAACTTCCCAACTTTCAGCCCCTGGTACACCTCAGCAAAATGGTGTAGCTGGAAGGAGAAATAGAACCTTACTCGAAATGACAAGATCAATGATGAGTTACTCATCATTACCAGAATATTACTGGGGTTATGCATTGGAGACTGCGTTATACATCCTAAATAGGGTTCCTTCTAAAAGTGTTATAGAAATGCCTATTGAGTTATGGTCGGGATGTAAAGTAAGTTTGCGTCACTTCCGAGTATGGAGATGTCCAGCACATGTGCTAAAACCAAACCCTAAGAAATTGGAACCGCGGTTTAAGGTATGCTTCTTCGTGGGCTACCCTAAGGAGATGCGTGGTGGGTTGTTTTATAGTGCTGAAGAGAATAAAGTATTTGTGTCAACAAATGCTACATTCTTGGAAGAAGACTATATAGGAAACCATAAATCTCCTAGTAAATTGGTACAAGAGGAGATGATTCCAAGTGATACCACTGAGCCAACAATTATTGTTGACTTGCCTATCTCTTCAAATAGGAAGAGAGATTCTACTCAAATCCAGTTAAGTCCCCATCGTAGTGGGAAGGCATCCAAGTTGTCTGAACGATATTTGGGCTTAACTCAGGTCAATAATGGCGGTATTGATCTAGAGGATCCATTGTCTTGTAAGGAAGCAATGGTGGATGTTGACAATGAAAAATGGCTAAAAGCCATGGATCTTGAGATGGAGTCCATGTACTCCAACTCAGTCTGGGAACTTGTAGATCAACAAGTTGGGGTAAAACCCATTGGGTGCAAGTGGATCTATAAGAGAAAACGTGGAGTCGATGGGAATTCACTATAAGAAAAATAGGAATAGGACACACTAACTATTTTAATAGGTGACACAATTAAAAAAAAAGTGGATGAACAATAAAAGAAAAAGAAAAGGACGTCACCTGTTCCCTTGCCTTCTCGCTCTCTCGCTTATACGATAAAAAAAAAAAACTCTCGCAACTTCTCTCTCTCTCTCTCTCACTTTCCGTCTCAGTTTATCTCTCTCACTTTTTCGTTCCCTCTCTAAACCCTAATCGCTCTCTCCCAAATCGAACAAAGCTCTCTCCCAAATCGTATTCACCTCTCTCCCAAATCGAGATTTCATCTTGCATCACCGTTATTCACCTTTCATCCCTTCATTATTCAGATTTTGAAGGTTTTGTTCTCTCCCAAATCGTGATTTCATCTTCGCAGGGGGTTTATTCGAAGGGATTCGAAGGGATTTCATCTTCGCAGGGGTTTATTCGAAGGGATTCGAAGGGAGCTTCTTGTTCTTGTGCTTCGTCTCTTCCTTCAATTCATCGTTCAAAGTAATTAATCTCTCAAAACTCTAATTTTTTTCCTTCATTTCATCGTTGTAATGAGCTGGTGGGCTCGTATTTGATACATAAGTAGAAAAAGTTTGAAATCATTGAGTCTCGTAGTGAACAATTTTCTAATGGCGATCCTGGCAAGGATTTTGACATTACATCTCGAGACTAGTAGCTTAAAATGTTATTGTCAAAGATGCATTTAGACCAGCAGCTTTAAATATCAATTTGCATAATTTGGTATATGTTTCCTTCTCTTTTTTTTGTTTCAAAACTATTTTGGGAACTTCTTACATTCAATCTTAATATGTTTCCTTCTCTTTGAAGTATAAGGTTTCAATATGAATTCACTTTAATTTCATTTGGGATACTAATATTATTTCAAGCTAAATTTCTATAAGGAATAAATGTCTTTCTCTCTCAATTCATTCCTCAATCAGTAGACTTTTTAATTAGCTTATTTAGTCATTCTCTGGCCTTACATTTGCTATTGTTGTGTGAAATTGAGTTGTGTGCTTTTATGTATTATGGATGGTTTCAATTTCAGAGTCTATATTTAGTGCTTTTAATCTATTTTTGGGTAAAATGATATACAATACCAATTTTCATGAAGTTGCATAAATAGGTTTTTTCTCTATTCATTCCTCTATCTTAATAAGTAGGTAAGTTCAAGCAAATATGATGTCGAACATGTTGGATAAATACCCATTTGTTGCTTCAGATTGGTCTATTTCAGGTTGTTCCTTTTTTTTCCTTATTACTTTTCCTTCTGATCCTTATGTTTTGCTATTTGTAATTTAAAAGTACCAAACATTATATAACTTGTCTTTAATGCTTCTGTAAGTGAAGATGGAAGTACAATCAAAAAGGTATTCTACTTATTAATGATGAGTCTTTTATATCTTATCGTATATCATATTATTTTAGCTTAAACACATTAAAGGTTTATTCTTTTATTTTAATGAAAAGTAGGAAAAACAAAAAGAAATTTCAATAGGAGGATAAAATAAGGTTTTAGTTGAAGATTATTTACTGATTAAATCATCGACTTTATTGGACAGAAACCAAAGGCATATATTATTCCAGCAGTTGAAGTTGAACCCCAAGGTGTTCATTTAATCCTGAATTTGAGAGTCATCAGGTAAGATGTAATGTAAAATCATCTTCTGTTTATTATATTTAAATGCATCCTTTTGGGTGTCAACCTCAAAACTTTTTTGTAATTACCTTTTAGGTTTAATTATAAATAGTTGGCCAACATACTTGTAATTACTTGTAATTAGGTGGCGGTGCGGGGTGGTATAGTATATTTTGTGGCTTTTGTTATAGTATGCCACTTTACTGTTTTTTATTATTGTATTTTCTTTTTTCTTTCATTATTTTAATGAAATGGCCTTTTGAGGTGTTTTATTCAAAAAAAAAAATCGTCAGTTAAAATTTTGATAAATGATTGTTTGATGTATATGTTTTCCTTCAGAATCCTTATTGTAGTATCTGTTTTTCTTATATTTTTCACTTTATCGATTCAGGATATATTTGCCTGTGCTGTTGCGGAAGAAATGCAGAAAGTATACCGAAACGAGCTGGGGCCTCAGCCGGTTCCTTTAATTGTTCCAGGAGAACTTATTAGTGAAGAAGATGTGTGTATTTTGGTCCATGCACTTTAAATACATTTACTCAGTGTACATATTACTTTTAGTTGCTTTCTTTTGTGCAATATATTACCTTTGAGTTATGTTCTACAGATGTATTTTCTGGATGCTGATAATGAAACTGATGATGACAGCAATTTGGACAATATGGATCAGAATGAAGATAATGTATCAGAAAGAAGGTACCGTACCACTTCTCAGAGCAAAATTATTTTACATAATGCATCTATTTGTCAACTAGTTTTGATAATGTTCCTTTTGGCTATCTCATAATGTTATTTTACATAATGAAACTGATGATGACAGCAATTTGAACAAAATACTTTAAGAACCATTTATTAAGATTCTATTTTGTTAGGAATAAAAAGATATTTGAAGATATTCAGATGACTCTTATCTTTTAATTATATATTTTGTAATTATTTAATTGTTTTGTAGTTACTAGTTGGAAATTTTTTTACTTATCTAAATTTATCTCATCTATAGGTCAGGTGTGGATATCTCTAGTGTTACTCTCTTTGAATGCATGTTTTTTTTTTGTGGAATATAATAATTTCTCATGTTATTTAATAAAACTTGGTGCAGGTTGAAGATGAAGATGGTGACTCGAGTTGAGTTAAATAAAAGAGCTAGACAGAAAGAACAGTTAAAAAAGGAAGCTGAAGCAAAGAAGTTGAAGGGAATTTCGAAAGAGATTGACTGGTAGATTTTTTATTCTTTTTCCTCTTCTTAACCATAGTTTATGAGGTAAAACCTGGACCGCTCAACGTTAGGTAAGCTTTTTGATATGAATCATGGAGCACAAGGAACACAAGACAATCTAAGATGCTTCAAGGATCAATTACAAGATCAAATGCCGAGAAGCTTAAATAAAAAGCCTTAAACATCCATTGTCAAGCTTACATGGCCAAGTGAAGACAGATTTTGATTATCCATGCTTGGAGGCTATCAATAGGGATGTAATGCACTTTAAACCTTGGAAAGTACATTTGGAGGAAGCATATTAGAGACATGTGCAAGGATTTTTAAATTTAAAGTCATTTTAGGAAAGTTTCCTAAAATGGGCACTTTGCTTTTTGCTTTAAGCTTTAGTTGCTTTATTCTTTCCTTAAATGTTGTTCACATGCCGATTTTATTATGGGCTGATTACTTTGGGCTTTTGTTTTAGGGTTTTTTCTCTTGACTATTTAAAGACTTTTTGTAACCCTAATATAGAGATTTGATGAATTGAAAAGTTGCCTCTTGGCTTGAAGCCTCTTGCTTGGATGATTTTCCATTGCATAACTTAGTAGTCTTGCTTTAGATTACTTGTTTAGAAACAATCAAACACTCTTGATCTAAAGTGTTTGTGGATTGTTTCAATCTTGAGATAAGAAACAAGTTCTTCTTATTTCAAGATCATAGATCTAGGAATAATCTTCTTGACTCATGTTCCTAGGGTTTTGCTAAATTGCTTTGGGGGTTTTAGATCTTGGTGACTCAAGGGTTCTTCAAGGGGTTCTTGATCCAAATCTAGGGTTTTCATATCATTTGGTATCAGAGCTTAGGCTCAAGAGAAGGTTCTTATCTTACTTGCTTTCCTTTATTTCTTGTTGTTCTTTGTTCTTAGTTTATATAAAACCCAGAAAATCACAAAAAATGCTTTTTTGACCCATTTTTGTTCTTTCTGTTTCTCATAGTTTCATTCCAATTCTGGAAAACACAAAACTATAAAAGTGCCAATTTTTCTCTTATCTTTAATTGTTATTAAGGCTTCGTATTCAAAAAGTCAAAATAAAAAAAGAAATTATTAAAGTCTAATCCGAGGCTCATATTGCGATTTAAAAAAAAAAAAAAAAAAAAAAAAAAAGGGAAAAGTGACAGGTTTTGCTTGAGTTGTTAAATCTGGAAAAAAAGGTGTTTGATGTTCATGTTGTTCTTGAAAAACTCATATCAAACTCATCTAGAGATCATCTTGAATCTGAAATGTGCCTAGAGTTTGAGAAAAAGTGGTTTGTTTGACTTGCATCTACTTTAGGGAAGTTTTCCAATTGCTTTCCTTCTTACTTTATGTACTTGCCTAATTTGCACACTTACCTCTTTTAGAAAAATCTGCCACACCTTTTTCTTAGCTTTCTAAATAGCCAAAAAAAAAAACACTTGTTTCTTGTTTCATTATTGTTGCATTTTCACAAATTGCATTAGTTTCAAGCATAGTTTCATTGTTACTAAATAGTACTAGATCAAGGCTACAAATTACCAACCTAGAAACTGTTTTTGAGTGTAAACACGAGTGAACAAACATTTCAAGAGTGTAAACACTTAGGGAGTTGTTGTGAGGTCCTTGTTACTATACTAGCTTGTTACTTTCAGCCATTTCAAATGAAGGTATAGAGCATCCTAAATGGGAGAATAGAATGGTTTTTGATGCAAGGATGGAGAATAGAAGAAGAGGTCCTAAGTTCAAATTGCCGAATTTCTATGGGAGTTTAGATCCGGAAGAGTACTTACAATGGGAAAGAGAAGTGGAGCTAAGCTTGAAAAGTCATCCATGTAATGATGCAAGGAGGATACATCTTATAACAACTAAATTCTTTGATCATGCACTGACATGGTGGAAAGATCTAGTGTTGTATAGGAAGAGCTACTTGGAACCACCCATTGAGACTTGGTATGATCTTAAATATCATATGAGAAAGAGGTTTGTGCCAAGACAACATCATGAAAATCTTATGCAAAAGTTGGATAGTCTTATACAAGGTAGACAAAGTGTTGATGAATACTACAAGGAGATGGAGTTGCTCATGGCTAGGGCTAATATTAAGGAAGATGAGGAATCTACCATGGTAAGGTTCTTCAATGGATTGAATAGAGATATTTCTTACCAAGTTTATTTTACACAAGTTGGAGAGTTAGAAGAATTGGTGCACAATGCCATCAAGGTGGAAAAGAGACTCCAAAGAAGGGCTGTTAAAAGGTATGCTTCCAAATATCATTCCAACCCTACTTATTCTTATGAAAATGATGGAGATAGTGCATTAGAGGGTAGGAATGGGGCTGCCTATTGCATGGTTAAGGAAAAGAAAGAATTGACCTTGTTTGAGGAGATTAAGATGTTTAAAACAGAATTGAAGGAATTGAAGGAAGTTTTCAATGCCTATTGCATGGAAATGCCTAAAGAGACAAATGGGGAAATTATAGGATTGAAAGAAGACTTGAAACATGAGGAGAATACGAATGATCACCCTAAGCATGAGAATGCTAATGGAAAGGGTTCATTTTTGGTTAATATGTTATCTTTTGATACTCGTGTAAATGAATGTGCTATGCTTCCAAAGAAAGAAAATTGTGAATGTAAAAGTGAGCAAAAAGAAAAAGAAATGAGTGAGTCAAAAGAAAGAGAGATGAGTTCAAAAGAAAGAGTGATTGAAAAGAATGAAAGTGAGAGTTGTGAGATTGAAAACAAAGAAAGTAATGAAAGTGAAAGGAGTGAGAGCTTTGAGCTAATAAAAGGTGAGGGAATTGAGCTTAGTGAGAAAAAAGAGAGTGAGTTGGAGAGTGAGAGCTTGAAATCTAGATCAAGTGAGGCTAGGAACAACCAACCTATGTGTGTACTTTTGTACAAAGAGGTTTGTTTTAAACTTAACCCATCTTTACCTACTATGTTTAGTGAGTTTTTGCAGGAATTCAAGAGAGTGTTCCCTAGTGAGATGCCTAGTGGTTTATCATCAATCCAAGGCATAAGACTTCAAGTAGATCAAATTCCAAGGGCCGCCATGCTCAATAGACCAACTACTTACCAGATTCATTGCATTGAAAATAGGGTAAAACCAACCGGTTGTAAATTATCCTAACCCTATTTTTGGTATTATGGATAACACTTGCTTGTTTGATAAAATTGGACTAAAATATGAAAATCCACCACTTCAAATGCAATTAATTGATAAATCTTCATGTGGTGCTGAATCTTACTTGCTTGACAATATCAACTTTGAGAGAGTTGTTGAATCACTTACTACTTTTTATAATGTGTTTAATGTTTCACTTGATCCTTATTTGGTTGAAAGAATGAATTTTACATCTTCCATGGTTTATCCAAACTTATTAGAACTATTTGAGGGTCCAATTAGTTTAAATAACTTGTTGCAATCTAGTGGTACAAATAGGTTTCTTGATGCTTGCTATAAGACAGACTTTGTGAGGAAACTAGCAAGGAAACAACATCTAGGAGGGGCCAAGGGTATGCAATTGTATTTCATGAAGGGAGATGCAAGGAAGATCAAGATTTTTGACCCAGGAGGAGTTGGACAATTTAAAGCACTATGAAGGAGACATAAAGATGCTTCCATGTCTTATTTGAGGGGTAAGTATGTTACTTGCTTTTGTTTATGTTACTAACTTAAGTACTTTTGATGTAGGCAATGATTTCGATTTGAGGACAAATCCTTTTCAAGAAGGAGGGGATGATATGAATCATGGAGCACAAGGAACACAAGACAATCTAAGATGCTTCAAGGATCAATTACAAGATCAAATGCCGAGAAGCTTAAATAAAAAGCCTTAAACATCCATTGTCAAGCTTACATGGCCAAGTGAAGACAGATTTTGATTATCCATGCTTGGAGGCTATCAATAGGGATGTAATGCACTTTAAACCTTGGAAAGTACATTTGGAGGAAGCATATTAGAGACATGTGCAAGGATTTTTAAATTTAAAGTCATTTTAGGAAAGTTTCCTAAAATGGGCACTTTGCTTTTTGCTTTAAGCTTTAGTTGCTTTATTCTTTCCTTAAATGTTGTTCACATGCCAGATTTTATTATGGGCTGATTACTTTGGGCTTTTGTTTTAGGGTTTTTTTCTCTTGACTATTTAAAGACTTTTTGTAACCCTAATATAGAGATTTGATGAATTGAAAAGTTGCCTCTTGGCTTGAAGCCTCTTGCTTGGATGATTTTCCATTGCATAACTTAGTAGTCTTGCTTTAGATTACTTGTTTAGAAACAATCAAACACTCTTGATCTAAAGTGTTTGTGGATTGTTTCAATCTTGAGATAAGAAACAAGTTCTTCTTATTTCAAGATCATAGATCTAGGAATAATCTTCTTGACTCATGTTCCTTGGGTTTTGCTAAATTGCTTTGGGGGTTTTAGATCTTGGTGACTCAAGGGTTCTTCAAGGGGTTCTTGATCCAAATCTAGGGTTTTCATATCACTTTTGGAGATGAAGCTGTTCTGATTCACTCAAATGGTCTGCTTGTTCTAACCAATAAGTGGGGTCTCACTCTCCACTCGCTCCAACATGGAGCTTACTATTATCTGGTAATTATCAGCTTCTTTCTTTCTTTCTTTCTTTTTTATTGGTTTCATAAAGAAATTTGAATGATATCATATTTTTCTACTGAAATTTTACATCTCTTGATATGATACTCGTCTTTTTTATGAGTAAAAAATTCTATGAAAGAAAGTTTTACTTTTTGCTAAAAATCAAAACTATATCTTATATATTAGTGATATTTTTTTCTATATTGGATCTTCTTTCATATCTCTAACTTTTGTTTTGGGTGTGTTTTTGCAGATTTAGGAGAGTGGAATGTTGAGAACCTAGGAATAATGTAGCTGTGTTTCTTTTCTCTCTTTGATTTGGTTTGTTTACTGTTTGTGCCTCTGCTTTTGAATTTGATTTAGCTTTTGTTTGGGTTTTTTTTCCCTTTTATGTTTCTTAAATATTTTAAGTTTGTAATTTTAGAAGGGAACATTTGATTTGGTGTCGACTCATTGCTTTTACTTGTTTGTGATATTGAAATTTGATCAGTATAGGGATTCCGTATGTGCTTGCATCATTGTTTTAGAGCTTTGTTTCACCATTGGTAAACTAAACTTGTTATATGAGCTGAAATTTTGTAAAAGTATGTTACATTATGCTAATTCCACTTTTGGAATAATTATACATTCAATTCAAGTAATTAAACTTGTCTATTTGCCAACCTCTACAAGAAAATGGCGTAGAGATTATAAGAAACAAGCCATGTATGATAACTTACACTTCTTCCAAAGCTAACCAGGTGAGATTGTACCTCTTAAGTTCACATTTCATGTTCCCACGCTCATAAAAAAATGGAGTTAATATGTTATTCCTTAACATAGCCAACTATATCCTCTCATCGAGACCAACTATATACTCAAATAGTCAGTTCTAAGGTGTTTTCTTAATCTATTTTGTTAAGTTTTTGTGGATTCTCTGATAATTGCTTACTATGTTTATAGTTTTTGTCGATTCTCTGATAATTTCTTACTCTGTTTATAGCTGACAGTATTCAATTTTTTGTATTTGGTAAAACTACATTTTCAAGTAAAGCTTTTTTCTGATAAGCGGTTTACTGAAGTCAAATTGCTTGCTAAATTTTTTATCTTCTTCTCTTCCCTTTGACGTGCACTAAATTTGCCACAGGGATCTTAAGCTGGAGAACACACTTTTAGATGGAAGCCCAGGACCCCGTCTCAAAATTTATGACTTTTGCTATTCAAAGGTATAAAAACTTATTATAATGTCATTTTGACAATGTTTTATGGACAAAAACATATTATAATGTCATTAAACTCTATCTCATCATGTATTTGATAATATTTATATGTTTGTTATATAGGATGAGTGAGTTAACAAGTGTTTCTGCCCCATTGTCCTTTATGAGTTTTATATTTTATTTTCATTGCATTGGTTCATAGTTTTAACTAAAAATATGAGGGATAATTGGTTGATAATTTACTTTTTAACTATTTAAATCTAAATTTTTGGTTCACTTATTGTCAATCTTAGGTAACAATAGCCTTAACAATTACGAGGGATGAATTTTATTGTTGTGGGTATCCCAGAAATCCTACATTATTATATTTTCTCTCTATTTTCATCTTTAATGGATGCTCGAACATCTTCTTTATGTACAATTACACACATTTTTCAGTTGTTAATGATTTTTCTTTAAAAAACTGATTTTGTCTTGTTACCTCTAATTGATCTTGAAGGTGAAACCACCAAGGAGTTTGAACTGAGACTGCCTGCATCACTAAACACACTGAAAGTAAAACACAAGAATGATAGAAGAACTCATACGATGAAGGTAGAGTTCATAACCTAAATAATTGCTTTTAGTTATGTAACTGTAATTGATTACACTCTCTAGACGCCTAGGATGATTTGCTGATTCAATAACTAGCTTTTGATTTTTAAAATTTGGTAGTATTTTGTCACCGGTGTTTGACATTCATTTGCAACAATTTACTTCCCATTAATTATTACACTTCTAATGTTTTATAACATTGAGGCACATAGTTCAGATGCATTGCAGTTGATTCCACAACATAATTACAAGCTTGATATCCATTCTCTGAATGCTTGACATCCTGGAGAGGTATGATGCCAATACAGTTGTAGCATTACTTCTAGTTATGTAGGCTTCTAGAAAATTATCTTTTTAACACATAATACCAGTAAGATTCAACCTGAGGCTTTTGAAATTATAGTTTAAATGTAGAGAATTTTGACATTGTACTATTGGCTAAAATTGTTAGAATGTCGTGTTAAAAATTTTTGGGTTTAAAATCGCCTTTGCCGCAGATTTGATCGCCTTTGCAGCAGATCTGATTCTTGCCGTTCGTTGGAGGCATTATTCATTAGCTATTCAAATCAAGTTTACTATTTTTTTCAATAAATTCATATCTGTTTGAAATCTCATATCTCTGCCATTCACCACATTTTGCAGTCGCGTCACAAAGTTCCATTATGATCAAATGGGTAATCGTTGTTCCCCTCATCTTTCCAAATTCGAACCCTAATTTCTTTAATATCAATTTGCCTCAATTATGGAGACATTGATCTAGTTTTTTGAATCATAATCTTCGTTATGTTTTTTTTCTTTCGATTCTCATGTCTGTTCCTCCTGATTTTTATTTCTTATTCATGTTTTTTTATATGATTTATGTTTGGAATCTTAAAAATATGGGAAATTAGAGCTATGAAGGAAGAAACAATATGATGTGATAAGATTTTTGCAAAGGGTGAGATGTTGGGAATATTTTGATCAGTTATAGTCTTACAATCAAGGTTTAGTTTATTTTTCACAGACCACTCCCATTTTATATCGGTGATCGAGCAGCTGCAGGAAGCTGCTAAGGCAAAACATGAGGAGTATGATCAATATGAAAACTTACTCTTTTTTATCCTTTACTTGTTATAATGTCATGTTAATAGTTTTTTGGGCTTAAAATATATGTGCTACTGTTGTTTTGAGTTTTCCCATGTAAAATAGCAGTTTTGGGGCATTTTCTTTTACATTAAGAAGCTGTTTTTTGGTCATATATTATAGTTTTGTTGTTTCACGTCATTTTGACAGTGTACTATGGACTAAATTTGTTAAGAATGTCGTGTTAAAAAATTTAAGGTTTAAAATATATGTTTTATTGCTGTTTTGAGGCTTAAATTGAATGTTTTGTTGCTGTTTTTTATAGTCATATTGTAGTATTTCATATAAAGTAGCAGTTTTGGGGCTCTTTTTTTTTAACATTAAGAAGTTAGTTTTTTAATTATGTACATAGTTTTGATGCTGTTTCATGTCATTTTGACAATGTTTTATGGACAAAAACTTATTATAATATCGTGTTAATATTTGTTTGGCTTAAAATATATGTTTTAATGTTGTTTTGAGGCTTAAATTGGATGTTTTACTGTTTTTGACAGTGATTATAATAATTTCATATAAAGTAGCAGTTTTGAAGCTTTTTTTACATTAAGAAACTGTTTTTTTTTTGTCATTTACATAGTTATGCTGATAGTTATTAATAGTTTTATACTTGTAATGTTTGTATTGCATAGTTTGAGTTCAATTTTTAATATAAATGCTTTGGCATTCTGTGTATGTATCAGTCTTTGAATATGGCTATTTGTATTGCATAGCTAGAAGATTTCAACGTGTTTTGTCATCACGAGAATATGTCTATGTTTTAACCTTTAATGTAAAATTTTATTAGCGTGCTTGGAATCTTAAAGTAGGCTTGGGTATTTAACAAAATAACTTTTATCATGTATTTATTAATCTTTATATGTTTGTTATATAGGAATGGTAAGTTAACAAGTGTTTCTTCCCTATTGTCCTCTATGAGTTTTATTTTTTTTATTTTCATTGCATTGGTTCATTTTTTTTTTATTTTCATTGCATTAGTTCATATTTTTTGGCATTATTTAACATACTTTTTGTGTTGATCAGTGGTTTTAACAATCAAATGAGAAGGAGCACAGAAGAGGGGAGATGAAAATGGAGTCAGTGAGTTGGGTTATTGGAATTTTGGCAGGAGTGGTGATTGAAGTTCTTTTAGCAATTGTTGCTTTATTGTCTATGTATGATGTAATTTAATTTTTTGTTTAAAAATATTGTAATTTCATGTAGGCATTTAGTGATTTATTAATTTTTATTGTAATATTTTATTTAAATTTGATAGGTGTATTAAAAATATTATTTGAAATCAATTAATAAAAAAATATTTTTTTCCTCAAATTTTAGACAAAGGGTGACGGTTTTTCCCCGTCACCTTTTCTAAAAGGTGACGTTTTTTTGGCGTCACCTATTCAAAAAGGTGACGTTCTTTTGGCGTCACCTATTCGGATAGGTGACGTTCTTTTGGCGTCACCTATTCGGATAGGTGACGCCAAAAGAACGTCACCTATTCGAATAGGTGACAGTTTTTTTTGGACGTCACCTATTTAAATAGGTGACACTGCCATAGGTGACGGTCAAAAAACCGTCACCTATTCGAATAGGTGACGCCAAAAGGATGTCACCTATTCCCGAAATTCTTATAGTGGAAAGTAGAGACTTTCAAGGCTAGACTTGTAGCAAAGGGGTATTCCCAAAAGGAAGGGGTGGACTATGAGGAAACCTTCTCTCCTGTTACTATGTTAAAGTCTATTAGAACTTTTTTACCCATAGCAGCCCATTTCGATTACGAAGTTTGACAGATGGACGTCAAGACAGCATTTCTGAATGACTATCTTGAAGAGAGTATCTATATGCTCCAACCAGAGGGATTCATTGTTCAAGGTGAAGGACAAAAAGTTTGTAAGTTGCTGAAATCCATTTATGGATTAAAGCAAGCTTCACGGTCTTGTAACAAAAGATTTGACACTAAGGTCAAATCGTATGGCTTTGAACAAAATGTTGATGAGTCTTGTGTCTACAAGAAGATAGTCAATAAGGATGTGGTATTTCTCATTCTGTACGTGGACGATATCTTACTTATTGGGAATAATGTAAGGGTATTATCAGATGTTAAGAAATGGCTTGCTAACGAATTCCAAATAAAGGATTTGGGAGAGGCTTAATATCTTCTTTGTATCCAAATTATAAGGGACCGAAAGAACAGAGCGTTAGCATTGCCTCAAACATCCTACATTGACAAAATAGTTGCCAAGTATGGGATGGATAAATCCAAGAAAGAAGCGTTACCTTTCAGGCATGTGATTTATTTAACTAAGGGCCAATGTCCTAAAACTCCTCAAGAAGTTAAGAGTATAAGACAATATCCTTATGCTTCAGCAGTTGAAAGTCTAATGTATGCGATGTTATGCACTAGACCAGACATCTGTTATGCTGTAGGGATAGTAAGCCGTCACCAGTTGAATCCTGGTTATGAACATTAGGTTGCGGTCAAGAATATTCTCAAGTATCTTCGGAGAACGAGAGAACTTGTGTACGAAAAATAGGATTTGATTCTCAAGGGGTACACAGATTCTGATTTCCAAGCAGACAAGGATTCTAAGAAATCCACGTCTGGATCAGTTTTCACACTTTGTGGTGGAGCCATTGTTTGGAGGAGTATTAAGCAAAGTTGTATTGCTGACTCCACAATGGAGGCCGAGTACGTAGCTGCTTGCAAAGCTGCTAAAGAGGGTGTCTGGCTTAGGAAGTTTCTAACCGATTTGGAGGTTGTGCCAGATATGGATAAACCCATAATACTGTTCTGTGATAAAAGTGGTGCTGTAGCCAACTCTAAAGAGCCTAGAAGCGACAAACGGGGAAAGCACATAGAGAGAAAGTATCACCTGATAAGGGAGATAGTCCAAAGAAGAGATGTCATAGTGACAAAGATAGCCTCTGAGGATAACATTGCTGATCCATTTACAAAGACGCTCCCGGCTAAGGTGTTTGAGTGTCATATGGGTAGTTTAGGATTACTAGATAAATCTCTGTAAAAGCTTTAGTGCAAGTGGGAGATTGTTGGGGTTTCTGCCCTAAATCTTATGTAATCCGGTAAACTATAAATAAATAAAGGAATTATTAATTAGTAATATTTACATTGTCATTTATTAATTATTTAATAAATATAATCCATCATAAGGTCCAGAGTTACTTATGATAACTTAGAGTGAGCATGTGATGCGGGAAGATTCACTTAAGTCGTAACTCAAAAAGTTTGTGGTACATTAATAAAGGTTGGGTGTCTTATTTCTGGATCACTCATGTAGAGACATGTGAGTGAGGGTGTTGCTGCAATAGAGATTGTAGTAGACTGGACTAAGATAAACTTATTGTCTTTTGGTAAAACCGTTACAGAAAGACACTTCATTTATCAACCGGTTGATCATGTACAATTGATCTTAATCCTCAGTGGATTACGAACTCCTGTTTGCAAGGGACAAACGCATAGGTGAGAGTGACTCGAATAATTCGCTCAATAAGCCTTCCACTTTGAGGATTCCATCTTGCTTATAGCTGGGAACGTAATTACACAAGATTGAAATTCACTCTTTTCCTTATTGGAAAATAGAGAAATAGTTCCCTTATGGGCTGATTCAGGGTACTTGAACAACGGGGCCCCATGTTCCTCTGATTAAGGAAAAGGTTAAAGACGCATAATGGAGATTATGTAAGTTGTTCATTAGAGAATCAGTTGGGCTTAAGGAACAAGATGTATCATGGAGGTTAATACGGTAAATTACCTAGCCATGGATACGAACTACTAGTGAAGGATCAAAGTGTAGTTAATGATTATAGCCAATGGACATAACTATGTCTATACTACTAAGAGTGCAACTCTAGATATTTAGTGGAGTTATCTACGAGTTAATGAATGAGAATTAATTGATTAAAAGGAGTTTTAATCAAAGGTAATTCTGGATCATTGGAGCTTAGTCCTATAGGTCCATTAAGTCCTCCGAGCTAACGCATGTAATTGAGAACATAAATTAATGTGATTAATTTCTTTGGAAAATTGGAATTAAATAGAGGAGTCTATTTGATTAATTAAAGGAAATTAAATAGAGGAGTCTATTTAATTATTTAATTAATGGTGGAACTAAATAGAGGAGTCTATTTAATTATTAAATAGAAAAGTCTATTTAATTTATTGTGAGAGATTAAATAGAAGAGTCTATTTAATTAAATTAATTTTGAGTTGTCCAAAATTAATGGGGATTTAAATAGAGGAGTCTATTTAAATGTTTAATTTGAAATTGTCAAATTAAAGAGGAAATAAATAAAAGGAGTTTTATTTATTGGAATAAATAAAAGGAGTTTTAGTTATTTAATTATTTAACGGAATTGTTCCATTAAATAAATAGGAAAATAAAATGCCCAATATTGTCATGGGATGATGATGTGGGCGTGTGACCGAAGGTGGGGTCACACGCCAATTTGGTCAATGGTTGACTAAAAGGAATTTGCATTTTATTATTTAAAATATATGAATTTCTTATTTTAAATTAATATGATTAATTTAAATGGAAGATATGGAATAATATATTTAAATTGATATTGATTGATTTAAATGAAAGATATGGAATATTTTATTATGGAATAAAATAAAATATCTTTATTATTCAAATATATTTTAGAATATCTTTATTATTCAAATATAATTTAGAATATCTTATTTGATTATTTGATAATTCAAAATATATTCAAAAGATTTTTTGAGGCCTTAGTTTTCCTATAAATAGGCACCTTGGGGACCCCAAAACACACAATTAAGAGAGTTAAAGTCAAAAACTCAGGAAAAATCCTCTCCTCCCTCTTTCTTTGCCGCTGGCCATAGTGTGGTCAAAGTGAAGAAATTTTTTCTTCCCTTTTCCTTTTTCTAAAGGAGATAGTGCCCACGCATCGATTCTCTTTTGTGTTTAGTGAGGAAGATTTTTTTGGTGGTCCTAGGATCGTAACCAGCCAAGAACGAGGAAGAGTGATATGAATCAAGGAACCTTAATGTTGTTCTTTTCCGAGCTTGCATTCGTTGTCTCCAAGTTCAAGATTAGTTCAATAAATGGAAGTCAAGTTCAAGTAGAGTTCATTAAATGCAAGTCAAGTTCAAACCAAGCTCATTAAATGCAAGTAAACTTCAAGCCTAGTTCATTAAATGCAAGTCAAGTTCATTTAATGCAACCGAAGCTCATTTAATGCAACTCAAGACATCAATGCTACTCTTGACTTATTCATGACATCTTAAGGTTTCATTTAAGACTCTCATAAACACATGTGACCAAGGATTTTCAGTTACAAAGACTTTCAAATCAGATTTGTAACTCTTCTAATTTCAGTTACAAGTTTGCATAGTTAAGACCATTTTCGGTTATTTTTGTAAGACTTTAAGGTTGTAGCTGTTTCATTTCCTTTCATTTATGTCAATTTCGTTTTTCCCTTTGTTTTGTAAGGCTTATATAGCCATGTTTCAGATTGTAAACAATCAGATTATGATTGAATTAAAAATCCAAAGTCTCATTGAGAGCTTTTTCTTTGAATTGTTGTGAGTTGTTCAACTTTTCATCTTGTCATTCCTTGTGTTTAGGGTGGCTGTAGAATCGAGCCATTAGGATTGATCATTTTAATTTGGTGGATTGATTCGAATCTAAAACAAGAAATCCAATTCTTGTCTTTAGATCATTGATCATAAGGATAATCATTTTCTAGCCTTTTTCCTTGGGTTGTTTCAAATGGCATATGTGGGTTCTTTGGTTGTGATCTTTTTGGGTCCTTAGTTAAGTTTAAGGGTTCTTAAAGCATTTCGAAAGGGTTTTCGTATCATTTGGTATTAGAGCAAATGATACGAAAACCCTTTCGAAATGCTTTAAGTACAAATTTTTGAAAAGCAAAACAGATTTTTGAAAGCAAAGAACTCAAAAAAAAATGGCAATTACAAATTTCATAATTCGTGGAGTTCGAGAATGAATTTTCAATTGGCAGTCTATATGAAGCTTTTTAATATGATATTAAACAGCATACAAAAGGCCAAATTCAAAAATTCTTTCAGAATTGAAAACACTAACTCACAGAATTGAAGTTCCCGGAAAATAGGATAAACCTGCGCACAGAAATGATATTTCAGATTTGAACTGTTTGCGTTATGATTTTGATAAAGTGCCCTTCTGAACTTTGAAAGCTAACCGAAAGATAAAACTTTTCTCTTTAGACAAAAAAGACAAATTCGGACGTTAGATCAGAATTTGAATGGAAAACAGTAGCATTAAATGAGGCAGTTACAAAACGGGACAGTTTTGGAAATTTTGAACTATAGCCGTTTTTGATGCTTTAAATACATGAAAATGAATGTGAAACTGATATATTTGAATGGTAACTGATATAGAAACACAATTATATCAGTTATACACGAAATTATATGAATCAAACTCAGAAAAGTGAAGAATTTTCAAGAAGAACACAAGATGAACAGATTTGGTGCCCTCGGATGCAAATTCACTCTTTTTTTTTTTTTTGATTTTGATTTTCAAGATCTAAACGTGATATTTAAGATGGAGATGAAATCAGATTCAAAAGGTGAATCAAAATGAATGAAAAGGTAGAAACGAAATGGATGGACAGAATGTGTAGAAATGAAAGACAATGCATAAAAGTAAGATAAAATCAATTCTAGAGTAGGCCACAAGATGCAACCTATGCTCTGATACCAAATGATACGAAAACCCTTTCGAAATGCTTTAAGAACCCTTAAACTTAACTAAGGACCCAAAAAGATCACAACCAAAGAACCCACATATGCCATTTGAAACAACCCAAGGAAAAAGGCTAGAAAATGATTATCCTTATGATCAATGATCTAAAGACAAGAATTGGATTTCTTGTTTTAGATTCGAATCAATCCACCAAATTAGAATGATCAATCCTAATGGCTCGATTCTACAGCCACCCTAAACACAAGGAATGACAAGATGAAAAGTTGAACAACTCACAACAATTCAAAGAAAAAGCTCTCAATGAGACTTTGGATTTTTTATTCAATCATAATCTGATTGTTTACAGTCTGAAACATGGCTATATAAGCCTTACAAAACAAAGGGAAAAATGAAATTGACATAAATGAAAGGAAATGAAACAGCTACAACCTTAAAGTCTTACAAAAATAACCGAAAATGGTCTTAACTATGCAAACTTGTAACTGAAATTAGAAGAGTTACAAATCTGATTTGAAAGTCTTTGTAACTGAAAATCCTTGGTCACATGTGTTTATGAGAGTCTTAAATGAAACCTTAAGATGTCATGAATAAGTCAAGAGTAGCATTGATGTCTTGAGTTGCATTAAATGAGCTTCGATTGCATTAAATGAACTTGACTTGCATTTAATGAACTAGGCTTGAAGTTTACTTGCATTTAATGAGCTTGGTTTGAACTTGACTTGCATTTAATGAACTCTACTTGAACTTGACTTCCATTTATTGAACTAATCTTGAACTTGGAGACAACGAATGCAAGCTCGGAAAAGATCAACATTAAGGTTCCTTGATTCATATCAAAGAGTCAGACACTTCTCTACAAGGGTTAGTTTTTCTTTTATGCATTTAGTTTTTGAAATTATTATACTGCAAGGAAAGATCCATGGGACTTCTGCTTGAGAACCTCTTTTAGAGGCCTCAATCCTAACAGAAAACGAACCCTAAAAAATTAGAATCACGTTCTAAGGTATTCTTCTTTGTAGGCTACCCTAAACAGACTCGTGGTGGGTTGTTTTATAGTACTGAAGAGGATAAAGTTTTTGTGTCAACAAATGCTACATTCTTGGTAGAGGACTATATAGGAAACCACAAATCTCCTAGTAAATTAGTACTAGGAGATGGTTCCTAGTGAAACCACTAATGAGCCAACAATTGTTGTTGACTTGCCTAGCTCTTCAAGTAGGAAGAGAAATTATAGTCAAATCTAGTTAAGTCCCCGTCGTAGTGGAAGGACACCTAAGTTGTCCAAACAATATTTGGGATTAACTCAAGTCAGTGATGCCGGTATTGACCTGGAGGATCCATTGTCTACTCAAATAAGTAAATTAAATTCAAAGCAACTAATAATCATAACACATTATGGATACTCGTCCATTTCCAATCCTCAACATTAATTAAGTAGATAATTAGCCTACAACTTCACTAAATAACAACATAACTCATTTTAGATAGATCATAAACACAGTGTTCAGTTTTATAAAATAGTATCATAGTGGCCAATATGATACGAGCCACACTATCCATCGTGGTAATCACTTATCAAACTCATCTCAACTACTTAGATGTCTCATAATCATAGTGTCTGGCTCTATAGAATAGTATCATAATGGCCATTATGATACGTGCCACACTATCCAACGTGATTATCATATATCTGAGTAAAATCATTTAAATAAATAACAAACAATAGTTAATCTTAAAATAACTCATGAATAACAAAATAACAAAAAACAAAAATATTTAAGACCACACCACATTCACATCACAAATAGTTAAAAGGAAATAAATCAACACAATCAAATCACAACAAGGAAACAATGTGATTATTATTTATATTTATTAATTGAGTAGGTCTATCAAGTCATAAACATCTCTAAAAATTATCCTAAGCATTAATAAATCATTTAAAATTATTTATTAAATGGTTATTTATTATTAGTGATAAATAATTAAATCATTAAATTTTATTAACAAACATCCAAGCTTTAATTTATCATTTTTAATATTTAATAAAAGTCTACTATTATTAATAACATCAAATAATTATCGAGACGATCCAATCATAATAATACAATAAATTAATCAATAAAGTAATCACAAAAATATCAAATTTAATATGGGTTTATTAATATAATGATTTAACTTAAATACTTTACAGTCTATAATTATTATTATATAAACCCAATTACTGATCACTAAACAAATTATGAATAATATTTGCAAATCAAAACGAGAACATAATAATATTTAAAAAATCAACAAATCATTTCCCAAGACATCCTAATAACCATACAACAAACAAGCAAACACAAAGAATTTAATTTTAAACTTCTAAGTAGGAATTAACCTTCCTTAATTGCAGATTGAGCAAGCAACCGAGCTCGAAATAACTCCAAATAAAATCCTAACGATGCCCAAGACCTGAAATATCATTAATTTAAAGTCAATTTCAAGAGAACCAGGCTAACGGGACGAAAACCAGCTAGAATTGACCAAAAATAATCCCTGAACAAGCTAGACCAGCTGAACTGGTTCAATTGAACCAGGTCCAACTGGTCCACCTGGACCGTTTCTTCTCCAAAGCAGCGTTTCTGCCATTAATTAAAAAAACGCAGATTTGCGTTTAACTCACCTCAAACACCACGGCTTGATCTGAGCTCGAAACAACGAGGAAACTGATGGGTGTATATCGAAACTTCTTGGAAATCAAAATACTAAGAATAGCTTGGCCAAAAACGACCTAGAAGTTGACGGAAAAGCTTGATTTTCCGGTGAGCAATTTCCAGAAACCGGCGAGAACGCTCAATTGTTGATACAACCAAGTTCTATATGTTTAAACCATTGAAAAACTCGATAAAAATCACTCGAAAGCGAAGGGATAAAAAATAAAACGATTTACATTGGAGGATTGATAAAAAAACGGTGAGAAGAGGGCGGTTTCCCGACGACGCGAGGTGATTTCAAATTTGGTTTAATATCAGTTCAGTGATGAATAAAGTTACCAATCGGAATCAAAAGAATATGCTATGTACTTGATTAAGCTCGAAGAAACAAAGAGAAGCCATGGCCAAAACTTTAATTTTTCGGCATGAACAGTAGCGCGGCTAAAGAGAAAGAGAGAATGAAATTTTAAATAAGATGACCTAGGTTTTCGTGAAGAAATATATACATTAGGTTGACTGGAAAAAGACCAAATTACCCTTAAAAGAAAATAACTAAAAGGACATAAACGGTATTCAGGTCATATCTTTTTACTCGAAACTCGAAATTGAGCGTAGTCAATTGCGTTGAATTCGTATCGACGTGACGATTAATATGAACTAAAAATAACGTCGATTGGATCAAAATTGGTGAAATGGCTAAAATGCCCTTGGGTGAAAATCCGGGTTGTTACACTGACCGTGGGTCCTACTCTTAGGCAACGGATGATTGAGGCTCAATGAAGTGAACCTCATTTGGTAATGGGTTCTGCGGAGGTGGAGTCTGGCTTATCCAGACATTTCACTTTTTCTTCGGACAACGCCTTATTGTACCGTAGACGTTTGTGTGTACCTTTGAGCTCCACTTTTCGTCATGATTGTTGTATGAAGCTCATAATTCCATATTTTCGGTACATCCTTGTGGGAATAAGATGTATTAGGATTTGCGGCAATATTACTGGTGGACAGGAATGAAACGGGAAGTGGCAGAATTTGTTAATAGATGTCTTGTCTGTCAGCAAGTCAAGGCTCTTAAGCGGTGTCCACCAGGTTTATTTCAACCTTTGAGTGTTCCTGAATGGAAGTGGGAGGACATATCGATGGAATTTATTACCGGATTTCCAAGAACACTTAAAGTTTTTGATACAATCTGGGTGATAATAGATCTTTTGACCAAAAGTGCTCATTTTATTCCGGGAAAGATTACGTATTCAGTGGAAGCTTGATCTCAACTTTATGAAGGAGATTGTACGTCTCCATGGTGTACCTGTTAGGATCGTGTCCGATCGAGATGCGCGTTTTGTTTCTAAATTTTAGCAGACTTTGCATGATGCGATGGGAACCCGGCTTGAGTTTAGCACGACCTTTCATCCTAAGACCGATGGCCAAACCGAGTGGGTTAACAAGATTGTAGAGGATATGTTGATAGCTTGTATTATGGATTTTGGAGGTAGCTGGGATACTCATTTGTATCTCATGGAATTTGCTTATAATAATAGCTACCAAACTTCAATTGATATGGCACCTGTCGAGGCACTATATGGAAGGAAATGTCATTCACCTGTTCACTGAGATGAAGTTGGAGAACGTAGATTATTGGGGCCCGAGCTTGTGCAAACAACTTGTGATAAAATTGGTTTGATACGAGAGCGAATGCGTGTTGCTCAAAGCTGGCAGAAGAGTTATGCTGATACCCAGCGAAATGCACTAGAGTTCGCGGTAAGAGTCTATGTTTTCCTTAAGGTTGCACCTGTGATGACCCGACACTTTTAAATAATTTAAATTATAAAACACAGTGGAAGTCTTTATATTTTAAGAAAATTGGCGTGATTATGTTTGAAAGTTGGCTAGCCAAAACCTGTTTACATCTTAAATTCAAAAAAATCTAAAACACAAGGAACTTCAAGTTCCTAATCAGGAGTTCAAAAGACATTTATCATAAAAATAAAGACAATGAGCTCTTATGAGCTAAATACAAATTTTCATAACATAGGATTCGAATTAACAAAATGAGACCATGGTCTTTTAAAAGAATATCTAGTCCATCATCGTGTCATCATCCTCTCGATCAAGCGCGCACCAGCTCCTCTCCCACGACCCCAAACATTACCTGAAATGTTTGTAATATCATGAGCTAACAACTTAAGCCCAGTGAGAATAATAAGAATAAAAAGTAAGGTTAGACCTCAAACCCGTATTCCGATTTGTGTCCAATCAATCTGACACAATCAATCCTAAAGTTCTCCAAACTTTAGGTAATTTCATTTTAAACTTTCCAAAGGATGATATTACCAACACTCGTAGTCAATCCTCATCCATTAACTTATTACGACATAAAATAAGAAAAGTAAATAACTTTGCATAAAATATAACATCTCGATTCTCTATTCCATCGATCATATGCATGAAGGTAATGAGTACATCCCGTAGGATACACATTCGCCCTTTATGCATGAAATGAAGGTAATGTGGACATTTCCCGTAGCATCCACCATTCAACCTTATGCATGAAGGTAATGTGGACAATTCCTGTAGCATCCACCATTCAACCTTATGCATGATGAAGGTAATGTGGACATTTCCCGTAGCATCCACCATTCAACCTTATGCATGATGAAGGTAATGTGGACATTTCCCGTAGCATCCACCATTAACCTTTCATTCTCTTTCTCACTTTCTTTTCTTTTTCACTTTCTTTCAATGATGCGAGATGTTATGGTACAATATATAATGGTGCAAGATGTTATGGTTATGCTTGCACATGCTTGCAAAAGTAAATAAAGTAAAGTGCGAATAATAAAGTAACCGAAACAAACATAAAGTAAAGGGGCATAAAGTAAAAGACATAAAATAAATAAATAGGAAACTCCGGAAGAACGATACGTAAATCGAACTCCACTACAACAATAAAAGTAAAACCTATCTTAAACGATTAACTTATACCTTCCAGGATTCTAAACTTCCAATATAATCCGAGGTTCTATTAATCGTTCTAAATACAAGTTTGGATCTTTTAACCTCCAATGATCCATCCTAAGCTTCGAAACGAATCTAACTTAGAATTTCTAAGATTCAATGTTTTCCTCGAGAACTCCTAAGTTCTCACTTAAAGGATTAACTCCTAATCCTAGGGCACTAACTCACCTCCCTCTAATCTTAAATTCGAATCTTAGTCTTAGCTTCTTATTCTACAAACCATCATACTTATTTGCTTTCTAAAATTACTTTAAATCCTAACTATTCTCACCTTAGCCAAATAAAATTTCGCTCCCAACCTCCGTTAGAGCGATCAAGCAAAGTTCAAACCACCTACAATTAGAATTATATCTAACAATGAATAAATTACCACATAACAATCAAACAACATCTAAGTGTACAAAACGACGAAAAACTCAACAAACCCCAACATGAGGCTCTCGGCCCCCCATGGAAAGTAGGTCTCGGGTTTGGTTTTCCGGCTTTTAGGCAATTTAGATGTGTTTCGAGTTGGTTTCAAGTAAATTCGATATTCCCGATTTCAATGGGTATCGATAATTAGGGTTTTTGAACAATATGTAATTTCCCGAATTGAATTACAATAAACATTATTTCAATAATAAATAACCCATAATCAAACCCAAAAAGGTAAAATTCAAACGGGAAGGGCTTGGACTGAAACTCGGTTTTAGGGTTAAGGGAAAGTCAAGTAATAGTTACCCAATAAGTTTTTCATCAACATTCAACAACAAAATTGGAAGGGGATGAGAGTTTTGGCCAAGAACTCAAAAGCTTTAATCAATTTCCAAGGAAATACTATGAGAATTCGAAATCTACGGCTTACCTTAGAGAGTTGGAAACGTTCCAAGAGTGGAATGGGTAGAAAGGTCTCAGCGAGAGCTTTCCAACGCATCCGAAATCACGCAAAACGGCCAAGAAACGAAGCCGGGGCGACACTTTCTTCCTCTTCTCTTTTCTTCCTCTTGTTGCTCGGGTTTGGAGAGAAAAATGGATGAGTTTTTGGTCAACTTTTGGGTCAAAGGCAGTTTAAAGAAATGAAGTGAATAGTAAATAGATATTTAGGAATTTTAGAAATGACGGTTGTGTCCTTTTATGACTTTTGACTCATAAACCGAAACCCGAAGCTCTTAAATTAATCTAAAGGTGATTAATAATTATTAATTGGCCTATTAATAATTATTAATGTCACCGAAGCGAATTTAAAAGTATTAAAACAATTAAAAAGAATTTCGGGCGAAATTAACTACTAAAATCGAAATTACAAATATAATAATTAAACTAAATACTTGAATTGAAATAAATAAATAAATAAACAATATTAAATAAAAAAAATTCACTTCAAAATAACGGGACGTTACAGCACCTATGAAAGGTGTAATGTGTTTTGGAAAGAGAGGAAAGCTTAGTTCACGGTTTATCGAACCATTTGAGATCTTAGACCGAGTTGGAAAGCTAGCTTATCGGTTAGCATTACTGCCTGCCTTGTCTGCGGTTCATAATGTTTTCCATGTTTCTATGCTTTGGAAATACGTAGCCGACCCGTCACATGTCATTGATTTCCAGCCTTTAGTGTTTGATAAGTATCTAACTTATGAGGAAACATCGGTGGAAATCCTGGCAAGCGATCATAAGGTATTGAGGAACAAGACTGTCAATCTTGTTAAAGTTTTGCAGCGAAATCTATTAACGGAGGAAGCTACGTGGGAGCTTGAGGATGAGATGAAGGAGCGGTACCCGTTCTTGTTCTCTGAAACTTGATTTTTCGAGGACGCAAAATTTATAAGGTGGGGAGACTGTAAGGGCCCGGGTTTGTAATTTTATTTAAATAAAGAATTTATTTGATTTTGCATGCATGGGTCATTTATTAAATACTTAGAAAGTTAATATTTCTACTTAATTTAATTTTGATGGTTAACCATAATTAATTTAACCATGGTTAAGTTAAGAAAAAGGACTAATTGGCAAAAGAAATTGGAAGGGGGGATTTCATTTAAATTTTAGGAGGTGGAAGGTTTGAGGTGTAAATGTAGGAGGTGGAGGGAGTTAGTAGCAATTAGATTTAAGTTATTTATTTTAGTTATTGAAAATTGAAAGTATAAATGGGAATTAAGAGAAAGGAAAAGAAAAATAAAAACAAAACAAATTCCACTCATCTTTCGTCCTCATTTCCACCAAGAGACAAAACTTTGAAGAAAAAGCTCCCAAATTTTCCCCCAAACCCGAGAAAGAATATAAGAAAAAAAGAAGAGAAAGAAAGTGTTGGATCTCCCTCATTTCTCGGCCGATTTCTTCGTGACTTAGCTCGTTGGAAAGCTCTCGCAACAAGATTTCTACCCATCCTACATATGACGTCTTTCCATCCACTTCTAAGGGATGAAAAGGTGAGGGAAAGTTTCATATTTTATGGGTATTGTTGTTTTGATTTTCAATTCCAAACCCACACTTGAATCCTCTTGTTTGGAGTTTAAGGAGTTGTTGTATGTGGGTTTTCATACTTTCATATTTCTGGAAAATTGATGTTGAATTGATGAGTTTTTGCTTTAAGGTTCATGTATATTTAAAAGAAAATTGGGAACCATTGTTTTGCAAGAACACTTGACCTCCATTGATGGTGAAACTCAAAGCTTATGTTGGTTGTTATTTTAAGTTCTTAGCTTGAAATTGTAGGATATTAAATTCTGGAAATTGGCTTTAAATTGATGTTTTAAAGCTTTAAGATGTATGTTAAGCAAGTTTATGAGGAACTAGTTGTTGGGGATTGAGGCCTCTAAAAGAGTTCTCAAACGGAAGTCCCACGGATCTTTCCTTGCAGTATAATATTAACAAAATTCTAAATGCATAAAATGAATACTAACCCCTGTCGAGAAATGTCTGGCTCTTCCTCGTTCTTCGATCGTTACGATCCTGGGACCACCAAAAAGATCTTCTGCGCTAAGCACAAAAGAGAAACGGTGCGTGGGCACTATCCTCTTTGGAAAAAGGAAGAGGGAAGAAATTTTTTTTCCCTATACCCTAAGGAGGGCGGCGACTGCAAGGAGAGGGGGAGAGGAATTTTCCAAGCCTTCTCTTGGTTGCTTAACCGTGTGTGTCTTTGGGGTCACCCCAAAGGTCCTATTTATAGGAAAACCAAGACCTCAGAAAATCTTTTGAATATCTTTTAATTAATAAAAAATTAATTAAGATATTCTAAAATATATTTGAATAATAAAGATATTATATTTTATTCCATAATAAAATATCTCATATCTTTCATTTAAATTAATCAATATTAATTTAAATATATTATTCCATATCTTCCATTTAAATTAATCTTATTAATTTAAAATAAGATATTCATATATTTTAAATAAAATAAAATGCAAAACTTAGTCAACCCTTTGACCAAGGTGGCGTGTGACCCCACCATGGGTCACACACCCATATCATCATCTCATGACAATATTGGGCATTTTATTTTCCTGTTTATTTAATGGAACAATCCCGTTAAATAATTAAATAAATAAAACTCCTTTTATTTATTCCAATAAATGAAACTCCTTTTATTTATTCCAATAAATAAAACTCCTTTTATTTATTTCCTCTTTAATTTGACAATCTCAAATTAAATATTTAAATAGACTCCTCTATTTAAATCCCCATTAATTTTTGACAACTTCAAAATTAATTTAATTAAATAGACTCCTCTATTTAATCTCTCTATTATATAATTAAATAGACTCCTCTATTTAAATAATTAAATAGACTCCTCTATTTAAATAATTAAATAGACTCTTCTATTTAATTTTACCATTAATTAAATAATTAAATAGACTCTTCTATTTAATTTCTTTTAATTAATCAAATAGACTCCTCTATTTGTATTTGCCTTAATTGATTTGACAACTTCAAATCAAATGCTTGAAATCATTTTTCCAAAGAAATTAATCATTACTGATTTATATTCCCAATTACATGTGTTAGCTCAGAGGACTTAATGGACCTATAGGCCTAAGCTCCAATGATCCATAATTACCTTTGATTAAAACTTCTTTTAATCAATTAATTCTCATTCATTAACTCCTAGATAACTCCACTAAATATCTAGAGTTGCACTCTTAGTACTATAGACATAATTATGTCCATTGGCTAATATCATGAACTACACTTTGATCCTTCACAAGTTAGTTCGTATCCATGGCTAGGTATTTGCACCGTATTAACCTCCATGATACATCTTGTTCCTTAAGCCCAACTGATTCTCCAATGAACAATCTTACATAATCTCCATTATACGTCTTTAATCTTTTCCTTGATCAGAGGAATATGGGACCCCGCTGTTCAAGACCGAATCAATCCATAAGGGAACTACTTATCTATTTGACTATATTGAAAAGAGTGAATTCCAAATCTTGTGTAATTACGTTCCCAGCGATAAGCAAGTTACAATCCCCAAAGTGGGAGGCATATTGAGCGAACTATATCGAGTCACTCTCACCTATGCAAATCAAAGGCTCATGTCTTGCGAATAAGAGTTCGTAATCCACTCAGGATTAATATCAATTGTACATGATCAACCGGTTGATAAACAAAATGTCTTTCTGTAACGGCTTTCCCATAAGACAGTAAGTTTATCTTAGTCTAGTTTACTACAATCTCTATTGCAGCAACACCCCCACTCACATGTCTCTTCATGAGCGATCCAGATGAGATCACTTGTGCTAATTCACAAGTGGGCCGTGTTAGTAGTGTTACCAGAAATAAGGCATCCAACCTTTATTCATGTACCACAGACTATTTGAGTTACACTTAAGTGAATCTTCCTGCATCATATGCTCACTTTAAGTTATCATAAGTAACTCTGGATCTTATGATGGATTACATTTATTAATCTAATAATAAATGACAATGTAAATATTACTAATTAATAATTCCTTTATTTATTCATAGTTTAATTGGATTACATATGATTTAGGGCAGAAACCCCAGCAATCTCCCACTTGCACTAAAGCTTTACAGAGATCTATCTAGTAATCCTAAACTACCCATATGACGCTCGAACACCTTAGCCGGAAGCGTCTTTGTAAATGGATCAGCAATATTATCCTCAGAGGCTATCTTTGTCACTACAACATCTCCTTTTTGGACTATCTCCCTTATTAGGTGATACTTTCTCTTTATGTGCTTTCCCCGTTTGTGGCTTCTAGGCTCTTTGGAGTTGGCTACGCACCACTGTTATCACAGAATAGTGTTATGGGTTTGTCCATGTCTAGTACTACCTCCAGATCGGTTAGGAACTTCCAAAGCCAGACACCCTCTTTAGCAGTTTCACAAGCGGCTACGTATTCAGCCTCCATTGTAGAGTCAGCAATACAACTTTTCTTTATACTCCTCCAAACAATGGCTCCACCACAAAGTGTGAAAACTGATCCAGACGTGGATTTCCTAAAATCCTTATCTGCATGGAAGTCAGAATCCGTGTACCCCTTGAGAATCAAATTGTAATGTCCCGTTATTTTGAAGTGAATTTTTTTTTATTATTATTTTATTTTATTTTATTTAAAGTTATTTATTTATTCAAATTTAAGTATTTAGTTTAATTATTATTTTTGTAATTTCGATTTTAGTAGTTAATTTCGCCCAAAATTCTTTTTAATCGTTTTAATACTTTAAATTCGTTTCGGTGACATTCATAATTATTAATAGGCCAATTAATAATTATTAATCACTTTTAGATTTATTTAAGAACTTCGGATTTCGATTTATAAGTCAAAAGTCATAAAAGGATGCAACCGTCATTTCCAAATTTCTCAAAATATCAAATTACTATTCATTTATCTTTAAATATCAACTTTGACCAAGACAAAAGCCATTCCTTCATCTTTCTCTTCTTATGGCTGTAGCTTCCTTCTCCCATGGAAGGAGAGATTTTTCTCTTGGCTTTTCATCGATCCTCGACCGTTTTCGATGAGGTCAGTTGCATTGGATTGCTCGGGACGAGGGCTATCTATCCAACCTAGCCTTGCAGCATTTCTCGTTCCCTAAGGGAAGTCCCAAAAAGTAAGTTTTCAAAACTTTTTATATGTTTTTGTTCGTTTTTTATTATAAATGAGTTTTGAAGTTGAAATCATGAATTTCTAACATGGAATTTGACGATTTTGAGCCCGGATTTTCAAAAAACACTATTCACCTAAAAACACTATTCATCCGAAATTACTATTCATCCGAAATCACTATGCACCCGAAAATGCACACTTGTTCTCATCTTAGTTATGAGTTGTAATATGTTGTGCAATTGGTGAATTGTAGGTGCGTTTGCTCGGTTGTTGATTCGTGGGAAATTGGAGATTTGGAGCAAATATTATTTGGCTAAGGTGAGAATAAATAGGATTTAAAGTAACTTTAGAAACCGAATAAGTAGAACGGTTTGTAAAATCGGAGGTTATGAATATGATTCGAATCTAAGAGTAAAAGAAAGTGAACTAGTGCCCTTAAGATTAGGAAATAGTTCTTTGAGTGAAAACTTGGAGTTTCTCGAGGAAAACATTGAATCTTAGAGAATTCTAAGTTAGATTCGTTTCGAAGCTTAGGATGGATCATTGGAGGTTAAAAGATCCAAACTTGTATTTAGAACGATTAATAGAACCTCAGATTATGTTGGAAGTTTAGAATCCTTGAAGGTATAGGTTAATCGTTTAAGTTATGATTTTACTTTTATTATTGTTAGCGGAGTTCGATTGACATATCGTTGGTCCGGAGTTTCCTATTTATTTACTTTATGTCTTTTACTTTATGCCCCTTTACTTTAGGTTTGTTTCGGTTACTTTATTATTCGCACTTTACTTTATTTACTTTTTGCAAGCATGTGCAAGCATAACCATAACATCTTGCACCATAACATTTCGCATCATTGAAAAGAGAAAAGAAAAGAAAGTGAGAAAGAAAGGAAGGGAAGAATGTTGGAGCCTACGGGTAGTGTCCGCATCACATTCAGAAAAAGAAAAGAAAGTAAAACTAAGAAAGAAGACGAATGGGTAGCCTACGGGATGTACTCGTTACTTCTTCATGCATAAGATTGAACGATAGCCTACGGGAAGTACTCGTTATCTCCATTCATGCATAAAGGGCGAATGCGAATCCTACGGGATGTCCTCATTACCTTCATGCATATGATCGATGGAAATAGAGAATCGAGATGTTATATTTTATGCAAAGTTATTTACTTTTCTTATTTTATGTCGTAACAAGTTAATGGATGAGGATTGACTACGAGTGTTAGTAATATCATCCTTTTGAAAGTTTAGAATGAAATTACCTAGAGTTTGGAGAACTTTAGGAGTGATTGTGTAAGATTGATTGGACACAAATCAGAATACGTGTTTGAGGACTATCTTTACTTTTTATTCTTATTATTCTCACTGGGCTTAAGTTTTTAGCTCATGATATTACAAAAATTTCAGGTAATGCCCTGACTAGAGGTCGTGGGAAAGGAGATGGTGCTGCATGATCGAGGGATGGTGATTTCGAGATGAACTAGGTGTTATGTAAAAGTCCATGTACATTGTTTTGTGAATTTTATATAATTTTGAGATTTGTACAATTGTATATAGCTCTTTAGAACTTTTGTCTTTACTTGTATGATTATAAATCATTTTGAATTCCTGGATAGGAACTTAATGTTCCTTGTGTGTTTTAGATTTTGAAATTAAGATGTAAACAGGTTTTGGCTAGCCAATTTTCAAACATAACCACGTCATTTTTCTTAATATATAAAGACTTCAGCTGTGTTTTCTAATTTAAATTATTTAAAAGTGTCGGGTCGTCACAGTTGGTATCAGAGCCTTAGGGTTCTGTAGACTACATGCGATGCATGTTTGTTTTCATGTTTTGTTTTAAGTCCATTCTCAAGTCATCATCTGAGATCAGCAGCACTAGGTATGCCTATAACTTCTATTCTCATGCTTTATTTCTTTGATATTGGAAGAATTATGAGAATATTGTTGGAAGTTAATGATGTTTGTGAGATTTCACATCCTTATAAAACCACTATGTGGTTATGTTCATTTGACCCATTTTGAGATTTGGGTAAGGGTGTCGAGAAGATGATTGACCCCGTGCAGTTTTGGAGGTTATACACCTCATTAAGAGTATTGACATAATGTCAAAGTAAAGGAGATGAGATACTCTGAGAGATCAAAAGTTGGATCATTAAAGCTGATTAAAGTGTTATTGTCACACAATTGCTAAGTAGTGGTCTTAGTAGATGTGTGTGGACATTTATACGTAAAATGGGGACATGTTTGTCTAGAGCCCAGTATTAAGAGATGAAACACCTGTTTGAGGTGAGAAATTGTTGAAAAGAAATCGGTCTGGCTCGAATCCAGTAACCTAGACTTAACTCAGTGGATAAGTTCCTAAGTTGAGTAGAGAAAGTTGGATTACGGTAAGTGGTAAATCCTTATGATAGTATTGTGCTAAAAGGAAAGTGTGTTGCCACTCAAAGAGAAAGTAAGGACTTTACGTGATAACTCTCAATAAGGACCATTAACGACAATGGTAATTAGTGAATGGCCTAGTTTGGTCGCTATTACACTATAGTGTATCAATCTAAATTGGAAATACTCGAGGTCGAGTAATGAAGATCCATATTTAGTAAATGGTCAAAATTGACTAACACTAAGTTGAGTGTTGCTATATGATTGAAATATAGAAGGAAGTTGTTGGACCGTGATATCGGTAACTTCTATAAGGTAATGTGATGGATTGGTGAGCATCAATTCACATTGTGTTTGACCATCTAATTGGATGGAGGATTTAAGAGACTTGTAGGTCGTAGTTTGGACCTACTGAGTCTTTTCAAGATAGAAACTAAAGTGAATCCTAGGTTGGAAGGATAGAATGTTATTGGACTAAGGTGTTTGACAGACACCAGTTTTGCTTTGCAAGAAAGCAAATGATCTCTGAGGTCGAGTTCATTCAACAATTGAATAAGGAGGCTTAGGAGTCGTCCTTATCTTTTATTTTACATCTTTTGAAAAGAAGAGAAAATTAACCACTACGGGACAAACTACCTCTCAGAAGAAGAAAGCAAAGGATGACGACGCCAGTCAAGGGATACCGCAGAAGCAACAACGGCAGCAGCAACAACATCAACGACAACAACATCAACAACAATAACAGGAACGGTAACAACAACAACTGTTTCGAGGTGGAGCTCAACAGGGATAGGATCATCCTTACTACAATAGTTGTGCCAGTTTCCATCAGGGAGATGCACACTTCCATCAAGATGTTATGTTGTGATCAAACTTGGATTCACGCCACTTTTATAGGGCGTATAAGATACAACCATCACAACATAGTAGTAAACTCAGGATTATCAGGAAAAGCTACCAGTATGGTAGTCATTTATACTTTGTTATTTTCAGGCCGTTTGACTTTTATTTAATGTTGGAGTTAGCCATTCTTTTATTTTTATCTTGTTATGATGAATTAGCAGCTCTTGAGCTGAGACTGTTGAGTTTCGAGATATGTGCTTTTACCCCAGTGGGGAAGTTTATTATGATGATAATGCGTATGGCACTTATGACATGTGCATCATGAGTAGATGTTAACATTTTACTTTTAATTGTTATGCATATGTCTGATTTTGATGTGATTTGGGTATGGATTGGCTATCAGCTAATCGTACCATCATTATAGTTTGTACTGAGAGAGATTGATTTCATGAGTCCATGTGAGACCAGTTTATGTTTTCGTGGGTATAATGATTGAGTAACACCCACTTTGATACCTATGTTAAAAGCTAGAAATGCTTCTAAGTGATGGAGCCTTGGGCTATATAGCTAGTGTTGTTGACACTTCTGTACCAGAGACTAGCTTGAGTTCTGTGCTAGTAGTGAGGCATTTCGTTGATGTTTTCCCTAATGAGTTACCCGGTTTTCCACCTGTAAGAGAGTTAGATTTTCATATAGAGGTTGCTCCAGGGACAGCTCCATTGTCCAAAGCACCCTATCGTATGGCACCGACTGAGTTGAAAGAACTCCAAAGCCAGTTACGGGGACTTTTAGACTTGGGGTTTATACGCCTGACTGTTTCACCGTGGGGAGCTCCGGTGTTGTTGTGAAAAAGAAAGATGGCTCTATGCGATTGTGTATCGATTATAGAGAGTTGAACCGTGTTACGGTGAAAAACAAGTATCCTTTGCCTAGGATAGAAGACTGTTTAATCAGTTGAAGGGAGCCACTATCTTTTCGAAGATAGATTTGAGATCTGGCTATCATCAGTTGAGAATTCAGGATGAGGATATTCCCAAGACTGCATTCAGGACGTGTTATGGACATTATGAGTTTGTAGTTATGTCCTTTGGCTTGACCAACGCGCTTGCAGCTTTTATGGACCTTATGCACACGGTGTTCAGAAGGTTCATTGACTCTTTTGTGATTGTTTTCATTGATGATATCTTGGTTTATTCCAAGACAGAGGAGTTGCATACTATGTACCTATGGGAAGTTTTGACGATACTACGAGATCAGAAATAGTATGCCAAGTTCTCAAAATGTGAGTTTTGGCTGAAGGAAGTGGCATTTTTAGGCCATGTAGTATCAAGTAAAGAAGTATCTGTTGATCCCTCTAAGATTGAGGCAGTTAGTAACTGGCCTAAACTGACTAGTGTGGCTGATATTCGTAGTTTTCTGGGACTTGCAAGCTATTATAGACGGTTTGTGCAAGATTTCTCCAAAATTGCTTCAGCTTTGACACATTTGACTAGGAAGGGAGTTGATTTTGTATGGTCTGAGGATTGTGAAACGAGCTTTGAGGAGCTCAAGAGGAGGCCTGTGACAACACCTGTTTTAGTGTCGCTGATAGAACCGGTGGTCTGACTGTATATACAGATGCTTCCCACAGAGGTTTGGGATGTGTGTTGATGCAACACGGGAAAGTTATAGCGTATGCTTCCCGTCAGTTGAAAGAGCATGAGAAGAAATATCTGACTCATGATTTAGAGTTGGCAGCTGTTGTTCATGCATTGAAAATATGGAGGCATTATTTGTATGGTGAGAAGATCCTGATATTTACTGACCATAAGAGTCTCAAGTATTTCTTCACTCAGAAGGAATTGAATATGAGACGGCGGAGATGGTTAGTGCTCGTTAAGGATTATGACTGTGATATTCAATATCATCCTGGGAAAGCCAATGTAGTGACTGACGCGCTCAGTAGGAAGTCTTCTCATTCATCAGCTTTGTCAGCTATACCCTTGAGATTGAGGTAGGATATGGAACGAGCTGAGATATCATTTCTTACTGTCGAGGTCACTGTGAGTCTGGCTAGTTTAACTGTGGGACCTACTTTGAGGCAGAGGATGATTGATACACAAAGAGAAGAGACTCTTTTGCAGGCCGGTTTTAGAGAAGCTGAGTTAGATTTTCCTAGCCATTTTTACCTTCTCTAAAGATAGTGCTTTGAGGTATCATAAGAGGCTATGTGTGCCTTTGAGATTGACTTTGGAAAAGAACTGTTGGAGGAAGCTCACAGTTCTATCTTTTATGTTCATCTAGGCAATACAAAGGGGTACGAGAATCGGGACAATATTAATGATGACCTGGGATGAGACATGAGATTGTAAAGTATGTGAGTAGGTGCTTGATTTGTTAGCAAGTCAAGGCCCTAAAGATCCATCAAGTTATCTTAACCTTTGAAAGTACTTGAATGGAAATGGGAAAAGATTCTCATGGATTTTATCAAGGTTTGCCAAGGACGGTAAGGAATTATGATACCATTTGGATGATGGTAGACCATTTGATGAAAAACGCACACTTTACTCTTGGAAGGATCATCTATCCAGCTAAGACTAGGGTACAGTTGTACCTAAGAAGATTGATAAATTATGGTGTGCCGGTGAAGATTTTATCAGATCGAGACACTCGCTTTGTCTTGAAGTTTTGGCACTGTTTAGACACTTAGTGGAAGAAAGTGTCGTTCTTCCGCTCATTTGGATGAGATTGGAGAAAAGAGACTTTTAGTACTCAAGTTGTAACAAATGACTAGCGAGTCTATCATTTTTTTTGAGAAAGGTTAAGGGTTAACCAAAGTTGACAGCAGGATTCGGTGTAGTCCGTTCAAGTTGTAGTAGTTGATCTCGTATACATCAAGTGACACCAATGAAGGGTGTTATGGAAATTGGGAATAAGGGTCAGTTGAACCCTAGATTTAATGGCCTATTGAGATACTCAATCGAGTAGAAGTGGTAGCTTATTGTTTAGCCTTACCACTTTCGTTATCGGCCGTTTGTAATGTTTTTCATGTATTGATGCTTCGAAAATACATGGTGAATCCGTTTCACGTGATTGATTATGAACTGGTTGTTTTGAATGCTAATAAGTCTTATGAGAAGACACCCGCTAAGATAAGAGCATTCAAACCAAAGTGATGAGAAATAAAAAGAAACTCACTTGGTTAAGGTTCTTTGGAAGAACCAAGTGTCAAAAGAAGCAACGTGGGAATGTGAAGATGAGTTACAGTCCACCCTCGCTTTTTCACTTAGTGAGCGAACTTTTCGAGGACGAAAAGTCTTTTAAGGAGGGTAGATTGTAATGTCCCGTTATTTTGAAGTGAAAATTTTTTTTATTATTATTTTTTTTATGTTATTTATTTATTCAAATTTAAGTATTTAGTTTAATTATTATTTTTGTAATTTCGATTTTAGTAGTTAATATTGCCCGAAATTCTTTTTAATCGTTTTAATACTTTAAATTCGTTTCAGTGACATTAATAATTATTAATAGGCCAATTAATAATTATTAATCATCTTTAGATTTATTTAAGAACTTCGGGTTTCGATTTATAAGTCAAAAGTCATAAAAGGACGCAACCGTCATTTCCAAATTTCTCAAAATATCAAATTACTATTCATTTATCTTTAAATATCAACTTTGACCAAGACAAAAGCCATTTCCTTTATCTTTCTCTTCTCATGGCCATAGCTTCCTTCTCCCATGGAAGGAGAGATTTTTCTCTTGGCTTTTCTTCGATCCTCGATCGTTTTCGATGAGGTCAGTTGCGTTGGATTGCTCGGGACGAGGGCTATCTATCCAACCTAGCCTTGTAGCATTTCTCGTTCCCTAAGGGAAGTCCCAAAAAGTAAGTTTTCAAAACTTTTTATATGGTTTTGTTTGTTTTTTATTATAAATGAGTTTTGAAGTTGAAATCATGAATTTCTATCATGGAATTTGACGATTTTGAGCCCGGATTTTCAAAAAACACTATTCACCCGAAAACACTATTCATCTGAATTTACTATTCATCCAAAATCACTATTCACCCGAAAATGCACACTTGTTCTCATCTTAGTTATGAGTTGTAATATGTTGTGCAATTGGTGAATTGTAGGTGCGTTTGCTCGGTTGTTGATTCGTGGGAAATTGGAGATTTGGAGCAAATATTATTTGGCTAAGGTGAGAATAAATAGGATTTAAAGTAACTTTAGAAATCGAATAAGTAGAACGGTTTGTAAAATCGGAGGTTAATAATAGGATTCGAATCTAAGAGTAAAAGAAAGTGAACTAGTGCCCTTAAGATTAGGAAATAGTTCTTTGAGTGAAAACTTGGAGTTTCTCGAGGAAAACATTGAATCTTAGAGAATTCTAAATTAGATTCGTTTCGAAGCTTAGGATGGATCATTGGAGGTTAAAAGATCCAAACTTGTATTTAGAACGATTAATAGAACCTCGGATTATGTTGGAAGTTTAGAATCCTTGAAGGTATAGGTTAATCGTTTAAGTTATGATTTTACTTTTATTATTGTTAGCGGAGTTCGATTGACATATCGTTGGTCCGGAGTTTCCTATTTATTTACTTTATGTCTTTTACTTTATGCCCCTTTACTTTAGGTTTTTTTCGGTTACTTTATTATTCGCACTTTACTTTATTTACTTTTTGCAAGCATGTGCAAGCATAACCATAACATCTTGCACCATAACATCTCGCATCATTGAAAAGAGAAAAGAAAAGAAAGTGAGAAAGAAAGGAAAGGAAGAATGTCGTAGCCTACGGGTAGTGTCCGCATCACCTTCAGAAAAAGAAAAGAAAGTAAAACTAAGAAAGAAGATGAATGGGTAGCCTACGAGATGTACTCGTTACTTCTTCATGCATAAGATTGAACGGTAGCCTACGGGATGTACTCGTTATCTCCATTCATGCATAAAGGGCGAATGCGAATCCTACGGGAAGTCCTCATTACCTTCATGCATATGATCGATGGAAATAGAGAATCGAGATGTTATATTTTATGCAAAGTTATTTACTTTTCTTATTTTATGTCGTAACAAGTTAATGGATGAGGATTGACTACGAGTGTTAGTAATATCATCCTTTTGAAAGTTTAGAATGAAATTACCTAAAGTTTGGAGAACTTTATGAGTGATTGTGTAAGATTGATTGGACACAAATCGGAATACGGGTTTGAGGTCTATCTTTACTTTTTATTCTTATTATTCTCACTGGGCTTAAGTTGTTAGCTCATGATATTACAAAAATTTCAGGTAATGCCCTGACTAAAGGTCGTTGGAAAGGAGATGGTGCTGCATGATCGACGGATGATGATTTCGAAATAGACTAGGTGTTATGTAAAAGTCCATGTACATGGTTTTATGAATTTTATATAATTTTGAGATTTGTACAATTGTATATAGCTCTTAAGAGCTTTTGTCTTTACTTGTATGATTATAAATCATTTTGAACTCCTGGATAGGAACTTAATGTTCCTTGTGTATTTTAGATTTTGAAATTAAGATGTAAACAGGTTTTGGCTAGCCAATTTTCAAACATAACCACACCATTTTTCTTAAAATATAAAGACTTCCGCTGTGTTTTCTAATTTAAATTATTTAAAAGTGTCGGGTCGTCACACAAATCCTCTTTACCGTACACTAGCACATGTTCTCTCATTCTCCAAAGATACTTGAGAATATTCTTGACTACAACCCAATGTTCATAACCAGGGTTTGATTGGTAACGGCTTACTATCCCTACTGCATAACAGATGTCTGGTCTAGTACACAACATCGCATACATTAGACTTCCAACTGCTGATGCATAAGGATACTGTCTCATACTCTCAACTTCTTGAGGAGTTTTAGGACATTGGTCCTTAGTTAAATAAATCCCATGCCTAAAAGGTAACGCTCCTTTCTTGGATTTATCCATCCCATACTTGGCAACTATTTTGTCAATGTAGGATGTCTAAGACAACGCTAACGTCTTGTTCTTTTGGTTCCTTATTATTTGGATACCAAGAACATATTGAGCCTCTCCCAAATCCTTCATTTTGAATTCGTTAGCTAGCCATTTCTTAACGTCCGATAATACCCTTACATTATTCCCAATAAGTAAGATATCGTCAACGTATAGAATGAGAAAAACCACATCTTTTTTGAGTATCTTCTTGTAGACACAAGACTCATCAACATTCTGTTCAAAGCCATACGATTTGACCGTAGTGTCAAATCTCTTGTTCCAAGACCGTGAACCTTGCTTTAATCCATAAATAGATTTTAGCAACTTACAAACTTTTTGTCCTTCACCTTGAACAACGAATCCTTCTGGTTGGAGCATATAGATACTCTCGTCAAGATACCCATTAAGAAATGCGGTTTTGACATCCATCTGCCAAATTTCATAATCGAAATGTGCAGCAATGGATAAGAGAGTTCTAATAGACTTTAACATAGCAACAGGGGAGAAGGTTTCTTCATAGTCAACCTCTTCCCTTTGGGAATACCCCTTCGCTACAAGTCTATCCTTGAAAGTCTCCACTTTCCCATCGGCTCCTCTTTTCCTCTTATAGATCCACTTGTACCCAATGGATTTTACCCCAACTGGTTGATCTACAAGTTCCCAGACTGAGTTGGAGTACATGGATTCCATCTCAAGATTCATAGCTTTTAGCCATTTTTCTTTGTCAACATCCACCATTGCTTCCTTATAAGACAATGGATCCTCCAGGTCAACTCCTCCATCATTGACCTAAGTTAATCCCAAATATCGTTCGAGAAACTTGGGTACCCTTCCACTACGATGGGGACTTAATTGGATTTGACAAGAATTTCTCTTTCTATTTGAAGAGATAGGCAAGTCAACAACAATTGTTGGCTCATTAGTGGTTTCAGTTGCAAACATCTCCTCTAGTACTAATTTACTAGGAGATTTGTGGTTTCCTATATAGTCCTCTTCCAAGAATGTAGCATTTGTTGACACAAATACCTTAAAACATACCTTAGACCGTGAATCTAATTTCTTAGGGTTCGTTTTCAGCATGTGTGCTAGACATCCCCATACTTGGAAGTGACGCAAGATTACTTTACGACCCGACCATAACTCAATAGGTGTTTCTAAAAAACTTTTAGAAGGTACCCTATTTAGGATGTATAACGTAGTCTCCAATGCGTAACCCCAGAAAGATTCTGGTAATGATGAATAGCTCATCATTGATCTCGTCATTTCGAGTAAGGTTCTATTTCTTCTTTCAGCTACACTATTCTTCTAAGGTGTACCAGGTGCTGAAAGTTGGGATGTAATCTCATTTTCTATCAAGTAGTCTTTGAAATCATAGTCCATATACTCCCCACCACGATCTGATCGAAGTGTCTTGATAGATTTACCAAGTTGCTTTTCAACTTCAACTTTAAACTCCTTGAATTTCTCAAGAGTTTCAGACTTGAATTGCAACAGGTAAATGTACCCATACCTTGAGTAGTCATTTGTAAAAGACACATAGTACTCATATCCCCCTCTAGCTTTTACATTCATCAGACCACAAAGGTCTGAATGGATAAGCTCTAGTGATTCTGTGGCTCTATTTCCTTTAGCTGAAAAAGGACACTTGGTCATTTTACCCTCTATACAGGATCCACATACTGGGAGTGTACCAAGCTCTAAGTTACTTAGAGGTCCACTTTTAACCAGTCTTTGAATTATATTGAGGTTAATATGGCCAAGCCTTAGATGCCATAGAAGGGTCTCATCTTTAGAAATTCTACCTTTATTAGTTCTGGACTCTGCAGTTTAGAACAACTCTGTATTATAAAGTGTTGCACATACTAACGGTATTAGTATATATAAGTTGTTATCTTCTATTTCTGAACAAATAAAGTTTCCATCTTTAAAAATATCAACTTTATTAATACCGAAATCCATGGTATAATGTTGTTTACGAATACAACCCAAATAAACTATGTTTCGGTTTAAACCAGGAACATAATAAACAGTGTTCAGGAAAATAAACATTTTATTTAAATATAATCAACAACTTTATAAATGAACCAATACTTATTTTATTCATAATAAAATAACCAAATGTTTCCATAAACATAATAATAGTAACACTAGTTTCTAAATAGTTTCTATAACATAGATACTACTTAATGGTTCATAAATGACTAGAAAAGCTTCTTTAAGCTCCAGAGCGCAGTCTTCATGAAATCTCTATTTCCTTTCCATTCTTCCACTGTCAAAAGAAAAGATTAATGATTTAGAATTATCTCATAATTCATCTCTGAAAACAAAGAACAGTAAATCATATTTACCATTATTGATTTCAATCTTTCTTCTTTTGAAATTATCCTCTGAGATGAATTCACGAACTTTCGAAAATTCGCCTGTCTGCAAAAAAGAAGTTGAGTTAGTGAATTGAATTTTCGCAAATTCAATAGGATCATATCCTCATTATCTCATAATGTCACTAAGTAAATCATTATTTACCAGTATATAAGCTCTTTTTTTCCTTGCATACTTCAGCCCAGAAAACTTATATTGAGGGTTCTCTCGAGTGTCCTGGATGATGTTTATCATCTCTCGTGCGGTGGCAGCCAATTCTACCATCCTATACATGTGGAAAGAAAGTCTTTCTAGAATGTACATCTGAGCTATTTCATCGCTCTGGATCCATCTCTCATATGGATCCCACATGCCTCGAAGAACTAGGTTTGGACCCTCAGGACAATCAGTGTAAAGAACAAAATGAACGTGCTCATTGACCAGAATATCAAATAGCTCTGATTCCCAAGTGTCATAGTTCTCATCATTCATTGTAGGTTTGTTTTTCCAAGTCAAGAAATTTTATTCGATATATTGCTGTAAATAAATAAACACATGCTTTAGTAATGCAATTTTACATATCCATTCATTCATACTTTTGGCATCTATTAAACGTGATGCATGAATGCACATTTAATGAAATTTTAAAACCTTAAAACACAATTTCAATGCCATGGTATATTAGTGAGACTTGAACGATGCCTACGTAGGCAAGTCAAGATTCCCTCCCACTAAAATGAGACTCCTCTCAACTAATGAACATCCCCAGGGTATCTCATATCTTGGAGTTCTATTAGTTACCATGTTTTGGTCAGGCGAAACATCTAGATCACTCCCCCTTCATTTTCTTTCTCACTTTCTTTTCTTTTTCTATGAAGGTGATGCGGACATTACCCGTAGGCTCCAACATTCTTCCCCCTTCATTTTCTTTCTCACTTTCTTTTCTTTTTCTATGAAGGTGATGCGGACATTCCCCGTAGGGTCGAACATTCTTGCCCCTTCATATCTTTCTCACTTTCTTTTTTTCATGATGCGAGATGTTATGATGTAATATGATGTGTTTGAAGTAAATAAATAAAGTGAGGAATTAAAGTAGACGATACAGACATAAAGTAAAAGGCATAAAGTAAAGGTATAAGGTAAAAGACAAAAAGTAAATAAATGGAATCTCTGGATGAATGATATATCAATCGAACTCCGCTAACAATAATAAAAGTAGAATCATAACACAAACGATTAATCTATTAACCATTCTAAGAACAAGCTTGGATCTTCTAACCTCCAATGATCCAACCTAAGCTTAGAAACGAATCTAACTTAGAATCTTCTAAGATTCGATACTTTCCTCGAGAAATCCTAAGTTCTCACTTAAAGGATTAACTTCAAATCCTAAGGGCACTAACTCACTTCCCTCTAATCTTAGATTCGGATTCTAGTCTTAGTTTCAAACTCTACAAACCTTCACACTCATTCAATTTCTATAATTACTTTAAATCCTAACTATTCTCTCCTTAGCCATAAAAATAGCTTTGCTCCAAGTTTTCGAAAGCACAATCAAACAACGATCCGAAACACCTACAATTTATTACATCTAACAATTAATAAATAAACATACATCGATCAATTAACATCTAAAAGCTCAAAACAACGAACAACCCCACTATGAGGCTCTCGGCCCCCCCCATAAAAGTGGGTCTCGGGTTTGGTTTTCCGGCTTTTAGGTACTTTAGAGGTGTTTCGAGTTGGTTTTAAGCAAATTCGATATTCCCGATGTCAATGCGTATCGATAATTAGGGTTTTTGAACATTATGCCCTTTCCCGAATTGAATTTCAATAAACAATATTTCACTAAATTATAACCCATAATTAAACCCAAAAAGGTAAATTTCAAACGGGAAGGGTTTCGACTGAAACTCGGTTTTAGAGTTATGGGAAAGTTTCCAAAAACTCTTAAAACTACTCCCGTATTTACAAACACCGAGTTTCATGGCAAGAAATGGAAAGAAAACAAGGAAAACTCCATTAAAACACTATTTGGAGCTTGAAACTTTACTTACCGAGAACTCCGTGGATCTCGAGAGAAAAGCACGATGGTTAGGTGGAAATGAATCCTAGACTCGAGGGCTTTCCGATGCAACTGAAATCGAGTCGATCCGCCGAGAAACGAGCAAAACCCAAATCTCCCTCTTCCCCCCCTTGGACTCATGGCAATGGAGAAGCAAAATGAGAGGTTTTGGTCAACTTTTGGTCAAATGGGTATATTTAAAGATGAATGAATAGTGTTTTGGATAATTTTTAAGAAATTGGAAATGACGATTGCGTTCTTTTAAGACTTTTGACTTCTAAATCGAAACCCGAAGCTCTTAAATAAATCTAAAGGTGATTAATAATTATTAATTGGCTTATTAATAATTATTAATGTCACCGAAACGAATTTAGAGCATTAAAATGATTAAAAAGAATTTCGGGCGAAATTAACTACTAAAATCGAAATAACAAAATAATAATTAATCTAAATACTTAAATTGAAATAAATAAATAAATAATAACATTAAATAAATAATAGAATAAATAAATAAATAAATAAAATTTCACTTTAAAATAACGGGACGTTACAGTATCAGATCGGGACACTCGTTTTGTCTCGTAGTTTTGGCAGAGTTTGCATTCAGCCATGGGTACTGGTTTGGATTTTAGCACAACTTTTCACCCCCAGACAGATGGTCAGACCGAGAGAGTTAACCAGATTCTGGAGGATATGTTGAGGGCTTGTGTTCTTGATTTTGAAGGTAGTTGGGATTCTCAATTGTATTTGGTAGAGTTTGCTTATAATAACAGCTACCAGGCTACTATTGAGATGGCACCTTTTGAGGCACTTTATGGTAGAAAGTGTCGATCTCCAGCTCACTGGGATGAGGTTGGGGAGAGAAGACTTTTAGGACCCGAGTTGTTACAGTTGACTAGTCAGTCTATTGACGTGATTAGAGAGAGGATGAGGGTTGCTCAAAGTTGACAGAAGAGTTATGCAGATAAACGACGTAGTCCACTTGAGTTTTTAGTGGGGGACCACGTGTTTTTGAAGGTAGCACCTATGAAGGGTGTTATGAGATTTGGGAAGAAACGTAAGCTGAGTCCTAGGTTCATTGGCCCTTTTGAGGTACTTGATCGTGTAGGAACGGTGGCTTACCGTTTGGCTTTACCACCTTCTTTATCGGCAGTTCATAATGTATTCCATGTATCGATGCTTCGGAAGTACATGGAAGATCCTTCTCATGTGATTGATCACGAGCCGATAGTTTTGGATGCTAACATGTCTTATGAGGAGACACCAGTTGAGATTCAAGCATTCGAACAAAAGGTGTTGAGAAACAAAACGATTCGCTTGGTTAAGGTCCTTTGGAGGAACTAAGTGTCTGAAGAAGCTACGTGGGAGCGTGAGGATGATATGCGGGCAAAGTATCCTCAGCTTTTCACTTAGTGAGTTTACTTTTCGGGGACGAAAAGCCTTTTTAGGAGGGTTGACTGTAACGTCCCGTTATTTTGTGATAAAAAAAAACTTTTATTTATTTTATTTTAATTTAAGTAATTAAAGTTTATTTATTAATTGGTAATTTAGAATTTATAGTTTATTTCAGTTTTAATCTTTTAATTGACCTTTTTAATTTATTTTCGTTTTAATGGTATTAATAATTATTAACGGGCCAATTAATAATTATTAATCACCATTGGGATAGTTTGAGATGTTCGGGATTCGTTTTTAAGCTAAAAGTCATAAAAAGGGCAATTTCGTAATTTCCAAACTACCTAAATATCTAGATATTTTGGTCATCTTCTTTACCTATCAACCTTGACTTCAAAATTGACCAAAAACTCTATCATTTTCATCCTCCAACCCGTGAGCTCAAAGGAAGGAAAAGGAAATTTTGCTTTTCGTTCGTTTCTTGCCCGATCGACTTGATTCCGGGTCCTTTGGAAAGGTATCGATCATACGAATCTTTTCCACCTAACCTTCGTACTTGCCACTCGTTTTTTGCGGAGATCTCGGTAAGTAAAGTTTCAAACCCTAAGCTCCAAATAGTGTTTTAATGGAGTTTTCTTTGATTTCCTTCGATTTCGTGTTGTAGAACTCGGTGTTTGTAAACTCGGGAGTAGTTTTACGTGTTTTTGGAAACTATCCCTTAACCCTAAAACCGAGTTTCAGTCGAAACCCTTCCCGTTTGAAATTTACCCTTTTGGGTTTGATTTTGGGTTAGAATTTAATGAAATAATGTTTATTTAAATTCAATTCGGGAAAGGGCTTAATGTTCAAAAACCCTAATTATCGATACGCATTGAAATCGGGACTATTGAATTTGCTTAAAACCAACTCGAAACACTTTTAGATTGCCAAAAATCCAGAAAAACCAAACCCGAGGCCCTTTTTCCTTGTGTTGGCCGAGAGCCTCTTCTGGGGTTTTGTTGGGTTTTTCGTCGTTTTGTATGTTTGGTTGTTGTTTGATCGATAGTTGGTAATCTATTGATTGTATGATATAATTCTTTGTAGGTGTTTTTGAACCGCTCACTTGATCGCTCCTTCGAACTTAGGAGCAAAGTCATCTTTTAATTAAGGTGAGAATAGTTAGGATTTAAAGTAATTATAGAAATCGAATAAGTGTAATGGTTTGTAGAATCGGAAACTAAGATTAGAATCCAAACTAAGATTAGAGGGAGTGAGTTAGTGCCTTAGGATTTGTAGTTAATCCTTTAAGCGAGAAACTTAGGATTTCTTGATGAAGGCCTAGAATCTTAGAAGATTCTAAGTTAGATTAGTTTCGGAGTTTAAGATGGATCATTGGAAGTTTAAGATCCTTGAAGGTTTAGGTTAATCGTTATGTTTGATCTTTACTTTTATTATTGATACCGGAGTTCGATTTATAAATCGTTCGTCCGAGAATTCTTATCTGTTTCTTTATCTTATGTCATTTACTTATTGCCCCTTTACTTTATGTTGGTTGTGATTTCTTTAATATTCGCACTTTACTTTATTTACTTTTGCAAGCATATGCATAACATTTTGCACCATTATTTATTATACCATAACATCTCGCATCATTGAAAAGAGAAAAAGAAAAGAATGAAAGGAACGGTGGATGAGTTGGATACCCACGTTACCTTCATGCATAAGGAATGGTGGATGAGTTGGATACCCACGTTACCTTCATACATAAGGTTGAATGGTGGATGAAATGTGAAAATCAACATTACCTTCATTACATGCATAAATGGCGAATGCGTATCCTATGGGATGTACTCATTACTTTTATGCATATGAAAGATGGAATTGAGAATCGAGATGTTATAATTATACAAGTTTATTTATTTTTCTCATTTAAGTCATAACAAGTTAATGGATGAACAATTAGACTAAGTGTGCTAATTAGTATCATCATTTGGAGAATATAGAATAGAATTACCTAATCTTTGGTGAATTCTAGGAAAGATTGTGTCAGATTACTTGGACACAAATCGAAATGCGAGTTTGAGGTCTATCTTTACTTTTTATGCTTATTATTCTCACTGGGCTTAGTTTGTTAGCTCATGATATTACAACCAATTTCAGGTAATGCCCTGGCTAGAGGCCGTGGAAGGGGAGATGGTGCTGCGTGATCGAGGGATGCTGACCTCGAGATGGACTTGTTTTTGTAAAGTATATGTAAATATTTTTGTGAATTTCAAGACTTTGATGTTGTATTTAGCTCATAAGAGCTTTTGTTGATGTTTTTATGATATAAAATATTTGAACTCCTAATTTGGGACTTAAAGTCCATGTGAATTTATTAGATTGAAAAATTAGGATGTAAACAGGTTTTCGGCATGCCAACTTTCAAACAAAACCACGCAAAATTTTCTAAAAATAAAAGACTTCCGCTGTTTTCTCTGAATTTAATTTATTTAAAAGTGACGGGTCGTCACAATTAGATTAAATATTATATTTAGTATGAACCATCAAATGTATGATCCCGAAGGAAATGTATGATTTGGAATCATTCTTCTAAACTTTAGAAGTTTTAGTAAAGCTTAAGCAAATTGAAATTGGACACAAATAATAATGCGGGTTTGGGGTCTATCTTTACTTTTTATTCTGTCTATTCTCACTGGGCTTAAGTTGTTAGCTCATGATATTACAACCAATTTCAGGTAATGCTCGTGCTAGAGGTCGTGGGAGAGGAGCTGGTGCTGTATGATAGCAGGATGATGACATCGGAATGGACTAGGTTGATTTAAGTCCATGGACTTAGTTTTGTGAACTTTATATAATTTTGGATTTGTATATTTGTAAATAGCTCTTAGGAGCTTTCGTCTTTACTTTTATAATTATAAACTCCTTTTGAACTCCTAGTTAGGAACTTGAAGTTCCTTGTGTATTTAGATTGTGAATTTAAAATGTAACAGGTTTTTGGCTAGCCACTTTTCAAACATAACCACGCCAATTTTTCTTAAAATATAAAGACTTTTGCTGTGTTTTCTAATTTAATTTATTTAAAAGTGTCGGGTCGTCACACCGCATTTCGTACACGATATGCGCATTATGAGTTTGTTGTTATGTCATTCGGTTTGACTAATGCGCCGGCGGTTTTTATGGATCTTATGCAAACGGTATTTATGAGTTTCATTGACTCCTTTGTTATTGTGTTTATCGATGACATTTTGATTTATTCTGAGACCGCGGAGTTACATGCTATGCACTTAGAGAAGGTTTTGACGGTGTTACGAGAACAAAAATTGTATGCAAAGTTCTCTAAGTGTGAGTTTTGGCTAAAGAAAGTGGCATTCTTAGGCCATGTGGTTTCTAGTAAAGGAGTGATGGTGGATCCCTCTAAAGTTGAGGCGGTTAGTACTTGGCCTAGACCAACTAGTGTGATGGAAATTCGTAGTTTTCTTGGACTTGCCAGTTATTATAGACGGTTTGTTCAAGACTTCTCTAAGATAGCATCGACTTTGACACATTTGACGAAGAAGGGAGTGGACTTTGTATGGTCCGAGGAGTGTGAAAAGAGCTTTGAGGAGCTCAAGAAGAGACTTATAATGGCACCTGTTCTAGTGTCACCCGATGGTAGTGGTGGTTTGACAGTGTATACCGATGCCTCGAAGAGAGGTTTGGGTTGCGTTTTGATGCAACATGGGAAGGTTATAGCTTATGCTTCTCGTCAGTTGAAAGAGCATGAGAAAAAGTATCCGACTCACGATATGGAGTTTGCGACGGTTGTACATGCTTTGAAAATTTGGAGGCATTACTTGTATGGTGAGAAAATTTTGATATTCACCGATCACAAGAGCTTCAAATATTTCTTCACTCAGAAGGAATTGAATATGAGATAACGGAGATGGTTGGAGCTTGTGAAGGACTATGATTGTGATATTCAGTACCATCCCGGGAAAGCCAATGTAGTGGCGGATGAAATTAGCAGGAAGTCTTCGCACTTGTCTGCTTTACCGATGAGATTGAGGTGGGAGTTGGAGCGTTCTGAGATAGCCCTCCTTACTGCCGAGGTTACAGTGAGTTTGGCTAGTTTGACAGTGGGGTCTACTTTGAGACAGAGGATGATTGAGGCTCAGAGGAGCGAGAATCATTTACAGGCCGGTTTTATTGAGGCAGAGTCAAGTGTACCTAGCCACTTCACTTTTTCCTCTGATAGTGCTTTGATGTATCGTCAAAGGCTATGTGTACCATTGAGTTCGACTTTCAGGAAAGAATTGTTGGAGGAGGCTCACAATTCTATCTTTTCTGTTCATCCGGGTAGCACCAAGATGTATAGAGATTTGAGACAACATTATTGGTGGCCAGGGATGAAACTTGAGATCGCGGAGTTTGTGAGTAGATGTTTGACTTGTCAGCAAGTCAAGGCATTGAGAACGAGACCACCGGGTTATCTTAATCCTTTGAGTATACCCGAGTAGAAATGAGAAGAAATCTCTATGGATTTTGTTTGTGGGTTGCCTAGAACATCAAAGGGGTATGATACCATTTGGGTGATTCTTGATCGTTTGACAAAATCTGCACACTTTTTACCGGGGAGGATCACTTATCTGGCTGAGACTATTGGCTTAGTGAAAGTTTTGTGGAAGAACCAAGTATCAGAGGAGGCTACTTGGTAACGAGAGGAGGAGATGCAGGATAATTACCCTCACTTGTTTACTTAGAAGTTACTTTTCGGGGACGAAAAGTCTTTTAAGTAGGGTGGACTGTAACGTCCCGTTATTTTGAGGTAATTTTTTTTTGTTATTAATTATTTTATTTATTTATTTAAAGTATTTAAGTTAATTTTGGAATTGACTATTTAGAAGTAAATAGTTAATTTCGTTCGGAAACCTTTTAAATCGCTTAACTAGCCTAAACGAGTTTCGATGCTATTAATAATTATTAATAGGCTAATTAATAATTATTAATCACCATTGGGCTAGTTTAAGTGCTTCGGGTTTCGTTTTAAAAGCTTAAGGCAAGAAAAGGACGTATGCGTCATTTTCGAATTCTTAAATATCTAAACACTATTCATCCTTCTCCTTTATTAAGCCAAAATTAGACAAAAATCATAAATTTCTTCTCATCTTTTCTTCCCAAACCCGTAGCTTAGAGAGAAAAAAAGAGGAGAGAAAGAAATTGTCACCCCAACTTCGTTTCTCGACCGTTTTCATCTTGCCTTAGCTCATTGGAAAGCTCTCGAGACGTAATTTCTACCCATCTCTACAATCGAGGTTTTCATCTGTTCTCTCAAGGCTTTAAGGTATGTTTAAGTTCAAAACCTAAAGCTTCAAATAGTGTTTTAATGGTGTTTTTGGTTTTAATCTTCCAATTCTTGCTCGGGAATTCAGAGATTTAGATCGAGTGAGTTGTTTTATTTATATTTAGAACTTCCCTAAACCCTAGAATCGGTTTTGAGCCAAAAGCCATTTCTTTGAGTTATTCTCATTTTTATGATGATTAGGGTTTTGAAATTGTTATGTTATGATGTTTTTCTTAATTGTTCGGGATTGAACTTTTGACCTAAATCCTAAATCACATTTACCCATTGATGTTACCAACCTTCAAAGTTCCCAAAACCAACTCGAAACACTTTTAAAGTGCTTAAAATCCGGAAAACAACATCCAATCCCTCTTTTCCCTTGGGCCGTGGGCCTCTTGGCTTGACCCGGGCTGTTTTAGATCCGTTTATTTAGTTTGTATCGATCGTTGTTCAATTCAGTTAATTAATATACTTTAGGTGTATTTGATTTATAGGTTTTGTGCATCGATCGTGATTTTTGGTCAACCGGTGATTAGGAGTTGACTTCTTTTATAAGGTGAGTTTAAAATGGTTGCGATTACTTTTATGTTTTCAAATTGCTTGACGATTATGTTTGATTGAGGTTAAGAGGGATAATAGACTTTAAAACTTTCCAAGAATGTATATAATTTGGGAGTTAAGGAGAGTGCATAAGGAAAATTAGTTAAGTTTGGTTGTTGTTTAAAGTGAAATGTCATTGGTGGATTAAGTTGTATTCTCAAGGAGACTTAGGTTTTCGGAGATTTGAGATGAGTATTAATTACTCTGTTTATTTTGAGTGGTTATAAGGTAGTTAAAAGAGACTTTGGAATGATTCTTCGTGTAGAATCGAGTTAGTATGATATTATTAGTGATGAGATACGCTATTCAGTACTACCAAAGGGGAGTAGTACGTGTGGCATTATGATACGCATGGTTTGTGATTGTTGACTGTGAGGTTACGATGACAGTGAGGTCACGGTATGATTTATGTTTGGTGACAGTGAGGTCACGGTATGGTTTGTGTATGGTAACAGTGAGGTCACGGTGATAGTGAGGTCACGGTATGATTTATGTTTGGTGACAGTGAGGTCACGGTAGGGTTTGTGTTTGGTGACAGTGAGGTCACGATGTGAATGTGAATGGTGACAAGTGGTCACTGTTAAATTATGAAATGTGACAATGTGGTCACAATGCGAAATAACGTGTGGAATGACGTAAATGATAGAAATTTACTTTGTTATTTACTTTGCTATTTACTTTGTTATGCTTTTGTACTATTTCGTTGTTTTAGTACTTTATTTACGAGCTTGAATGTTTACTTTTCGAAATTACGATATAGTAGAATGGGATTGATTTTCTTATGTAAAGTACTTGGGAATATGAAATGGGTAGTAAGAGCACAATAGGATTTTTGGACACATTTCCGATATGGGATTCGGTCCATAGGAGTGCTTGCATCCATCTTATTCTCAGTAGCATTTTTATGCTAATGTTGCTACACTTAAACTTTTTCAGGTAGTACTCTTAGTAGGGTACGAGGTGGAGGAGATGGTGTTGCTTGATCACGAGTGGATGGCTTTCGGGACATGGACTTTACGTGTATATTTTGGGGCATTCTACGAATGCTAGATGAAACATTATATGTTGTTGTCTTTAAACTTCTATTTTGTGGCTAATGAGAGCCTAAGATTGTTGTACATATTATCGAGTCTATTTCTTTTGATTTTGTCATGAAATGGAGTATGTACATCTTTGTTTTTACTTTCTCTGAAATGGACCCATGTAAACAGGTTTTGATAGTTCATATTTTAAATGGTTTCATGCCAAATTTTTATAAAAACAAAGTCTTCCACTGTTTTCTTCTGATTTAAATATTTGAGAAAATTCGAGTCATTACAAAATAACTTTTTATTTTATTTATTTATTTATTTTTTAACCTCAAAAGTAACGGGACTTTACAATAACAAAGTGGATTAAGATGTTATGCATATGTAAAGTTATTTACTCTTTTATACTTGTTTTAGTGAGCTAATGAATGAGATTAGCATTATGTTATCGAACATAACAGAAAGATAAATCTCATATATAGTATGAGATATCAAAAGGATAAACCAGGAAGAGATTATGGATATGAAAACATTCTTCCAATTAATTGGGATTTAGTTTCTTGAGTTCAGGAGTTTTGGTAGAGGTTATGTAAACTATTTATAGCTCGAGTTGCTATAAAGAAAAGAGATAAAACTTGATGAATGACATACATTTCTACAGAGAAAAGAAATGAAATATGATATATAGCTAAGTGCTATAGGAAAGAGGAATGAAATGGAATGGTATAACGATAGAATACAAGGTTGAACTTTGTATAATTATTCAGAGAACTAGATTCTCTTTTAGTTAGAAGATCCCGAATTGGAGATTAAGACTTGATGTAAACCTTATGGATAGTATAAGGTATTTAAGAGAATGAATTATAAATGTTTGGGTTTGTTATGAAACACATCATCCTAAAGACTCGGAAGATAGCTCCTCAATTATTTTGGAGAATTGGTAAGTAAAAGTGAAATACTTTGTAAACCCTTTTGGTGGTTGAAAGGTAAGGGTATGTGAGTTTTACTTGGAGACAAATCTGGATGCGGGTTTGGAGTCTAAGGTTACTTTTCATTTTGTTTATTCTCACTGGGCTTGCTTTTAGCTCATGACAGTACAACCAATTTCAGGTAATGCTCGGGGTTCGTGGAAAGGGGAGCTGGTGCTGTATGATCGAGAGAATGATGGATCAGAGATTGACTAGGTGTTTATAAAGTCGTGGACTTAGTTGTGTATTTTGTATCTTTCAAATTTGTACAGTTGTATATAGCTCTTAAGAGCTACACGTCTTACCTTTATGATTATTAGTCCTTTTGAACTCCTGAATAGGAACTTAAAGTTCCTTGTGTTTTAAATTTCTGAATTAAAAATGTAAACAGGTTTTGGCTAGCCAACTTTCAAACATAACCAAGCCGTTTTTTTTTAAATATAAATACTTCCGCTGTGTTTTATGTATTTAAATAATTTTAAAAGGAGTCGATCGTCACACCCTGTTACAAGGTAAATTTCAATTTCGATTAAACTATTATTTTAATTGAATAAATACCGAGTTTTGAATTTTTTTTTTAAATTTTCTTTTTTGCATCCATAGGTGTAACGTCCCGTTATTTTTGTGATAAATTTATTTATTTATTTATTTTATTTTAATTTAAGTAATTAAAGTTTATTTTAGAATCGGTAATTTAGAAATTAGTAGTTTATTTCGGTTTAAATATTTTTAAATTACCTTTTTAGTTTAATTTTGTTTTAATGGTATTAATAATTATTAAGGCCAATTAATAATTATTAATCACCATTGGATAGTTTAAGAACTTCTGGTTTCGTTTTAGGAGTCAAAAGTCATAAAAGGACGCACCTTCATTTCCAAAATTCCTAAATATCTAAACACTATTCACTTCATCTTCTTTAAATTGCCTAAGACCAAAAGTTGACCAAAATCATCACCTAATTTCTCTCTTCTACCCGTGGGTTCCAAAGAAGGAAAAGGAAAATTTTAGTTTCGTTCATTTTCGACGGATCACCTCGATCTTGGATACATCGGAAAGCCCTCGAGTCTAGGATCCATTTCCACCTAACCATCGTGCTTTTCTCTCGAGATCCACGGAGTTCTCGGTACGTTTATCTTGAAACCCTAAGCTCCAAATAGTGTTTTAATGGAGTTTTCTCTTTGATTCTTCGATTTCTTGTCGAGAAACTCGATGTTTGTAAATACGAGAGTTGTTTTAAGAGTTTTTGAAAACTTTCCCTTAACCCTAAAACCGAGTTTCAGTCGAATCCCTTCCCGTTTGAAATTTACCTTTTGGGGTTTGAATATGGGTTATAATTATTGAAATAATGTTTATTGTAATTCAATTCGGGAAATTACATATTGTTTAAAAACCCTAATTATCGATACCCATTGAAATCAGGAATATCGAAATTGCTTGAAACCAACTCGAAACACATCTAAATTGCCTAAAAGCCGGAAAACCAAACCCGAGACCCACTTTTCATGGGGGGGGGCCGAGAGCCTCATGTTGGGGTTTGTTGAGTTTTTTGTCGTTTTGTACGCTTAGATGTTGTTTGATTATCATTTGGTAAATTATTGATTGTTAGATGTAATTCTAATTGTAGGTGGTTTGAACTTTGCTTGATCGCTCTATCGGAGGTTGGGAGCGAAGTCTTCTTTTACAAAGGTGAGAATAGTTAGGATTTAAAGTAATTATAGAAAGTGAATATGTTGATTTGTAGAATTAGAAACCAAGACTAAGATTCGAATCTAAGATTAGAGGGAAGTGAGTTAGTGCCCTTAGGATTAGGAGTTAATCCTTTAAGTAAGAACTTAGGAGTTCGCGAGGAAAACATTGAATCTTAGAAAATTCTAAGTTAGATTCGTTTCGAAAATTAGGATGGATAATTGGGAGTTAGAAGATCCATACTTTTAGATAGAACGGTTAAGGAACTTGAATGTACAACCTTGGATCTCATTTGGAAGTTTAGAATCCTTGGAAGATAAAGATCATACTTTAGTATGTATCGGTTGTACGGTTTACTTATCGTTCTTCCAGAATTTCCTATCTATTTTACTTTATGTCTTTTACTTTATACCCCTTTACTTTATGCTTGTTTCGACTACTTTAATATTCGTATTTTACGTTTATTTACTTTTGCGAGCATACCGTAACATATTGCACCATAACATCTCACATCATTGAAAGAAAAGAAGGGAGAATGTTAGACCCTATGGGGAGTGTCCGCATCGCCTTCAGAGAAAAAGAAAAGAAGGTGGGAAAGAAAAGAAGGGAGAATGTTGGACCCTACGGGGAGTGTCCGTATTACCTTCATAGAAAAAGAAGAGAAAGTGAGGAAGAAACAAAAGGTGAATGAGGGTCCGACGGGATATCCCCATTACCTTCATGCACAAAAGGTGAATGTGGGTCCGACGGGATATCCACATTACCTTCATGCATAAAAGATGAATGCGAATGATCTTTGAAATTATATATCATGGATAGAGAATCAAGATGTTATATTTATACAAGTTTATTTACTTTCGTATTTATGTTATAACAAGTTAACGGATGAGAATTTGACTATGAGTGTTAGTAATACCATCCTTTGGAGAGTATAGAATGAAATTTTACCTAGAGTTTGGAGAACTTTAGGAATGATTGTGTCAGATTAATTGGACACGAATCGGAATACGAGTTTGAGGTCTATCTTTACTTCTTATTCTTATTATTCTCACTGGGCTTAAGTTGTTAGCCCATGATATTACAAAAATTTCAGGTAATGCCCTGGCTAGAGGTCGTGGGAGAGGAGATGGTGTTGCGTGATCGAGGTATGATGACCTCGAGATGGACTATTGGTTGTAAAAGTCTATGGATTGAATTTTGTGAACATTAAGGATTTTTGTGATTTGTACATTTGTATTTAGATCATAAGAGCTTATTGTCTTTATTTTATGATTATAAGTCTTTGAACTCCTGATTTGGGACTTAAAGTTCCTTGTGATTTCATTAGATTTTGAAATAAACAGGTTTTTGGCTAGCCAATTTTTAAACATAACCACGCCAATTTTCTTAAAATATAAAGACTTCCGCTGTGTTTTTAATTTAAATTATTTAAAAGTGTCGGGTCGTCACAATAGACTTGTTGGGTGACAAATTGCGAGGAAGGTTTCATTACCAATTTGTTTGGATTGAAGGATGATTAAACAATTAGGGAAAAAGTGGTATGAGGTGACTAGGGTTTTATCTTATTTGTCAGAAAAGAAAACCTAAGGAAAATAATTTCACTCTCTTATCTCCCTCTCACGCCTCGGCCATTGGAGATTTTCTTTATTTACTTTAGTGGAGCTGCTTCCCACTGGAGCACTAAGGGATCCATAAAGCGTAGTCTCGTACTAACCCAATCAAGTAAGTCAAATACCTAACCCTACAACTTAACTTGAGACGCTCACTACCAACTCTCACCTACCAAGATATAGCTTTATTGTCGGAGGATCCTTGGCTGGTACCACACCGGTGCCCTTCTAATCATTATCATATTCTATTTTACGTAGTGGCGCCAGTGAGAACCCAACACATGACTGTACATGCTCAACTGTGTGAGAGAAATATCCCATACATTTTCTATTCATCTTTTGAACTATATTTCATGTAACGTCCCTTTATTTTGAAGTGATTTTTTTTAATTTAATTTATTTTATTATTTATTTAATGTTATTTATTTATTTATTTCAATTTAAGTATTTAGAATAATTATTATTTTTGTAATTAATCGTTTTAATACTTTAAATTCGTTTCTGTGGCATTAATAATTATTAATAGGCCAATTAATAATTATTAATCACCTTTAGATTTATTTAAGAGCTTCGGGTTTCGATTCATAAGTCAAAAGTCATAAAAGGACGCAACCGTCATTTCCGATTTCTTAAAAATATCCAAAACACTACTCATTCACCTTTAAATATATGCATTTTGACCAAGTTGACTAAAATCCTCATCCTTTTTCTCTAAAAAACCGTGGGTATAGGGATTCGGGGGATTTCTTCGGGTTTCGTTCGTTTCTCGACTGATCGGCTCGATTTCGGTTACATCAGAAAGCCCTCGAGTCTAGGATTCTTTTCCACCCAACGATCGTGCCGATCTCCCGTGATCCACGGAGTTCTCGTTAAGTTTATTTTCAAACCTAAGCTCCAAATAGTGTTTTAATGGAGTTTTCATTTTGATTCTTCGATTTCTTGTTGGGAAACTCGGTGTTTGTAATTACGGGAGTTGTTTTTAGTGATTTTGGAAAGTTTCCCTTAACCCTAAAACCGAGTTTCAGTCGAAGCCCTTCCCATTTGAAATTTACCTTTTGGGGTTTGAATATGGGTTATAAATTATTGAAATAATGTTTATTGTAATTCAATTCGGGATTGACATATTGTTCAAAAACCCTAATTATCGATACCCATTGAAATCAGGAATATCGAAATTGCTTGAAACCAACTCGAAACACATCTAAATTGCCTAAAAGCCGAAAAACCAAACACGAGACCCACTTTTCATGGGGGGGCCGAGAGCCTCTTAATGGGGTTTGTTGAGTTTTTCGTCGTTTTGTATGCTTAGATGTTGTTTGATCGATATGTGGTAATTTATTGATTGCTAGATATAATTCTATTTGTAGGTGGTTTGAACTTTGCTTGATCGCTCTAACAGAGGTTGGGAGCGAAATCTTATTTGGCTAAGGTGAGAATAGTTAGGATTTAAAGTAATTTTAGAAAGCGAATAAGTACAATAATTTGTAGAATTGGAAACTAAGACTAGGTTTCGAATCTAAGATTAGAGGGAAGTGAGCTAGTGCCCTAGGATTAGGAGTTAATCCTTTGAGTGAGAACTTTAGAGTTTCTCGAGGCAAACTTTGAATATTAGAAGTTCTAAGTTAGTTTCGTTTCGAAGTTAGAATGGATCATTGGAAGTTAAAAGACCCAAACTTTTATATAGAACGATTACTTGAACCTCGGATTATGTTGGAAGTTTAGAATCCTTGGAAGATAAAGATCATATTTTAGTATGTATCGGTTCTACGGTTTACTTATCGTTCTTCCGAAAGTTACTATCTATTTATTTTATGTCTTTTACTTTATGCCCCTTTACTTTATGCATGTTTCAGCTACTTTAATATTCGTACTTTACGTTTATTTACTTTTGCGAGCATATCATAACATCTTGCACCATAACATCTCGCATCATTGAAAAGAAGGAGAGAATGTTGGACCTTTCGGGGAATGTCCGCATCGCCTTCCGAGAAAAAGAAAGGAAAGTGAGAAAGAAAAGAAGGAGAAAATGTTGGATCCTACGGGGAATGTCTGCATCGTCTTCAGAGAAAAAGAAAATAAAGAGAGAAAGAAAAGGAGGGAAGAATGTTGGACCCTTCGGGGAATGTCCGCATCACCTTCTTCATTCATTTCATGCATAAAGGGCGAATGCGTATCCTACGGGATGTTCACATTAACTTCATGCATATGATCGATGGAATAGAGAATCGAGATGTCTAACGTCCCATTATTTTGAAGTGAATTTATTTATTTATTTATTTAATTCTATTATTTATTTAATGTTATTTATTTATTTATTTATTTCAATTTAGGTATTTAGATTAATTATTATTTTTGTAATTTCGATTTTAGTAGTTAATTTCTCCCGAAATCCTTTTTAATCGTTTTAATACTTTAAATTCATTTCGGTGACATTAATAATTATTAATAGGCCAATTAATAATTATTAATCACCTTTAGATTTATTAAAGAGCATCGGGTTTCGATTTAGAAGTCAAAAGTCATAGAAGGACGAAACCGTCATTTCTCATTTCTTAAAAATATCCAAATCACTATTCATTCATCTTTAAATATACCCATTTGACCAAAGTTGACTCCATTGCTTCATTTTTTTCATCCCAAAACCGTGGGTTCAAGGTGGGGGAAGAGGAAGATTTGGCTTTTCTTCGTTTCTCGGCGGATCGACTCGATCTTGGTTGCATCGGAAAGCCCTCGAGTCTAGGATTCGTTTCCACCTAACCATCGTGCTTTTCACTCGAGATCCACGGAGTTCTCGGTAAGTAAAGTTTCAAACCCTAAGCTCTAAATAGTGTTTTACTGGAGTTTTCTTTGTTTTCTATTGATTTCTTGTCGTGAAACTCGGTGTTTCTAAATACGGGAGTAGTTTTAAGAGTTTTTGGAAACTTTCCCATAACCCTAAAACCGAGTTTCAGTCGAAACCCTTTCTGTTTGAAATTTACCTTTTTGGGTTTAATTATGGGTTATAAATTAATGTAATATTGTTTATTGAAATTCGATTCGGGAAAGGGCATAATGTTAAAAAACCCTAATTATCGATACCCATTGAAATCGGGAATATCGAATTTGCTTAAAACCAACTCGAAACACCTCTAAAGTACCTAAAAGCTGGAAAACCAAACCCGAGACCCACTTTACATGAGGGGGCCGAGAGCCTCATAGTGTGGTTTATGGGGTTGTTTGTTTTTTTGAGCTTTTAGATGTTAATTGATCGATGTATGTTTATTTATTAATTGTTAGATGTAATTAATTGTAGGTGTTTCGGATCATTGTTTGATCGTGCTTTCGGAAACTTGGAGCGAAATCTTATTTGGCTAAGGTGAGAATAGTTAGGATTTAAAGTAACTATAGAAAGCGAATGAGTATGATGGTTTGTAGAATTTGAAACTAAGACTAGAATCCGAATCTAAGATTAGAGGGATGTGAGTTAGTGCCCTAGGATTAGGAGTTAATCCTTTAAGTGAGAACTTGGGAGTTCTCAAGGAACGTATTGAATCTTAGAAGATTCTAAGTTATTGTAACGTCCTGTTATTTTGAAGTGAAATTTATTTTATTTTATTTATTTATTTTATTTAATGTTATTTAGTTATTGAATTATTTCAATTTACATATTTAGTTTAATTATTATTTTTGTAATTTTGATTTTAGTAGTTAATTTCCCCCGAAATTCTTTTAATCGTTTTAATACTTTAAATTTTTCTTCGGTGACATTAATAATTATTAATCACCTTTAGATTTATTTAAGAGCTTCGGGTTTCGATTTAGAAGTCAAAAGTCAAAAAAGGACGCAACCGTCATTGACCAAAAGTCTTCATTTTTCTCATCCTTTTTCATCCCAAAACCGTGGCTATGAGAGGGGGAGGAGATTTTTTTGGGTTTTGCTCGTTTCTCGGCGGATCGGCTCGATTTTGGTTGCATCGGAAAGCCCTCGAGTCAAGGATCCTTTTCCACCTAACCATTGTGCATTTCTCTCGAGATCCAGGGAGTTCTCGGTAAGTTTCTCTTGAAACCCTAAGCTCCAAACAGTGTTTTAATGGAGTTTTCTTTGTTTCCTTTCGATTTCTTGCTGTGAAACTCGGTGTTTGTAAATACGGGAGTAGTTTTAAGAGTTTTTGGAAACTTTCCCATAACCCTAAAACCGAGTTTCAGTCAAAACCCTTCCTGTTTGAAATTTACCCTTTTGGGTTTGATTTTGGGTTAGAATTTAATGAAATAATGTTTATTTAAATTCAATTCGGGAAAGGGCATAATGTTCAAAAACCCTATTTATCGATACCCATTGAAATCGGGAATATCAAATTTGCTTAAAACCAACTCGAAACACTTTTAAATTGCCTAAGAGCCGGAAAACCAAACCCGAGGCCTAATTTCTTTGTGAAGGCCCAGAGCCTCTTTATGGGGTGATGGATTTTCGTCGTTTTGTATGTTAGGTTGTTGTTTGATCGATGTATGTTTATTTATTAATTGTTAGATGTAATTAATTGTAGGTGTTTCGGATCATTGTTTGATCGTGCTTTCGGAAACTTGGAGCGAAATCTTATTTGGCTAAGGTGCGAATAGTTAGTATTTAAAGTAACTATAGAAAGCAAATGAGTGTGAAGGTTTGTAGCATTTAAAACTAAGACTAGAATCTGAATCTAAGATTAGAGGGATGTGAGTTAGTGCCCTTAGGATTAGAAGTTAATCCTTTATGTGGGAACTTAGGAGTTCTTGAGGAAAGTATTGAATCTTAGAAGATTCTAAGTTAGATTCGTTTCGAAGCTTAGGTTGGATCATTGGAGGTTAAAAGATCCAACTTGTATTTTAGAACGGTTAATAGAACCTCGGATTATTATGGGAAGTTTAGAATCCTGGAAGGTATAGGTTAATCGTTAAGATAGATTGTACTTTTATTAATGTAGCGGAGTTCGATTTACATATCGTTCGTTCGAGATGCTTATCTATTTTACTTTATGTCATTTACTTTATGTCCTTTACTTTATGCCTTTTACTTTATGCTTGTATCGACTACTTTAATTCTGCACTTTACTTATTTACTTTTACAAGATATGCAAGCATATGCATATCAATTTCACCATACCATTATCGCATCATTCATGAAAAAGAAATGAAAAGAAGAAAAGAAAGTGAAAAAGAAAAGAAAATGAAAAAGAAAAGAAAGTGAAAAGAGACGAATGGGACCCTAAGGGATTTGCTCATTACTCTAAATGAAAAGGGACGAATGGGACCCTAATGGATTTGCTTATTACTCTAAATGAAAAGAGACGAATGGGATCCTACGGGATTTGCTCATTACTCTAGATGAAAAGAGACGAATGGGATCCTACGGGATTTGCTTATTACTCTAGATGAAAAGAGACGAATGGGATCCTACGGGATTTGCTCATTACTCTTGATGAAAAGGAAGTGAATGGTATCCTATGGGATTGACGCATTACTTCATTCATGCATAAGGGTATATGCGAGCCCTACATTGCATATGACTGATGATATAAAGAATTGAGATGTTATATTTTGTGCAAAGTCATTTACTTTTATTACTTTATGTCATAACGAGTTAATGGAGGAGATTTGACTATAAGTGTTAGTAGTATCATCCTTTGGAGAAAATGGAATAGAATTACCTAGATTTTGGAGAATTCTAGGAAAGAATGTGTCAGTTTAATGGGACACAAATCGAAATGCGAGTTTGAGGTCTATCTTTACTTTTTATTCTTATTATTCTCACTGGGCTTAAGTTGTTAGCTCATGATATTACAAAAATTTCAGGTGATGCCCTGGCTAGAGGGCGTGGAAGGGGAGATGGTGTTGCGTGATCGAGGGATGCTGACCTCGAGATGGACTCGTTGTTGTAAAGTCTTTGTAAATATTTTTGTGAATTTCAAAGACTTTGATGATTTATATGTTGTATTTAGCTCATAAGAGCTTTTGATGTGGTTTTTATGATATGAAATATTTGAACTCCTGATTTGGGACTTAAAGTCCATGTGAATTTATTAGATTGAAAAATTAGGATGTAAACAGGTTTTCAGCATGCCAATTTTCAAACAAAACCACGCAAATTTTCTTAAAATAAAAGACTTCCGCTGTTTTCTCTGATTTAATTTATTTTAAAAGTGACGGGTCATCACAGTTTTATTCGTTTCAAAGCTTAGGTTGGATCATTGGAAGTTAAAAGATCCAAACTTTTATGTAGAACGATTAATAGAACCTCGGAATATATTGGAAGTTTAGAATCCTTGAAGGTATAGGTTAATCGTTTAAGTTATGATTTTTACTTTTATTATTGTTTGTGGAGTTCGATTGACATATCGTTTGTCCAGAGTTTCTTATTTATTTACTTTATGTCTTTTACTTTATGCCCCTTTACTTTATGTTCGTTTCGGTTACTTTATTATTCGCACTTTGCTTTATTTACTTTTTGCAAGCATAACCATAACATCTCGCATCATTGAAAGAGAAAAAGAAAAGAAAGTGAGAAAGAAAGGAAGGGAAGAATATTGGAGCCTACGGGTAGTGTCCGCATCACCTTCAGAAAAAGAAAAGAAAGTAAAACTAAGAAAGAAGGTTGAATATGTATCCTACGGGATGTACCTGTTACTTCTTCACGCATAGGGTTGAATGGGTATCCTACGGGATGTACCTATTACCTCATTCGTGCATAAGGGTATATGCGAACCCTACATTGCATATGATCGATGAAATATAGAATCGAGATGTTATATTTTATGCAAAGTCATTTATTTTTCTTATTTTATGTCATAACAAGTTAATGGATGAGGATTGACTACGAGTGTTAGTAATATCATCCTTTGGAAAGTTTAGAATGAAATTACCTAAAGTTTGGAGAACTTTAGGATTGATTGTGTCAGGTAAATTGGACACAAATCGGAATACGAGTTTGAGGTCTATCCTTACTTTTTATTCTTATTATTCTCACTGGGCTTAAGTTGTTAGCTCATGATATTACAAAAATTTCAGGTAATGCCCTGGCTAGAGGTTGAGGGAGAGGAGATGGTGCTGTATGATCGAGGGATGAAGACTTTGAGATGGACTAGGTGATTGTAAAAAATCCATGTACATGGTTTTCGTGATTTTTATATAATTTTGGGTTGTATATTTGTAAATGGCTCTTAAGAGCTTTTGTCTTTACTTTTATGTTTATAAATCATTTTCAACTCCTGATAGGAACTCAATGTTCCTTGTGTTTTTAGATGTTTGAATTTAAGATGTAAACAGGTTTTGACTAGCCTATTTTCAAACATAATCACGCCAATTTTTCTTAAAATAAAAGACTTCCGCTGTGTTTTCTAATTTAAATTATTTTAAAGTGACGGGTCGTCAGAGTTGGTATCAGAGCCTTAGGGTTCTGTTGACTACATGCGATGCTCATGTTTTGTTTTAAGTCCATTCTCAAGTCATCATCTGAGATCAGCAGCACCAGGTATGCCTATAACTTCTATTCTCATGCTTTATTTCTTTGATATTGGAAGAATTATGAGAATATTGTTGGAAGTTAATGATGTTTGTGATATTTCACATCCTTGTAAAACCACTATGTGGTTATGTTTATTTGACTCATTTTGAGATTTGGGTAAGGGTGTCGAGAAGGTGAATGATCTCGTGCAGTTTTAGAGGTTATACACCTCGTTAACAGTATTTGACTTAATGACAAAGTAAAGGAGATGAGATACTCCGAGAGATCAACTGTTTGATCCTTAAAGCTGATTAAAGTGTTATTGTCACACAATTGCTAAGTAGTGGTCTTAGTAGATGTGTGTTGACATTTGTGTGTAAAAGGGGACGTGTTTGTTTGGAGCCCAGTATTAAGAAAAGAAACACCTGTTTGAGGTGAGGATTGTTGAAAAGAAATCGGTTTGGCTCGAGTCTAGTAACCTAGATTCAACTCAAAAGACAAGTTCCTGGTTTGAGTTGAGAAAGTTGAATTATGGTAAGTGGTAAATCCTTGTGGAACTGCTGTGCTAAAAGGAAAGTAAGTTGCCACTCAAAAGAGGAAGTAAGAACTCTACGTGATGAGTGTTATAAGGACCATTAACGGTTTTGTTAATTGGTGAATGGCCTAGTTTGGTCGTTATTACACTATGGTGTATCAATCTGAATTGGAAATACTCGAGGTTGAGTAATGAAGATCCATATTCAGTAAATTCCCGAGTTTGACTAACACTAAGGTTAACTGTTGATACTTGATTGGAATATAGAAGGAAGTTGATGGACCGTGATATCGGTAACTTCTATAAGGCAATGTGATGGTTTGGTGAACTTCAATTCACATTGTGTTTGACCATCTAATTGGACAGTGAACTTTGAGGAACTTGTAGGTCGTAGTTTGGACCTACTGAGTCTTTTCAAGATAGACTCTAAAGTAAATCCTATACTGGAAGGTTAGAATGTTATTGACTAAGGTGTTTGACAGACACCAGTTTTGCTTTGTAAGAAAGGAAATGATCTCTGAGGTCGAGTTCATTCAAGATTTGAATAAGGAGGCTTAGGAGTCGTCCTTATCTTGGATTTTACATCTTATGAAAGGAAAAGAAAATTTACTACTACGGGACAGATTACCTCTTAGAAGAAGAAAGCAAAGGATGACGACGCCAGTCAAGGGATACCGCAGCAGCAACAACAGCAACATCAACAACATCAACATCAACAGCAACAACAGCAGCGACAACAACAACTGGTTCGAGGTGGAGCTCAACAAGGATTGGATCATTCTTACTACAATAGTTGCGCCAGTTTCCATCAGGGAGATGCACACTTCCATCAAGATGCTATGTTGTGATCAAACTTGGATTCATGCCACTTTTGTAGGGCATATAAGATACAACCATCACAACATAGTAGAAAAGTCAGGATTATCAGGAAAAACTGCCTGTATGGTAGTGACTTATATTTTGTTATTTTTAAGCCGTTTGGCTTTTATTCTGTTTAATTCTGGAGCTAGCCACACTTTTATTTTATCTTGTTATGATGAATTGGCAGCTCTTGAGCCAAGACTGTTAAGTTTCGATGATGTGTGCTTTTACCCCAGTGGGGAAGTTTATTATGGTGATAGTGCGTATGGCACTTATGACATGTGCATTATGAGTGGATGTTCACATTTTACTGTGATTGTTATGCATATGTCTAATTTAATGTGATATTGATTATGGATTGGCTATTATCCAATCATACCCTTATCGATTGAACTGAGAAAGTTGTTGGTTTTATGAGTCCATGTGGGACTAGTTTATGTTTTCGTGGGTTTAATGATTGAATAACACCCACTTTGATATCTATGATAGAAACTAGAATGCTTCTAAGTGATATAGTTTGAGATTATTTAGCTAGTGTTGTCGATACTTCTGTACCAAAGACTAGCTGAGTTAAAAGAACTTAAGAGTGAGTTATAGGAACTCTTAAACTCAAGGTATTCACCCTAGTGCGTCCTCGTAAGGAGAACCTTGTTGTTTGTGAAAAGAAAGACAATTCAGTGAAATTGTGCATTGATTATCGAGATTTGAATCAAGCTACAGTGAAAAACAAGTATCAATTGTGTTGATTGATGATCTATATGATCAGTTGCTCATCCTATAGAGATTATGATTATGAAAGTTAGTTTTCTAGAGATTAGAGAACTATAGAAAGGATTATTTAAGACGTACTTTTCTAAAGAGAAAAGAAATGAAGTTGATGTATAGCCAAGTACTAAAGGAAGAAGGAATGAGATTGAGTTTGATGATGAGAGAATACAAGGGTGTATTGAACCTTGTATAACTATCATGTGATAAACATGTAAGAGAACTAGTTTCTCAATAAATTGGAAGATCTCGTAAATGGAGAATAAGATTTGATGTAAACCTTATGTATAGTATAAGGTATTAAAGAGAACGAGATTCAAATGTTATATATATATGTTATGAAACATATCCCCCTAATGGTTGGAAGATTGTTCCTCAAATATTGGGGAGAAACCGCTATCTTTTCAAAGATAGATTTGAGATCCGGTGAAATCCGTTGAAGATTCGGGATTAAGATAATTCTAAAATTGTTTTCAGGACACGTTATGGATATTATGAGTTTGTAGTCATGTGTTTTGACTTAACCAACGCGTCTGCAGCTTGTATTGATTTTATCCATATTGTATTCAAGAGGTACAACAATTCTATTGATGTTGTGACTAATGATGACAGTCTGATTTATTCTAAGACTGAGGAGATGCATGATATGCATGTGAAGAAATTTTGACATTATTAAGAAATCAGAGATTGTATGCCAAGTTCTCCAAGTGTGAGTTTTGGCTGAAGGAAGTGGCATTTTTAGGCCATGTAGTATCGAGTAGAGGAGTATTTGTTGATCCTTCTAAGATTGAGGCAGTTACTAAATGGCCTAGACAGACTAGTGTGGCTGATATTCGCAGTTTTCTGGGACTTACGGGCTATTATAGATGGTTTGTGCAAAATTTCTCCAAATTGCTTCAGCTTTGACACGTTTGACTCGGAAAGGAGTTGATTTTGTATGGTCTGAGGATTGTGAAACGAGCTTTGAAGAGCTCAAGAGGAGGCTTGTGATAGCACCTGTTCTAGTGTCGCCTGACAGAACCGGTTTGACTGTGTATACAGATGCTTCCCACAGAGGTTTGGGATGTGTGTTGATGCAACACGGGAAAGTTATAGCTTATGCTTCCCGTCAGTTGAAAGAGCATGAAAAGAAATATCCGACTCATGATTTAGAGTTGGCAGTTATTGTTCATGCATTGAAAATATGGAGGCATTATTTGTATGGTGAGAAGATCCTGATATTTACTGACCATAAGAGTCTCAAGTATTTCTTCACTCAGAAGGAATTGATTATGAGATAGCGGAGATGGTTAGAGCTCGTTAAGGATTATGACTGTGTCATTCAGTATCATCCTGGGAAGGCCAATGTAGTGGCTGACGCGCTCAGTAGAAAGTCTTCTCATTCATCAGCTTTGTCGGCCATACCTTTGAGATTGAGATAGGATTTGGAACGAGCTGAGATAGCATTTCTTACTGCCGAGGTCACTGTGAGTCTGGCTAGTTTTTCAGTGGGACCTACTTTGAGGCAGAGGATGATTGATGCACAAAGAGGAGAGATTCTTTTGCAGGCTGGTTTTAGAGAGGCTGAGTCAGATTTTCCTAGCCATTTTACCTTCTCTGCAGATAGTGCTCTGATGTATCGTAAGAGGCTATGTGTGCCTCTAGGATCGACTTTTAGAAAGGAACTGTTGGAGGAGGCTCACAATTCTATCTTCTCTATTCATTCAGGTAGTACGAAGATGTACTAGGACTGAAAAAGCTCTATCGATGACCTGGGATGAGACATGAGATCGTAAGTGAGTACGTGCTTGATTTGTTAGCAAGTCAAGGCCCTAAAGATCTACCGGGTTATCTTAACCTTTGAGAGTAATTGAATGGAAATGGGAGAAAATTTCCATAGGTTTTATCAAGGTTTGCCAAGGACGGCAAAGAATTATGATATCATTTGGGTGATTGTAGACCATTTAATGAAAAACCGCACACTTTACTCTTGGAAGGATCATCTAGCCAGTTAAGACTAGGGTAACAGTTGTACCTAAGAAAGATTGATAGATTAGGGTGTGTCGGTGAAGATTTTTCAGATCGAGACACTCGCTTAGTCTCGGAGTTTTGGTACTATTTAGACACTTTATGGTTGAAAGTGTTGTTCTTCCACTCAGTGGGATGAGATTGGTGAAAAGAGACTTTTGAAACTCAAGTTGTAACAAATGACTAGTGAGTCTATCATTTGTTTAGGGAAAGGTTAAGGGTTAACCAAAGTTGACAACAGGATTCGATGTAACCCCTTCAAGTTGTAGAAGTGGATCTCGTATACTTCAAGTGGCACTATTAAAGGGTGTTATGAAAGTTGGAATAAGGGTCAGTTGAGCCCTAGGTTTATTGGCCTATCGAGATACTCAATCAAGTAGAAGTGGTAGCTTATTGTTTAGCTTCTCCACTTTCGTTATCGGCCGTTTATAATGTTTTCCATGTATTGATGCTTTGGAAATACATGGTGAATCCGTTCCACGTGATTGATTATGAACTGGTAGTTTTGAATGCTAATAAGTCTCATGAGAAGACTCCAATTAAGATATGAGCATTCGAACAAAAGTTGTTGAGAAATAAAAAGGAATTCACTTGGTTAAGGTCCTTTGGAAGAACCAAGTGTCAAAGGAAGCAACGTGGGAATGTGAAGATGACATACAGTCTAAGTACCCTCGCTTTATTCACTTAGTGAACGCACTTTTCGAGGACGAAAAGTCTTTTAAGGAGGGTAGACTGTAACGTCCCGTTATTTTGAAGTGATTTTTTTTTTTTTTATTTAATTCTATTATTTATTTAATGTTATTTATTTATTTATTTATTTCAATTTAAGTATTTAGATTAATTATTATTTTTGTAATTTCGATTTTAGTAGTTAATTTCTCCCGAAATCCTTTTTAATCGTTTTAATACTTTAAATTCATTTCGGTGACATTAATAATTATTAATAGGCCAATTAATAATTATTAATCACCTTTAGATTTATTTAAGAGCATCGGGTTTCGATTTAGAAGTCAAAAGTCATAAAAGGTCGCAACCGTCATTTCCAATTTCTTAAAAATATCCAAATCACTATTCATTCATCTTTAAATATACCCATTTGACCAAAGTTGACTCCATTGCTTCATTTTTTTATCCCAAAACCGTGGGTTCAAGGTGGGGGAAGAGGAAGATTTGGCTTTTCTCCGTTTCTCGGCGGATCGACTCGATCTTTGTTGCATCGGAAAGCCCACGAGTTTAGGATTCGTTTCCACCTAACCATCGTGCTTTTCTCTCGAGATCCACAGAGTTCTCGGTAAGTAAAGTTTCAAACCCTAAGCTCCAAATAGTGTTTTAATGGAGTTTTCTTTGTTTTCTTTCGATTTCTTGCCGTGAAACTCGGTGTTTGTAAATACGGAAGTAGTTTTAAGAGTTTTTGAAAACTTTCCCATAACCCTAAAATCGAGTTTCAGTCGAAACCCTTTCCGTTTGAAATTTACCTTTTTGGGTTTAATTATGGGTTATAAATTAGTGTAATATTGTTTATTGAAATTCGATTCGGGAAAGGGCATAATGTTCAAAAACCCTAATTATCGATACCCATTGAAATCAGGAATATCGAATTTGCTTAAAACCAACTCGAAACACCTATAAAGTACCTAAAAGCTGGAAAACCCAACCCGAGACCTACTTTTCATGGGGGGGCCGAGAGCCTCATAGTGGGGTTTATGGGGTTATTTGTTGTTTTGAGCTTTTAGATGTTAATGGATCGATATATGTTTATTTATTAATTGTTAGATGTAATAAATTGTAGGTGTTTCAGATCATTGTTTGATCGTGCTTTCGGAAACTTGGAGTGAAATCTTATTTGGCTAAGGTGAGAATAGTTAGGATTTAAAGTAACTATAGAAAGCGAATGAGTATGATGGTTTGTAGAATTTGAAACTAAGACTAGAATCCGAATCAAAGACTATAGGGATGTGAGTTAGTGCCCTAGGATTAGGAGTTATTCCTTTAAGTGAGAACTTGGGAGTTCTCAAGGAAAGTATTGAATCTTAGAAGATTCTAAGTTATATTCATTTCAAAGCTTAGGTTGGATCATTGGAAGTTAAAAGATCCAAACTTTTATGTAGAACAATTAATAGAACCTCGGATTATATTGGAAGTTTAGAATCCTTCAAGGTATAGGTTAATCGTTTAAGTTATGATTTTTACTTTTATTATTGTTTGCGGAGTTCGATTGATATATCGTTTGTTCGGAGTTTCTTATTTATTTACTTTATGTCTTTTACTTTATGCCCCTTTACTTTATGTTCGTTTCGGTTACTTTATTATTCGCACTTTACTTTATTTACTTTTTGCATGGATATGCAAGCATAACCATAACATCTCGTATCATTGAAAGAGAAAAAGAAAAGAAAGTGAGAAAGAAAGGAAGGGAAGAATGTTGGAGCCTACGGGTAGTGTCCGCATCACCTTCAGAAAAAGAAAAGAAAGTAAAACTAAGAAAGAATGTTGAATGGGTATCCTACGGGATGTACCTGTTACTTCTTCACGCATAGGGTTGAATGGGTATCCTACGGGATGTACCTATTACCTCATTCATGCATAAGGGTATATGCGAACCCTACATTGCATATGATCGATGGAATATAGAATCGAGATGTTATATTTTATGCAAAGTCATTTATTTTTCTTATTTTATGTCATAACAAGTTAATGGATGAGGATTGACTACGAGTGTTTGTAACGACCCGATTTTTCATAAAATCCTTTAAAACAATTACGCAGCGGAAAACTTGATTTTACAGAAAAACGGCCTGGGTTCGTTTAAAATTCGGATAAACCAAAACCTGTTTTACATTGGCTCAAATCAGAAAAAGCAGTATACCTGGAATGCGCATTCCATATCGTAATAAAACTTCTAAAGAAAGTTTAAAGTCCAAAAATATAAACACAAATTATAAAATTGCTCCATCGAGCTCAAAATGAAACATAATAAAAGTAGTAAAATGGTCATGAGCATTCAAGGATGCTTCACCCAAAACCATATATGTTCTTGTCCATTCATTGTCTCAAGTAGTCACACGGTGCCACCTCCTCTACCTCGTCCTCTACCACGAGTCTTACCTAAAAAAAAGGTAATTGTAGCAACATTAGCATAAAAATGCTAGTGAGAGTAAAATGAAAGCAAGTAATCCTATGAATCACATTCCATGTCGGAAATTGTGTCCAAAGGCCTAGATTTAAATTTTACTATCCATTCCACATTCCAAATTCCGCATATAATCAACATGCATAGTATGTGTAATGTCCCGTTACTTTTAGAGGTAATTTTTTTTTTTTTATTAAAGCTTTTAAAGATTAGTTTTAATTCAGTAACTTCGATTTTAGTAGCTATTTTCGTCCGAATTTGTTTTTAATCGTTTTAATACTTTATATTTGTTTCGGTGATATTAATAATTATTAACGGGCCAATTAATAATTATTAATCACCTTTAGAGTTATTCACGAGCTTCGGGATTCGTTTTTAAAGCAAAAACAAAAGAGGGACGTAGGCGTCATTACCCGATTTCTTAAATATCTAAAAATCACTATTCACCTTCTCTTAAATATCAACACTTAGTCAAAAATTGGAAAATTCCTGCACTTTTCTCCTCCTTGCTGCCGTGGGTATCAAAGACCAAAACCCTCCTTCCTTTTTTTTTTTTTCTTTATTTCTCGGTAGATCGTCTCGATTCTACTACCGTTGGAAAGCCTTGGCCCGTAGATCATTTCCAACCTACCGAACGTAATTTTCGCTCGTTTTCTCGAGGCTTAAAGGTATGTTAAAGTTTCTTAATTTTGATGTGAATAGTGTTTTAATGGTGGAATTGAGTTGTAATCTTCGAATTCGTTCACCGGAGCTTTAAGATATCAATCGGGAAAGTTGTTATAGTCATTTTTAGGAACTTTCCCTAAACCCTAAAACCAAGTTTGAGCCGGAAACCCGTTCCTTGTAGTTTTCCTTCTTTTGGCTTGATTTAGGATGTTTAGTTTATTATGTTTTTGCTATTTTCTTTTTGTTTCGGAAATGGTTTAATGCTCAAAACCCTAAATTGCGAATACCCATTAAGGTTACCAATCTCCAAAGTACCCGAAACCAAACCAAAATGTCTTTAAAGTGCTTAAAATCCTGAAAACAAATTCCTTTTCTTCCTTTCCCTTGGGCCGTGGGCCTCTTGGCATAAGTTCCGGGTTGTTTTGTCTTTTATTTTAGTATCGTGACGATCGTTCTTCGATTCGGTTAATTAATATACTTTAGGTGTATTTAATTATAGGTTTCGTGCATCGATCGTGATTCTTGGTCAACCGGTGTTTCGGAGTTGACTTCGTTTACAAGGTGAGTTTAAAATGAAAGTTAGTTGTTTTTATGAATTAAGTTTCGTTATGTTATTGTTTATCGAAGTTAAGCGGGATTTAGCTTCTTAGAAGTTAAGTTTGGTTAGAGACTTTAATTCGGAAGTTAGTGGAGGAATTTTGGAACTATAATTAGTTCGATGAAAAGGAAACATCGAAGTGGTTGAAAGTGTTACAAAGCGAATTGGAGATGATGGAGGAAAGTGGTTTGAGAGTTACTTGAGTGGTTGAAAGTTAATGTAGCTAAAGTGATACACTTGAGTGTTAACTCGTGTATTCTAGATAGTTAGGCTTCGTAATAGCTTAGTAGGATTCTTTGAGATTAACTAACTTTTAGGAAGCTTAACAGTTTGTAAAAGTGGCCCATGATAGTATGTTGATTCGGTTCCATACGTATCATGTTCTGAAATGGTGAAATTCCTGATACCTGAAATGGTGAAATTCCTGATACCTGAAATGGTGAAATTCCTGATACCTGAAATGGTGAAATTCCTGATACCTGAAATGGTGAAAGTCCTGATATCCGATGATTGAGATATGGTACATGGTAGTACGTGGATTCAGATCCGTACGTACCATGGTATTATGATCTATGATACGGCACATGATAGTATGTTGATTCGGTTCCATACGTATCATGGTGCGATGGTTGTGATATGGTACGTGGTATGTTGATTTCTATCCATACAATAGCACGATACGATGAAACTTGTTTGGTAATAAGGATAGTTAATGTTATTTTTACCGATTCTTTAGAAACGTGTAGTGAGACTTAGTTGTGAATGTTAATTTTACTTTAAGTCTTTATTTTCTATCTCATGGTATTGATTGACATGTATGGGTGGCATTCTACTATCGATTGATCGTATGGAAATTTGGAAGTGTGGATGTGAGTAGTATTGGGCATTATAGGCCTTTGGACACGATTTCGGTTATGAGATTTTGTTCATAGGATTACTTGCTTTCGTTTTACTCTCACTAGCATGTTATGCTAATGGTGCTACACTTAAAATATTCAGGTAAACCTCGAGCTAAGAAGCGTGGTAGAGGAGGTGGAGCCGCGTGACTGATCGAGAGGGTGTATGGACAATATTAAGAACTCATTTTGTTTAGCATTCATTGAAATGCTTGTAATTATTCCATCTTTACATAACTTGTGTCTTTTTGAGCCCGAAAGGGTATTTGTGTAAAATATGTCTATGTTTTATGGTCTAAATGTCTTTTGGAATGCGAAATTCCCGATTTATCACTTTTTCTGGAATTTGGGTTGTAAACAGGTTTTGGTTATTCGATTTTTAAACGAACCCATGCCGTTTTTCTTTAGAAATTGAGTCTTCCGTTGTGCATTTGAATTTAAAGAATTTAACGGAAAACGGGTCGTTACAGTTGGTATCAGAGCCTCTTTGGTTCTGAAGACCACATGCATCGCATGTTTTTCATACTTTAATATTGTCCAAACATCGCTCGAAGTCACCGGTGCCAGGTATCCTTAGAACGCTCTCTTTTGTTTAGTTTGTGTGTACTTTTACTTTTACTTTCCTGGTAACTCATGTGAGGATTTTCCGATGTGATTTCGTATGCCTCCGAGGACGATTGCACCGAGGAGTGGTAGGAGTAGAGTACCGACTGCGCAGATGAGGCAGGGGCCGTACTAGAGCGATTACACCACCACCTTGAGTATCGGGAGGATGAGCCTCCGGTGAGATCACCACCTAGTCATGGTCGCAATGTTACCATTTCTGAGGAGTATTTTAGAGATCTATTACGAGGTGGTGGGGGACATACGATCAGGCTATACCACCTGTTAGAGCACCTGCTCCAGGTGGTAGATCGATCTGTGTTACAGATGTCTGAAAACTCGAAGGAGTATGTCGGGTATAACACTCCTGAGTTTGATGGTACATCCACTGATCCGGCTGATGCGGAGAGATGGATTACCAGGATTGAGAGGGTACTTGGGTTTATTAAGTGCCCAGATCAGCTGAAGGTTCACTGCGGGACCTATTCATTGGTTGATGATGCACTTTATTGGTGGAATGGTATATCTCATACTCTCAGTCCTGATTTACCGGTTAGTTGGGAGATGTTCAGGGAGAAGTTTTTTTGAGAAATACTATCCCGAGGATACACGTGACCAGTTAGAGATTCAGTTTCTTACCCTTAGACAGGGTGATATGTCTGTGGTGGAGTATGAGAGAGAGTTTGACAGGTTGTCAAAGTTTGCCACCAGACATGTTATCGATCTTGAGAGTAAGAGGAGACGGTTTATAGTAGATTTGAGGGCTGAGTTATGAGGCCAGGTACGAGCCTTGCAACCTACTACCTTTGCTTACGCTTTGAATGCCGCTTTGGCATTAGATATTGGGGATGCTGAGAAGAAGGCATTTGAGATTGCTGCACAGGCTTCTTCTCAGAAGAGGAAGGTTGGGGACGACCTCTCTGGTCGAGGGACACAGCCATCGAGACAGGCTCCTGGTAAGGGCAGAGGACAGACGGGACCTCAGTTTCACACAGGTCAGTCTAGTGCTCTTGCTCCTCCCTTACCCTACTTGTCCTATTTGCACCGAGTACCACCTGGGTCGGTGTAAGGTGGTGAGATGCTATCGGTGTGGGACGATTGGACATGTGAAACGTTTCGCCCTAGTTTGCATACGATGACGGTATAGTGGAGGTCGGGGTCGAGTTCAGGTTAGGGTCGGGCCGAGGACGGACTCGGGCCGAGGTCATCGATGGTAGGGGCCAGGTTAGGCCTATTCAAGCCGAGAGAGCACCATTGGCACCAGGCACGACCTCGAACCGACAAAGAGGCCCGTGTCTTTGCCACCACTCGAGAGGATGCCGAGGCATCTGGTACAGTTGTGACAGGTACTTTGTCCGTTTTAGGGCACTCTACCTTTGCACTATTCGATTCTGGGGCTAGTCACTCATTTATTTCTGCTGAGTTTGTCGAGTCTGCTGCCTTACAGTCTGAGCCATTAGGGCATGAGTTGCATGTCACTACTCCACTCGGGAAATCTGTTGTTGTGGATAGAGTCATTTATACTGATGATTTATGTATTATGGGTTGCTTTCTGCATGCTATGTTGATTGTGATGCCCATGACTGACTTTGATATTATTTTGGGTATGGATTGGCTATCAGCCAACCACGCCATTATCGGTTGTAGTGAGAAAGTGGTAGACTTTATTGGTCCATGTGGGACTAGTTTACGCTTTCATGGGATCCGAGGTAGGGTGACACCTATGGTTATCTCTGTGATCCAGGCTAGAGCACTTTTGCTTGATGGTGCTTGGGGTTATTTAGCTAGTGTAGTCGACACATCCGTTAGTGTGACCACCCTAGTTTCGTACCGTTGTGAGGGATTTCATTGATGTCTTCCCTAATGAGTTACCTGGTTTGCCACCAGGTGGGAGTTAGACTTCCAGTATAGAGGTGATACCTGGGACTGCTCCATTGTCCAAAGCACCTTATCGTATGGCACCAGTGAACTCGAGAGTTAAAAAGTCGATTCAGGGGAACTTTTAGATTTGGGGTTTATACGCCCAAGTGTGTCACCAGGTGGGGAGCTCCGGTATTGTTTGTAAGGAAGAAAGATGGCTCTATGAGATTATGCATTGACTATAGAGAGCCGAACCGGGTCACAGTGAAGAACAAGTATCCTTTGCCCAGGATAGATGATTTGTTTGATCAGCTGAAAGGGGCCACTGTCTTTTCGAAGATAGATCTTCGATCAGGGTATCATCAGTTGAGGATTAGGGATGCTGATATTCCTAAGACTGCGTTCAGGACACGATATGGTCATTATGAGTTTGTTGTCATGTCTTTTGGCTTAACTAACGCTCCTGCAGCCTTTATGGACCTGATGCATACAGTGTTCAAGGGATTTATTGACACTTTTGTGATAGTGTTCATTGATGATATTCTTGTTTATTCGAGGACTGAGGAGTTACATGCTATCCATTTAGAGAAGGTACTATCGACTTTGAGGGCTCAAAAGTTGTATGCAAAGTTCTCTAAATGTGAATTCTGGTTAAAGGAAGTGAATTTCCTTGGGCATGTGGTATCTAGTAGGGGGATTTCTGTGGATCCTTCTAAGGTGGAAGCTGTTAGTAGTTGGCCACGACCGACTAATGTGACTGAAATACGGAGTTTTCTTGGACTTGCCGGGTATTATAGGCGATTTGTGCAAGATTTTTCCAAGATTGCATCTTCTTTGACTCATTTGACGAAAAAGGGGGTTCAGTTTGTGTGGAATGATGAGTGTGAAGATAGCTTTGAGAAGCTTAAGAGGCGACTTGTATCGGCCCCAGTTTTAGTATCACCTGATGAGTCTGGTGGTTTGACAGTGTATACCGATGCATCCAAGAATGGTCTGGGATGTGTATTGATGCAACATGGGAAGGTAATAGCTTATGCTTCTAGGCAGTTAAAGGAGCATGAGAGGAAGTACCCGACTCATGATTTGGAGCTAGCAGCTGTGGTACATGCATTGAAAATTTGGAGACATTACTTGTATGGTGAGAAGATTCTGATTTTCACCGATAACAAGAGTCTCAAGTACTTTTTCACACAGAAAGAGCTCAATATGAGACAAAGGAGATGGTTGGAACTTGTGAAGGATTATGATTGTGACATCCAATATCATCCGGGAAAGGCCAATGTAGTTGCCGATGCGCTTAGTCGAAAGTCATCACATTTGTCTTCTTTGAGTACTATTCCATTGAGACTTAGATGGGAGATGGAAAGAGCTGAAATAGCCATTCTTTCAACTTGAGACTACGATGAGCTTGGCAAGTTTGACGGTTGGCCCTACTTTGAGACAGAGGATGATAGAGGTACAGAGGGGTGAGAAACACTTGGCTGAAGGTTTTCGTGAGGTAGAATCCGATTTACCTAGCCATTTTACTTTTTCCACAGATAATGCGCTGATGTATCGTAGGAGGCTATGTGTGCCTTTAGGATCGACTTACAGGAAAGAGTTGTTAGAGGAGGCTCATAGTTCTATATTTTCTGTACATCCAGGTAGTACTAAGATGTACATGGACCTGAGACAGCATTACTGGTGGCCTGGCATGAAGCGTGAAGTTGCTGACTTTGTTAGTAAGTGTTTAGTTTGTTAGCAAGTAAAGGCATTGAGGAAGAGTCCACCTGGTTATCTTAACCCTTTGAGCGTGCCTGAGTGGAAGTGGGAAGAAATATCGATGGACTTTATCAGTGGCTTACCGAGGACAAAAAGGGTTATGACACCATTTGGGTGATAGTCGACAAGTTGACAAAGAGTGCACATTTCATACCAGGGAAGATAACCTACCCTGTTGAGACATGGGCACGATTATACTTGAGAGAGATTGTCAGACTTCATGGAGTGCCATCGGATTGTTTCAGCATCGAGACACTCGTTTTGTTTCAAACTCGCGCAGTCTCGCATCTGCTATAGGAACTGGCTTGGATTTCGATCTTGCTTTTCATCCTCGCACGGATGGTCGACTGAGAGGGTTAACCAGATTTTGGAGGATATCTTGGAGCTTGTACTTTGGATTTCGGTGGTAGTTGGGATACTCGGTTATATCTTGTTGAGTTTGCTTATAACAACGCTTATCAGGCTACTATCGAAATGGCACCTTTTGAGGCACTTTATGGTAGAAAGTGCAGATCACCTGCTCATTGGGATGAAGTTGGTGAGAGGAAACTTCTGGGACCAGGAATTAGTGCGGTTGACTAGTGATTCCATTGCTCTTATCGAGAGAGGATGAGAGTGGCTCGAGTAGACGAGAAGAGTTACGCCGATGAGAGGCGTAGTGCACTTGAGTTTGAGGTTGGTGACCACGTATTCTTGAAGGTGGCACCCATGAAAGGGGTGATGAGGTTTGGGAGGAAGGGCAAGTTGAGTCCTAGGTTTATAGGCCCCTTTGAGATCCTGGATAGGGTTGGGTCTGTAGCTTATCGATTGGCTTTGCCACCAGGCCTTGTCGCCAGCTTCATGATGTGTTCCATGTGTCCATGCTCAGGAAGTATATGGTCGACCCTTCGCATATTATCGATTATGAGCCTGTTACCTTGGATGCTAGTCTATCATATGAAGAGGTACCAGTTGAGATCCTAGCCAGAGAACAGAAGGTGCTAAGGAACAAAACGATAGACTTGGTTAAAGTTCTGTGGAAGAACCAAGTATCATCAGAGGCTACGTGGGAACGTGAGGATGAGATGCGAGCGAAGCATCCTCATCTTTTCACTTAGGGGCCTACTTTTTGGGGACGAAAAGCTCTTTTAGGAGGGTAGTCTGTAACGTCCCGTTACTTTTAGAGGTAATTTTTTTTTTTATTAAAGCTTTTAAAGATTAGTTTTAATTCAGTAACTTCGATTTTAGTAGCTATTTTTGTTCGAATTTGTTTTTAATCGTTTTAATACTTTATATTTGTTTCGGTGATATTAATAATTATTAACGGGCCAATTAATAATTATTAATCACCTTTAGAGTTATTCACGAGCTTCGGGATTCGTTTTTAAAGCAAAAACAAAAGAGGGACGTAGGCGTCATTACCCGATTTCTTAAATATCTAAAAATCACTATTCACCTTCTCTTAAATATCAACACTTAGTCAAAAATTGGAAAATTCCTGCACTTTTCTCCTCCTTGCTGCCGTGGGTATCAAAGACCAAAACCCTCCTTCCTTTTTTTTTTATTTTCTTTATTTCTCGGTAGATCGTCTCGATTCTACTACCGTTGGAAAGCCCTTGGCTCGTAGATCATTTCCAACCTACCGAACGTAATTTTCGCTCGTTTTCTCGAGGCTTAAAGGTATGTTAAAGTTTCTTAATTTTGATGTGAATAGTGTTTTAATGGTGGAATTGAGTTGTAATCTTCGAATTCGTTCACCGGAGCTTTAAGATATCAATCGGGAAAGTTGTTATAGTCATTTTTAGGAACTTTCCCTAAACCCTAAAACCAAGTTTGAGCCGGAAACCCGTTCCTTGTAGTTTTCCTTCTTTTGGCTTGATTTAGGATGTTTAGTTTATTATGTTTTTGCTATTTTCTTTTTGTTTCGGAAATGGTCTAATGCTCAAAACCCTAAATTGCGAATACCCATTAAGGTTACCAATCTCCAAAGTACCCGAAACCAAACCAAAATGTCTTTAAAGTGCTTAAAATCCGAAAAACAAATTCCTTTTCTTCCTTTCCCTTGGGCCGTGGGCCTCTTGGCATAAGTTCCGGGTTGTTTTGTCTTTTATTTTAGTATCGTGACGATCGTTCTTCGATTCGGTTAATTAATATACTTTAGGTGTATTTAATTATAGGTTCCGTGCATCGATCGTGATTCTTGGTCAACCGGTGTTTCGGAGTTGACTTCGTTTACAAGGTGAGTTTAAAATGAAAGTTAGTTGTTTTTATGAATTAAGTTTCGTTATGTTATTGTTTATCGAAGTTAAGCGGGTTTTAGCTTCTTAGAAGTTAAGTTTGGTTAGAGACTTTAATTCGGAAGTTAGTGGAGGAATTTTGGAACTATAATTAGTTCGATGAAAAGGAAACATCGAAGTGGTTGAAAGTGTTACAAAGCGAATTGGAGATGATGGAGGAAAGTGGTTTGAGAGTTACTTGAGTGGTTGAAAGTTAATGTAGCTAAAGTGATACACTTGAGTGTTAACTCGTGTATTCTAGATAGTTAGGCTCGTAATAGCTTAGTAGGATTCTTTGAGATTAACTAACTTTTAGGAAGCTTAACAGTTTGTAAAAGTGGCCCATGATAGTATGTTGATTCGGTTCCATACGTATCATGTTCTGAAATGGTGAAATTCCTGATATCTGAAATGGTGAAATTCCTGATACCTGAAATGGTGAAATTCCTGATACCTGAAATGGTGAAATTCCTGATACCCGAAATGGTGAAATTCCTGATACCCGAAATGGTGAAATTCCTGATACCTGAAATGGTGAAAGTCCTGATATCCGATGATTGAGATATGGTACATGGTAGTACGTGGATTCGATCCGTGCGTACCATGGTATTATGATCTATGATACGGCACATGATAGTATGTTGATTCGGTTCCATACGTATCATGGTGCGATGGTTGTGATATGGTACGTGGTATGTTGATTTCGATCCATACAATAGCACGATACGATGAAACTTGTTTGGTAATAAGGATAGTTAATGTTATTTTTACCGATTCTTTAGAAACGTGTAGTGAGACTTAGTTGTGAATGTTAATTTTACTTTAAGTCTTTATTTTCTATCTCATGGTATTGATTGACATGTATGGGTGGCATTCTACTATCGATTGATCGTATGGAAATTTGGAAGTGTGGATGTGAGTAGTATTGAGCATTATAGGCCTTTGGACACGATTTCGGTTATGAGATTTTGTTCATAGGATTACTTGCTTTCGTTTTACTCTCACTAGCATGTTATGCTAATGGTGCTACACTTAACATATTCAGGTAAACCTCGAGCTAAGAAGCGTGGTAGAGGAGGTGGAGCCGCGTGACTGATCGAGAGGGTGTATGGACAATATTAAGAACTCATTTTGTTTAGCATTCATTGAAATGCTTGTAATTATTCCATCTTTACATAACTTGTGTCTTTTCGAGCCCGAAAGGGTATTTGTGTAAAATATGTCTATGTTTTATGGTCTAAATGTCTTTTGGAATGCGAAATTCCCGATTTATCGCTTTTTCTGGAATTTGGGTTGTAAACAGGTTTTGGTTATTCGATTTTTAAACGAACCCATGCCGTTTTTCTTTAGAAATTGAGTCTTCCGCTGTGCATTTGAATTTAAAGAATTTAACAGAAAACGGGTCGTTACAGTATGCTTCCTGAAAAGTAACAATATCAAGACTTAAAGAAAAAGTACCCGTTATTACTAAGTCTTACTACTGAATTCTAAAGGTTATGTAATGGTATACTAACTATCTTTGTTACCAAACAAGTTTGATCGCATCATAAAACTGTACGGACCGAAGTCAACATACCATCATGTACCATATCACAAACCATCGTAACTCTCATCACATCGGATATCAGGAATTTCACCATATAGATATCAGGAATTTCACCATATAGATATCAGGAATTTCACCATATAGATATCAGGAATTCCAACATATAGATATCAGGAATTTCACCATATAGATATCAGGAATTTCACTATATAGATATCAGGAATTTCACCATATAGATACAGGAATTTCACTATATAGATATCAGGAATTTCACCATATAGATATCAGGAATTTCACCATGTAACAAATCATCGCACCATGATACCGTATGGAGCGAATCAACATACTATCATGTGTCGTATCACATATCATCGCATCATGATAACGTATGGAGCGAATCAACATACCATCATGTGCCGTATCACATATCATCGCACCATGATACCGTATGGAGCGAATCAACATACTATCATGTGTCGTATCACATATCATCTCATCATGATGCCGTATGGAGCGAATCAACATACTATCATGTGCCGTATCACAAGTAACGTATAGTACTCATCAAGTTCCCTAGTAAGTTAGTTAGAAAACCACTAAACTACTGAAGAACATAAACTGCTTGAATTACACGAGTCAATACTCAAGTGTAAATTCTAAGCCACTTTGACTCCCAAATCTCTTAAAGTTCCTTATTCAATCACTTTCATCTAAAGTCTCCAAATCACCTTACAAGACTTCCAAACCACTCATGTTTCCTCTTTTACATCTAAAACCATAAGTACACCAAAACCACTCCACTCACATCCGAGTTTAAAGTTTATACCAAGTATAACTTCTGGAAGTTAGTTCCCCTCTTAACCTCGATAAACAATAACGTAATGAAACATAACTCATAAAATTACTAACATCCATTTTAAACTCACCTTAGATTGAAATCGAACTTCGAAAGTGTCGAGATAGATCCCACGCAAGCAATTACCAACCTACAAATAAGTTAAATCCAATAAATATTAATTAACCAGAAATTGAACCATCGACGTCTAAACGCGTAAAACGACAAAAAACCCAGTTTTTAGCCTTATGGTGCTCTCGGCCATAGGAGAGAAAATGTGGTTCGTGTTTGGTTTTTCGACTTTTAAGCATTTTAGAGGTGTTCCGGGTTGGTTTTAGGTACTTTGGAGGTTCGAATTATCAGTGGGTAACCGTGATTTAAGGTTTTACACAATACTTGATTCCCGAAAAATTAAGTAAAATACAAAACAATAACAAACTAAACACCCCAACCATCACCAAGTGAGAGAAAACAAATGGAACAGGTTTTCCAATCGACTCGGGTTTAGGTCCAAGACAAAAACCTCATCCAAAGTGATTTTTCCTAACTAGAATTCACAAACAACACCCGGGAAAAACAAATCAATGCTTACATACAAGATTGGAAATAAAGAAAACACAAAAACTCATTTCTTCCCCACCTTGTATCTCCTGGATCTTTAATGGATTGGCTCGATTGATGAGATGGGTAGAAAGATCATCTCGAGAGCTTTCCAACGAGCTAAGGCATGATGAAAATGGTCTAGAAACGAAGCCGGGGCGACAATTTCTTTCTCTTCTCTTTTTTTCTCTCTACGCTACGGGTTTGGGAATGCTTTTTCACTTCGCTTTTCTTTCTTTTTATTATCATTATCCTTAAAATATGAAGTGGATAAATATAAAGATATTTTGGTAAAAGACCATACTGACCCTCATCTTGTTTCCTTAGGAAAACTTATTCCGGGCACTCGTTATTTCACGTTTCTAATTCCAATACAACTTCACTACTTCTAATCTATCTTAAAAGTATTTAACAATAAATAATGGGCCCGCTAATAATTTTTAATACATCCAAATCTAATTTAAGCTAATAAAACGATTAAAAAGCTTTCGAACGAAATTAACTACTAAATTCTAAATTACTAATTCTAAAATTAAACTAAATACTTTGATTAAAGTAAATGAATAAATAAATGAAATATTAAATAAAAAAATTTCACTCCAAAAATAACGGGACGTTACAGTGTTAGTAATATCATCCTTTGGAAAGTTTAGAATGAAATTACCTAAAGTTTGGAGAACTTTAGGATTGATTGTGTCAGGTAAATTGGACACAAATCGGAATACGAGTTTGAGGTCTATCCTTACTTTTTATTCTTATTATTCTCACTGGGCTTAAGTTGTTAGCTCATGATATTACAAAAATTTCAGGTAATGCCCTGGCTAGAGGTTGAGGGAGAGGAGATGGTGCTGCATGATCGAGGGATGAAGACTTTGAGATGGACTAGGTGGTTGTAAAAAATCCATGTACATGGTTTTCGTAATTTTTATATAATTTTGGGTTGTATATTTGTAAATGGCTCTTAAGAGCTTTTGTCTTTACTTTTATGTTTATAAATCATTTTGAACTCCTAATAGGAACTCAATGTTCCTTGTGTTTTTAGATGTCTGATTTTAAGATGTAAACAGGTTTTGGCTAGCCTATTTTTAAACATAATCACGCCAATTTTTCTTAAAATAAAAGACTTCCGCTGTGTTTTCTAATTTAAATTATTTTAAAGTGACGGGTCATCACAAGATGTTATATTTTATGCAAAGTTTATTTACTTTTTCTTATTTATTGTTGTAACAAGTTAATGGATTAGGATTTGACTAGGAGTGTTAGTAATATCATCCTTTGGAGAGTTTAGAATGAAATTACCTAAAGTTTAGAGAACTTTAGGATTGATTGTGTAAGATTGATTGGACACGAATCGGAATACGGGTTTGAGGTCTAACTTCACTTTTTATTCTTATTATTCTCACTAGGCTTAAGTTGTTAGCTCATGATATTACAAAAATTTAAGGTAATGCCCTTGCTAGTGGTCGAGGGAGAGGAGATGGTGCTGCATGATCAAAGGATAATGACCTCGAGATGGACTAGGTTTATTTAAAGTCCATGGACTATGTTTTGTGAATTTTATACATACTTTGGAGTTGTATATTTGTATATAGCTCTTAAGAGCTTTTCGTTTTACTTTTGTGATAAAAATCTCTTTGAACTTCTGATTAGGAACTTGAAGTTCCTTGTGTTTTTAGATTTCATAATATAAGATGTAAACAGGTTTTGGCTAGCCAATTTTCAAACATAACCACGCCAATTTTCTTAAAATATAAAGACTTCCGCTGTGTATTTCTAATTTTAATTATTTAAAAGTGACGGGTTGTCACATTTCACTTTTGAATTTAAACTAAATAAGCATACTTTTAATTCAAAAAAATTAGAATAAAAAATACATAATTTTTTTATAATAACACTTTATAAAATAAAATTATGGCATGCTTCACATATATTATCATATAATAACACATGTTGTATTGTGATGTATGTATGTATAATTATGTAAAATCATACAACCTATGGTGGGTTTTTCTACATGACATACTCCTATGTATGAAAATTATTTAAAATATTATATCAACTATATAAACAATTTAAAAAGCCAATAGCTAAATTGACCGGTATTCTTGGCACTATTTCAAAAACGGAAAATTTAAAATTACAACTTAATTTAAATCTTCAATTTTAGAACTTTAGGCTTCAACTTTTTATCTCTCCTCCTTGATATTCTCGTGAATAGGGTATTTATGGAGGTAATATTATCTCCCATATTATTTCCATTAATACTTGCTTTAAAATATTTATCTTCTAATTATATGGGAAAAATAAAAAAACATTTTCCATGTAATCTTATATCAATTTCTAAATTAATAATTTAAAATATTGCTATAATCTTAAAAAAAATATCCTTATCTTAAATATTTGATTTCTTAAACTGTATAACAAGATAAATATCTTACTATATCTCATATTTTTCTCCTCCTTTTGGGTGTGACCATCATGGAAAAGGAAAAAAAAAAACACTTCTCTTCCTCCCATGGTGTTGCCAAATTTTCCATCATTGGGTATGGGAAAATTACAAATTTTTTCCTATACCCTAAAATTTAGGATTTACAAATTTTCTACTAAAATTTAAATCATATGTACCTCAAGAAATACCTAAACACTCAATTAGAAAACCTCAAAAATTTATATAAACATACATAAAACAACTTTTTATTCAACCCACAAAAATTTTCAAAAAAATCACAAATTTTGCACGATAATTAAAGACTATCTTTTATACCAATTCTCACAACGTAATTGCGACGCGAAGCGCTAACGTCCAATTTATGGGTCTCTTTGTGAAAAGCAAAAATTTGGAGTTGCCACCAACCAAATTCAGGTGTGATTGGTCACCTAATTAATAAAAAATAGTCTACGAAAGCCACATCGAGTTCGGGAGTCATTTATGCATATGGAAGGTACTAGCACCCTACGACATCCATTTAAAAAACAGTTACCTTAATCTTATCATATACTATCTAATTTTAAATTATTGGTCCTTAATTTAACTAATTTGTTAAAAGATTGATTTTAATTTATGAAAACAAATGTCTCATTTAAATCTTCTCTTAACATCAAGGTTGTCGTAAGTTCAAAGATTAATTGAGCGGGGTTATGATCGTTAATTGAACAATATCGGAATTGGGAATTCCTCACTTAGAGAAATTGAGAGTCGTTACTTTCCCAAAATCCCATCATCGGGTTTGTATTTATATTTTAAAACATTTATTATTACCTTTTATTTAAAATACTCCTTTTTATTTTAAAACAACAAATCTAGTATTTATTATTTAAATAAAACTATAGTTATTTCTAGGGTTTTGTACACTTATTGAGACTGTGATAAACACATTACTCAGCCTTCACAATTGTGACGAATTCCACACATTTATCAAATTTGCAATAAACATATTACTCTTTCCCCAAAATATAATTTTATAAAAGACATTTCAATCACGTTTTATTTTGTACAAATATCCTGCAGCATTTGTATCAACTTTGAAAAATCATATCTTTTTTAACAGAGATCCAAACGAGGTGATTCTTGTTGCAAAAGTTTCATTTATCAGTCTAATTTCAAGGAAAAATAAATTGTAAACATATATATCTGATGAATATCACAGAAAACACTCAGAATAAAAGACGCTGTAGTTTTTCCAGAAACAGTAAATCTCATTAAATCCTTCAACTTCAAAAAATCATAACTCTCAAACCATAAATCGAAATTGATTGATTATTTTTCCTATATCTTTGACTATCAGTCTATTTTCAAATAAAATTAACCGCATAATAAAAGTAAGAACCTAAAAATCACGAATTTAATGGAAACACAGAAGACTCATATGACTAAGAAATAATCTAAAGAAGAGAAAAAAATTTACCTTAGGATGCATTGGTTTGGGAGAGAATGAGATGGAGAAATTTGATAGGTTTTCTCTCCCCAAAACTTTGAGATGTGATCTCTACATTTTTTTTTCTTGTTTTTTATGTGTTTCTATTGTCTTTCTACTATGACCTATTCTAAGAGTGAGGGCTCCTATTTATAGCCAAAATTAGAGTTATTTGAAATAGACTGAGATAAGCTAATGATAATAGCAGATAATTCTTAGAGATTAACTCAATCTAAATCAAATAATATATAAAGACTCAAATTTTCTCAAATCTTTAAATCATAAGCAAAACAGCGGAAGACTAGATTTAAAAAAATTTTGGCGTGGATCCGTTTAAAGTACGAACTCCCTAAACCAGTTTACATGGGCCCAAATCCGAGAATTTAAAACAACAGGAATTCATACTCCAGTTTATACCCAAATAAGAGAAAATAAACTCAAAAATATGTACAACAGATCTTAAGCTCTCGTGAGCCACAAAATACCAAGTTAAAGACATCAATATCTGAAGTTTTATATATAGCATTCGTAGAATGCTCCAAAATATTTCTTTTTAGTACAAGTCTCAAAAGACATCCACTCGTGATCACGCAGCACCACCTCCATGACCTCGCCATCTCACACGAGTATTACCTGAAAAAGTTTAAGTGTAGCAACATTAGCATAAAAGTGCTAGTGAGAATAAGATGGATGCAAGCACTTCTATGGACCAAATTTCATATCGGAAAATGAGTCGAAAATCCTATCGTGCTCTTTGCTACCCATTCTATACTCCCAAATACTTTGCATAAGAAGATCAATCTCATTCTACTATATCGTAACTTCAAAAAATAAACATTCAAGCTCGTAATTAAAGTACTAAAACAACTAATTAGTACTAAGGCATAACAAAGTAAATAATAATGAAAATTTCCATTCTCCTTGTGACCACTTTGTCACATTTCACATTCAAACCGTGACCACATTGTCACCATTCACATACCACGTCGTGACCATATTGTCACCAATCATATTACAACACCATGACCACATTGTCACCAATCACATTACCACTCTGTGACCACGTTGTCACCAATCATGTTACCACACCGTGACCACATTGTCACTTACCATACATACAACGCCTACAACACATACAACATAATGATTCTTTACCACACATACCACGCCTACCACACATACTGTAACGACCCGCTTTCCGTTAAATTCTTTAAATTCAAATGCACAGTGGAAGACTCGATTTATAAAGAAAAATGGCATGGGTTCGTTTAAAAATCGAATAACCAAAACCTGTTTTACAACCCAAATTCAGAGAAAGCTATAAATCGGGAATGCGCATTCCAAAGGAGAAATAAATCATAAGACATAGACAAACTAATACCCTTCCGGACTCAAAAAGACACATGTATGTAAAATGGAAATAATTTACAAGCATTTTACAAATGCTAAACCAAAAGATATCTTTAACATTGTCCATACACCATCTCGACTAGTCACGCGGCTCCACCTCCTCTACCACGCTTCTTAGGACGGGGTTTACCTGAAAATTTGTAAGTGTAGCAACATTAGCATAAAAATGCTAGTGAGAGTAAAACGAAAGCAAGTAATACTATGAACAAAATCTCATAACCGAAATCGTGTCCAAATAACTAAAATGCTCAATACTACCCACATCCACACTTCCAATTTCCATACAATCAAATGATAGTCATATATTACCCGTAATCATCATTCAATACCATGAAATAGATATAAAGACTTAAAGTAAAGTAACATTCACTACTAAGTCTTACTACACAATTCTAAAGAATAAGTAAAGGTAACATTAACTATCTTTATTACCAAACAAGTTTCATCATATCGTGCTATTGTATGGATCGAAATCAGCATACCACGTACGGTCGTACCATGTCTCAAGTTACCGTACCATGATACCGTATGGACCGAAGTCAACATACTATCATGTACCATATCACAAATCATCGGATATCAGAACTTTCACCATATAACAAATCATCACACCATGATACGTATGGATCCGAATCAACATACTATCATGTGCCATATCACAGATCATAGTACCATGGTACCGTATGGATCCGAATCAACATACTACCATGTACCATATCATAATCATCGTAACGTGCTCGTATGGATCTGAATCAACATACCACGTACGGTCGTACCATATCACAAATCATCGCACCATGATACCGTATGGATCCGAATCAACATACTATCATGTGCCGTGTCACAAATCATAGTACCATAATACGTATGGATCCGAATCAACATACTACTATATACCATTCACAAATCATCGCACCATGATACGTATGGATCCGAATCCACATACTATCATGTGCCATACTACGAAAGATTAAGCTCCCTAATAAGTTAGTTAATCTCAAAAGAATTCTACTAAGTTATTAAGAAACCTAACTAACTAGATTACATGAGTTATCACTCAAGTGCATCCTCTAACTACTTTAAATTCCAAACCAAATCAAAGTAACTTTCATTTACACTTTCACCTAACATCTCCAATTCACTTTACAATACTTCCAAACCACTCCGATATTTCCTTTTCATTGATCTCATTAAAATTCCAAGATTCTCTAAACTCACTTCCGAATTAAAGTCTCCAACCAAAACTTAATTCTAAGAAGCTAATTCCCTCTTAACCTCGTTAAACAATAACATAACAAAATTCAATTCATAAAACCACTAACTTTCGCTTTAAACTCACCTTAGCTTGTAGACAAGCTCCGATATATCTGAGGTTGCAATTCCACGATCAAATCACAATCCTACAAATGAATTACACCTAAATAACATTAATTAAACGGAAATCATTCAAACTACATCTAAACACACAAAACGTCAAAAAACCCAGATTTCCTCCCTATGGTGCTCTCGGCCATACAAGGAAAAATAGGGTCCGGGTTTGGTTTTCCGGCTTTTATGCACTTTAGAGGTGTTTCGGGTTAGTTTCGGATACTTTGGAGGTTCGCAACTACAATGGGTATCCGTAATTTAGGGTTTTGTTCGTTAATCGATCTCCGAAAAATTAAGTAAATAACAAAAACACAGTAAACCTAACATTCTAAACAAGGTCAAGTGAGGGAAAATCACATGGGATGGGTTTCCGGCTCAAACTCGGTTTTAGGGTTTAGGGAAAGTTTCTAAAATTGACTATAATGACTTCCCCGATTGAAACCTTCAAGCTTCGGTAAACGAATTCGAAGATTCCAACTCAAAACCTCCATTAAAACACTATTCACATCAAATTTTAGAAACTTTGACATACCTTAAGGCCTCGAGAAAACGAGCAAAAATCTCGATCGGTAGGTTGGAAATGATCTACGGGCCAAGGGCTTTCCAACGGGAGTAGAATCGAGACGATCTACCGAGAAATAAAGAAAAACCAAAAATTGGAATTTTGGTCTTGGTACCCACGGCTTCAAGAAGAGAAAGGAAGGAGAATTTTGGTGAAAAATGACTAAGTGTTGATATTTAAGAGAAGAATGAATAGTAATTTCAGATATTTAAGAATTTGGGAAATGACGCCTACGTCCTTCTTTTACTTTTGCTTTAAAAACGAAACCCGAAGCTCTTAAATTAATCTAAAGGTGATTAATAATTATTAATTGGCGTTAATAATTATTAATGTCACCGAAACTAATTTAAAGTATTAAAACGATTAAAAGGAATTTCGGACGGAAATAACTACTAAAACCGAAATTACTGAATTTAAACTAATCTTAAAAGCTTTAATAAATTAAAAAAAAAATACCTCTAAAAGTAACGGGACGTTACACATACCGCATGATAATTCGTTACCACACATACCACGCCTACCACACATACCACGTAATGATTCGTTACCACACATTCCACGCCTACCACATATACCACATGATGATTTCTCGCAAGTTTCCTTTAACTATCTTATAACCACTCAAATCAATGAAGTAATCTAATATTCTTCTCCAATTTCCGGAAACATAATTCTCCTTGAGAATACAACTTAATCCACAATTAAACAACTCACTTTAAACACACCAAAAGCTTACTAATTTCTTTCCTTATGCACTTTCCTTATCTACCAACTATATCCAATCAGGCATAAGCTCTAAAATCTAATAACCCTTTTAACCTCGATCAAACATGATCGTCATCCAACCCGGAAACATAAAAGTAATCACAACCATTTTAAACTCACCTTATAAATGAAGTCAACTCCAATTCACCGATTGACCAAATTCACGATCGATGCACAAAACCTATAATTCAAATACACATAAAGTATATTAATTAACCGAATTGAACAACGATCATCACGTTACTAAAATAAAGAACAAAACAACCCGGGAATTCACACAGGAAGCCCATGGCCCAAGGGAAAAGAGGGATTGGATATGGTTTTTCGGATTTTAAGCACTTTGGAGGCATTTCGGGTTGGTTTTGTGTACTTTGGATATTGGTACCATTAATGGGTAATCATAAATTAGGGTTTTGGACAATAGTTCAATTCCGAAAAATTAAGTAAAAATCATAAACAATACTAAATGAAAAACCCTAGCCATCACCAAAACGGGAAAAACATACTGTAACGTCCCGTTATTTTGAAGTGAATTTTTTTTATTATTTAATATTGTTTATTTATTTATTTATTTCAATTTAAGTATTTAGTTTAATTATTATTTTTGTAATTTCGATTTTAGTAGTTAATTTCGCCCGAAATTCTTTTTAATCGTTTTAATACTTTTAAATTCGCTTCGGTGACATTAATAATTATTAATAGGCCAATTAATAATTATTAATCGCCTTTAGATTAATTTAAGAGCTTCAGGTTTCGATTTAGGAGTCAAAAGTCATAAAAGGACGCAACCGTCATTTCCAATTTCTTAAAAATATCAAAACACTATTCATTCATCTTTAAATATACCCCTTTGACCAAAAGTCTTCATTTTTCTCATCCATTTTCATCCCAAAACTGTGGCTCTCAAGGGGGGGAAGCAGATTTTTGGTTTTTCTTTGTTTCTCGGTGGATCGGCTCGATCTTGGTTGCATCGAAAAGCCCTCGGGTCTAGGATACGTTTCCACCCATCCATCGTGCCTTTCTCCCGTGATCCACAGAGTTCTCGGTAAATTTATCTTGAAACCCTAAGCTCCAAATAGTGTTTTAATGGAGTTTTCTCTTTGATTCTTCGATTTCTTGTCGGGAAACTCGGTGTTTGTAAATACGGGAGCTGTTTTAAGAGTTTTTGAAAACTTTCCATTAACTCTAAAACCGAGTTTCAGTCGAAGCCCTTTCCGTTTGAAATTTACCTTTTGGGGTTTGATTATGGGTTAATTATTATTGAAATAATGTGTATTGTAATTCAATTAAAGAAATGGCATATTGTTTAAAAACCCTAATTATCGATACCCATTGAAATCGGGAATATCGAAATTGCTTGAAACCAACTCGAAACACATCTAAATTGCCAAAAAGCCGAAAACCAAACCCGAGACCCACTTTTCATGGGGGGGCCGAGAGCCTCATGTGGGGTTTGTTGAGTTTTTCGTCGTTTTGTACGTGTAGATGTTGTTTGACCGTTATTTTGTTAATTATTGATTGTTAGATACAATTTTAATTGTAGGTGGTTTGAACTTTGCTTGATCGCTCTATCGGAGGTTGGGAGCGAAATCATCTTTTACTAAGGTGAGAATAGTTAGGATTTCAAGTAATTTTAGAAAGAGAATAAGTATAATGATTTGTAGAATTGGAAACTAAGACTAAAATTGGAATATAAGAATAGAGGGAAGTGAGTTGGTGCCCTTAAGATTAGGATTTAATCCTTTAAGTGAGAACTTAGGAGTTCTCGAGGAAAACATTGAATCTTAGAAAATTCTAAGTTAGATTCGTTTCGAAACTTATGATGGATCATTGGAATTTAAAAGATCCAAACTTTTAGATAGAACGGTTTAGGGAATGAGACAATCCAGGTTTGCCATGGACCTAAAATTCCAAACCTAAGGTTTGATATTACAAACAATTTCAATGAGTGAAACAAGTACTTTGAAAAATAATTTGTTCTTTGTGACCACTTGGTAGCTTTTTTCAAAGTATTCATTGCAATCTTCGGACCATATTGATACCAAAGACCTAAGGTTTCCCACTTGTCAAAATTGAGACCATATTGATACCAAAGACTTAAGGTTTCCCACTTTTCAAAATTATCCTCATGATTTTGTCCATCCTAAGGTTCCAAATAGAGGAACCTATTCTTTGGGAATCCTCTTTGGACAAAAATATCGAAAGAGGATCTGAACCAGTTCAAAGTTTTCCTCATGATTTGGTCCATCCTAAAGACCTAAGTGGAGGAACCTCTTCTTTTATGAATCCTGTTTGGAACAAATTATCAAAAGAGAATCTGAACCACTCCAAAAACTGGTTTGTAATTGAAGAGCTTGTTTCAAAGTACTTGTTTCACTCTTCGGACCATATTGATACCAAAGACCTAAGGTTTCCCACTTGTCAACGTTGTCCTCATGATATGGTCCATCGTAAAGATCCAAATTGAGGAACCTCTTCTTTTGGGAATCCTGTTGGGACCAAAATATCGAAAGAGGATCCGAACCACTCCAAAAACTTGTTTGAAACTGAAAAGCTTGTTTCAAAGTACTTGTTTCACTCTTTGAACAATATTGATAACAAAGACATAAGGTTTCCCACTTGTCAATGTTTTCCTCGTGATTTGGTCCATCCAAAACTTCCAAATGGAGGAACCTTTGCTTCGGGAATCCTTTTTGGAACAACATATCGAAAGAGGATCCAAACCACTCCATAAACTTGTTTGTAATTGACAAGCTTGTTTCAAAGTACTTGTTTTACTCTTCAATCAATATTTATACCAAAAACCTAAGGTTTCCCACTTGTGAAAGTTGTCCTCATGATTTGGTCAATCCTAAAGATCCAAATGGAGGAACCTCTTAATTTGGACCAAAATTTCGAAAGAGGATCTGAACCACTCCAAAAATTTGTTTGGAATTGAAAAGCTTGTATGAAAGTAATTGTTTCACTCTCCGGACCATATTGATACCAAAGCCCTAATGTTTCCCACTTGTCAAAGTTATCCTGTTTCGACCAAAATATCGAAAGAGGATCCGAACCACTCGAAAAATTTGTTTGTAATTGAAAAGTTTGTTTGAAAGTACTCGTTTCACTCTTCGAACCATATTGATACCAAAGACCATCCTAAAGATCCAAATGGAGGAACCTTTTCTTTAGGAATCATCTTTTGACCAAAATATTGAAAGAGGATCCGAACCATTCCAAAGTTTTCTTCGTGATGTGGTCCATCCTGAAGATCCAAAGGAAGGAACCTCTTAATTTGAACCAAAATATCGAAAGAGGATCTTAACCACTCCAAAAACTTGTTTGTTATTGAATAGTTTGTTTCAAAGTATTCGTTTCACTCTTCGGACCATATTGATAACAAAGACCTAAGGTTTCCCACTTGTCAAAATTGAGACCATATTTATACCAAAGACCTAAGGTTTCCCACTTGTAAAAATTGTCCTCGTGATTTAGTCCATCCTTAAGATCCAAATAGAGGAACCTCTTCTTTGGGAATCCTCTTTGAATCAAAATATCGAAAGAGGATCTGAACCACTTCAAAGTTTTTCTCATGATTTGGTCCATCCTAAAGATCCATCTGGAGAAACCTCTTCTTTTGGGAATCCTGTTTGGACCAAAATATCGAAAGAGGATCCGAACCACTCGAAAAACTTGTTTGTAATTGAAAAGCTTTTTTCAAAGTACTTGTTTCACTCTTCCGACCATATTGATACTAAAGACCTTAGGTTTCCCACTTGTCAAAGTTGTCTTCATGATTTGATCCATCCTAAAGATCCAAATGTAGGAACCTCTTCATTTGGGAATCCTGTTGGGACCAAAATATCGAAAGAGGATCCGAACCACTCCAAAAACATGTTTGTAATTGAAAAGCTTGTTTCAAAGTACTTGTTTCACTCTTCAGACCATATTGATACCAATGACCTAAGGTTTCCCACTTGTCAAAGTTGTCATGATTTGGTCCATCCTAAGGATCCAAATGGAGGAACCTCTGAATTTGGACCCAAATTTCGAAAGAGGATCTGAACCACTCCAAAAACTTGTTTGTAATTGAAAAGCTTGTTTCAAAGTACTTGTTTCACTCTTCGGACCATAGTGATACCAAAGACCTAAGGTTTCCCACTTGTGAAAATTGTCCTCATGATTTGGTCCATCCTAAAGATCCAAATGGAGGAACCTCTTCTTTGGACCAAAATATCGAAAGAGGATCTGGACCACTCCAAAACCTTGTTTGTAATTGAAAACCTTGTTTGAAAGTACTTGTTTCACTCTTCGGACCATATTGATACCAAAGACCTAAGGTTTCCCACTTGTCAAAATTGTCCTCATGATTTGGTCCATCCTAATGATCCAAATGGAGGAACCTCTTCTTTGGACCAAAATATCGAAAGAGGATCTGGACCACTCCAAAACCTTGTTTGTAATTGAAAACCTTGTTTGAAAGTACTTGTTTCACTCTTCGGACCATATTGATACCAAAGACCTAAGGTTTCCCACTTGTCAAAATTGTCCTCATGATTTGGTCCATCCTAAAGATCCAAATGGAGGAACCTCTTTTTTGGACCAAAATATCGAAAGAGGATCTTAACCACTCCAAAAACTTGTTTGTTATTGAATAGTTTGTTTCAAAGTATTCGTTTCACTCTTCGAACCATATTGATAACAAAGACCTAAGGTTTCCCACTTGTCAAAATTGAGACCATATTTATACCAAAGACCTAAGGTTTCCCACTTGTAAAAATTGTCCTCGTGATTTAGTCCATCCTTAAGATCCAAATAGAGGAACCTCTTCTTTGGGAATCCTCTTTGAATCAAAATATCGAAAGAGGATCTGAACCACTTCAAAGTTTTTCTCATGATTTGGTCCATCCTAAAGATCCATCTGGAGAAACCTCTTCTTTTGGGAATCCTGTTTGGGCCAAAATATCGAAAGAGGATCCGAACCACTCGAAAAACTTGTTTGTAATTGAAAAGCTTTTTTCAAAGTACTTGTTTCACTCTTCCGACCATATTGATACTAAAGACCTTAGGTTTCCCACTTGTCAAAGTTGTCCTCATGATTTGATCCATCCTAAAGATCCAAATGTAGGAACCTCTTCATTTGGGAATCCTGTTGGGACCAAAATATCGAAAGAGGATCCGAACCACTCCAAAAACATGTTTGTAATTGAAAAGCTTGTTTCAAAGTACTTGTTTCACTCTTCAGACCATATTGATACCAATGACCTAAGGTTTCCCACTTGTCAAAGTTGTCCTCATGATTTGGTCCATCCTAAGGATCCAAATGGAGGAACCTCTGAATTTGGACCCAAATTTCGAAAGAGGATCTGAACCACTCCAAAAACTTGTTTGTAATTGAAAAGCTTGTTTCAAAGTACTTGTTTCACTCTTCGGACCATAGTGATACCAAAGACCTAAGGTTTCCCACTTGTGAAAATTGTCCTCATGATTTGGTCCATCCTAAAGATCCAAATGGAGGAACCTCTTCTTTGGACCAAAATATCGAAAGAGGATCTGGACCACTCCAAAACCTTGTTTGTAATTGAAAACCTTGTTTGAAAGTACTTGTTTCACTCTTCGGACCATATTGATACCAAAGCCCTAATGTTTCCCACTTGTCAAAGTTATCCTGTTTCGACCAAAATATCGAAAGAGGATCCGAACCACTCCAAAAACTTGTTTGTAATTGAAAAGTTTTTTTGAAAGTACTCGTGACACTCTTCGAACCATATTGATACCAAAGACCATCCTAAAGATCCAAATGGAGGAACCTTTTCTTTGGGAATCATCTTTTGACCAAAATATTGAAAGAGGATCCGAACCATTCCAAAGTTTTCTTCGTGATGTGGTCCATCCTGAAGATCCAAATGGAGGAACCTCTTAATTTGAACCAAAATATCGAAAGAGGATCTTAAGCACTCCAAAAACTTGTTTGTTATTGAATAGTTTGTTTCAAAGTATTTGTTTCACTCTTGGGACCATATTTATACCAAAGACCTAAGGTTTCCCACTTGTCCAAATTGAGACTATATTTATACCAACGACCTAAGGTTTCCCACTTGTAAAAATTGTCCTCGTGATTTGGTCCATCCTAAAGATCCAAATAGAGGAACCTTTTCTTTGAGAATCCTCTTTGGACCAAAGTATCGAAAGAGGTTCTGAACCATTTCAAATTTTCCTCATGATTTGGTCCATCCTAAAGATCCAATTGGAGAAACCTCTTCTTTCGGGAATCCTGTTTGGACCAAAATATCGAAAAAGGATCCGAACCACTCGAAAAACTTGTTTGTAATTGAAAAGCTTGTTTCAAAGTACTTATTTCATTGTTCCGACCATATTGATACTAAAGACCTTAGGTTTCCAACTTGTCAAAGTTGTTCTCATGATTTGGTCTATCCTAAAGATCCAAATGCAGGAACCTCTTCTTTTGGGAATCCTGTTGGGACCAAAATATCGAAAGAGCATCCAAACAAAACCAAAAACTTGTTTGTTATTGAAAAGCTTGTTTCAAAGTACTTGTTTCACTCTTCGGACCATATTGATACCAAAAACGTAAGGTTTCCAACTTGTCAATGTTTTCCTCGTTATTTGGTCTATCCTATAGATCGAAATGGAGGAACCTCTGTTTCAGGAATACTCTTCGGACCAAAATATCGAAAGAGGATCCGAACCACTCCAAAAACTTGTTTGTAATTGAAAAGCTTGTTTCAAAGTACTTGTTTCACTCTTAAGTCCATATTAATACCAAAGACCTAAGGTTTCCCACTTGTCAAAATTGAGACCATATTTATACCAAAGACATAAGGTTTCCTACTTGTAAAAATTGTCCTCGTGATTTGGTCCATCCTAAAGATCCAAATAGAGTAACCTCTTCTTTGGGAATCCTCTTTGGACGAAAATATCGAAAGAGGATCCGAACCACTTCAAAATTTTCCTCATGATTTGGTCCATCCTAAAGATACAATTGGAGAAACCTTTTCTTTTGGGAATCCTGTTTGGACCAAAATATCGAAAGAGGATCTGAACCACTCGAAAAACTTGTTTGTAATTGAAAAGCTAAGTACTTGTTTCACTCTTCTGACCATATTGATACTAATGACCTTAGGTTTCCCACTTATCAAAGTTGTCCTCATGATTTGGTCCATCCTAAAGATCCAAATGCAGGAACCTCTTCTTTTGGGAATCCTGTTGGGACCAAAATATCGAAAGAGGATCCAAACGACACCAAAAACTTGCTTGTAATTGAAAAGCTTGTTTCAAAGTACTTGTTTCACTCTTCGGACCATATTGATACCAAAGACGTAAGGTTTCCCACTTGTCAATGTTTTCCTCGTTATTTGGTCTATCCTAAAGATCGAAATGGAGGAACCTCTTATTCGGGAATACTCTTTGGACCAAAATATTGAAAGAGGATCCGAACCACTCCAAAAACTTGTTTGTAATTGAAAAGCTTGTTTCAAAGTACTTGTTTCACTCTTCAGTCGATATTAATACCAAAGACCTAAGGTTTTCCACTTGTCAAAGTTGTCCTCATGATTTGGTCCATCCTAAGTATCCAAATAGAGGAACCTCTTAATTTGGACCAAAATATAGAAAGAGGATCCAAACCAGTCCAAAAACTTGTTCGTAATTGAAAACCTTCTTTCAAAGTACTTGTTCGTAAGGTTTCCCACTTGTCAATATTTTCCTCGATATTTGGTCCATCCTAAAGATCTAAATGGAGGAACCTCTTCTTCGGGAATACTCTTTGGATGAAAATATCGAAAGAGGATCTGAACCACTCCAAAAACTTGTTTGTAATTGAAAAGCTTGCTTCAAAGTACTTGTTTCACTCTTCAGACCATATTGATACCAAAGACCTAAGGTTTCCCACTTGTCAAAGTTGTCTTCATGTTTGGTCCATCCTATGGATCTAAATGGAGGAACCTCTTAATTTGGACCAAAATTTCGAAAGAAGATCTTAACCACTCCAAAACTTGTTTGCAATTGAAAAGCTTGTTTCAATGCACTTGTTTCACTCTTCGGACCATATTGATACCAAAGACCTAATGTTTCCCACTTGTCAAAATTGTCCTCATGATTTGGTCCATCCTAAATATCACACTGGAGGAACCTCTTAATTTGGACCAAAATTTCGAAAGAGGATCCGAACCATTATAAAATATGTTTGTAATTGAAAAGCTTGTTTCAAAGTACTTGTTTCACTCTCTAAACCAAATTGAATCCGAACACCTTAGGTTTCACACTTGTCGAAGTTGTGCTCATGATTTGGTCCATCCTAAAGATCCAAATAGAGGAACCTTTTCTTTGGGAATCCTGTTATGACCAAAATATCAAAAGACGATCCGAACCACTATCAAAACTTGTTTGTAATTGAAAAGCATGTTTCAAAGTACTTGTTTCACTCTTCTGACCATTTTGACACCAAAGACCTATGGTTTCCCACTTGTCAAAGTTTTCCTCGTGATTTGGTCCATCCTAAAGATCGAAATGGAGGAAACTCTTCTCTGGGAATCCTGTTTGGCCCAAAATTTTAAAAGAGGACCCGAACCAGTCCAAAAACTTGTTTGTAATTGAAAATCTTGTTTCAAAGTACATGTTTCACTCTCTAGACCAAATTGAATCTGAATAACTAAGGTTTCCCACTTGTCAAAGTTGTTATCATGATTTGGTCCAACCTAAAAATCCAAATGGAGAAAGCTCTTCTTTGGGAATCCTGTTTCAACTGAAATATCGAAAGAGGATCCGAACCACTATAAAAACTTGTTTGTAATTAAAAAGCTTGTTTTAGAGTACTTGTTTCACTCTTCGGACCATATTGATCCCAAAGACTAAGGTTTCCCTCTTTTCAAAATTTTCCTCATGATTTGGTCCATCCTAAAGATACAAATGGAGGAACCTCTTCTTTGGAATAATCTTTGGACAAAAATTTCGAAAGACGATCCGAACCACTTCAAAAACTTGTTTGTAATTGAAAGCTTGATAAAAAGTACTTGTTTCACTCTCTGAACCAAAATAAATCCGAAGACCTAAGGTTTCCCATTTGTCAAATTTGTGCTCATGATTTGGTCCATCCTAAAGATCCAAATGGAGGAACATATTCTTTGGAATCCTGTTGGGACCAAAATATCGATTGAGGATCGAAACCACTCCGAAAACATGTTTGTAATTGAAAAGCTTGTTTCAAAGTACTTGTTTCACTCACTAGACCAAATTGAATCCGAAGACCTAAGGTTTCCGAATTGTCAAACTTGTGCTCATGATTTGGTCCATCCTAAAAATCCAAATGGAGGAACCTCTTCATTGGGAATCCTGTTTGGACAAAAATATCGAAAGAGGTTCCGAACCATTATAAAAACTTATTTGTAATTGAAATGCTTGTTTCAAAGTACTCGTTTCACTCTTGGGACCATATTGATCCGAAAGACTAAGGTTTCCCACTTGTCAAAGTTTTCCTCGTGATTTGGTCCATCCTAAAGATCCAAATGGAGGAACCTCTTCTTTGGGAATCCTATTTGGACAAAAATATCGAAAGAGGATCCGTACCACTATAAAAACTAGTTTGTTATTGAAAAGCTTGTTTCAAAGTACTTGTTTCACTCTTCGGATCATATTGATACCAAAGGCCAAAGGTTTCCCACTTGTCAAAGTTTTCCTCATGATTTGGTCCATCCTAAAGATCCAAATGGAGGTACCTCTTCTTCGGAATCCTCTTTGGACCAAAATTTCGAGAGACGATCCGAAAAACCCCAAAAACTTGTTTGTAATTGAAAGTTTGTTAAAAAGTACTTGTTTCACTCTCCAGACCAAAATAAATCTGAAGACCTAAGGTTTTCCACTTGTCAAAGTTGTGCTCATGATTTGGTGCATCCTAAAGATCCAAATGGAGGAACCTCTTCTTTGGAATCCTCTTTGGACTAAAATTTTGAAAGACGATCCGAACCACTCCAATAACTTGTTTGTAATTGAAAGCTTGTTAAAAAGTACATGTTTCGCTCTCTAAACCAAAATAAATCTGAAGACCTAATGCTTCCCACTTGTCAAAGTTGTGCTTATGATTTGGTCCATCCTAAAGATCCAAATGGAGGAACCTCTTATTTGGGATTTGTCTTTGGACCAAAATTTCGAAAGACGATCTGAACCACTCCAAAAACTTGTTTATAATTGAAAGCTTGTTAAAAAGTACTTGCTTCACTCACTAGACCAAATTGTATCCGAACACCTAAGGTTTCCCAAATGTCAAACTTGTGCTTATGATTTCGTCCATCCTAAAAATCCAAATTGAGGAACCTCTTCTTTGGGAATCCTGTTCGGACCAAAATATCGAAAGAGGATCCGAACCTCTAAAAAAGTTGTTTGCAATTGAAAAGCTTGTTTCAAAGTACTTGTGTCACTTTTCGGACCATATTGATACCAAAGGCCAAAGGTTTCCCACTTGTCAAAGTTTTCCTCATGATTTGGTCCATTTTAAAGATCCAAATGGAGGAACCTCTTCTTTGGAATCCTCTTTGGACCAAAATTTTGAGAGATGATCCGATACACTCCAAAAACTTGTTTGTAATTGAAAGCTTGTTAAAAAGTACTTGTTTCACTCTTCGGATCATATTGATACCAAAGGCCTAAGGTTTCCCACTTGTCAAAGTTTTTCTTATGATTTTGTCCGTCCTAAAGATCCAAATTGAGGAACAACTTATTTGGAATCCTCTTTGGACCAAAATTTCGAAAGACGATCCAAACAACTCCAAAAACTTGTTAGTAATTGAAAGCTTGTTAAAAAGTACTTGTTTCACTGTCTATACAAAAATAAATCCGAAGACCTAATGTTTCCCACTTGTCAAAGTTGTGCTCATGATTTGGTCCATCCTAAAGATCCAAATGGAGGAACCTCTTATTTAGGAATCGTCTTTGGACCAAAATTTTGAAAGACGATCTGAACCAGTCCAAAAACTTGTTTGTAATTGAAAGCTTGTTAAAAAGTACTTGTTTCACTCACTAGACCAAATTGTATCCGAACACCTAAGGTTTCCCAAATGTCAAACTTGTGCTCATGATTTGGTCCATCCTAAAAATCCAAATTGAGGAACCTCTTCTTTGGGAATCCTGTTTGGACCAAAATATCGAAAGAGGATCCGAACCACTATAAAAACATGTTTGTAATTGAAAAGCTTGTTTCAAAGTACTTGTTTCACTCTTCGGACCATATTGATACCAAAGCCCAAAGGTTTCCCACTTGTCAAAGTTTTCCTCATGATTTGGTCCATTTTAAAGATCCAAATGGAGGAACCTCTTCTTTGGAATCCTTTTTGGACCAAAATTTTGAGAGATGATCCGAACCACTCCAAAAACTTGTTTGTAATTAAAAGCTTATTAAAAAGTACTTGTTTCACTCACTAGACCAAATTGTATCCGAACACCTAAGGTTTCCCAAATGTCAAACTTGTGCTCATGATTTGGTCCATCCTAAAAATCCAAATTGAGGAACCTTTTCTTTGGGAATCCTGTTTGGACCAAAATATCGAAAGAGGATCCGAACCACTATAAAAACATGTTTGTAATTGAAAAGCTTGTTTCAAAGTATTTGTTTCACTCTTCGGATCATATTGATACCAAAGGCCTAAGGTTTCCCACTTGTCAAAGTTTTCCTCATGATTTTGTCCATCCTAAAGATCCAAATGGAGGAACCTCTTATTTGGAATCCTCTTTGGACCAAAATTTTGAAAGACGATCCGAACAACTCCAAAAACTTGTTTGTAATTGAAAGCTTGTTAAAAAGTACTCTTTTCATTCTCTAGACCAAAATAAATCTGAAGACCAAAGGTTTCCCACTTGTCAAAGTTGTGCTCATGATTTAGTCCATCCTAAAGATCCAAATGGAGGAACCTCTTCTTTGGGAATCCTGTTTGGACCAAAATTTTGAAAGACGATCTGAACCACTCCAAAAACTTGTTAGTAATTGAAAGCTTGTTAAAAAGTACTTCTTTCACTCTATATACCAAATTGAATCCGAACACCTAAGGTTTTCCAAATGTCAAACTTGTGCTCATGACTTGGTCCATCCTGAAAATCCAAATAAAGGAACCTCTTTATTGGGAATCCTGTTTGGACAAAAATATCGAAAGAGAATCCGAACAATTATAAAAACTTATTTGTAATTGAAATGCTTGTTTCAAAGTACTCGTTTCACTCTTGGGACCATATTGATCCGAAAGACTAAGGTTTCCCACTTGTCAAAGTTTTCCTCGTGATTTGGTCCATCCTAAAGATCCAAATGGAGGAACCTCTTCTTTGGGAATCCTCTTTGGACAAAAATATAGAAAGAGGATCTGTACCACTATAAAAACTTGTTTGTTATTGAAAACCTTGTTTCAAAGTACTTGTTTCACTCTTCGGATCATATTGATACCAAAGGCCAAAGGTTTCCCACTTGTCAAAGTTTTCCTAATGATTTGGTCCATCCTAAAGATCCAAATGGAGGAACCTCTTCTTCGGAATCCTCTTTGGACCAAAATTTCGAGAGACGATCCGAACAACTCCAAAAACTTGTTTGTAATTGAAAGTTTGTTAAAAAGTACTTGTTTCACTCTATAGACCAAAATAAATCCGAAGACCTAAGGTTTCCCACTTGTCAAAGTTGTGCTCATGATTTGGTGCATCCTAAAGATCCAAATGGAGGAACCTCTTCTTTGGAATCCTTTTTGGACCAAAATTTTGAAAGACGATCCGAACCACTCCAATAACTTGTTTGTAATTGAAAGCTTGTTAAAAAGTACTTGTTTCGCTCTCTAGACCAAAATAAATCTGAAGACCTAATGCTTCCCAATTGTCAAAGTTGTGCTCATGATTTGGTCCATCCTAGAGATTCAAATGGAGGAACCTCTTATTTGGGAATCGTCTTTGGACCAAAATTTCGAAAGACGATCTGAACCACTCCAAAAACTTGTTTGTAATTGAAAGCTTGTTAAAAAGTACTTGTTTCACTCAATAGACCAAATTGTATCCGAACACCTAAGTTTTCCCAAATGTCAAACTTGTGCACATGATTTGGTCCATCCTAAAAATCCAAATTGAGGAACCTCTTCTTTGGGAATCCTGTTTGGACCAAAATATCGAAAGAAGATCCGAACATCTATAAAAACTTGTTCGTAATTGAAAAGCTTGTTTCAAAGTACTTGTGTCACTTTTCAGACCATATTGATACCAAAGGCCAAAGGTTTCCCACTTGTCAAAGTTTTCCTCATGATTTGGTCCATTTTAAAGATCCAAATGGAGGAACCTCTTCTTTGGAATCCTCTTTGGACCAAAATTTCAAGAGATGATCCGAACCACTTCAAAAACTTGTTTGTAATTGAAAGCTTGTTAAAAAGTACTTGTTTCACTCTTCGGATCATATTGATACCAAAGGCCTAAGGTTTCCCACTTGTCAAAGTTTTTCTCATGATTTTGCCCAACCTAAAGATCCAAATTGAGGAACCTCTTATTTGGAATCCTCTTTGGACCAAAATTTTGAAAGACGATCCAAACAACTCCAAAAACTTTTTTGTAATTGAAAGCTTGTTAAAAAGTACTCTTTTCACTCTCTAGACCAAAATAAATCCGAAGACCAAAGGTTTCCCACTGGTCAAAGTTGTGCTCATGATTTGGTCCATCCTAAAGATCCAAATGGAGGATCTCTTCTTTAGGAATCCTATTTGGACCAAAATTTTGAAACATGATTTGAACCACTCCAAAAACTTGTTTGTAATTGAAAGCTTGTTAAAAAGTACTTCTTTCACTCTCTAGACCAAATTGAATCCGAACACCTAAGGTTTCCCAAATGTCAAACTTGTGCTCATGACTTGGTCCATCCTAAAAATCCAAATGAAGGAACCTCTTCATTGGGAATACTGTTTGGACAAAAATATCGAAAGAGGATCCGAACCATTATAAAAACTTGTTTGTAATTGAAATGCTTGTTTCAAAGTACTTGTTTCACTCTTGGGACCATATTGATTCAAAAGACTAAGGTTTCCCACTTGTCAAAGTTTTCCTTATGATTTGGTCTATTTTAAAGATCCAAATGGAGGAACGTCTTCTTTGAAATCCTCTTTGGACCAAAATTTTGAGAGATGATCCGAACCACTCCAAAAACTTGTTTGTAATTGAAAGCTTGTTAAAAAGTACTTGTTTAACTCTTCGGATCATATTGATACCAAAGGCCTAAGGTTTCCCGCTTGTCAAAGTTTTCCTCATGATTTTGTCCATCGTAAAGGTCCAAATGGAGGAACCACTTATTTGGAATCCTCTTTGGACCAAAATTTCGAAAGACGATCCGAACAAGTCCAAAAACTTGTTCGTAATTGAAAGCTTGTTAAAAAGTACTCTTTTCACTCTCTAGACCAAAATAAATCCGAAGACCAAAGGTTTCCCACTTGCACAAAGTTCTGCTCATGATTTGGTCGATCCTAAAGATCCAAATGGAGGAACCTCTTCTTTGGAAATCCTATTTGGACCAGAATTTTGAAAGACGATCTGAACCACTACAAAAACTTATTTGCAATTGAAAGCTTGTTAAAAAGTACTTCTTTCACTCTTTAGACCAAATTGAATCCGAACACCTAAGGTTTCCCAAATGTCAAACTTGTGCTCATGACTTGGTCCATCCTAAAAAGCCAAATAAAGGAACCTCCTCATTGGGAATCCTGTTTGGACAAAAATATCGATACAGGATCCGAACCATTATAAAAACTTGTTTGTAATTGAAATGCTTGTTTCAAACTTGTTTCACTCTTGGGACCATATTGATCCGAAAGACTAAAGTTTCCCACTTGTCAAAGTTTTCCTCGTGATTTGGTCCATCTATAGATCCAAATGGAGGAACCACTTCTTTGGCAATCCTGTTTGGACCAAAATATCGAAAGAGGATCCGTACCACTATAAAAACTTGTTTGTTATTGAAAAGCTTGTTTCAAAGTACTTGTTTCACTCTTCGGACCATATTGATACCAAAGACCTAATGTTTCCCACTTTTCAAAGTTTTCCTCATGATTTGGTCTATGCTAAAGATTCAAATGGAGGAACAACTTCTTTAGAATCCTCTTTGGACCAAAATTTCAAAAGACGATCCGAACCACTCCAAAAACTTGTTTGTAATTGAAAGCTTGTTAAAAAGTACTTGTTTCACTCTCTAGACCAAAATAAATCCGAAGACCTAAGGTTTCCCACTTGTCAACGTTGTGCTCGTGATTTGGTCCATCCTAAAGATCCAAATGGAGGAACCACTTCTTTATTAATCCTCTTTGAACAAAAATTGCGAAAGACGATATGAACCACTCCAAAAACTTGTTTGTAATAGAAAGCTTGTTAAAAAGTACTTGTTTCACTCTGTAGACCAAATTGAATCCGAAGACCTAAGGTTTCCCAATTGTCAAACTTGTGCTCATGATTTGGTCCATCCTAAAAATCCAAATGGAGGAACCTCTTCTTTGGGAATCCTCTTTGGACAAAAATTTCGAAAGACGATCCGAACCACTATAAAAACTTGTTTGTAATTGAAATGCTTGTTTCAAAGTACTTGTTTCACTCTTCGGACCATATTGATCCCAAAGACTAAGGTTTCCCACTTGTCAAAGTTTTCCTCATTATTTGGTTCATCCTAAAGATCCAAATGGTAGAACCTCTTCTTTTGGAATCATGTTTGTTCCAAAATATCGAAAGAAGATCCAAACCACTATAAAAACTTGTTTGTAATTGAAAAGCTTATTTCAAAGTACTTGTTTCACTCTTCGGACCTTATTGATACCCAAGCCCTAAGGTTTCCCACTTGCCAAAGTTTTCCTCATTATTTGGTCCATCCTAAAGATCCAAATGCAGGAACCTCTTATTTGGAATCCTCTTTGGACCAAAATTTTGAAAGACGATCCGAACCACTCCAAAAACTTGTTTGTAATTGAAAGCTTGTTAAAAAGTACTTGTTTCACTCTCTAGACCGAAATAAATCCGAAGACCTAAGGTTTCCCACTTGTCAACGTTGTGCTCATGATTTGGTCCATCCTAAAGATCCAAATGGAGGAACCACTTCTTTATTAATCCTCTTTGGACAAAAATTGCGAAAGACGATATGAACCACTCCAAAAACCTGTTTGTAATAGAAAGCTTGTAAAAAAGTACTTGTTTCACTTTGTAGACCAAATTGAATCCGAAGACCTAAGGTTTCCCAATTGTCAAACTTGTGCTCATGATTTGGTCCATCCTAAGAATCCAAATGGAGGAAACTCTTCTTTGGGAATCCTCTTTGGAAAAAAATTTCGAAAGACGATCAAAACAAATACAAAAATTTGCTTGTAATTGAAAACTTGTTAAAAAGTACTTCTTTCAGTCTCTAGACCAAATTGACTCCGAACACCTAAGATTTCCCAAATGTCAAACTTGTGATCATGACTTGGTCCATTCTAAAAATCCAAATGGAGGAACCTCTTATTTGGGAATCCTGTTTGGAACAAAATATCAAAAGAGGATTCGAACCATTATAAAAATTTGTTTGAAATTGAAATGCTTGTTTCAAAGTACTTGTTTCACTCTTGGGACAATGTTGATCCGAAAAACTAAGGTTTCTCACTTGTCAAAGTTTTCCTCGTGATTTTGTCCATCCGAAAGACCCAAATGGAGGAACCTCTTCTTTGGGAATCCTTTTAGACCAAAATATCGAAAGAGGAACCGAACCACTGTAAAAACTTGTTTGTAATTGAAAATATTGTTTCAAAGTACTTGTTTCACTCTTCGGACCATATTGATACCAAAGGCCTAATGTTTCCCCACTTTTCAAAGTTTTTTTCTTGATTTGGTCCATCCTAAAGATCCAAATGGTGGAACCACTTCTTTGGAATCCTTTTTGGACCAAAATTTCGAAAGACGATCTGAACCACTCCAAAAACTTGTTTGTCATTGAAAGCTTGTTAAAAAGTACTCTTTTCACTCTCTAGACCAAAATAAATCCGAAGACCAAAGGTTTCCCACTTTTGAAAGTTGTGCTCATGATTTGGTCAATCCTAAAGATCCAAATGGAGGAACCTCTTCTTTGGGAATCCTATTTGGACCAAAATTTCTAAAGATGATCTGAACCACTCCAAAAACTTGTTTGTAATTGAAAGCTTGTTAAAAAGTACTTGTTTCACTCTCCAGACCAAATTGAATCCGAAGACCTAAGGTTTCCCAATTATCAAACTTGTGTTCATGATTTGGTCCATCCTAAAAACCCAAATGGAGGAACCTCTTCTTTGGGAATCCTCTTTGGACCAAAATTTTAAAGATGATCCGAACCACTCCAAAAACTTGTTTGTAATTGAAAGCTTGGTAAAAAGTACTTGTTTCACTCTCTAGACTAAATTGAATCCGAAGACCTAAGGTTTACCAATTGTCAAACTTGTGCTCAAGATTTGGTCCATCCTAAAAATCCAAATAGAGGAACCTCTTCTTTGGGAATCCTTTTTGGACCAAAATATCGAAAGAGGATCTGAACCACTATAAAAACTTGTTTCACTCTTCGGACCATATTGATCCCAAAGACTAAGGTTTCCTACTTGTCAAAGTTTTCCTCATGATTTGGTCCAACCTAAAGATCCAAATGGAGGAGTCCCTTCTTTGGGAATCCTGTTTGGACCAAAATATCAAATGAGGATCCGAATTACTATAAAAACTTGTTTGTAATTGAAAAGCTTATTTCAAAGTACTTGTTTCACTCTTCGGACCATATTGATACCAAAGACCTAAGGTTTCCCACTTTTCAAAGTTTTCCTCATGATTTGGTCCATCCTAAAGATCCAAATGGAGGAACCTCTTCTTTGGAGTACTCTTTGGACCAAAATTTTGAAAGACGATCCGAACCACTCCAAAAACTTATTTGTAATTGACAGCTTGTTAAAAAGTACTTGTTTCACTCTATACACCAAAATAAATCCGAAGACCTAAGGTTTCCCACTTGTCTAAGTTGTTCTCATGATTTGGTCTATCCTAAAGATCCAAATGGAGGAACCTCTTCTTTGGAATCCTCTTTGGACCAAAATTTCGAAAGACGATCTGAACCACTATAAAAACTTGTTTGTAATTGAAATGCTTGTTTCACTCTTCGGACTATATTGATCCCAAAGACTAAGGTTTCCCACTTGTCAAAGTTTTCCTCGTGATTTGGTACATCCTAAAGATCCAAATGGAGTTCTTCTTTTGGAATCATGTTGGGACCAAAATATTGAAAGAGGATCCGAACCACTATAAAAACTTGTTAGTAATTGAAAAGCTTATTTCAAAGTACTTGTTTCACTCTTCGGACCATATTGATACCAAAGCCCTAAGGTTTCCCACATGTCAAAGTTTTCCTCATTATTTGGTCCATCCTAAAGATCCAAATGGAGGAACCTCTTATTTGGAATCCACTTTGGACCAAAATTTCGAAAGACGATCTGAACAACTCCAAAAACTTGTTTGTAATTGAAAGCTTGTTAAAAAGTACTCTTTTCACTCTCTAGACAAAAATAAATCCGAAGACCAAAGGTTTCCCACTTTTGAAAGTTGTGCTCATGATTTGGTCAATCCTAAAGATCCAAATGGAGGAACCTCTTTTTTGGGAATCCTATTTGGACCAAAATTTCGAAAGACGATCTGAACCACTCCAAAAACTTGTTTGTAATTGAAAGCTTGTTAATAAGTACTTCTTTCACTCTCTAGACCAAATTGAATCCGAACACCTAAGGTTTCCCAAATGTCAAACTTGTGATCATGACTTGGTCTATTATAAAAATCTAAATGGAGGAACCTCTTATTTGGGAATCCTGTTTGGACCAAAATATCGAAAGAGGATCTGAACCATTATAAAAACATGTTTGTAATTGAAATGCTTGTTTCAAAGTACTTGTTTCACTCTTGGGACAATATTGATCCGAAAAACTAAGGTTTCCCACTTGTCAAAGTTTTCCTCGTGTTTTGGTCCATCCTAAAGACCCAAATGGAGGAACCTCTTCTTTGGGAATCCAGTTTAGACCAAAATATCGAAAGAGGAACCGAACCACTATAAAAACTTGTTTGTAATTGAAAAGCTTGTTTCAAAGTACTTGTTTCACTCTTCGGACCATATTGATACCAAAGACCTAATGTTTCCCCACTTTTCAAAGTTTTTTTCATGATTTGGTCCATCCTAAAGATCCAAATGGTGGAACCACTTCTTTGGAATCCTTTTTGGACCAAATTTTTGAAAGACGATCTGAACCACTCCAAAAACTTGTTTGTCATTGAAAGCTTATTAAAAAGTACTTGTTTCACTCTCTTGACCAAAATAAATCCGAAGACCTAATGTTTCTCACTTGTCAAAGTTCTGCTCATGGTTTGGTCCATCCTAAAGATCCAAATGGAGGAACCTCTTCTTTATGAATCCTCTTTGGACAAAATTTTTGAAAGACGATCTGAACCACTCCAAAAACTTGTTTGTAATTGAAAGCTTGTTAAAAAGTACTTGTTTCACTCTCTAGACGAAATTGAATCCGAAGACCTAAGGTTTCCCAATTGTCAAACTTGTGCTCATGATTTGGTCCATCCTAAAAATCCAAATGGAGGAACCTCTTCTTTGGGAATCTTCTTTGGACCAAAATTTTGAAAGACGATCCGAACCACTCCAAAAACTTGTTTGTAATTGAAAGCTTGTTAAAAAGTACTTGTTTCACTCTCTAGACTAAATTGAATCCGAAGACCTAAGGTTTACCAATTGTCAAACTTGTGCTCAAGATTTGGTCCATCCTAAAAATCCAAATGGAGGAACCTCTTCTTTGGGAATCCTTTTTGAACCAAAATATCGAAAAAGGATCTGAACCACTATAAAAACTTGTTTGTAATTGAAATGCTTGTTTCAAAGTACCTGTTTCACTCTTCGGACCATATTGATCCCAAAGACTAAGGTTTCCCACTTGTCAAAGTTTTCCTCGTGATTTGGTCCATCACTACAAAAAAAAGTCTATTTACGACAAGACATTGGCGACCAACATGTCGTTTTTATTGTAGAATGTGACCAAAAAAGCGACCAAGACGGTGGTGGCAAAAAAGCTGGTCGTTTTGGAATTTTGTGCGACTGGATAGTCACAAAAATACGACCAAGCAAGATTGGTCTCAAAAAAGTCAACATTTTAAAGAAACGACCATATGGTCGCTTAAAAAAGTGACCATTTGGTCGTAATTTAAGTTGAAGACAAGTGACCAGTTAGTCACATGAAACAGTGACCACGTGGTCGTTTTATAAGCGACCAAATGGTAACTTTTGGACTCAGGCAAAATGCGAGCACATGGTCGTTTTTTAGGGATAAAAAACGACCATCTAGTCATTTATCTTCTAAGCAAAATACGACCAAATGGTCATTTATCTTGTAGGGTAAATGCGACCATCTAGTCGTATTTAATAAAAAAAATTTATTTAATTATTATTTATTTACTTAATTAATATTAAAAGTATTATTTATTTATTTAATTAATATTAATTAATTATTATTTATTTATTTAATGAATATTAAAATTTAATAATAAAAAATTGGAATTAAAATAAAATATATATAAATCAAATATTCAAAAAATGTTGTATACAAAAAGAAATCATCTATCTACTGCGGAGAGGCGGGGGATGGCGGAGGCGGCGTCGATGATGAAGGCTCGCCGTCTCGGGATCTGAAGTACGCGGCCAAAGATGCTGTGACCTGGGCCTCAACCCGTGCCTGCATATCTGCCTCAATCGCAGTGACTCGAGAAACGAAGTCGTCGCGAATAGCGTCCATGTCGGTGTGAAGCTCCTGAACCTCCTCGAGCAGCTGCTGCTCAACCGGATAAGGGTCGGAGCTAGTGCTCTCTCCGCTCCGCTGGGGCCGAGGCACATCCGCGTAAAGACGCCTCCAGTACTTGCCGAGACCAGGAACGGATCCATTTGGACGAACGCCTCCAGAAGCCTCCAAGAACGCCTGTCGACGGTCTTCCTGAGTCGATTGTGAGTCGGGTGTGGGCAACCTCTAGCTCAAAGACTCCTTGAAACGGTCCTAAATATTTAAAATTCAGAAAGTATGTAAAAGTTAGAAAATGATGAACAAATTCTAAGTAATAATTGAAAAAACATATTAAATACCTGAGTTTATTGCGCATTGTCGTCGATGATCGTCCCGTCCTTCTTCGTGTGAAGGACCAGGTGCAGCTCATCAGGCGGAACAGGACGACCGTACTTTTCTTCCTAAACATATTATAAAAAGAGATAGAAATTAAATTAATAAATAATTGAAACAAAAGACAAAAAAATGATGTGAAAGAAAAATGACAATTACTTACCAATATACAATGGTGCTCGTCGTGAGGCTTCGCGCCACAGGTGTGCTTCCTCGGGTTCTTGCCCCGGTTGGCCTTATTCTTTGTAGACACTTTTTTGCCCTCTTGAGACTGCAAGCTCGCGAGGAGTCGGGCATGCTCCTCCTCACTCATCCACACAGGCTGGTGTTCAGCTTGCTTCTACCGCGCCCAGTACATGAGGTCCTTGAATCGATCCTGCACGTGCCTGTCCCATAGGAGGAACATCCGACTGTCCGTGACATCGGGATCGATCATAGGAAACTTGCCCTGAAAAAATTTGAAATAAGAAAACGTTAAAGTAATAAATTGATTGTTACAAATTTATAAATTAATTAATTATAAAAATAAGTGAAGTTATTTACCTTCCAGTTGTCGTACATCCGACGCTTCTCCGTCATCGGAATCTTTGTCCAGCGAAGCTCGCTGGGTAGAGGCATGCTCTGGACGACCTGTTGAAACCGCTTTGAAGCGGCTGTATTCTGCAAAAAAAAAAAAAGTAAAAAATATTTTTAGGTTATAAATAACATGAATATTTAATTAAAAAAATTACTTGTCTACTTATGTATCGCCTTCTATCTAAAGGGTCGGGTTGGCGGTGGCCCGAGGACGGCCAGTGCCAGAAGCTCCAGCTCCCGGTTGATCGGGCACGGTGCCAGAAGTGGAGGGTCCCGCGACAGTAGTGGCTGGAGCCTGTGAGTCCTCCCCCAAACGCGGTGTCGCAATATGCGACTCAGGTACTACAGAGGGATATGTCGGGTCGGGATTGTCATCCAACCGTAATATCTCGTCCAGGTCAGCATGCGTCCAGTCCCCCGCATCTGGAGAACTGTCCAACTCCGGTACGTCATCCTCTTACTGCAGATCAGTGCGGTCCTGCACATCATCGCCGGACATCGAAGGACGACGTTGGCGTGCCATTTTCCTAATCAAACTAATTAAATTTATTAATTAAGTATATTAAAATAAATTAAATTAAAATAATTAATTAAATAAACTAAACTAAACTAAAGTAAATTAAATTTAATTAATTAAATTAAATTAAAGTAAGTAAACTACACTAATTATTGAACTAAATTAACTAAATTAATTAATTAAATCTAAGATAAATAGTTAAGTAAGTAATTAAAATAATCTAATATATTTAATTTACTAAATTAAATTAATTAACTAATTAATGAAACTAAAGTGTAAAGACCCGTCACTTTTAAATAAATAAAATCAGAGAAAAACAGCGGAAGTCTTTTATTTTAAGAAAATTGGCGTGATTATGTTTGAAAATAGGCTAGCCAAAACCTGTTTACATCTTAAATTCAAATATCTAAAAACACAAGGAACATTAAGTTCCTATCAGGAGTTCAAAATGATTTATAAACATAAAAGTAAAGACAAAAGCTCTTAAGAGCCATTTACAAATATACAACTCCAAAATTATATAAAATTCACAAAAACCATGTACATGGATTTTTACATAACACCTAGTCCATCTCGAAATCATCATCATCTCGATCAAGCGCGCACCAGCTCCTCTTCCACGATCCCAAACATTACCTGAAATGTTTGTAATATCATGAGCTAACAAACTAAGCCAAGTGAGAATAATAAGAATAAAAAGTAAAAATAGACCTCAAACTCGCATTTCGATTTGTGTCCAATTAATCTGACACAATTCACTCCTAAAGTCCTCCAACTCTAGGTAATTTCATTCTAAACTTTCCAAAGGATGATATTACTAACACTCGTAGTCAATCCTCATCCATTAACTTGTTATGACATAAAATAAGAAAAATAAATAACTTTGCATAGAATATAACATCTCGATTATCTTTCTCATCGATCATAAGCATGAATGCATGAGGACATCCCGTAGGATTCGCATACGCCCTTATGCATGAAGAAGTTAATGTGGTCTATCCCGTAGGATCCATCTTTCTCCTTCATTTTCTTTCTCACTTTCTCTTTTCTTTCTGTGAAGGTAATGTGGTCTATCCCGTAGGATCCATCATTCTCCCATTCACGTCTTTCTCATTCTCTCTTCTTTTTCTATGAAGGTAATGTGGTCTATCCCGTAGGACCCATCATTCTCCCATTCATATCTTTCTCATTCTCTCTTCTTTTACATGATGCGAGATGTTATGATGCAATATGATATGTTTTGGTGTAAATAGATAAAGTGCAGAATTAAAGTAGCCAATACAAACATAAAGTAAAAGGCATAAAGTAAAGGACATAAAAGTAAATAAATCGAAAACTCCGGACGAACGATATGTCAATCGAACTCCGCTAACAATAATAAAAGTAAAACCTATCTTAAACGATTAACTTATACCTTCCAGGATTCAAAACTTCCAATATAATCTGAGGTTCTTTTGATCGTTCTAAATACAAGTTGGATCTTTTAACTTCCAATGGTCTGACCTTAGTTTTAAATCGAAACTAACTTAGAATCTTCTAAGATTCAATACTTTCCTCGAGAACTCCTAAGTTCTCACTTAAAGGATTAACTTCTAATCCTAAGGGCACTAACTCACAACCCTCTAATCTTAGATTCGGATTCTAATCTTAGTTTCAAACTCTACAAACCTTCACACTCATTTGCTTTCTATAAATACTTTAAATCCTAACTATTCTCACCTTAGCCAAATAAGATTTCGCACCAAGTTTCCTAAAGCATGATCAAACAATGATCTGAAACACCTATAATTAATTACATCTACAATTAATAAATAAACATACATCGATCAATTAACATCTAAAAGCTAAAAACAACGAACAACCCAATAAACCCCACCATGAGGCTCTCGGCCCCCCCATAAAAAGTGGGTCTCGGGTTTGGTTTTCCGGCTTTTAGGTACTTTAGAGGTGTTTCGAGTTGGTTTTAAGCAAATTCGATATTCCCAATTTCAATGGGTATCGATAATTAGGGTTTTTGAACATTAAGCCCTTTCCCGAATTGAATTTAAATAAACATTAATTCACTAATTTATAACCCATATTCAAATCCCAAAAGGTAAATTTCAAATGGGAAGGGTTTCGACTGAAACTCGGTTTTAGGATTATGGGAAAGTTTCCAAAAACTCTTAAAACAACTTCCGTATTAACAAACACCGAGTTTCACAACACGAAATCGAAGGAAACCAACGAAAACGCCATTAAAATACTATTTGGAGTTTAGGGTTTCAAGAGAAACTTACCGAGAACTTCGGGGATCTCGGGTGGCAAGTACGATAGTTGGGTGGAAAAGAATCCTAGACTCAAGGCCTTTCCGATGCAACCGAAATCGAGTCAATCCGCCGAAACGAACGAAAACCCAAAATCCCCCAACTCCCATTGAAGCCCACGGCCTTGGAGAGAAAAGGATGAGAAGAAATGAAGACTTTTGGTCAATTGCTTGATTTTTAAAGACAAATGAATAGTGTTTTGATATTTTTAAGAAATTGGAAATGACGGTTGCGTCCTTTTATGACTTTTGACTTCTATTTCTCGTCACTTTTGTTCGAATGCTTTTATCTTAACGGGTGCCTTTTCATAAGACTTAATAGCATTCAAAACTACCAGTTCATAAACAAACACGTGGAACGGATTCTCCATGTATTCCAAAGCATCAATACATGGAAAACATTACAAACGGTCATTAACAAAAGTGGTAAGGCTAAACAACAAGCTACCACTTCTACTCGATTGAGTAACTCGATAGGCCAATAAACCTAGGGTTCAACTAACCCTTATTTCCAACTTTTATAACACCCTTTATTAGTGCCACTTGAAGTATACGAGATCCACTACTACAACTTGAACGGACTACACAGAATCCTAGTGTCAACTTTGGTTAACCTTAACCTTTCCCTAAACAAATGATAGACTCGCTAGTCATTTGTTTCAACTTGAGTATCAAAAGTCTCTTTTCTCCAATCTCATCCAAATGAACGGTAGAACGACACTTTCTTCCACAAAGTGTCTAAATAGTGCCAAAACTTCAAGACAAAGCGAGTGTCTCGATCTGATAAAATCTTTACGGCACACCACAATTTATCAAACTTTCTTAGGTACAACTGTACCCTAGTCTTAACAGGATAGATGATCCTTCCAAGAGTAAGGTGTGCGGTTTTCATTACATGGTCTACAATCAACCAAATGATATCATAACCCTTTGATGTCCTCGGCAAACCACTGATAAAGTCCATGGAAATCTCCTCCCATTTCCATTCTGGCACACTCAGAGGGTTAAGAAAACCCGATGGACTCTTCCTCAAGGCCTTGACTTGTTGACAAATCAAACATCTACTAACAAAGTCTGCAATCTCAAGCTTCATCCCAGGCCACCAATAATGCTCCCTCAAGTCCCTGTACATCTTCGTACTACCTGGATGAATAGAGAAGATAGAACTGTGAGCCTCCTCCAACAATTCCCTTCTAAAAGTCAATCCTAAAGGCACACATAGCCTTTTACGATACATCAGAGCACTGTTAGTAGAGAAGGTAAAATGACTAGGGATATCTGACTCAGCCTCTCTAAAACCGGCCTGCAAATGAACCTCATCTCTCTGTTCATCAATCATCTTCTGCCTCAAAGTAGGTCCCACTGTCAAACTAGCTAAGCTCACTATGACCTCGGCAGTCAAAAGTGCTATCTCAGCTCGTTCCATATCCCACCTCAATCTCAAAGGTATGGCTGACAAAGCTGATGAATGAGAAGACTTCCTACTGAGCGCGTCAGCCACTACATTGGCTTTCCCAGGATGATACTGAATGTCACAGTCATAATCCTTAACGAGCTCCAACCATCTCCGCTGTCTCATATTCAATTACTTCTGAGTGAAGAAATATTTGAGACTCTTATGGTCAGTAAAAAATCAGGATCTTCTCACCGTACAAATAATGCCTCCATATCTTCAATGCATGAACAACAGCTGCCAACTCTAAATCATGAGTCAGATATTTCTTCTCATGCTCTTTCAACTGACGGGAAGCATAAGCTATAACTTTCCCGTGTTGCATCAACACACATCCCAAACCTTTCTGGGAAGCATTTGTATACACAGTCAGACCACCAGTGCTATCAGGCGACACTAGAACAGGTGTTGTCACAAGCCTCCTCTTGAACTCCTCAAAGTTCCTTTCACAATCTTCAGACTATACAAAATCAACTCCCTTCCGGGTCAAACGTGTCAAGGCTGAAGCAATCTTGGAGAAATCTTGCACAAACCGTCTATAATAGCCTGCAAGTCCTAGAAACCTGTGAATATCAGCCACACTAGTCGGTTAAGGCCAGTTACCAACTGCCCCAATCTTAGAGGGATCAACAGATACTCCTCTACTCGATACTACATGACTTAAAAATGCCACTTCTCTCAGCCAAAACTCACAGTTTGATAACTTGGCATACACTTCTGATTTCTTAATAATGTCAAAATTCCTCCACATGCATATCATGCATCTCCTCAGTCTTAGAATACATCAGATTGTTATCATTAATCACAACATCAATATAATTGATGAATTTCTTGAACGCAGTATGGATAAGATCCATAAAAATTACAGGCGTGTTGGTTAAGTCAAAATACATTACTACAAACTCATAATTCCATCACGCGTCCTAAAAACAGTTTTAGGATTATCTTAATCCCGAATCTTCAACGGATTTAACTGGATCTTAAATCTATCTTTGAAAAGATAGCGGTTTCTCCCCAATATTTGAGGAACAATCTTCCAGCCATTAGGGGGATATGTTTCATAACATATATATATAACATTTGAATCTCGTTCTCTTTAATACCTTATACTATACATAAGGTTCACATCAAATTTTATTCTCCAATTACGAGATCTTCCAATTTATTGAGAAACTAGTTCTCTTACATGTTTATCACATGATAGTTATACAAGGTTCAATACACCCTTGTATTCTCTTATTATCCAATTCAATCTCATTCCTTTTTCCCATAGCACTTGGCTCTAGATCAATTCATTTCTTTTCTCTCTAGAAAAGTATGTCTTAAATAATCCTTTCTTTAGTTCTCTAATCTCTAGAAAACTAACTTTCATAATCATAATCTCTATAGGATGAGCAACTGATCATATAGATCATCAATCAACACAATTGATACTTGTTTTTCACTGTAGTTTGATTCAACTCTCGATAATCAATGCACAGTTTCACTGAATTGTCTTTCTTTTCACAAACAACAAGGTGCTCCTTACGAGGACGCACTAGGGTGAATACCCTGAGTTTAAGAGTTCTTATAACTCACTCTTAAGTTCTTTTAACTCAGCTAGTCTTTGGTATAGAAGTATCGACAACACTAGCTAAATAATCTCAAACTATATCACTTAGAAGCATTCCAGCTTCTATCATAGATATCCAAGTGGGTGTTATTCAATCATTAAACCCACGAAAACATAAACTAGTCCCACATGGACTCATAAAACCAACTTTCTCAGTACAGTCGATAATGGTATGATTGGATAATAGCCAATCCATAATCCATATCACATTAAAATTAGACATATGCATAACAATCAAAGTAAAACGTGAGCATCTACTCATAATGCACATGTCATGAGTGCCATACACACTATTACAATAATAAACTTCCCCACCGGGCAAAAAAACACATCTGGAAACTCAACAGTCTCGACTCAAAAGCTACCAACTCATCATAATACGATAAAAATAAATGAGTGGCTAGCTCGAGAATCAAACAAAATAAAAGCCAAACGGCTAGAAAATAACAAATATAAATCACTACCATACTGGTAGCTTTTCCTGATAATTCTGACCTTATTACTACGTTGTGATGGTTGTATCTTATACGCCCTAAATGTAACTAAATTTAATTAAGCAATTAAACTAAATTAAATTAATTAACTAAGTTTAACTAAAGAAATTAAAGTAACTAACTAAACATAATTAATTACACTAATTTATAGTTAAACTAAACTATTAAATTAAATGTAACTAAATTTAATGAAACGAAAACAATTTATAATAACTTAATTAAAATGAAAAACGAAAATTAACCTCGAATACGCTACCAGGTTTTGGAGGTTTTTGAAACGGGAATGGGTGAAAAAAGGGGAACGGGAAAGGTAAGAAAGAACGGGGTTTAGGGGAACGGGAAAAAAGCAACGGGGGAACGGGAACGGGGAAAGAGTGAAAAGGAAAGAAAAGAAAGGAAAAGAGAATCAGGTGGGGGAGTTTAAATTAAGAATTGCGACCAGATGGTCGCAATTGTGTAATTATGACCAGAAACGAAAAGTCGCTCTATTACGACCATTTGGTCGCATTATGGTTCAAAAATATGACCAGATGGTCGTATTTTAAGAATAATGCGACCAACTGGTCGTAATCGTGTCATTATGACAACCAGCTGTCACATCACACTTCCCATCAAGAATTGCGACCAGATGGTCGTAATTGTCAAATTCACCGCCATATTTTGCGACCAAATGGTCATAATTATCAAATTCACCGCCAAAAACTTCATGAAAATTTAGATTTACCGCTGAATAAAGCGACCAGATAGTCACTAAAATATGACCAAATGGTCGTAAATTAATAAAAAAATTTAAAAACTTAAGTCTACATTTACATAGTTACGACCAGATGGTCGCATTTTTGCTTAAAAATACGACTAGATGGTCGTATTTTTGAAGCAAAATGCGACCATTTGGTCGTAATTATACCTCTATATTTTTTTTTATATATGTAAATTAATGGAGATTAAAACATATTTATATATATTGTTTAATGAAACACAACAATGACGATATTATAAAACATAAAGTGAATCATATAAATTTACAAAGTGTATTATTCTTCATCCTCAGTTTCTTCAGTCATTGCTTCTTCTTCTTCTTCTTTTTATTTTTCTTCTTCTTCTTCATCATCTCAAATAAATTCAGCATCAATGTCACGTTCGCAAGAAGTGGAAGCATTTGTATCGTCATCATGCAATGTTATCGTTCCATCGTTCAAAGGACGTGCGGTACCTGCATTCTGGCCATCATCTATTGCACTATATATTATCTGATCTTCTTGAAAAGCACCAGCTTCGTATGCATGGTCGTCTTTCTCGGACAGGTTTTTTTCTACCTGTCGTGGTTTAACTTTACAAACTACTAACCAATTTGTCAGATCTCGTCTATTACTCGGATAGTTCAGGTAATAAACTTGAATCGCCTGTGAAGCAAGGACAAACCTATCAGCGGTGCGCATATGCTTGTACTTGTTTACCTCAACGATTTGTAAATTATCAATCTTACAGACTCCACCTCGTCTGGTTGTCTAGAACCAAGTGCAGTTGAACAAAACAATGTGTTTTAGTGTTGGACATGCGTATTGAATCTCAAGAATCTCATCGATTATTCCAAAGTAATCGTCTTCGGTGCCGAACACTTGACCTTTTATGCAAACACCACTGTTGTTTGTTGCCCTGTTAATAGAATGCGCCTTCGTTTGAAATCTGAATCAGTTACCGATGTATCCAGTATATGACCTTGCAATCCGTGTAAGTCCCTTTGCCAAAGAAATCATGCGAGGATCATCTACCGGTAACGTAGGGGAGTCCACCTGTCATTCAGCACACATAGAGTATAATTAGAAGATATAGTATTTTTCAACAAATGACTTGACATGATATTTTTGACAATTTCAAATAACTCACATATGCACTGAACCAGGAACGAAACTCCTTTTTTATTATTGACCCCTCCTCAACGGCTGTAAGACCGACTCGTGTCATTCGAACGTATACGTTCAGAAATAGTCTGTATGTTACGAAAATAGTAAGAAAATATTTTAAACAGTTGTGATTGTTAAGTCAATGAATAATGTAACGTTACGAGAACTCACTCGATGTAAGGATCGACTTCTGGGCAGTTGCATAACACGTAGGTCTGCATTACATGATACTCAGAATCGGTCAAAGGCATACGCACTGATCTTCCAACTGTCATGCCAGGTTCAGTAAATATGGTCAGGTCGTTTACGTCAACACCTTCAAGTAAATTTTCGACAACGTTTCGTGTCGCTGGACGAAACTACTCAGCAATGAGTTGATCAAAGTAGTATGAACAAAACGTGGTAGTCTCTTGTGTTAGGTACGCACTACAGATAGATTCTTTGACTCTTGCTTTATTTCCGACCGTCTTTTTCAACTGACGTAAGTACCTGTGGGTTACAAACAATTAAGTAAACCTCTGATATGTTTAACATTAAAAAACTTGAATTATATACAAAGTAAGTTTTCTAACCTTTCAAATGGGTACATCCAGGGATAATGGACCGGACCCCCTAAGAATGCCTCGTATGGAAGATGCTCCATTGAGTCAAAATAGCCAGGTGGGAACATTCGCTCCAACTTACTGATAATAACAGCGATCTCCGAACTCATTGAAGCGACAGTAGCTTTAGTCACCTCTGTACACGTCAAGTCCCTGAAAAAAACACTCAACTGGGCAAGCGGCTCCCAATGTCTGTTCTCTAGGAACGGTCTGAACGCGACGAGCATCAATCGTTGCATGAATACATGACAGTCGTGGCTTTTCATACCGAACATGACATGTTTTTTACTGTCTATACACCGACTCAGATTCGAAACGTATCCGTCAGGGAATTTGATGGATTTGATCCACTCAAATAGTGTTTTCTTTTCATCCGTCGTCAACATGTACTTTGCTTTTGCGTAATTATCATTGTCGTCAGACTCTAACTCAGGACGGTTACATATTTCCCGTACAGCATAACGTGCCTTCAGATTGTCCTTTTTTTTGCCAGGAACGTTCAAAACCGTATTGAAAATGTTGTCGAAGAAGTTCTTCTCGATATGCATTACATCCAGGTTGTGTCTGATAAGTAGATCTTCCCAATACGGTAGATCCCAAAAAATACTCCGTTTCTTCCAACCCGTGTTTTTTCCAGCCGCATTGTTTGCAAGCTCTGCACCTTCCACTGTAATCTTCTGCATCCCTATAGCATCTATACCGTGCAGAATCTTCCTTCCACTGTACATTATCCGGGGGGGGTTTCCTTTCTTACTCGCCGACCCTTCTTTCAGTCAGTACCGTTTGAACGGAACGCGTGATTCAACGGCAGAAATCGACGGTGGCAATCAAACCAACAGGTTTTCCGACAGTTTCTGAGGTAAAACGCATCTGTGTCTAGCATGCAATGTGGACATGCATATTTACCGGCCGTACTCCATCCTTGAATATAGGATGGGGATCGATATTTACAATTACTAAACTAATGAACGCTAAGCAAAACAATAACAAAACTCATACTCAAGAAATAATGAACGTGAACGCAACATACCTAACAACATTGAATACGCAGGGAAGTCACTGATCGTCCAGATTAACACCGTGCGCAACAAGAAATTTTGTTTCTTCGAGATGTCGTACGTCATGACATCGTCTGTCCACAACCTCTTCAACTCAGCGATAAGTGGTTGCAAATACACATCCAGCTTATGTTTTGGACTTTTCGGGCCAAGAAAGATCACTGTGAGAAAAATCACCGGGTCTCTCATACACATCGAGGGTGGCAAGTTATACGGGGTTACCATCACCGGCCAAACTGAATATTGCGCCCCGGATGCCTCGAACGGGTTAAAGCCATCTGTGCATAAGCCCAATCTCACGTTTCTCGGATCTTGTGCAAAATCAGGATGACAATTATTTAAATGCTTCCAAGCCGCAGCGTCTGAGGGATGTCACATAACACCTTCATCCTGGGCATGCTCGTGATGCCATCTCATGTGTGAAGCTGTGACATCCGATGCATACAACCGTTACAGACGTGGGGTCAGCGGTAAATAGGACATGCGGGCGTACGGAATCATCTCGCGTTTCCCCTGTTTATATCTTGAAAGGAAACAGAATTTGCAGTGATGCAGATCCGCATCCACATCCCAGTAGATCATGCATCCGTTTCGACACGAATCTATCTTCTCTACTGGTAACCCGAGTCCCTCCACTAACTTTTTTCGTGTCGTACAAACTTTGCGGCATCAGGTTTTCTTGTGGAGCGCATCGACGAAACCACGATGCGACCTAATCAAATCCTCTAGCAGGTAAGTTATATTGCGCATTTATATTTAAAAGTTTTGTAGCAGCAACAAGTTGACTAACCTGACAACCTTCGTACAATGGTCGGCTCGCTGTCTTCAGCAGATTGTGCATCTTACGTGCTTCCGGATTCATTTCTTCTTCAACAACCCCTTCTCTTTCGTCTTCTACGTTCAAACTTTCGCGATAACTTTCATTTCCGCCCCCATATCCCACACCATCAAGTATCATCTGCTGCATCTGACTATACTGTTGTATTTCATTGGGTTCTTCGATGACAGCGTCCGCATTCGAGCTGCTACCCTCGTACTGTCTCGCTTCCTGTACTGCAGCGTCGAACATTTCCCTCGTCTCCCCATGATACACCCAGTGATAATAATTCTCAACAAATCCCCGACTATAAAGATGAACCTTCAAATCTGGAACCAGTATGATTCTCTTATTGTCGCATTTTGTGCACGGACATAGTAGCTTTTCACCATAATTCGGGTAATGAACAGTTGTCTTGCAAAACTCAACAAACTGTTCAACCCCAGCCACGAACTCTTCGCTCAAATACCCGTCTATCAAACGAATATACATCCTCTCTCATTTTCTTTTTTCTTATCTTTACAAACAATGGGAGGAGGAGATTTTATAATTCATTCTTCTGCTTAATTGCGACCTTATGGTGGCAAAATTACTACCATCTGGTCGTATTTCTCCCACCAAAATTTCTCGCCTTTTTTTACTACCAAGTGGTCACTTCCAAATGCGACCAGATGGTCACTTCCAAAGGCGACTACTTTGTAGCTTTCTTCCCGCCAAATTTACGCACCTTTTTTTTGCTACCAACGTATATTTCTAGTCTCCAAAATGCGACCAGATGGTCACTTCCATAGGCGACCAACTGGTATCTTTCTTCCCACCAAAATACGCTAAATTTACGCGCCTTTTTTTGCTACCAAACTATATTTTAAGTCACAAAAATGCGACCAGATGGTCACTTCCAAAGGCGACCAACTGGTAGCTTTCTTCCCGCCAAATTTACGCTCCTTTTTTTGCTACCAAAGTATATTTCAAAATACGACCAGTTGGTCATTTCCAAAGGCGACCAACTGGTAGCTTTCTTCCCCCAAAATTACGCTCTTTTTTTTCTACCAAACTATATTTTAATCCACAAAAATGCGACCAGATGGTCGTTTTTTGAGGTGACCATATGGTCGCTTCGTTCGCGCCATAATTTTGCGCCATTTTTTGCTACCAAGTCATTTTTTAAGTCACAAAAATGCGACCACTTGGTCGTTTTTGAAGGTGACCAACTGGTCGCTTCTTTCGCGCCATAATTTCGCGCCATTTTTTATGACTCCTTCTGATTTTGGTCGCACTCTGGTCACAAAAAAATGACCAGATGGTCACTTTGAGTCAACCTTCAAAAAAAGTGACCAAATGGTCGCCAAAAAACTACCCCCTTTTTTTGGTCGCAAATGGTTGGTCGCATTTTGACTTTTTCTTTGTAGTGATCCTAAAGATCCAAATGGAGGAACCTCTTCTTTGGGAATCCTGTTTGGACCAAAATATCAAATAAGGATCCGAATTACTATAAAAACTTGTTTGTAATTGAAAAGCTTATTTCAAAGTACTTGTTTCACTCTTCGGACAATATTGATACCAAAGACCTAAGGTTTCCCACTTGTCAAAGTTTTCCTCAGGATTTGGTCAATCCTAAAGATCCAAATGGAGGAACCTCTTATTTGAAATCCTCTTTGAACCAAAATTTCAAACGACGATCCAATCCACTCCAAAAACTTGTTTGTAATTGAAAGCTTGTTAAAAAGTACTCTTTTCACTCTCTAGATCAAAATAAATCCGAACACCAAAGGTTTCCCACTTGTCAAAGTTGTGCTCATGATTTGATCCATCCTAAAGATCCAAATGGAGGAACCTCTTCTTTAGGAATCCTATTTGCACCAAAATTTCGAAAGATGATCTGAACCACTCCAAAAACTTGTTTGTAATTGAAAGCTTGTTAAAAAGTACTTCTTTCACTCTCTAGACCAAATTGAATCCGAACACCTAAGGTTTCCCAAATGTCAAACTTGTGCTCATAACTTGGTCCATCCTAAAAATCCAAATGGAGGAACCTCTTCTTTGGGAATCCTGTTTGGACCAAAATATTGAAAGACGATCTGAACCATTATAAAAACTTGTTTGTAATTGAAATGCTTGTTTCAAAGTACTTGTTTCACTCTTCGGACCATATTGATCCGAAAGACTAAGGTTACCCACTTGTCAAAGTTTTCCTCGTGATTTGGTCCATCCTAAAGATCCAAATGGAGGAACCTATTCTTTGGGAATACTGTTTGAACCAAAATATCGAAAGAGGATCCGAACCACTATAAAAACTTGTTTGTAATTGAAAAGCTTGTTTCAAAGTACTTGTTTCACTCTTCGAACCATATTGATACCAAAGACCTAATATTTCCCACTTTTCAAAGTTTTCCTCATGATTTGGTCCATCCTAAAGACCCAAATAGAGGAACCACTTCTTTTGAATCCTCTTTGGACCAAAATTTCAAAACACGATCCGAACCACTCCAAAAACATGTTTGTAATTGAAAGCTGGTTAAAAAGTACTTGTTTCACTCTCTAGACCAAAATAAATTCGAAGACCTAACGTTTCCCACTTGTCAAAGTTGTGCTCATGATTTGGTCCATCCTAAAGATCCAAATGGAGGAACCTCTTCTTTGGGAATCATCTTTGGACAAAAATTGCGAAAGACGATCCAAACCACTCCAAAAACTTGTTTGTAATTGAAAGGTTGTTAAAAAGTACTTGTTTCTCCTCTTGAGATATTTTGGTACAAACATGATTCCCAAAGAAAAGGTTCCTCCATTTGGATCTTTTGGATGGACCAAATTATGAGCACAACGTTGAGAAGTGGTAAACCTTAGGTCTTTGGAATCTATATGGTACGAAGAGTGAAACAAGTACTTTGAAACAAGCTTTTCAATTACAAACATGTTTTTTGAGCGGTTCGGATCGTTTTTCAAAATTTTGGTTCAAAGAGGATTCCCAAACAAGAGGTTCCTCCATTTGGATGTTTAGGATGGACCAAATCAGAAGGAAAACTTTGACAAGTTGGAAACCTTAAGTCTTTGGTATCAATATGGTCCGAAGAGTAAAACAAGTACTTTTTAACAAGATTTCAATTACAAACAAGTTTTTGGAGTGGTTCGGATCATCTTTCGAAATTTTTGTCCAAAGAAGATTCCCAAAGAAGAGGTTCAGCCATTTGGATCTTTAGGATGAACCAAATCATGAGAAAAACTTTGACAAGTGGGATACCATAGGTCTTTGGGATCAATATGGTCCGAAGAGTGAAACAAGTACTTTGAAACAAGCATTTCAATTACGAACAAGTTTTTATAAAAGTTCAGATCTTCTTTCTATATTTTGGTCCAAACAGGATTCCCAAAAAAGAGGTTCCACCATTTGGATCTTTAGGATTGACCAAATCATGAGGAAAACTTTGACAAGTGGGAAACCTTTGGCCTTTGGTATCAATATGGTCCGAAGAGTGAAACAAGTACTTTGAAACAAGCTTTTCAATTACAAACAAGTTTTTATAGTGGTTCAGATCCTCTTTCGATAGTTTTATCCAAACAGGATTCCCAAAGAAGAGGTTCCACCATTTGGATCTTTAGGATGGACCAAATCATAAGCACAACTTTGACAAGTGGGAAACCTTAAGTCTTCGAATTTAATTTGGCTAGAGAGTGAAACAAGTACTTTAAAACAAGGTTTTAAATTACAAACAAGTTTTCGGGGTGGTTCGGATCGTCTTTCGATATTTTGGTCGAAAGAGGATTCCCAAAGAAGAGGTTCCTCCATTTGGATCTTTAGGATGGACCAAATCACGAGGAAAACTTTGACAAGTGGGAAACCTTAGGTCTTTGGTATAAATATGGTCCGAAGGGTAAAATAAGTACTTTGAGACAAGTTTTTCAATTACAAGCAAGTTTTTGGAGTTGTTCGGATCCTGTTTCGAAATTTCGGTTCAAAAAGGATTACCAAAGAAGATGATCCTCCATTCGGATCTTTAGGGTGGACCAAATCACGAGGAAAACTTTGACAAGTGGGAAACCTTAGGTCTTTGGTATCAATATGGACCGAAGGGTAAAATAAGTACTTTGAGACATGTTTTTCAATTACAAGCAAGTTTTTGGAGTGGTTCGGATCCTGTTTCGAAATATCGATTCAAAAAGGATTACCAAAGAAGATGATCCTCCATTCGGATTTTTAGGATGGACCAAATCACGAGGAAAACTTTGACAAGTGGGAAACCTTAGGTCTTTGTTATAAATATGGTCCGAAGGGTAAAATAAGTACTTTGAGACAAGTTTTTCAATTACAAGCAAGTTTTTGGAGTGGTTCGGATCCTGTTTCGAAATTTCGGTTCAAAAAGGATTACCAAAGAAGATGATCCTCCATTCGGATCTTTAGGATGGATCAAATCACGAGGAAAACTTTGACAAGTGGGAAACCTTAGGTCATTGGTACCAATATGGTACGAAGGGTAAAATAAGTACTTTGAGACAAGTTTTTCAATTACAAGCAAATTTTTGGAGTGGTTCAGATCGTCTTTGGAAATTTTGGTTGAAAGAGGATTCCCAAAGAAGAGGTTCCTCCATTTGGATTTTTAGGATGGACAAAATCACGAGGAAAACTTTGACAACTGGGAAACCTTAGGTCTTTAGTATCAAAATGGTACAAAGAGTTAAACAAGTACTTTCTTACAAGCTTTTTGATTACAAACAAGTTTTTGGAGTGGTTCCGATCCTCTTTCGTAATTTTGGTCCAAATAGGATTTCCAAAGAAGAGGTTCCTCCATTTGGATCTTTAGGTGGGATTAAATCATAAGCACAACTTTGACAAGTGGGAAACCTTAGGTCCTCGGATTCATTTTGATCTAGAGAGTGAAACAAGTAATATTTAACAGGCTTTCAATTTCAAACAAGTTTTTGTAATGGTTCGGATCGTCTTTCAAAATTTTCATCCAAAGAGGATTCCCAAACAAGAGGTTCCTTCATTTGGATCTTTAGGATGGACAAAATCATGAGCACAATTTTGACAAGTGGAAACCTTAGGTCTTTGGTATCAATATGGTCTGAAGAGTGAAACAATTACTTTGAAACAAGCATTTCAATTATAAACAAATTTTTATAGTGGTTCGGATCCTCTTTCGATATTTTGGTACAAATAAGATTCCCAAAGAAAAGGTTCCTCCATTTGGATCTTTTGGATGGACCAAATTATGAGCACAACGTTGACAAGTGGTAAACCTTAGGTCTTTGGAATCTATATGGTACGAAGAGTGAAACAAGTACTTTGAAACAAGCTTTTCAATTACAAACATGTTTTTTTAGTGGTTCGGATCGTTTTTCAAAATTTTGGTCAAAGAGGATTCCCAAAGAAGAGGTTCCTCCATTTGGATCTTTAGGATGGACCAAATCACGAGGAAAACTTTAAGAAGTGAGAAACCTTAGATCTTTGGTATAAATATGGTCCGAAGGGTAAAATAAGTACTTTGAGACAAGTTTTTCAATTACAAGCAAGTTTTTTGAGGGGTTCTGATACGAACCCTCAAGCGTTGACTGATTCAAGAACCGGATGATGGACCCTTGAACGGAAAAGCTTAAAAACCCTTAGCAATTTGAATCAACCTTTAGGCGAGGTTGGGAAGATGATGACCTAATCGATCAATCCCCTAATTCAAGAATAGGTTTCTTGATTTAAGTTAGAGACACTCCACAAGAACAATGATCAATTGTACTTGAATGACTCAAAACATGCAATTCAAGAACATGAATTACAAAGGGTTTTTCAAAGCAAAAAGCTTAAACCAAAACAAAGGGATTTTCATTCATTGATATTCTGATTGTAAAATTTACAAAAGAGGCTTTAAATAGCCTAATAAACCCTAGCTTGGTCGAAAATATGAAGGGAAATAAAGACCTAATAATAAAAAGGAAAAAACTAGACTTTCCTAATTCAAATTAGGAAAGTTTTCCTAATCTTTTAAACTTGGTCTCCAAGTTTGCGAAACTAAGGAAACAAAGTCAAATCTTCCCTATTACATCAATAATAATAATAATAAATAAAAATAAAGTAATAAAACTCAAATAAAATACTAAAATTTGAAATTGGATGAAAATAGACAAAACTACAAGTGTCAATCGCCATTTTTGATGTCATTTTCACTCGTTTAAATGTTTTCATGCGCGATTTTCTTTGGAGCTCTTTGAAACAAATATCCCATGAGTTTAGTAGTGTTTTAAACTCATTTTCTTCATTAGTCAAGTATGTAACCCAATATCCTTGCAAATGCCCAAGAAAGTCAATCTTCACTCGTTTAGTCTTCGGATTCTTGATCTTTTCTTGATTGAAACCTTGGACTTCAATATTGTCAATTCTTTGACATTTGGGGCTGGGATAATTCATATCAGGTTCGGAACCTGTTTTGAAATTTCGGTTAAAAAAGGATTACCAAAGAAGATGATCCTCCATTCGGATCTTTAGGATGGACCAAATCACGAGGAAAACTTTGACAAGTGGGAAACCTTAGGTCTTTGGTATCAATATGGTCCGAAGGGAAAAATAAGTACTTTGAGACAAGTTTTTCAATTACAAGAAAGTTTTTGGAGTGGTTCGGATCCTGTTTCAAAATTTCGGTTAAAAAAGGATTACCAAAGAAGATAATCCTCCATTCGGATCTTTAGGATGGACCAAATCACGAGGAAAACTTTGACAAGTGGGAAACCTTAGGTCTTTGATATCAATATGGTCCGAAGAGTGAAACAAGTACTTTGAAACAAGCTTTTTAATTACAAACAAATTTTTGGAGTGGTTCAAATCGTCTTTGGAAATTTTGGTCGAAAGAGGATTCCCAAAGAAGAGGTTCCTCCATTTGGATCTTTAGGATGGACAAAATCACGAGGAAAACATTGACAACTGGGAAACCTTAGGTCTTTAGTATCAAAATGGTACGAAGAGTTAAACAAGTACTTTTTTACAAGCTTTTTGATTACAAACAAGTTTTTGGAGTGGTTCCGATCCTCTTTCGTAATTTTGGTCCAAACACGATTTCCAAAGAAGAGATTCCTCCATTTGGATCTTTAGGTGGGATTAAATCATAAGCACAACTTTGACAAGTGGGAAACCTTAGGTCCTCGGATTCATTTTGATCTAGAGAGTGAAACAAGTAATATTTAATAGGCTTTCAATTACAAACAAGTTTTTGTAATGGTTCGGATCGTCTTTCAAAATTTTGGTCCAAAGAGGATTCCCAAAGAAGAGGTTCCTTCATTTGTATCTTTAGGATGGACAAAATCATGAGCACAACTTTGACAAGTGGAAACCTTAGGTCTTTGGTATCAATATGGTCTGAAGAGTGAAACAATTACTTTGAAACAAGCATTTCAATTACAAACAAGTTTTTATAGTGGTTCGGATCCTCTTTCGATATTTTGGTACAAACAAGATTCCCAAAGAAAAGGTTCCTCCATTTGGATCTTTTGGATGGACCAAATTATGAGCACAACGTTGACAAGTGGTAAACCTTAGGTCTTTGGAATCTATATGGTATGAAGAGTGAAACAAGTACTTTGAAACAAGCTTTTCAATTACAAACATATTTTTTTAGTGGTTCGGATCGTTTTTCAAAATTTTGGTCAAAGAGGATTCCCAAAGAAGAGGTTCCTCCATTTGGATCTTTACGATGGACCAAATCATGAGGAAAACTTTAAGATGAGGGAAACCTTAGGTCTTTGGTATAAATATGGTCCGAAAGGTAAAATAAGTACTTTGAGACAAGTTTTTCAATAACAAGCAAGTTTTTTGAGGGGTTCGGATCCTGTTTCGAAATTTCGGTTCAAAAAGGATTACCAAAGAAGATGATCCTCCATTCGGATCTTTAGGATGGACCAAATCACGAGGAAAACTTTGACAAGTGGAAAACCTTAGGTCTTTGGTATCAATATGGTCCGAAGGGAAAAATAAGTACTTTGAGACAAGTTTTTCAATTACAAGCAAGTTTTTGGAGTGGTTCGGATCCTGTTTCGAAATTTCGGTTAAAAAAAGATTACCAAAGAAGATGATCTTCCATTCGGACTTTAGGATGGACCAAATCACGAGGAAAACTTTGACAAGTGGGAAACCTTAGGTCTTTGATATCAATATGGTCCGAAGAGTGAAACAAGTACTTTGAAACAAGCTTTTTAATTACAAACAAATTTTTGGAGTGGTTCAGATCGTCTTTGGAAATTTTGGTCGAAAGAGGATTCCCAAAGAAGAGGTTCCTCCATTTGGATCTTTAGGATGGACAAAATCACGAGGAAAACTTTGACAACTGGGAAACCTTAGGTCTTTAGTATCAAAATGGTACGAAGAGTTAAACAAGTACTTTTTTACAAGCTTTTTGATTACAAACAAGTTTTTGGAGTGGTTCCGTTCCTCTTTCGTAATTTTGGTCCAAACACGATTTCCAACGAAGAGGTTCCTCCATTTGGATCTTTAGGTGGGATTAAATCATAAGCACAACTTTGACAAGTGGGAAACCTTAGGTCCTCGGATTCATTTTGATCTAGAGAGTGAAACAAGTAATATTTAACAGACTTTCAATTACAGACAAGTTTTTGTAATGGTTCGGATCGTCTTTCAAAATTTTGGTCCAAAGAGGATTCCCAAAGAAGAGGTTCCTCCATTTGGATCTTTAGGATGGACAAAATCACGAGGAAAAGTTTCGCAAGTGGAAAAAATTTGGTCTTTGGTATCAATATGGTCCGAAAAGTGAAACAAGTACTTTGAAACAAGCATTTCAATTACAATCAAGTTTTTATAGTGGTTCGGATCCTCTTTCGATATTTTGGTCCAAACAAGATTACGAAAGAAGGAATTCCTCCATTTGGATCTTTTGGATGGACCAAATCACGAGGAAAACTTTGACAAGTGGGAAACCTTAGGTCTTTTGGATCAATATGGTCTGAAGAGTGAAACAAGCATTTTAATTACAAACAAGTTTTTATGGTGGTTCGGATCCTCTTTCGATATTTTTGTCCAAAGAGGATTCCCAAAGAAGACGTTCCTCCATTTGGATCTTTAGGATGGACCAGATCACGAGGAAAACTTTGACAAGTGCGAAACCTTAGGTCTTTGGTATCAATATGGTCCGAAGAGTAAAACAAGTACTTTGAGACAAGCTATTCAACTATTAAGAAGTTTTGGGAGTGGTTCGAATCTGCTTTCGAAATTTCGGTCCAAAAAAGATTCCCAAAGAAGATGTTTCTCCATTCGGATCTTTAGGATGGACAAAATCACGAGGAAAACTTTGACAAGTACGAAACCTTAGGTCTTTGGTATCAAAATAGTACGAAGAGTGAAACAAGTAATTTCTAACAAGCTTTTTAATTACAAATAAGTTTTTGGAGTGGTTCCGATCCTCTTTCGTAATTTTGGTCCAAACAAGATTTCCAAAGAAGAGGTTCCTCCATTTGGATCTTTAGGTGGGACCAAATCATGAGCACAACTTTGACAAGTGGGAAACCTTAGGTCCTCGGATTCATTTTTGTCTAGAGAGTGAAACAAGTAATATTTAATAGGCTTTCAATTACAAACAAGTTTTTGTAATGGTTCGGATCGTCTTTCGAAATTTTGGTCCAAAGAGGATTCCCAGAAAAGAGGTACCTCCATTCGGATCTTTGGGATGGACAAAATCACGAGGAAAACTTAGGCAAGTGGGAAACCTTAGGTCTTTGGTATGAATATGGTTCGAAGAGTGAAACAAGTACTTAAAAACAAGCATTTCAATTACAAACATGTTTTGATAGTGGTTCGGATCCTCTTTCGATATTTTGGTCCAAACAGGATTCCCAAAGAATGAATTCCTCCATTTGGATCTTTAGGATGGAACAAATCACGAGGAAAACTTTGACAAATGGGAAACCTTATGTCTTTTGGATCAATATGGTCCTAAGAGTGAAACAAGCATTTTAATTACAAACAAGTTTTTATGGTGGTTCGGATCATCTTTCGATATTTTGGTCCAAGCAGGATTCCCAGACAAGAGGTTCCTCCATTTGGACTTTTAGGATCGACCAAATCACGAGGAAAACTTTGACAAGTGGGAAACCTTGCGTCTTCGGATTCAATTTGGTTTAGAGGGTGAAACTAGTACTTTCAAATAAGCTTTTCAATTACAAACAAGTTTTTGGAGTGGTTCGGATCCTCTTTCGAAATTTTGGTCCAAAGAGGATGCCCAAAGAAGAGGTTCCTCTATTTGGATCTTTAGGATGGACCAAATCACGAGGAAAATTTGACAAGTGGGAAACCTTAGGTCTTTGGTATCAAAATGGTCCGAAGGGTGAAACAAGTTCTTTTTATCAAGCTTTTTAATTACAAACAAGTTTTTGGAGTGGTTCGGATCCTCTTTCGATATTTTTGTCCAAACAAGATTTCCAAAGAAGAGGTCCACCATTTGGATCTTTAGGAGGGACCAAATTATGAGCACAACTTTGACAAGTGGGAAACCTTAGGTCTTCAAATTCATTTTGGTCTAGAGAATGAAACAATTACTTTCTAACAAGCTTTCAATTACAAACAAGTTTTTGGAGTGGTTCGGATCATCTTTCGAAATTTTGGTCCTAAGAGGATTCCCAGAGAAGATGATCCTCCATTCGGATCTTTAGCATGGACCAAATCACTAGGAAAACTTTGACAAGTGGGAAACCTTAGTTCTTTGGTATCAATATGGTTCGAAGAGTGAAACAAGTACTTTGAAACAAGCATTTCAATTACAAACAAGTTTTTATAGTGGTTCGGATCCTCTTTTGATATTTTGGTCCAAAAAGGATTCCCAAAGTAGAGGTTCCTCCATTTGGATCTTTAGGATGGATTAAATCACGAAGAAAACTTTGGCAAGTGGGAAACCTTAGGACTTTGGTATCAATATGGTTCGAAGAGTGAAACAAGTACTTTGAAATTTGCTTTTCAATTACAAACAAGTTTTTATAGAGGTTCAGATTGTCTTTCGATATTTTCGTCCAAACAAGAATCTCAAAGAAGAGGTTCCTCCATTTGGATCTTTAGGATGGACCAAATCATGAGCACAACTTTGACAAGTGGGAAAGCTTATGATATGAATCATGGAACGTCACAAATAGCTCAAGGACCAATCACAAGATCAAATATCAAGAGAAGCATTGAACATCCATTTACAAGCCTACATTAGCAAAGTCAAGACAAACTTTGAAGATCCAAGCATGGAGGCTAATAAAGAGGACTTGATGAACTTCAATCTATGCCAAATGCATTTTGAAGAAGAGTATTGAAGACTTGTTCAATCAGAAATGAAGAGAAGAGCAAATTATGAAAGTTGCATCACTTTTGCAAACTTTCCTTATTTGGACCACTTTCCATATTTGTTCCCGAACTTGCCATATATGATGTCCACGAATTTACAATGTATTTGGACATGTTTTAGCCCTTTATTTACCAGTTTTAATGCTTAGAATAGTTTAGGAATGATATAATATCTTCTAGGGCAAAACTTTCCTAAAATGCACCAAATGCACTTAAAGAAAGATTTGGCAGATTTTGTGCCTCCTTGTAATCCGAAATTCCTTGTTATTTTTAGGGTTTCTTTGCCTATTTAAAGGCTCATTTTGTAACCCTAAACATTAAGATTTAACATGATAATAATATTGCTTTTTGCTTAGCCGAAATTGCTTAGTTTTGTAGCCTTGTTCTAGGTTGCATGTTTTAGAAACATTCAAGCATAACTTGATCTATTGTGTTTGTGGATTTTTTCGATCTTGAAATAAGAACAAGTTCTCTTATTTCAAGGTATTAGATCATTGGAATAATCTTCTTCTTCTTGATTTCCAAGGGTTTTACCTTTTTGTTCATGGGGTTTTAGGATTTGCATCTAAGGGTTCTTTGTCTTCAAAGGGTTTCTATTTCAATTTTCTAGGGTTTCATATCAGCTTAGGTCTTCGGATTCAATTTGGTCTAGAGAGTAAAACAAGTACTTTGAAACAAGCTTTTAAATTACAAACAAGTTTTTGGGGTGGTTCGGATCCTCTTTCGATATTTTGGTCCAAAGAGGATTCCCAAAGAAGAGGTTCCTCCATTTGGATCTTTAGGATGGACCAAATCACGAGGAAAACTTTGACAAGTGGGAAACATAAGGTCTATGGTATCAATATGGTCCGAAGAGTGAAACAAGTACTTTGAAACAAGCTTTTCAATTACAAACAAGTTTTTGGAGTGGTTCAGATCCTCTTTTGAAATTTTGATCGAAAGAGGATTCCCAAAGAAGAGGTTCCTCCATTTGGATCTTTAGGATGGACAAAATCACGAGGAAAACTTTGACAACTGCGAAACCTTAGGTCTTTAGTATCAAAATGGTACAAAGAGTTAAACAAGTACTTTTTTACAAGCTTCTTTATTAGAAACAAGTTTTTGGAATGGTTCCGATCCTCTTTCGTAATTTTGGTCCAAACAGGATTTCCAAAGAAGAGGTTCCTCCATTTGGATCTTTAGGTGGGATTAAATCATAAGAACAACTTTGACAAGTGGGAAACCTTAGGTCCTCTGATTCATTTTGATCTAGAGAGTGAAACAAGTAATATTTAACAGGCTTTCAATTACAAACAAGTTTTTGTAATGGTTCGGATCGTCTTTCAAAATTTTGGTCCAAAGAGGATTCCCAAAGAAGAGGTTCCTCCATTCGGATCTTTAGGATGGACAAAATCACGAGGAAAAGTTTGGCAAGTGGAAAAAATTTGGCCTTTGGTATCAATATGGTCCGAAAAGTGAAACAAGTACTTTGAAACAAGCATTTCAATTACAATCAAGTTTTTATAGTGGTTCGGATCCTCTTTCGATATTTTGGTACAAACAAGATTCCCAAAGAAAAGGTTCCTCCATTTGGATCTTTTGGATGGACCAAATTATGAGCACAACGTTGACAAGTGGTAAACCTTAGGTCTTTGGAATCTATATGGTACGAAGAGTGAAACACGTACTTTGAAACAAGCTTTTCAATTACAAACATATTTTTTTAGTGGTTCGGATCATTTTTCAAAATTTTGGTCAAAGAGGATTCCCAAAGAAGAGGTTCCTCCATTTGGATCTTTATGATGGACCAAATCACGAGGAAAACTTTAAGATGTAGGAAACCTTAGGTCTTTGGTATAAATATGGTCCGAAGGGTAAAATAAGTACTTTGAGACAAGTTTTTCAATTACAAGCAAGTTTTTTTAGGGGTTCGGATCCTGTTTCGAAATTTCAGTTCAAAAGGGATTACCAAAGAAGATGATCCTCCATTCGGATCTTTAGGATGGACCAAATCATGAGGAAAACTTTGACAAGTGGAAAACCTTAGGTCTTTGGTATCAATATGGTCCGAAGGGAAAAATAAGTACTTTGAGACAAGTTTTTCAATTACAAGCAAGTTTTTGGAGTGGTTCGGATCCTGTTTCGAAATTTCGGTTCAAAAAGGATTACCAAAGAAGATGATCCTCCATTCGGATCTTTAGGATGGACCAAATCACGAGGAAAACTTTGACAAGTGGGAAACCTTAGGTCTTTGATATCAATATGGTCCGAAAAGTGAAACAAGTACTTTGAAACAAGCTTTTTAATTACAAACAAATTTTTGGAGTGGTTCAGATCGTCTTTGGAAATTTTGGTCGAAAGAGGATTCCCAAAGAAGAGGTTCCTCCATTTGGATCTTTAGGATGGACAAAATCACGAGGAAAACTTTGACAACTGGGAAACCTTAGGTCTTTAGTATCAAAATGGTACGAAGAGTTAAACAAGTACTTTTTTACAAGCTTTTTTATTACAAACAAGTTTTTGGAGTGGTTCCGATCCTCTTTCGTAATTTTGGTCCAAACACGATTTCCAAAGAAGAGGTTCCTCCATTTGGATCTTTAGGTGGGATTAAATCATAAGCACAACTTAGACAAGTGGGAAACCTTAGGTCCTCGGATTCATTTTGATCTAGAGAGTGAAACAAGTAATATTTAACGGGCTTTCAATTACAAACAAGTTTTTGTAATGGTTCGGATCGTCTTTCAAAATTTTGGTCCCGAGAGGATTCCCAAAGAAGAGGTTCCTCCATTCGGATCTTTAGGATGGACAACAAAATCACGAGGAAAAGTTTGGCAAGTGGAAAAAATTTGGTCTTTGGTATCAATATGGTCCGAAAAGTGAAACAAGTACTTTGAAACAAGCATTTCAATTACAATCAAGTTTTTATAGTGGTTCGGATCCTCTTTCGATATTTTGGTCCAAACAAGATTATGAAAGAAGGAATTCCTCCATTTGGATCTTTTGGATGGACCAAATTATGAGGAAAACTTTGACAAGTGGGAAACCTTAGGTCTTTTGGATCAATATGGTCCGAAGAGTGAAACAAGCATTTTAATTACAAACAAGTTTTTATGGTGGTTCGGATCCTCTTTCTATATTCTTGTCTAAAGAGGATTCCCAAAGAAGAGGTTCCTCCATTTGGATCTTTAGGATGGACAAAATCACGAGGATAACTCTGACACGTGGGAAACCTTAGGTCTTTGGTATCAAATTCGTACGAAGAGTGAAACAAGTACTTTTTAATAAGCTTTTTAAATACAAACAAGTTTTTGGAGTAGTTCGTATCCTCTTTCGATATTTCGATATTTTGGTCCAAACAGAATTTCCAAAGAAGAGGTTCCTCTATTTAGATCTTTAGGTGGGACCAAATCATGAGCACAACTTTGACAAGTGGGAAACCTTAGGTCCTCGGATTCATTTTGGTCAAGAGAGTGAAACATATACTTTGAAACAAGCTTTTAAATTATAAACCAGTTTTTTGAGTGGTTCGGATACTCTTTCGATATTTTGGTCCAAACAGGATTCCCAAAGAAAAGGTTCCTCCAATTGGATCTTTAGGATGGTCCAAATCATGAGCACAACTTTGACAAGTGGGAAACCTTACGTCTAAGGATTCAATTTGGTCTAGAGAGTGAAACAAGTACTTTGAAACAAGCATTTCAATTACAATAAGTTTTTATAGTGGTTCGGATCCTCTTTCGATATTTTGGTCCAAACAGAATTCCCAAAGAAGAGGTTTCTTTATTTGGATCGTTAGGATGGATTAAATCATGATAAGAATTTTGACAATTGGGAAACCTTATGTATCAGTATGGTCCGAAGAGTGAAACATGTACTTTGAAACAAGCTTTTCAATTACATACAAGTTTTTTGAGTGGTTCGGATCCTCTTTCGATATTTTAGTCCAAAGAGGATTCCCAAAGAAGAGGTTCCTCCATTTGGATCTTTAGGATGGACCAAATCACGAGGAAAACTTTGCCAAGTGGGAAACCATAGGTCTTTGGTATGAATATGGTCCGAAGAGTGAAACAAGTACTTTGAAACAAGCTTTTGAATTACAAACATGTTTTTGCAATGGTTCGGAAACCTTTTCGATATTTTGGTCCAAAGAGGATTCACAAAGAAGAGGTTCCGCCATTTGGATCTTTAGGATGGACCAAATCATGAGCTCAACTTTGACAAGTGGGAAACCTTAGATCTTCAGATTCAATTTGGTCTTTGGTATGAATATGGTCCGAAGAGTGAAACAAGTACATTGAAACAAACTTTTCAATTACAAACAAGTTTTTGGAGTAGTTCAGATCCTCTTTTGAAATTTTTTCCAGACATGATTCCTAAACAAGAGGTTCCTCCATTTGGATCTTTAGGATGGACCAAATCACAAGGAAAACTTTCGAAAGTGGGAAACCTTAGGTCTTTGGTATCAATATGGTCCGAAGAGTGAAACAAGTACTTTGAAAAAAGCATTTCAATTACAAATAAGTTTTTATAGTGGTTCGGATCCTCTTTCGATATTTTGGTCCAAATAAGATTTCCAAATAAGAGGTTCCTCCATTTGGATCTTTAGATGGGACCAAATCATGAGCACAACTTTGACAAGTGGGAAACCTTACGTCTTCGGATTCAATTTGGTCTAGAGAATGAAACAAGTACTTTGAAACGAGCTTTTCAATTACAAATAAGTTTTATAGTGGTTCGGATCCCCTTTCGATATTTTGGTCCAAACAGAATTCACAAAGAAAAGGTTTCTTCATTTGGATCTTTAGGATGGATCAAATCATAATAACAATTTTGACAAGTGGGAAACCTTAGGTCTTTGGTATGAATATGATCCGAAGATTGAAACGAGTGAAGGGATGATTTACTAAACTAGCGGAATTTGATTTAGTAAACTAATTAACATTTAATTATGGATCTATTAATATCATGCAATTTGTGAGAAAACATGTAGATTCATGCTTTAAATTTCGAAAATTAAAATCAAAACTTACATTGAGTAATAAATGGAGAATCGGTTGGAGGTTTCTTTACAGCATCAAATCCTCAGCAAAACCGGATCTTCTACGCTATATCCCGATCGATCAAACGAAACCCGATTGTAGGATCGAATTTTAGAAGAAATTGGGAAGAAGAAAAATATTTTCTTCCCAATTTTGAATAGGGAAAATCGGCACTCAAGGGGGGAGAGGAGGAAGAGAGAATTCCGAATTTCTAAGGAATTTAATTGTGTGATTTATGAATGACCCAACCCTCCTATTTATAGAAAAATAGGAATCCTAATCCCATTAGGATTAATCTATAGAGATAAATACAAAAAGAAAAAAGATTATCTCTTTCCTTTATCTTGCAATTTCGAAAATGACATAGATAAATAGGAGATTATTTTCTTTTCTTTATTTTATTTATCTTGGGTAAATAAATCTATATAATTATTATAGGATATAATTCAAATAATTATCTCCTACAAATTATCTATGAAGGCCAAAATTAATAATAAATAATTAATAAATCAAATTTATTTAATTAATTATTTTGGGCCAATTTCAATTGGGTTCATTAATCCAATTGGGCTTGAAACTCTCTCTTAAATTAATAAGTCCAACTTAATTAATTTATTTATTAATTACCATTTAAATAAAATATTTTATTTAAACAATTAATATTTTCTCCCGACTAAATATTATCCAATTTATATTTAATTATTAATTTCCATTTAAATAATTTTCATTATTTAAATAATTAATAATAATTTTATTGACAATATTTTATTATTAATTTAATTAATTTTAATTATTAATTTCAGTTTAAATATAATTATTTAAACAATTAATAATTGTTAATTAATTTCAAATTATTAATTACCATTTAAATATACTCAATATTTAAATAATTAATAATATTTCATTATTAATTTCCTGTTTAAATAAAATCGTTATTTAAACAATTAATAATGTTTATATTAATTACCATTTAAATATACTCAATATTTAAACAATTAATATTGCCTATTTTAAGTAATTCACTTTACTTAAAATTTCCATTTCTTCTACTTGATTTCGCGACTACGATATTTGGGCTAGCATAGGGACCCGATGGACCTATAGATCATAATTAGTCAATTAATTGATTAACTCATAATTAGTCAATTAATTGATTAACTCATAATCAGTTAATTACTTATTATCTAACTATGAATAATTCCACTATAGATTCATAGCTGAACTCCCCTCACTATAGATGAGTTATGTCCATTTAGTTTATCTTTATTTATATCTGTGATATATCCTTCACGTGGAACCCTCATAATTACGCAGCAATAAATTTACCGTTTTGCCCCTGTAATTACCGCTTTATCCTTGTGTTCCTGCTGATTCTCCAATGAACTTTATCTTTAGTCGAACTAGAGATAAGGTACTTCTGTGATCAATAGAAGTCGTGGCGCCACTTGTTCATGTCTCGAATCAGTACATCAAGGGAGTTTCCTAAAGTTCCTAAAATGTTTAGGTATCGTACTGATACCGTTAATTTATAGGAAAGTTATGAATTCCATCTCGTGAAAATGAGTTCCCAGCTACTTATCTAGTCATGTTCCCAAAACAGGAGTGTATTGAGCGTTCTTACAGATCGCTCTCAACTATGTGAATCAAAGAACATAACTCCATAAATAGGAGTCCGCATTTCACTCAGGATTGAGATTTATCACGGTTGATAAACTTAGTTTGATATTCGATCATTTCTCGTAAACAGTACTAAGGAGAAATTTGATCGAACATCGTGGTCCTGTCTTATACAATCAACATTGTATATGATACTTCCATTTTATGTCTCCCACATGAATGATCAGGATTCGATCATTTGTCTATAAACAAAATGCGAAGCCATCAACAGTGTTACCAGGATAAGGTTCCCAAATGTTATCCGTTTACTGTAGACACGTTTAAGTTACTCATCTCGACTTTAATCCTCTCGTATGACTCACATACTAAGTCGTGATTTCATAAGAGTAACTTAGGGTTTACTATTTGAATGTTTGATATTTATATATTTCCATATATTTCTAATATCATTAATTGAATCAATCTAGATAATATAAAGAACTTATGTTTATTTATTTAATTTATTCTTAATAAATTATTATTATTAAATAATTACAAGTTCTAGGACACCATTCCTAACAACGAGTACATTGAAACAAACCTTTAAATTACAAACAAGTTTTTGGAATGGTTCGGATCCTCTTTTGATATTTTTGTCAAATAGGATTTCCAATGAAGATGTTCCTCCATTAGGATCTTTAGGATGGACCAAATCACGAGGAAAACTTTAACAAGTGGGAAACCTTAGGTCTTTGGTATCAATATGTTCTGAAGAGTGAAACAAGTACTTTGAAACAAGCTTTTCAATAACAAACAAGTTTTTGGAGTTGTTCGGATCCTCTTTCGATATTTTGGTCTAAAGAGGATTCCCAAAGAAGACGTTCCTCCATTTTTATCTTTAGGATGGACCAAATCACGAGGAAAACTTTGACAAGTGGAAAACCTCAGGTCTTTGGTATCAATATGGTCCGAAGAGTGAAACAAGTTCTTTGAAACAAGCTTTTCAATTACAAACATGTTTTTGGAGTGGTTCGGAAATACTTTCAATATTTTGGTCCAGAGGGGATTCCATAAGAAGTTGTTCCTCCATTTGGATCTTTAGGATGGACCAAATCATGAGCACAACTTTGACAAGTAGGAAACCTTAGGTTTTCAGATTCAATTTGGTTTAGAGAGTGAAACAAGTACTTTGAAATAAGCTTTCAATTACAAACAAGTTTTTGGAGTGGTTCATATCCTCTTTCGAAATTTTGGTGCAAAGAGGATTCCCAAAGAAGAGGTTCCTCCATTTGGATGTTTAGGATGGACCAAATCATGAGGACAACTTTGACAAGTGGGAAACCTTAGGTATTTGGTATCAATATGGTCCGAAGAGTGAAACAAGTACTTTTAAACAAGCTTTTCAGTTACAAACAACTTTTTGGAGTGGTTAGGATCCTCTTTCGATATTTTTGTCTAAAGAGGATTCCCAAAGAGAGGTTCCTACATTTGGATCTTTACGATGGATCAAATAACGAGGAAAACTATGACAAGTGGGAAACCTAAGGCCTTCGGATTCAATTCGGTCTATAGAGTGAAACAAGTACATTGAAACAAACTTCAAAATTACAAACAAGTTTTTGGAGTGGTTCGGATTCTCTTTCGATATTTTGGTCCAAAGAGGATACCTAAAGAAGAGGTTCCTCTATTTGGATCTTTAGGATGGACCAAATCATGAGAACAACTTTGACAAGTGGGAAACCTTAGGTCTTCGGATTCAATTTGGTCTAGAGACTGAAACAAGTACTCTGAAACAAGCATTTCAATTACAACTAAGTTTTTATAATGGTTCGGATCCTCTTTTGATATTTTGGTCCAAACAGGATTACCAAAGAAGAGGTTCCTTCATTTCGATCTTAAGGATTGATCCAATCATGATAATAATTTTGACAAGTGGGAAACCTTAGGTCTTTGGTATCATTATGGTCCGAAGATTGAAACGAGTACATTGAAACAAACTTTTGAACTACAAACAAGTTTTTGGAGTTGTTTGGATCATCTTTGATATTTTGGTCCGAACACGATTCCCAAAGAAGATGTTCCTCCATTCGGATCTTTAGGTAGATCAAATAACGAGGAAAACTTTGACAAGTGGGAAACCATAGGTCTTTGGTATCAATATGGTCCGAAGAGTAAAACAAGTACTTTGAAACAAGCTTTTCAGTTACAAACATGGTTTTGGAGTGGTTCGGATCCTCAATCGATATTTTGGCCCAAACAGGATTCTCAAAGAAGAGGTTCCTCCATTTGGATCTTTAGGATGGACCAAATCACAAGGAACACATTGAAAAGTGCGAAACCTTAGGGCTTTGGTATCAAAATGGTTCGAAGAGTGAAACAAGTACTTTGAACCAAGCTTTTCAATTACAAACAAGTTTTTATAGTGGTTCGGATCCTCTTTCGATATTTTTGTCCAAACAAGAATCCCAAAGAAGAGGTTCATCCATTTGGATATTTAGGATAGACCAAATCATGAGCAACACTTTGACATGTGGGAAACCTTAGGTCTTCGGATTCAATTTGGTCTAGAGAGTGAAACAAGTACTTTGAAACAAGCTTTTCAATTACAAACAAGTTTTTGGAGTGGTTCGGATCCTCTTTCGAAATTTTGGTCTAAAGAGGATTCCCAAAGAAGAGGTTCCTCCATTTGGATCTTTAAGATGGACCAATTCATGAGCACCACTTTGACAAGTGGGAAACCTTAGGTCGTCGTATTCCATTTGGTCTAGAGAGTAAAACAAGTACTTTGAAATAACCTTTCAATTAGAAACAAGTTTTTGGAGTGTTTCGGATCCTCTTTCGATATTTTGGTCTAAAGAGGATTCCCAAAGAAGAGGTTCCTCCATTTGGATCTTTAAGATGGACCAAATCATGAGCAAAACTTTGACAATTCGGAGCCTTAGGTCTTCGGATTCAATTTGGTCCAGAGAGTAAAACAAGTACTTTGAAATAAGCTTTCAATTAAAAACAAGTTTTTGGAGTGGTTCGGATCCTCTTTCGATATTTTGGTTGAAACATGATTCCCAAATAAGAGGTTCCTTCATTTGGATCTTTAGGATGGATCAAATCATGATTACAATTTTGATAAGTGGGAAACATTAGGTCTTTAGTATGAATATGGTCTGAAGATTGAAATGAGTACATTGAAACAAATTTTTCAATTTCAAACAAGATCTTGGAGTGGTTCGGATCCTCTTTCGATATTTTGGTCCAAAAGGGATTCCCAAAGAAGAGGTTCCTTCATTTGGATCTTTAGGATGGATCAAATCATGATTACAAGTTTTACAACTGGGAAACCTTAGGTCTTTGGTATGAATATGATCTGTGAAACAAGTACATTGAAAAAAACTTTTCAATTACAAAAAGTTTTTGGAGTGGTTCGTATCCTCTTTCGATATTTTGATCTAAAGAGGATTCCCAAAGAAGAGGTTCCTCCATTTGGATCTTTTGGATAGACCAAATCATGAGCACAACTTTGACAAGTGGGAAACCTTAGGTCTTCGGATTCAATTTGGTTTAGAGAGTTAAACAAGTACTATCAAACAAGGTTTTTAATTACAAACAAGTTTTTGGAGTGGTTCGGATCCTCTTTCGATATTTTGGTCCAAATAGGATTCCCAAAGAAGAGGTTCCACCATTTGAATCTTTAGGATGGACCAAATCATGAGGAAAACTTTGACAAGTGGAAACCTTAGGTCTTCAGATTCATTTTGGTCTAGAGAGTGAAAGAAGTACTTTTAACAAGCATTCAATTACAAACAAGTTTTTGGAGTGGTGAGGATAGTCTTTCGAAATTTTTGTCCAAAAAGGATTCCCAAAGAAGAGGTTCCTCCATTTGGATCTTAAGGATGGACCAAATCATGAGCACAACTTTGACAAGTAGGAAACCTTAGGTCTTCGGATTCATTTTGGTCTAGAGAGTGAAACAAAAACTTTTTAACAAGCTTTCAATTACAAACAAGTTTTTGGAGTGGTTCGGGTCGTCTTTCGAAATTTTAGACCAAAGAGGATTCCCAAAGAAGAGGTTCTTCCATTTAGATCTTTAGGATGTTCCAAATCACGAGAAAAACTTTAACAAGTGGGAAACCTTAGGTCTTTGGTACCACTATGGTCCGACAAGAACTTTGAAACATGCTTTTCAATTACAAACAAGTTTTTGGAGTGGTTCGGATTCTCTTTCGATATTTTGGTCTAAAAAGGATTCCCGAAGAAGAGGTTCCTCCATTTGGATCTTTAGGATGGACCAAATCATGAGCACATCTATGACAAGTGGGAAACCTTAGGTCTTCGGATTTAATTAGGTCTAGAGAGTGAAACAAGTACTTTGAAACAAGCTTTAAATTACAAATAAGTTTTTGGAATGGTTCGGATCCTCTTTCAATATTTTGGTCTAAACATTATTCCCAAAGAAGAGGTTCCTCCATTTGGATCTTTAGGATGGACCAAATCACGAGGAAAACATTGACAAGTGGGAAACCTTAGGTCTTTGGTATAAAAATGGTCCAAAGAGTGAAACAAGTACTTTGAAACATGCTTTTCAATTACAAACAAGTTTTTGGAGTGGTTCGGATCCTCTTTCGATATTTTGGTCCAAACAGGGTTCTCGAAGAAGAAGTTCCTCCATTTGGATCTTTAGGATGGACCAAATCATAAGCACAACTTTGACAAGTGGGAAACCTTAGGTCTTCGGATTCAATTTGGTTTAGAGAGTGAAACAAGTACATTGAAACAAGCTTTCAATTACAAACAAGTTTTTGGAGTGGTTCGGATCGTATTTCGAAATTTTAGTCCAAAAAGGATTCCCAAAGAAGAGGTTCCTCCAGTTGCATCTTTAGGATTGACCAAATCAAGAGGACAACTTTGACAAGTGGGAAACCTTAGGTCTTTGGTATCAATATGGTCCGAAGATTGAAACAAGTACATTGAAAAAAACTTTTCAATTACAAACATGTTTTTGGAGTGGTTAGGATCCTCTTTCGATATTTTGGTCTAAAGAGGATGCCCAAAGAAGAGGTTCTTCCATTTGGATCTTTAGGATGGACTAAATCATGAGCACAACGTTGACAAGTGGGAAACTTTAAATCTTCGGATTCAATTGGGTTTAGAGAGTGAAACTAGTACTTTGAAACAAGCTTTCAATTACAAACAAGTTTTTCGAGTGGTTCGGATCCTCTTTCGATATTTTGGTCCAAACAGGATTCCCAAAAGAAGAGGTTCCTCCATTTTAATTTTTAGGATGGACCAAATCATGAGCACAAAATTGAATACGAAGACCTAAGGTTTCCCACTTGTCAAAGTTGTGCTCATGATTTGGTCCATCCTAAAGATCTAAATGGATGAACCTCTTCTTTTGGAATCCTGTTTGGACCAAAATATCGAATCAGGATCCGAACCACTCCAAAAACATGTTTGTAATTGAAAAGTTTGTTTCAATGTACTCGTTTCACTCTTCGGACCATATTCATATTAAAGACCTAAGGTTTTCCACTTGTCAAAGTTGTGCTCATGATTTTGTCCATCCTAAATATCCAAATGGAGGAACCTCTTCTTTGGGAATCCTGTTTCGACCAAAATATCGACAGAGGATCCGAACCACTATAAAAACTTGTTTGTAATTGAAATGCTTGTTTCAAAGTACTTGTTTCACTCTTCGAACCATATTGATACCAAAGACCTAAGGTTTCCCACTTGTCATTGTTGTCCTCTTGATTTGGTCCATCCTAAAGATGCAACTGGAGGAAGCTCTTCTTTGGGAATCCTTTTTGGACTAAAATTTCGAAATACGATCCGAACCACTCCAAAAACTTGTTTGTAATTGAAAGCTTGTTTAAATGTACATGTTTCACTCTCTAAACCAAATTGAATCCGAAGACCTAAGGTTTCCCACTTGTCAAAGTTGTGCTTATGATTTGGTCCATCCTAAAGATCCAAATGGAGGAACCTCTTCTTCGGGAATCCTATTTGGACCAAAATATCGAAAGAGGATCCGAACCACTCCAAAAACTTGTTTGTAATTGAAAAGCATGTTTCAAAGTACTTGTTTCACTCTTTGGACCATTTTGATACCAAAGACCTAAGGTTTCCCACTTGTCAAAGTTTTCCTCGTGATTTGGTCGATCCTAAAGATCCAAATGGAGGAACCTCTTCTTTGGGAATAATGTTAAGACCAAAATATCGAAAGAGGATCCGAACCACTCCAAAAACTTGTTTCTAATTTAAAGCTTGTATCAAAGTACTTGTTTCACTCTTTAGACCAAATTGAATACGAAGACCTAAGGTTTCCCACTTGTCATAGATGTGCTCATGATTTGGTCCATCCTAAAGATCCAAATGGGGGAACCTCTTCTTTGGGAATCCTGTTTGGACCAAAGTATCGAAAGAGGATCCGAACCAATCCAAAAACTTGTTTGTAGTTGAAAGGTTTGTTTCAAAGTACTTGTTTCACTTTCTAGAACAAAATGAATCCGAACACATAAGGTTTCCCACTTGTCAAAGTATTGCTCATGATTTTGTCCATCCTAAAGATCCAAATGGAGGAACCTCTACTTTGGGAATCCACTTTCGACCAAAATATCGAGAGAGGATCCGAACCACTCCAAAAACATGTTTGTAAGTGAAAAGCTTGTTTTAAAATATTTGTTTCACTCTTCGGACCATATTGATACCAAAGACCTTTCCCACTTGTCAAAGTTTTCCTCATGATTTGGTCCATCCTAAAGATCGCAATGGAGGATTCTCTTCTCTGGGAATCCTCTTTGTACCAAAATATCGAAAGAGGATCCGAACCACTGTAAAAACTTGTTTGTAATTGAATAGCTTGTTTCAAAGTACTTGTTTCACTCACTAGACATAATTGAATCCGAAGACCTAAGGTTTCCCATCTGTCAAAGTTTTGCTCTTGATTTGGTCCATCCTAAAGATCCAAATGGAGAAACCTCTTCTTTGGGAATCCTCTTTTGACCAAAATATCGAAAAAGGATCCGAACCACTCCAAAAACTTGTTTGTAATTGAAAAGCTTGTTTCAAAGTACTTTTTTCATTCTTCGGACCAAATTGATTGTAAAGACCTAAGGTTTCCCACTTGTCAAAGTTTTCTTCGTGATTTGGTCCATCCTAAAGATCCAAAAAAGTTTGTTTCAATGTACTCGTTTCACTCTTCGGACCATATTTATACCAAAGACCTAAGGTTTCCCACTTTTCAAAATTGTAATCATGATTTGATCCATCCTAAAGATCCAAATGAAGGAACCTCTTCTTTGGGAATCCTGTTTGGACCAAAATATCAAAAGAGGATCCGAACCACTCCCAAAACTTGTTTTTAATTGAAAAGCTTGTTTCAAAGTACTTGTTTCACTCTTCGGACATATTGATACCAAAGACCTAAGGTTTCCCACTTGTCAAAGTTTTCCTCATGATTTGGTCCATCCTAAAGATCCAAATGGAGGAACCTCTTTTCTGGGAATCCCCTTTGGACCAAAATATCGAAAGAGGATCCGAACCAGTGTAAAAACTTGCTTGTAATTGAACGGTTTATTTCAAAGTACTTGTTTCACTCTCTAGACATAATTGAATCCGAAGACCTAAGGTTTCCCACTTGTCAAAGTTATGCTCTTGATTTGGTCCATCCTAAAGATCCATATGGAGAAACCTCTTCTTTTGGAATCCTCTTTGGACCAAAATATCGAAAGAGGATCTGAACCACACCAAAAACTTGTTTGTAATTGAAAAGCTTGTTTCAAAGTACTTGTTTCACTCTTCAGACCATATTGATAGCAAAGACCTAAGGTTTCCTACTTGTCAAAGTTTTGTTCGTGATTTGGTTCATCCTTAAGATCCAAAAAAGTTTGTTTCAATGTACTCGTTTCACTCTTCGTGATTTGGCCGTGTTAGTGGTGTTACCAGAAATAAGACACCCAACCTTTATTCATGTACCACAGACTATTTGAGTTACACTTAAGTGAATCTTCCCGCATCATATGCTCACTTTAAGTTATCATACGTAACTCTGGATCTTATGATGGATTACATTTATTAAACTAATAATAAATGACAATGTAAATATTACTAATTAATAATTCCTTTATTTATTTATAGTTTAATTGGATTACATAAGATTTAGGGCAGAAACCCCAGCAGGGTGTTCCCATTGGTTTACCTCCAATCTTTCCAGTTTCAGTAAGCTAGTCAATTACATATTTCTGTTGTGACAAAAAAACACCTTGTTGAGAATAAGCAACTTCGATTCCAAGAAAATATTTCAATCTACCAAGTTCGTTAACGTCAAATTCTCGAAGTAAACATTTTTTAGTTGATCTTGTTCTTTAACATCGTCTCTTGTAACAATTATATCTTTGACATACACTATCAATGTTGTAACTCCCCTTGAATCAGAGTGCTTTATGAACAATGTATGATCTCCTTGGCTTTGTTTATATCCCATTCCTTTCATGACTTTGGAGAATCTACCAAACCAAGCTCTAGGAGATTGTTTTAATCCATATAATGCTTTTCTCAACTTACAAACTCAATTTCCCATTTGCTTATACCCAGGAGGAATTTCCATATAAATTTCTTCCTCTAGATCACCATGTAAGAATGCATTTTTTACATCATATTGTAACATATCCCATCCACGATTAACGGCAAGGGATAATAGTATTCGTATCGTGTTCATTTTTGCAACAGGTGCAAATGTTTCAAGATAGTCCACTCCATAGGTTTGAGTATATCCCTTGGCTACCAAACGAGCTTTATATCGTTCAAGTGATCCATCTGCTTTATATTTCACAGTGTACACCCATCGACAACCCACTGTTTTCTTCCCTTTAGGAAGTGTCACAATATCCCATGTCTTATTTTTTTCAAGGGCTTGCATCTCAAGGCTCATTGCTTTTCTCCATTCCTCGTGTTGAACTCCTTCTGAGTAAATCTTTGTGATACTTATGTCAACAAGGATGGCCAAGAAGCTACGGTGTCTATCTGATAGTTTGGTATTGGAAACAAAGTGAGATAAAGGATATAAAGGTTTTTTAGTACATGTCCTTACCCCTTTCCTCAAGGCAATAGGTAGTTCTGAGCTTGATTCAAAATCTGTATCTCTAGAATTCACAACCTCCACAGACTGCACAACCTCTTTAGAATTCACAATATCCTCTTCATTTGTGTCAGTTTCAGGAACAAGGTTAGACTCTTGGACTTGCCTTGGATGAGATTGATCATTTATTCTTCTTGAATAAACCTGCAATGGTCCAGTAGTATTAGGAATAGAGTGCGGAGGTACAATGGAGGAAGATGATGGGGCAAAGGTGAGATCAAGAGTTAAAGTAGGAGCCTTATCTTCCATAAATACATCCTCCCCCTAAAGATAAGAAGGACTAAAGTAGCTGTTTTCTTCATGAAAGGTAACATCAGTATAAATGAAATATTTTTTTTAGGGTGGATGAAAGCATTTATACCCGTTTTGAGTGGAAGAGTATCCAATGAAGACACATTTAAGAGCTCAAGGATCAAGTTTACTCCTTTGATGAGAATGAATGTGATCAAACGCAATACAACCAAACACACGAGGAGTCAATGACCAACTTATGTGAAGGTCTGGGAAAAAAGTAGAAAGAACTCCCATGGGAGTTTTGTGAGCAAGTACTTGAGTGGGCAAACGATTAATTAAATGAGTAGCTGTTAGAACAGCTTCCCCCAAAAAAGTTTTGGGAACATTCCTTTGGAAAAGGAGGGCTCGAGTTATAGTAAGGAGGTGCCCGATTTTTCTTTCAGCTACTCCATTTTGTTGGGGAGTGTTAACACAAGATGATTCGTGGATAATACCTTGTTTTTTGAAGAAAGAGGTCAAAGTTTGATTAAAGTAATCTCTAGCGTTATCAGAACGAATATGTTTGAACTCTACTCCAAATTGATTTTTTATCATGTAGAAGAAGGCTTGACAAACAGAACTAACATCAGATTTATGTTTTATAAGATAAACCCATGAAACCTGAGTGCAATCATCAACAAATACAACAAACCAACGAACCCCAGAAATGTTTGGGATGACTGAATGACCCCACACATCAGTATGAATAAGATGAAAAGGAGTTGATACTCTCTTATTACTTCCAATGAAGGTAGCACGTTTTTGCTTAGCAAATTCACAAACATCACACTGAATTGGCTCAATACATTTTTCATTAAATAAATCAGGAAATAAAAACTTAAGAATTTTGAAAGATGGATGTCCTAAGCGATAGTGGTATAGCCAATATTTATTCAAAGGAGTAAAAGCACTTGAAAGAAAAGACATTTGATTAGCTTTCCTAATACTATGTTCCCTAGCACATTCTTCAAGAAGATATAGTTCATTTTGTTCCTTAGCAAGTCCAATCGTCTTCCCATTGCTCGAATCCTAAAGAACACAACCAGAAGGAGAGAAAATTATGTTATATCCCAAATCATCTATAAGTTTTTTTACTGAAATCAAATTGACAGACAAACATGGAATATGTAGAACATTTTTTAAACAAATATTCGAAGTTATCCCTATATCTCCTTGACCAGCTGCAATTACTAAAGTTCCATCTGCGATAGCAATCTTCCTATTGCTCGGGCAAGGGTTATAAGAAGCAAACTTACAACTCGTATTTGTCATATGATTTGTAGCCCCTGAATCAATGATCCACGAGCTAGACATAGAGAGTTTAGAAGATGTACCTGAAAGAGCAACTGAACATTTACCTTGACTTGAAGGTTTATCCAAATTTCCCAACAAACTTGTAACGACCCGATTATCCGTTAAATTCTTTAAATTCAAATGCACAGTGGAAGACTTAATTTTTAAAGAAAAACGGCATGGGTTCGTTTAAAAGTCGAATAACCAAAACCTGTTTTACAACCCAAAGTCCAAAGAAAGCTATAAATCGGGAATGCACATTCCAAAGTAAAGTTTAATCATAAAAACATCAAAATACTTTACACATACACCCTTCACGGGCTCAAAATGACACAAAGTATGTAAAAAGTATATGATTACAAGCATTTTAATAATGCTTATCAAAAGTGTTTAATATTGTCCCTTACACCACCTCGAACAGTCAAGCGACACCATTTCGTCTACCTCGCTTCTTAGGACGGGTTTTACCTGAAAATATTGTGGTGTAGTACCATTAGCAAACAATGCTAGTGAGAGTAAAATGAAAGCAAGTAATCCTATGAACTAAATCTCATACCAGAAATCGTGTCCAAAGGCCTAAATGTTCATTATTACCCATAACCACATTCCAATTTCCATGTATACATAAGATAGTATCATACTACCCGTATTCGTCATTCAATACCATGAGATGGAAAATAAAGACTTAAAGTAAAATTAACATTCACAACTAAGTCTCACTACGCGTTTCTAAAGAATAGGTAAAAATAACATTGACTATCTTTATTACCAAACAAGTTTCATCGTATCGTGCTATTGTATGGATCGAAATCAACATACCACGTACGGTCATACCATGTCACAACCATCGCACCATGATACGTATGGACCCGAATCAACATACTATCATGTGCCGTATCATAGATCATAATACCATGGTACGTACGGATCCGAATCCACGTACTACCATGTACCATATCACAACCATCGTACCGGGTATACCATATGGATAAATATCGCATACTAAGCCCGTACGGTATTACCATATCACAACCTTCGTACCGGGTATACCATATCGATAAATATCGCATACTAAGCCCGTACGGTATTACCATATCACAACCATCGTACCGGGTATACCATATGGATAAATATGGCATACTAAGCCCGTACGGTATTACCATATCACAACCATCGTACCGGGTATACCATATCACAACCATCGTACCGGGTATACCATATGGATAAATATCGCATACTAAGCCCGTACGGTATTACCATATCACAACCATCGTACCGGGTATACCATATGGATAAATATCGCATACTAAGCCCGTACGGTATTACCATATCACAACCATCGTACAGGGTATACCATATGGATAAATATCGCATACTAAGCCCGTACGGTATTACCATATCACAACCATCGTACCGGGTATACCATATGGATAAATATCGCATACTAAGCCCGTACGGTATTACCATATCACAACCATCGTACCGGGTATACCATATGGATAAATATCGCATACTAAGCCCGTACGGTATTACCATATCACAACCATCGTACCGGGTATACCCTATGGATAAATATCGCATACTAAGCCCGTACGGTATTACCATATCACAACCATCGCATATCAGGAGTTTCACCATACCGGATATCAGGAATTTCACCATAGGTATCAGGAATTTCACCATATCGCAACATGATATGTATGGATCGAAATCGACATACTATCATGTGCTAGTTACAAACCAAAGTACCAACATCACACCATGACTACGTATGGATCGAAATCAACATACTATCATGTGCCGTTACTAAGTGCTCAAAGTTCCCACAAATTCATCACACCATGATACGTATGGATCAAATCAACATACTATCATGTGTGAATCATTGTGCCCTAGGTCTCCAATAAGTTAGCTAAACTCCGAAGAAGTCTACTAAGTTAAAAAGAAACCTAACTAGCTAGAATACACGAGTTACTACTCAAGTGCATCTTCTAATTACTTTACTTCCAAAGTCACCCAAGTGACTTCAAAACCAATCAAAGTAACTTCCATTTCCACTTTCATCTAACATCTCCAAATCACATTACCATACTTCCAAACCTCCCCGATGATCTCTAATCATCAAACTAACCAAAAGTCCAACTTTCTCCACACACACTTCCGAATTAAAGTCTCCAACCAAACTACAATTCTAAGAAGCTAATTCCCTCTTAACATCGATAAACAATATCATATTGAAACGTAATTCATAAAATTACTAACTTCCCTTTTAAACTCACCTTAGCCAAATAACTCCAAATCTCCACTTTCCACGAAACAACAACCGAGCAATCGCACCTACAATTCACCAATTGCACAACATATTACAACTCATAACTAATATGCGAACAAGTGTGCAATTTCGGGTGAATAGTGTTTTCGGATGAATAGTGTTTTTCGAAAATCCGGGCTCAAAATCGTCAAATTCCATGATAACCATTCATGATTTCAACATCAAAACTCATTTACAATAAAAAACGAACAAAACCATATAAAAAGTTTTGAAAACTTACTTTTTGGGACTTCCCTTAGGGAACGGGAAACTTGAAAAGCTAGGTTGGATAGGTAGCCCTCGTCCCTACCAATCCAACGCAACCGAAAAACACGACGATCTGCCGAGAAACGAAGAAAGGACAAGAAAAAGTTTCTTCTCATCAATGGATGAGAAGCTCACGGTTTGGGGATGAAGAAAGGATGATGAGTTTGGTCAATATTTGGTCAAAGAGGATAGTTAAAGAAGATGAAACAAATATCTAGATATTTAGGTAGTTTGGAAATTACGGTTTTGCCCTTTTTGACCTTTTGCTTATAAAACGAAAACCGACGGTCTTAAATAAATCTAAAGGTGTCTAATAATTATTAATTGGCCCGTTAATAATTATTAGAGTCACCGAAACGAATTAAAACGATAAAAAGGATTTTCGGACGGAAATAACTAATAAAACTGAAAATTACTAATTTTAACTAATTTTAAAAGCTTTAATTAAATAAAAATAATAAATTAATAAAAAAAAAAAAAATTACTTCTAAAAGTAACGGGACGTTACAAAACTCCTCAATTTCTCAATCTCTATTTTGTTCAGTTCACACTTATCATCCACACCTTCCTTTCCTTCACCCATCTGAGTAGAAGTCATGTGAGCTTGTCCATATGTCTTGTTCCAGCTACCTTTATTCAACCAATTCTTGTTGCCAGAATTAGTCTGATGGAAATTTGTGGGTTTTTCATGCAATTTCCCACACTTATCTTTCGTATGTCTTGGCTTTCTACAGTAGGAGCATACAACTGAATCTTTATTTCCTCCCTTTGATTCATCCAAATTTCCTTCTCTCATATCTCTCGTGTATATTTTCGATTCTCCATCGTTCAATTGAAATCCTCCTGCTTTCATAGCAAATACCTCCACTGTGTGTGACTCCAACATAACTCCCCGTCGAGATTCTTCACTACAGATTGTACCATAGTTTCATTTAAAGATGGAAGATCCTTTCCCAAGATTTGGATACGAACAGCATCAAATTCAGCATTAAGATCGGCAAGGAATGTGTAAATCCATTCTTTTTCAACAAATCTTTTAAGAGTGGTAGCATCCTCACTACATTTCATTTCAATACACTGATATTGATCAAGTTCCTGCCACAAGTTTTGTAAACTTATGGAATATTCTGTTACTGTACTATTGCCTTGTTTAGTTGAAGCTATACGAGTCTTGATATCATAAATTTGGGCAGCATCTTTGACTTTGGAGTAGGTATGTTTCATCATTTCCCAAATATCTCTAGATGTCTCAAGGAACATACACGTATCACTAACCTGAGAAGTCATAGAGTTCCATAGCCAAGACATAATCATCGAATCTTCTTCATCCCACGCTTCAAATTTTGGGTCTTCTGGTTTTGGTCCAGTTCCAAGAAGATGAATCAACTTTCCTCTACCTTTCAAAAAAGTGCGAACCAATTGAGACCGTTTGAGATAGTTTTTTCCATCGAGACGAAAGGTTGAATGAAGATTCTGAAGATCCCCTGTGGCTGAACCGTTATTTACCTCAATAGCTTGTGAGTCAGCCTTTGTATTTTGGGGAAAAGAGTCTGTAACATCAGACATTATTAATCAATATGCAAGCTACAACAATAGTTACTATATCCCACGAACAAATCAGCCTCTTCACGCTTGGAGACAACCGTCCTACGTAAGGGAAAAACAGATCCCACGTAATTTAGAGAGGTCTTCACGAATGAGGCCAGAGAGATGTGCGAATAAAATAAGGCAATCACGAACGAGAACGAAACCCACAAAAAGCGGCAGAGAGATGCGGAATAACGATCTCCACCAGCAAAATTCCAAAAAAATTCTCAAAGAAGCAGGAAAAAAAGATCAAAACAAAATCTCCCACGATTGACAATTAAGGTCAATCACGTTTGAAACAAAAACAGAGGGCGAAATAATTCCCAAAGAGCGTAAGAAGCTCTGATACCATGTCAATGTAAAATATTCATTGATGATAAAAATGTACAAGTCTGGTTCTTTAAGTAACCAGAATTATAAACCTAATTTGGAAAGTAAAGCAACATAAACAAGGGAAAGATAATGCCTACCCTAGAAATCAGGAACTAATTACAAAGTGATCAAAAATAAAAAAAATACTTCCCTAAACAGATAAATACAGCTGTAGTAAATAGATAATTACAGCTATACAGTAACAAAAATATCCAGCTGACTGTACAGTAACATATATTCTAACAGATATAGCTATCTCTACCTGTTCAGAAAGCAAAGATGTAATTGTTGATCTATTTACAGCTGCTAGAGTTCAATCACGTAAGTTGATCTATGCTAGTCCTAAGTTTTGCAAAAGTTCTTTTGTTACATTTCTCCAGAGTTTCTATTAATATTTTAAAACCTTCAAGTGGGATTTAGCTGCTCCACAGTCCACCTAGGGTAGTCTTTTAATTTCTGCCAATTTTTTCCATCGACAAATCCGTACAATTCATATTCTTTAAAGATACAAAATTATTCAAAGAAGTGTATACCTCCATCTAACTAAATATATAGCTAATGTAAGTTTAACGCGATAAATACAATAAAAATATACAGATGACATCTCGAACAAGAAGACGAAGAAGGGATTCTTACTTAATGAAACTGTTGTAGGTTTCTTTACACACATCACTCATCATACAATATGACATTAATCACTAGAAATGTAACGACCCAACTCCAATAAAGACTGGCCGCGAGTACTCTCAGCGGTAGCGTGGGAAATAAGAAATTTAAATTTCATTTAAAACGTCTCGTAACGGAAAATGACAAATTCTACAGAAAATTTGCATGGGTCCATTTAAAAATTGAATAAACCAAAACATGTTTACATTAATTTCCCAAGCAGAGAAAAACGATAAATAACATTTCAAAAATGTAACAACTTAAAACAACTTTATACATAGACTATAAACAACGACATTAAACTAATGATTACATAAGACACTTCTTATGCAATCCACACGACTCGAGCTCGAGATGCAGTCCACTAGTCCTCTTCCAAGCTCGACATCCAAGCTTCAACGCATACCATCTTCCCTGTCACATCCTTGACCGCGGCAAAACCTGAAAGGTGATATGAAGCACCTATGAGCATGACACTCAGTGAGAAACAAAAAGGAAAGAAAGTAAATTTATGCATGAAGTTCATGGTCAGAGAAACGTCCAAGCATCCAAGTCTCGCGCCCCTCACCGAGTCTTTGCCTCCACTAGAGAAACTACCTCCTATAGTTCATCTCGTACCCAAACTAAGTTTCTTTACATTCCCGATAAAAACAAACGATTCCCAACTAAAATATCTTCCAAACCTCTACAAACTATTCAAAACAAAAAGCTCTTTATAGACATTCTCATTACAATGAAACTCACATCTCAACCCTATCTCCAATCTATTCATCCTCCTTATCCCATCCTCTATCGACCTCCACTCGATAATCATTACATCTCGCAACTAGGAGAAAAAGCATGTATCAAAGTAAATAAAGTTATTGTAATGTTATGATACATTTAAAATCAATCAAGTGGGTAAACAAGAAAAATAAACATTTGTTATAATCAAAGTGTCACCATTCTCTAGCAATCTGAGCATCAATTAGTAACTTCCACTTTCCACATATCTTACCATCCACTGATGGTCTTGGAGGCTATTTTGATAGCTCACTCCAAAATTAAAGTATCAGTACTTTCACATTTCACACGTCTTACCCGCACCGGATGTTTCGAGGCTATCTCATATATATGTACAACAAAAAGAGAAATCATTTAGTATCCAATTACAATGGAATGGAGATAAATCATAAAAGAGGAGGTTAGAGTTACCTATGCAAGATACCATGGCCATGGAAGAAGACAACACCCTTGCAAAGTTGGTACATAAAACTCTGTTTTTTTTTTCAAATTTCTTAACAAAACGTTAAAATTGAAAAGAAAAAAATTAGCAATTTTGTAGATGTAAAAGAAACACAGACGTGCAATTATTCAAAGGAAAAAAACAGTACTTATATGTGTACCTTGACGGTATCGTGAGGAATAAAAGGAGGGAAGGAGGGAGGGAGAGAGAGAGAGAGAGAGAGAGAGCAACAACATAGCATTTTGCTACTCATACAACTTTTTTCAAAAAAAAAAAATCTCCAATATAGACTTTAGTCTTCTTCGGAGAGAATTATACTCGATGTGGAAGAGAATTATCTAGATGTTATCCCGTCTGATTCCTATAATCATTAAAGCGTTTTCATGAGAAGTGGACTTGGGCAAGTAAAAGAAAATTCCCACGTAGCTACACACATCAAGAACAATATTTCTTGTACAAGTAATATCGAGGCGTGTATAAATCCAATGGGCTATATATCGAAGCAACTATAAGTTAAGTGGACTATATATGAAAGTATTTGATTCTCAAGTGGACAATGTATCGAGGCCTGTGTTAACCAAGTGGACTATATATATTGAGGCAACTGATAATCCAATGGATTATATATATTCCAAGTGGACTATATATATTGAGGTAACTGATAATCCAATGGATTATATATCAAGGAATCTGGTCGTCGAATGAACAATAATATATCAAGGCATCTATTAGTTTACTAGAATATATATCAAGGCATCCATTTGTCTTGTGGATTCTATATTGAGTCGTCTAATAGTATTGATGACTATATATCGAGGCAACACAAGCGAGTGGACTATGTATCGAGGCATCATATAGTCGAGTTGACTATATATGGCATCCATTAGATCGATGGGCTATGAAGGCATCTATTAGTCATGTTTAATGTATATCGAGGCATTTATTAGACATGTTTACTATATATATATATCAAGACATCTATTAGTCTAGTAGATTATATCTCGAGGAATCTAATTAGTCCAACAGACTATATCAATGCATCGAGACAAATGAACTGTACATCAAGGCATCTAATATTCTACTTGACCATAGATCGAGGAATCCATTCATCAAGAGAATTATATGAGTCATCAAATTCGTCATGTGCGAAGAATTTATTAGTCTAGTGGTTTAAATATCGAGTCACTTATTCATCCAATGTAAACTGTTTCAAGGCAACTAACAGTCCAATCGATTATATATCAAGGCATCTAATAATCCAATAGACTTTATACCAAGATATTTGATAGTCCAGAATAAAAAATAATCTTTTGGTAATTATGCTCCCTCTATCATTGCATCCAATTGGAAAGCATTCATCAATGAAATTGCTCGTTTCTCATTTAAAAAAAATGCCTCGATATATAGTCTACTAGATGCCTCCTATGTAGTCCAGAATAATAAATGTCTTTATATAAAATCTTTTGGTAATTATGCTCTCCCTATCATTGAACCCAATTGGAAAGCATCTTTGTAATCTTGTTTGGCCTTTTTTGGGCTCTTTCATTCATCAATGAAATGGCTTGTTTCTCATAAAAAAAAATGCCTCGATATATACTTTACTAGACTAGCGGATGCCTCCTCTATACATAGTCATTTGGACTACCACATGCCTCGATGCAAAGTCCTCTAGACTAACGGATGCCTCTACAGATGCCTAGATACATAGTCAACAAGACTACCGGATTTCTCGATATTTAGACAAAGCCTTTAAAAAAATCCATGGGATTTTCACATGCATGGATTTATAGTCTATTGGATTATTAGATCCCTTGAACTATAGCTCACTGACTATCAAATACCCTGATATGATCAGATTCCCAGATTTATACTTCACTAGACACTTAGATGACTCATGGTTTCTTTGATATATTGTCTATTGGACTATCAGATGGCTCAATATATAGTTTACTCGACTAATGGATATCTTGAAATAGTCTAATACATGCCCAGATACATAGTCCACATGACTACAAGATTCCTCAGTATTTAGTCCACTTGAATGGAATATACGAAGCTTTGAAAAATAGTCCATGGGATTTTGAGATGCCTTTATATATATAGCTTATTGACTATCAAATACCTTGATATGATCATATGCCTAGGTTTATATCCACTGGACTCATAGATACTCATGGATTCTTTGGTATATAGTCCATTGGACTATCCGATGGCTCAATATATAGTTTACTAGACTAATGTACGCCTTGATATATAGTCTATTAGACTATCGGGTGCCTCGATATTTAGGCATCGTGAGTAATTGATGCCTCGATAATATAATCCACTTACTTAGTGGATGCCTTAATGTATCCTAATAGATGCCTAGATACATATAGCCTACGCGACTATTTTTCAAGGTTTGACTACCACATTCCTCAATATTTAGTCCACTTGAATGGAACATACAAAGCCTTGAAAAATAGTCCATGGGATTTTGAGATGCCTCGACTTATAGTCCATTCGACTATCAAATACCTTAATATGATGAGATGCCTAGGTTTATACTCCACGGGGACCTACAGGAAGAAGTTTACACGAGTCCTCTACCCGGTTGTGTAAGGGGGAGGAGAACAACAGAGGTCCATTGGAATGGGAGCCAAACGACGACCCGAGAATATCTGATCGATCCGAAGAACCACTCCCATAATTTTGCTTCCCCTTCGTACTACCGAGATTCTTGCCCTTCCATTTCGAAGATCATCTATTATTATAAATAGACATTATGTAACGGATATTTAAACTCTCAAAGTTAGTTTAAAGATCTTACAAAGCCTCCTAACAATTAAGTTAGGATAGAAGAGTCATTTTTCCAAAGAAAAGATTTTTGAACTTGACTTGCCTGTCCAGGTCCACCTGCATATCCACCATTTGGGTCCTGCAAATAAAGGAAACCAAACAACAATTTAACAAGATAATTAAACTTTTCAATCTAGTATTAAGCATAGAATTGCCAAGCATATGTACCACATCGATATGAATATTCTGCATCTGACAAATCAACAAACCTTGATGATTGAAAAGACCATAAATCTGAAAGACAACTTGTAAAGACCGGGACTAAGCCTGTTTGGTGAAAATGCTATTAGTAAAATACATGAAAGTAATGTATCTCCACCTAAAGATATTTGTTGCAATTCAAAACCTCCGGGGAAGAGTGCTTGCTTTGTAGCTACTTCTACTAAACTAGTAGACAAAATTAAGTTTAAATCAACCTGCCAAAAAAAATCAAAGATACAGCCACCACATATAATAAACATGACACATACCAAAGATACAGCCACCACATATCTACAACGGTGCAGTGATGTGTAGCCCCCAACATAAATTAAGGAGCTTTATACCAAAGGGTGGGTCAATATATGGACATAAAACAATGAGTCATTTTAACTCTACTAGTAATTCTATAAAGCTTCGTAATGCTATTAGAACTATTGGAGAAAGAATTGGAAAGTAGGTTTGACCTCGTGAGTATACTAGTTCATCGGCACTGTATATGCTCGAGCAAATCCAAGATCGGCGATTTAGAGCAACATGGTCTCTCGATCCATCGCGAGATTGTGTGGTTGCAGATGAGTATATATGTATAACAAAAAGAGAAACCATTTAGTATCCAATTACAATTGAAACGAGATAAATCATAAAAGAGGAGGTTAGAGTTACCTATGCAAGATACCATGGCCATGGAAGAAGACAACACCCTTGCAAAGTTGGTACATCAAACTCTGTTTTTTTTTTCAAATTTCTTAACAAAACATTAAAAATGAAAAGAAAAAAATTAGCACCTTTGTGGATGTAAAAGAAACACGGACGTGCAATTATTCAAAGGAAAAAAACACTACTTATATGTGTACCTTGAATATGTCGTGAGGAATAAAAGGAGGGAGGGAGAGAGAGAGAGAGAGAGAGAGAGAGAGAGAGAGAGAAAGAGAGCAACAACATAGCATTTTGCTACTCACACAACTTTTTCCAAAAAAAATCTCCAATATAGACATTTGTCTTCTTCGGAGAGAATTATACTCGATGTGGAAGAGAATTATCTGAGAGAGAGAGAGAGAGAAAGAGAGCAACAACATAGCATTTTGCTACTCACACAACTTTTTTCAAAAAAAATCTCCAATATAGACGTTTGTCTTCTTCGGAGAGAATTATACTCGATGTGGAAGAGAATTATCTAGATGTTATCCCGTATGATTCCTATAATCATTAAAGCGTTTTCATGAGAAGTGGAATTGGGCAAGTAAAAGAAAATTCCCGCGTACCTACACACATCAAGAACAATATTTCTTGTACAAGTAATATGGAAGCAACTATAAGTTAAGTTGACTATATATGGAAGTATCTGATGCTCAAGTGGACAATGTATCGAGGCCTGTGTTAACCAAGTGGACTATATATATTGAGGCAACTGATAATCCAATGGATTATATATCAAGGAATTTGGTCGTCGAATGAACAATATATCAAGGCATCTATTAGTTTACTATAATATATATCAAGGCATCCATTTGTCTTGTGGATTCTATATTGAGTCGTCTAATAGTATTGATGACTATATATCGAGGCAACATGAGCGAGTGGACTATGTATCGAGGCATCATATAGTCGAGTGGACTATATCAAGGCATCCATTAGATCGATGGGCTATGAAGGCATCTATTAGTCATGTTTAATGTATATCGAGGCATTTATTAGACATGTTTACTATATATATCAAGACATCTATTAGTCTAGTATATTATATCTCGAGGAATCTAATTAGTCCAATAGACTATATCAATGCATTAAGACAAATGAACTGTATATCAAGACATTTATTACTCTGGACTACATAGGAGGCATCTAGTAGGCTAAATATCGGGGCAATTTTTTTAAATGAGAAACGAGCAATGTCATTGATGAATGAAAATGCCTCCTCTATACACAGTCATTTGGACTAGCACATGGCTCGATGCAAAGTCCTCTAGACTAACGGATGCCTTGATGCATAGTCCTCTAGACTAACAAATGCCTAGATTCATAGTCTACAAGACTACCGGATTTCTCGATATATAGACAAAGCCTTGAAAAAAATCCATGGGATTTTCAGATGCATGGATTTATAGTCTATTGGACTATCAGATGCCTTCAACTATAGCTCACTGACTATCAAATACCTTGATATGATCAGATTCCCAGATTTATACTCCATAAGACACTTAGATGACTCATAGATTCTTTGATATATTGTCTATTGGACTATCAGATGGCTCAATATACAGTTTACTCGACTAATGGATGTCTTGAAATAGTCTAATAGATGCCCAGATACATAGTCCAAATGACTGCCAGATTCCTCAGTATTTAGTCCACTTGAATGGAATATACGAAGCCTTGAAAAATAGTCCATGGGATTTTGAGATGCCTTTATATATATAGCTCATTGACTATCAAATACCTTGATATGATCATATGCCTAGGTTTATATCCACTAGACTCATAAATACTCATGGATTCTTTGGTATATAGTCCATTGGACTATCAGATGGTTCAATACATAGTTTACTAGACTAATGTATGGCTTGATATATAGTCTATTAGACTATCGGGTGCCTCGATATGTAGGCATCGTGAGTAATTGATGCCTCGATAATATAATCCACTTACTTAGTGGATGCCTTAATGTATCCTAATAGATGCCTAGATACATATAGCCTACGCGACTATTTTTCAAGGTTTGACTACCACATTCCTCAATATTTAGTCCACTTGAATGGAACATACAAAGCCTTGAAAAATAGTCCATGGGATTTTGAGATGCCTCGACTTATAGTCCATTCGACTATCAAATACCTTAATATGATGAGATGCCTAGGTTTATACTCCACGGGGACCTACAGGAAGAAGTTTACACGAGTCCTCTACCCGATAATATAATCCATTTGGGTCCTGCAAATAAAGGAAACCAAACAACAATTTAACAAGATAATTAAACTTTTCAATCTAGTATTAAGCATAGAATTGCCAAGCATATGTAACACATCGATATGTATATTCTGCATCTGACAAATCAACAAACCTTGATGATTGAAAAGACCATAAATCCGAAAGACAACTTGTAAAGACCGGGACTAAGCTTGCTTGGTGAAAATGCTAGTAGTAAAATAGATGAAAGTAATGTATCTCCACCTAAAGATATTTGTTGCAATTCAGAACCTCCGGGGAAGAGGGCTTGCTTTGTAGCTACTTCTACTAAACTAGTACACTAAAATAAGTTTAAATCAACATACCAAAAAAAATCAAAGATACAGCCACCACATATAATAAACATGACACATACCAAAGATACAGCCACCACATATCTACAACAGTGCAGTGATGTGTAGCCCCCAACATAATTTAAGGAGCTTTATACCAAAGGGTGGGTCAATATCTGGACATAAAACAATGAGTCGTTTTAACTCTACTAGTAATTTTATAAAGCTTCGTAATGCCATCAGAACTATTGGAGAAAGAATTGGAAAGTAGGACTGACCTCGTGAGTATACTAGTTCATCGCCACTATATATGCTCGAGTAAGTCCAAGATCGGCGATTTAGGGCAACATGGTCTCTCGATCCATCGCGAGATTGTGTGGTTGCAGATTAGTATATATGTATAACAAAAAGAGAAATCATTTAGTATCCAATTACAATGGAATGGAGATAAATCATAAAAGAGGAGGTTAGAGTTACCTATGCAAGATACCATGGCCATGGAAGAAGACAACACCCTTGCAAAGTTGGTACATCAAACTCTGTTTTTTTTTTTTTGTACATTTCTTGACAAAACGTTAAAAATGAAAAAAAAAAAATTAGCAATTTTGTAGATGTAAAAGAAACACAGACGTGCAATTATTCAAAGGAAAAAAACAGTACTTATATGTGTACCTTGACGGTATCCTGAGGAATAAAAGGAGGGAGGGAGGGAGAGAGAGAGAGAGAGAGCAACAACATAGCATTTTGCTACTCACACAACTTTTTTCAAAAAAAAAATCTCCAATATAGACTTTAGTCTTCTTCGGAGAGAATTATACTCGATGTGGAAGAGAATTATCTAGATGTTATCCCGTCTGATTCCTATAATCATTAAAGCGTTTTCATGAGAAGTGGACTTGGGCAAGTAAAAGAAAATTCTCGCGTAGCTACACACATCAAGAACAATATTTCTTGTACAAGTAATATCGAAGCAACTATAAGTTAAGTGGACTATATATGGAAGTATCTGATGCTCAAGTGGACAATGTATCGAGGCCTGCGTTAACCAAGTGGACTATATATATTGAGGCAACTGATAATCCAATGGAATATATATATTCCAAGTGGACTATATATATTGAGGCAACTGATAATCTAATGGATTATATATCAAGGAATCTAGTCGTCGAATGAACAATATATCAAGGCATCTATTAGTTTACTAGAATATATATCAAGGCATCCATTGGTCTTGTGGATTCTATATTGAGTCGTCTAATAGTATTGATGACTATATATCGAGGCAACACGAGCGAGTGGACTATGTATCGAGGCATCATAGAGTCGAGTGGACTATATCAAGGCATCCATTAGATCGATGGGCTATGAAGGCATCTATTAGTCATGTTTAATGTATATCGAGGCATTTATTAGACATGTTTACTATATATATCAAGACATCTATTAGTCTAGTAGATTATATCTCGAGGAATCTAATTAGTCCAACAGAATATATCAATGCATCGAGACAAATGAAATTTATATCAAGACATTTATTATTTTGGACTACATAGGAGGCATCTAATAGACTATATACCGAGGCATTTTTTTTAAATGAGAAACGAGCAATGTCATTGATGAATGAAAATGCCTCCTCTATACATAGTCATTTGGACTAGCACATGCCTCGATGCAAAGTCCTCTAAACTAACGGATGCCTCAATGTATCCTCTAGACTAACAGATGCCTAGATACATAGTCTACAAGACTACCGGATTTCTCGATATTTAGACAAAGCCTTGAAAAAAATCCATGGGATTTTCAGATGCATGGATTTATTGTCTATTGGACTATTAGATGCCTTGAACTATAGCTCACTGACTTTCAAATACCTTGATATGATCAGATTCCCAGATTTATACTCCACTAGACACTTAGATGACTCATGGATTCTTTGAAACTGTTCCCCAACATTCTCATTTTGTGCTACTGTCAGACTAGTCAAAAGAAAGGGTAATTAGTTTATTTGAAGTTTTTTTTTCCTTTTATATATACTGATTCATAAGGTGGGTTTTACATGATATTATATTGTTTGATTTAACGGGAGATGAGTTTTTAAGCCAAACAAGTAGTAGGAGTTGGCGGTCAGGAAGTTTGAGGGAGATATGGAATTTGCCTCAGCCGACGAAACACAATTTTATCAAACACCTTGTTCCTAGAAAACATAAAATAAAATATAATAAATCATCTAACAAACATGCACAAATCTACTTTACAATCAAATCAATAAAACGGTCAACAAATTTACACTTAAAGGTCGGGAAGGGATGGGTTTAAACTGCTAATGTCTTGTAATGAAAACTGATAGCAACAAAAAGAAATGATCATCGTCATTCTGAAGCCGGAGAGAGAGATTATAAACATTTACCTCTTACATTCCACACTGCCATTGGCAGTTGTTTATGTTTCACAACAGGGGCATGGCAGTTGTATCAATTAGGATAGGTATAAGATGATATTTTGCACTGCATAAAATCAAGAACAGCCAAAAAACCTACGTAGCGAGAGAACGGTTGACTCGCCTGTTTCTAACTCTTCTTCTGGCTTTTGCCTAGGAAAATGCTTAAAGAGGGCTTTTACAGCTCCTTCTACTCCATCCTCATTCTTCACGGCCTTGGCAAGATCGATGGCAGACTCCTTAACCTCGAATAATAAATTTTTTTTGGGTAAGACACATTTCATTGATGAATGAAAAGAGAAACAAGAACATGGGCACCCCAAGGAATAATAATCAATTTCATAACGTGTCTTTTCCTTATTAATTATAGGTTTTAATTCAAGTGTAAGCTCTCTCTTTCTTTTTCACCATAGTATTCTGCTAAACTTATACATATCTTGTAAACTTATTTTTTTGGATAAGCCACATTTCATTGATGAATGAAAAGGGAAACAAGAAAAGGGGCACCCCAAGGATTACAAAAAATTCCTCCAGTTGGGGGCAATAACCGAGGGCGAATAATTACAAAAAGCCTTATGATTAGGAGTCTAAAGGGAGCTAAACCTAATAGCCTGCTACCACAAAAAATTAACATCTAAAGAAACGTCATTGAACACCCGATTATTCCTTTCCCACCAAATCAGCCAAGTGATCGCACGAACCGCGTTGCGCCAAAGGACCCGGGCTTTCTTCTTAAGGTAAACTCCGCATAATAAACCTTGGAGGAAACCAAAAAGCTGGGGGCCATTCCAGTTAAACATAGAGAACAATTTCCCCCACAGAGAATAAGAGAAGGGCCAATTCCAAAAAAGATGGCTGGGATCTTCAGCATTAGAATGGCACAAAACACAGCAATTGGGGCAAAGAGACATAAACGGGAACCTCCGTTGCAGCTTGTCATCGTCCACAATACAAATATGCAAATAAGAAGTTATCAATTGTCCATAATACAAATACAACTATACAAGTAGAAATTCACATTCTCGTAATTTGACAACAAAAGGAAAATCAACACAATCTCGCCTTTCATTTATCAATTAAATCGTCTCTTAAAAAATAATAGATAAATAGATAAAAGCTTTTTTTTAATAACTGAAATTACCTTGGGATCTAGCATAAATTTTATAGCATCAACCAACTTGGTGAGTGAGAACTCTTCGAACTGGGATGGTTGGAGGACCAACTCTTCTATCATTTACACGCTCACCCCAGAATGGCTGATCTCCAAAAAAAAGGAATGATTGTTGTTGGACATTGCAATGCAAGAAATAAGGGGATCAAAATTAGCAATTCTGAATCACACGGTATTATAAGTAATCATAGCATGAACCATTACAGCAGCTTTTTTTTTTTTTGCTGTATAACATTTTTTTTAAAAGTCATAATTAAACCATATTTGGCCTTTGTGGAAGTAGAAGATTATAAAACTTATCATGTAAGAAGAAATTCTTCCCTTTGCTATCAACAGCTTTTTTCCATCCACACCACCCTCCACTTACGATTTTCTTGACTTCATCAGTTCCTGTTAATGAGGATCCAGTATAAAAAACGCACAATCGCCGCTTGCTTCATCGTAGTCGACTCCCAAGAGCGTATAAGCAAGAAGGCCACCTCCAATCATTATAGGAGTTCCTTGGTTCTCAAAGTGTGAGGCCAATTCTCTACATTTTTCAGGAAGTTCGGTCCCAGACATGACATTTATAATTTTGCAACTCACGCCGAGTAATTTGTCCAATACAAAGCTCAATTCAATGGCGCCAATCCATTCACGTGACCCAATAAATGAAGCATCTTTGTCGCCAATCTCCACCAGTGCTTCTTGTATTTCCCTATGTGAGGGAACGTCTATGGATGTGTAATGCTGAAGCCTGAACCACGAAATGATAGTTTGCCGGGAGCGGTAGGCACAACCCCAGCCAAAGTCATTAAAACACTCTTGAAGATAATGATAGTACTCATACGACCCTTGAACCAGAGACATGTTGCCACCTGAAACACCACTGCTCGGAATGCCAGTATGAACATCTTTGAGAAAAAAAGGACCTTTTTGAGGCGAACCGTCCTTCCTACCAGAGAAATCCAAGGCATTGGCAATTCTTAGCACAGGACGATCAAAAGGTAATCCCAACCTTATGTGTAGGGCTTTTAGCAGCTCAACTTGCTTCATTTCAGTCTCCCCATAAGTGAGTTCATAAATAACAGTTATCGGATGCAAAATTCCAGGAGGACAAAAATGATTTGGTACTAGCTGAGGTAGTTGCTTTAAGAGGTTGGGTAAGATTGCACTCTTCAGTGAGTTTAATTGATCAACTAAACCAGGAATAACTAATGTTGAAACAGCATATGCCAATGGAAAAGACTTGGCAACATAACAGAGAACTTCTACCCTGAAATCAACAACCAAAAGTTTGGCTGTGTCCACAGCTGGCAAGTACTCCACGACTGGTGCACCAGATTTTTGAGATTTCTCTGAGCTATTTAGTAGAACACTTACATGGACAATATATGCATTCTCCAAAGCAAACATTGTGGACTCAATTTTACTTTTTGAACAGAAGTGTGCACATGGCAATGACCTATCATTCTGTGGCTGTCTTCAGTCAAAAGCTTAAATTTGAGAGACTGACATGGAAATCCATTTGTGAACCACGTAGAGTGACCGGAAAGGGATCTTCTATGGAGTTTTTACGTAATGTTTCCGCTAGATATACGACCTGTGGGTCACGCAACTTGGAAACAACTGATTCGATGGCATGGATGAACCTCTTCTCAACATCTGATGGATTATTGAGAGGAATATAGAGCGGTAAATTAATCGGTAATTCGCACCGAAGCAGACAACCACTCTCCCAAATATATCTTTCTGGATTATAAATATACAACAGAAGTAACATAATCCAATCTCAAGGAATTTTCAGATTCTGAAACAAAAAACAGAATATTTGTCGAATTGAAATCCGCAACTGCTCTGATCATTAATCCATCCTCTGTTTTTTCTCCATTAGATAAAAGCTTTCTCAATCTCCTAGCTGCATCAATGGCCTTTCTAGCATTTTCTTCGTTGTTGGAATTTCCAACAATCAATGCTCCAATTACATGTTTTTTTTTTTGCTACATCAAAACAAACTCTTTATGCATGAGGACCAATGGGAACATGATGTAAAAAAAATCTAAACCATCAGTATATAAAAGTGTTTAACAAAAATGACAACAGTGATTAAGTGGGAAGAACCGTCGTAGAAAGAAAATTATCGAAAACAATCATGAATTAAACCAGTGATTAAAGGTGCAAGAAATATATTCAAACATTTTTTAAGATGACTTCAAACGTCGTTTACATTAGCTATTGATTATGTATGAATTTTTAAATCCTAAACATTGCAGGGCTAAAGACAGTTGATGAAATTAATTGTCCCACAATTCAGTTCAAGCATCCACAACTATCAACAAATATAAATATATACACACAAAAAGAAGCATATACCTCACTAAGCAACTCACTAAGATAGGAATCAACTTTCCACACAGTGAAGCAATGTCCTGTGCTGCGTCTGACTCGGCATGATATGAACTAGTTTTAATATTTTTATTGCCATCAGGAATAATAGAGCTGCCAAGCAAAATAATAATAATAATAATAATAATAATCAAAGACAACACAACGTGACAAAATCCACCTCTTTTTTTACACAAGTAATCATTGTTTAACTATAGGAGCGGTCATGTCCTGAAAATATTTTTTTATAACCTGCCAACATCAAGAAGTGCAATATATCCATTGTTCATTACAAGAAAAATAAGCGGGGTGTGATGGGGGTAAATACTACCAAATCTTGGGAAGAGATTTGGGAGTTGTCTATTCTTAATACTTCCATTTGGAGGGGAAATTGTAATTCTTTACTAACAAAAAAACTATTTAACATAATCAAGGGTAGAAAGAAAATAAAATTAAAAGACAGAAGAAACCAAACTCAACACAATTTTAAAATACTAAGGGAAATAAATAATTTTATTACCCTTTTACCTAAGTGAGTCAGTTTTGCACTTCAATTACATCAAATTGGACCCTAGATTTGAATAAGTGGTTCAATTAGTACTCTTCTCGAGAGTATAAATAGAATTATAAAGTTGGCTAAAAATAAACTGATAGATCACCCAAAACCAATACAAAAACATCTCAAACTTCCCACAAAAACACAATGTCATCCACAGAAACACACAACCCATTCATAAATTCAAGTAGGGAAAAAAAATTCAAGCCTATCATCAAAATGTCATAATCAGTCAAAAAAATATTAAATATAAGCACAAGAATCAACATCCATAAAAATTGACATCGTCCAACTACAACAATACCCTAATCAAACAATAAATATTTTTTCTAAAAAAATAGGCAAATATTATATAAAAAAAGCTGAGCAGACAAAAGCTGTTTGATTGTACCACTCATATATAAGTTCAGTGTTTTGATAAAATTAGAACTTTAAGGTTTGACTCACTCAAATCAGTACAAGTGCAAAAGATGTTTTACCCAAAAACCAAAGTACAATTACCCCATGCAACTTGGTATTATTGCATACACGATGTGTAATAAAAAATCATTTTGTACAAAAAAAATAGCTTACATCATCTACAATTCATGCGCCATAGAATTTGCAAAGATCAAATGAAAGACCACTATTAACAGTGAGCTTCATCGTGTTCTTTTATTGAAGAAAATGCACAACATTAGATGAAATGTTAAACTTCTAGGAAACTGTACATGAACGGTTGATTCTCTAATCACTACTTGCCTCTCACAAACTGAAGCAGGCACATCAAATTAAATTAAAATATGACAAAAAAGCAAACAAAATCAACATAGCATTAATCAATAGAGAAAAAAATTACTCTCCAAATAAAAACAGTCTAGAAGACTAAATGAAGCATTCCTAAAGAATTATATAGATAGGGTGCCCAGAACCAATCATATACGACAATATGACAGAACTAGACAACTATATGTACTTTATACTTCAGAAGATCTTTAGAGTCATTCCATATTTAGCTATCGATTACCCTAAACATATCCATAAACTCTTAACAAATTAATACAAGTATTCATCAAAATTAAAAAAATATAATCAGAAAAAGAGCACCTCCTCTGAATGTCATCTTCTGATAATGAGACACTATCTTGACCCATACACATGACGATAATTTCTTCCAGCTCTTGTCTCGACAGTTCATGAATATGTTGAATCTGAAAAACCACAAAGCGAGCAAATGACTTATTAAACCTAGATAATCAATGTGAAGGGAGGAAATCAAATGCAAGCAAATGTATGTCGAGCTCTTGTATGGTTGAACCTTATTTAGTAGCACCGATCTTTCTTCACTGCTCTTTCAAGGGTATTTGTTGTAGAATTAAGGAGAGTTCCAAGTAAATCTAAAGAGGGTTGTTCAAGCCTAACAGGAGAACTATGGCCAGGAGGATGCATCGAAACCTGAAAAAACCATGCCGGAAAGTCAAATTCCAATAACTCATTCCCATTGAAAGTTTTCAAAACTAAGCAACAGGTTTTTTCGCCAGAAAACAATGTGTATGAAGTACCTAGCAATCTTAGAAACTTCCTTGTAACTAGAAAGTACAAGTAAGAGCTTAAAGTTTAACTCAATCAAGTAAAGTCCTGAGTTTCTTTGATTCTTAGAACCAAAACAGAAGAAGGTTAGGAAATAAAACACTCAGCTTTTAGATACTTCATAAGTTAAAGTTCACTTCATCTTCCTGAAAACCATAAAAAAGACCTTACCCAACCTTTAGCAATTTGACTCCTTTGCCAGAACTAAGGGAATCAAATTCACAAGAGAAAAGTGAACGCATCATGTGGAAGAGACTTTGGACAAAACCATATTCATCAGACTCCTCATATGGCAAGACCTTCCAAACAAACAGAGAAAAAAAAAACCCACAAGTAAGATTCATCAAAATTAAAACACAAGATAAACAGGTGAATAGGAAAAAATATCGACGACTTTACAAAACAGTTAAATATTGAACTGTTAGAAAAATATGTTGGATTAATAAATGACTTATCAATGTTATATTTGGATACTATACTCGTTATATTCTCCCCACAAGTTCGAAAGCCCTCCACTTCAACAATGAAGTCCAGTAACTTCAGATTGCACCAATCTACTAAACTAACTATAACCCTTTAATTGGGAAAATGGTTTTTGGAAGGAATCTCCGCCTATCACCTAAGACAACAATTTAAAAAGAACGGAAATGCAGCGATAGCCGCTAAGCAAATAACACAGACAACATCAGCCTAAAAAAAGATGCAATAATATTCTCTGACTGAATGTATATCAAAGGTCAGATGAGACAAGTTTCTCATAATAAATTGAAAGGGACTGATTCGCATTGAACAAAAACAATGCTCTTACCTTGCGAAGTGTACCAACAACAAGATTGATCTGCTCCAATGTCAAATCATCAGCTCCAGAAATATCCTCCTGAAGAATTTGGTTAAAGAGCAGTTGGTGTCCTTTAATAAAATCTACGGCTTCCCGAACGATTTTTTTTTTCCACCTACGATACATCAGAAAAAAATTAGAGGGAGAGAGTGAGGAAAGAAAAGAAAACAGATGCAAGACAACGTCTATAGATTTATGCAAACCCATTTCAAAACCATCATCGTAAAACAATGGTTAACCAATTAAAAAAAGTTCACTTGAAATACACCAAGGACAAGGTCTGACAGAAAGAGAAAAGCTTATCATAATCTTTTAATGCACACATCTATCACTTCTTAACACACAAACACAAGATTAGAAATACAACAAGGACAAGGTCTGACAGAAAGAGAAAAGCTTACCCATGAAGAGAATGATAATCATTGAAAATGTCACTTGAACAAGCCTACTATATTGCATTTGATATAGAGACCTTTGAAGTAATCAATGAATAGAACCATGCCAGCCATAGAGTTGGTTATCATAGCAATCATCACAATTATCTAGGCAACTCTTACTTCTTTCATATCCACTTATAACACCCTACATGAAAAAAAACTATAATCTTACAAAACCAAACAAAGACATCTAACACGTAATTACATAAACAAACAAATTAACAAATTAGCATTCCACTTATTGATATAATACATACCCTAGTTGATTGAGGGGGCTGCAATAAGATTGCATCCGTTTCTTGATCTCTATCTACTGCTTTCATCTTCCTAAATCCATTCTTCGGCCATTTAAATTTTGATGCAGACTCAACATGACTTAAGAATCCAAAAAGACTTGGGACCTTCTGTAAAAAAATGTTGGGGTTCTCCATTTAAAGAGCAATTTTGAAAACAGAAATGGCAATCTTCCAGGAACCAATGTCAATACTAGCGTTAGTTGTCCTCTGATGCCCATGGGCCTTATCCTCTCGATTTTCATGAGAACGGAATTGCTTGAACAAGCCGGTGCTGATTCTTCGTCAATTTTCCATTGTCCCTAACGATATTGTTGACAATAGTTTTGTCTTCACCAATTGAAGGTCCAGAAAGAAACGCAAGTTCATTGCTTTCACCTTCCAAACGCACCCAAGGCAATGAAGTCTTGCCCTTTGATTGGGAAAACTCCCGTAAAGAATTTTCAAAATTTGATCTTCAATTGCAACAATAAACTCACGGTGCCTGTCTTTCGCATCTTCTTTCATGCTTTTAATACAGCTCAATTTCACCTTCACACTCAGACGGTAAGGACAAACATTAGCAATAAAACAAAATGTACATAGCTAATCAATAGGATCTAAGAGAAACTAAAACAGAGAGGATTTTTATGGGGATGAGAAATAGAACCTACCATTTGGTGGTGCCAAGAGTAGTACGTAAATCTTTTCCAAGCTCATCACAATTCCTGCTGGAAGAATCCTTCGTGGCATGAATCCACGTTCTATACGTCGATTCCATTTTGAATCAAATAAGAAAAGAAAAAACAATGAAACAAGAGTCAAAACCATCGATTCAATTGAAAACATAAAATAAGAAATATACATTCATATTCCTGGAAAATACTAATACTAAATCTGTAGAAAAAAAGAAAGAAACAAAATTGAATACCTGATGGATTATTGAGAGGAATATAGAGCGGTAAATTAATCGGTAATTCGCACCGAAGCAGACAACCACTCTCCCAAATATATCTTTCTGGATTATTTTCATATACAACAGAAGTAACATAATCCAATCTCAAGAAATTTTCAGGTTCTGAAACAAAAAACAGAATATCCGTTGAATTGAAATCCGCAACTGCTCCGATCATTAATCCATCCTCTGTTTTATCTCCATTAGATAAAAGCTTTCTCAATCTCCTAACTGCATCAATGGCTTTTCTAGCATTTTCTTCGTTGTTAGAATTTCCAACAATCAATGCTCCAATTACATAGAATCCTTTTAATAACAACGTCCGGAGCTCTTCTGATTCCTTGTCGTAATCCGACGAAACATTTTCAGCCGGCGGCGAGTGATGGACGCATCTGAGAGTGGAAACGGTAGTCAAAGGCGAGAAAAACGGTGATCCGATGAGCCATTGAAGAGACGGCTGAATTTTGTGGAGAACGAGCTTCGGAGGTAGAATTCTGATACTTCTTCCGTCGTCGATTTCCTCCATTGATAGATACTCCAAGCTCGAGCACGAGCAGAAACTATTTTTGTTCCAGCACCTCCATGATGCACCTATAAACAAAATACAAATATCAAGGAGCCTTCACACAAGAACGGATAAAGAAACAAGCAGTAATATGGTCACAATGTGCAAACAGCCTTCAATATTTGACACAGTTTTTATATGATTATATTTATACCAACACCACCAGATTCAAAATTGGCGAGTTAGGGTTTTTTAAATTCAGTTAAATCCTCTTTGACGCCTCGAGATAATTCATCTCAACTAGAGAAACTACCTCCTATAGTTCATCTCGTACCCAAACTAAGTTTCTTACATTCCCGATAAAAACAAACGATTCGCAACTAAAATATCTTCCAAACCTCTACAAACTATTCAAAACAAAAAGCTCTTTATAGACATTCTCATTACAATGAAACTCACATCTCAACCCTATCTCCAATCTATTCATCCTCCTTATCCCATCCTCTATCGACCTCCACTCGATAATCATTACATCTCGCAACTAGGAGAAAAAGCATGTATCAAAGTAAATAAAGTTATTGTAATGTTATGATACATTTAAAATCAATCAAGTGAGTAAACAAGAAAAATAAACATTTGTTATAATCAAAGTGTCACCATTCTCTAGCAATCCGAGCATCAATTAGTAAGTTCCACTTTCCACATATCTTACCGTCCACCGATGGTCTTGGAGGCTATTTCGATAGCTCACTCCACAATTAAAGTATCAGTACTTTCACATTTCACTCGTCTTACCCGCACCGGATGTTTCGGGGCTATCTCAAAATGGGTTAATGGCATAATGAAATGATGTAGATGTATTAGCTAAAATGCACAATTATATTTGCTAAACAAAGTAACATAAACAATGAAAATGTATGATGAAGATGTCACAAAACATGTTCTCAAACCGAATACTATTCCTTACTTACACTTTCCACGCATAATTTGTTTCCACATTCATAACCCGTATCTTACTACACATATTTATCAACCATCACAGAAATAACGTGAGTCGTAGCCCGTTATTCTCCTCCTAATCAATATCATTATGTTACATTCTCTCGTGTCTCACTACGCGTAAATCATGATTTGCCACATATCTCACTACAGCCGCAGCTCATTCTACATCATTCGAGCCGAAGCTCATTTCACATCCTCAGGTTATCTCAATAACCACTAGCATCCGGGCCATTCATCACATAGCACTCCGAAGCTCCACAACATCATCGCCACAGTAACCACGTGTAACGTCCAATACCCACACACCGTTACACGGGTTAATCACATCTCCGCCACGGTAACCACGTGTAACGTCCAACATCCACACACCTTTACACGGGTTACGACCCCATGGCCACATGACAATCGCATGATATGCATGAATGGAATGTTATGTCATGGACTGGAATTTAGCATGCTTCCTCTTAGTCAACAACAAGCAACAAACATCGAATTAACGAGCATAATCAGGACAATTCCTCCAAGCAGAATATGAATTGATCATCACACACATGATGCTTAAAGCTCATATAAACACACATAATTCACTTCACACATTTAACTATTGTCTCAATCGTAACTAAACATCGAATCATAAACCGAACACGTGATAAGTATATATAGTCGTAGCCCCAAATCAGGATATGACTCGTTCACAGACTATGAACACCATTATAAAGTAAATGAGCATGCTTAAATGATCAATTAGTTAAGCATAACCGGTTTTGCGCTAATTAGCATTTCGGCCACTTTTAATTAATACCAGGGTCAATAACCATTCCCATATTCCTCTTACACTCTTAACCTTACCAACCATACTATCAATCACTACCACCTACTACCACACTTTCCCTTTCAAAACAACTCGGGAAAAACCCGTGAATGCTCGTCATTCACCCTTCCAATTCTTTATGTTCTCACTTTTCTAGTCAAAACAAGGCTTGACCTTGGTTTTTCTTTCCTCATCAATCACACTCATATAAAAACTAATCTTGAGCTTAAAATATCATAAATAAATCAATAAGAACAATAAACTAAACCCCGGAACCCGATTTACTCTAAAGTCCCTAAACTAGCTTAATGGAAAAAGTGGTAGTTTTGGCCATTTGAGGGGGTTTTGGAAAATCGTTGGTTGGACTTCCTAACATGATTTTCTTAAGTAAAATATGTATATAGACACCAAATATACCAGAATTGGAAGACATTAAGATAAGACTACGAAAATTCCAAAATTAGAAAAACTAGGAAATCTTCAAATGGCCAACAATGGTGGTTTTAGTTTTGAGTTCCATCCTTGGCTTCCTACATTTTTGTGGTGTCTAAAATGTCTAAACTTCACTCTTGGATGTTACCAATTCCCTTTCCGAGATAACACGCATACCCTTCGGTGAAGTCTTATTTTCAACCTACACTTCCATAACCCAAGCAAGCTACAACTCATATTCTTTTTAGCCTAGAGCACCTCCCACCGAGAAATTAATTCTCGTTTGTAATAACTCAAAACCTAGACCTCTATTATAGGATCCTATCTCAATTCCGTAACCATGCTAGTTTAGTCAAGTCAACAATTTCTAAACTTATCTCCACTTAACCCCTTTCTTGTCTTACTCATTCTTCCCAAAGCTTAAACATCAAAACGCATGGAAAATCATCATACAAAAATCAAACATAAAAATACTTGAAATCCTTTTTGTTCCCACCTTGAGTTCATTAAAACTAGCTTGGAGTTGCTCTTCCTTTACCTACAACACAAAAGCATTACAAACTACTCTTAATCTCTAACTTTACATATCAATTATCTATGTAAAATTTATTCTAAACAGCCCCACATGAGTCATTACCCCTTAACATAATTCTTAAACATTTTAGGAACAATTAATCACCATTTCGAGACCCCAAAACAACCCCATAATCAATGACTACAAAACAGCCCCTATTAAATTCAATGACAAAACAGTGGGAAGAATGTAGTTTGCAATTTCTTTTTATATATAGAGAAGTGCTTATTTAACTTACATGCTTAATTTAAAGTCAATTCATATTTACACAATATTAAACTTCATCTCTTTTAAAGAAAACCATTTAGGGTTTGAAGTTGTTAAAAGAATTCATAAAGACAAGTCATGGTGGGTTTTAGTTCAATTTAATAACTCATGTAAGCTCTTAATGAAATTTATAAGTATATTCCATCTTGAAGAAATCCAAAACCTTAACTAAATTTTAGTTTTTAAAGACTTCAATTGCAAGATTTAGCATGCTATTTCAATGAATTCCTTAACCACAAGCTTAAACCCCATCAATTTTCCATAAATTCCAAAACTTTTTAACAAAAACTAAATCTAAATTTTCCATCAATTTACCTTTTCATCATGATAAGTTGTTTGAAACTCTCTAAATCTTCTAGATTTAGATTCTACTAACCAAAACTCACACTTTTGGCTTTGATTTGAATGGATTTGAGCAAAATTCGAAAAAACCCAATCAATTCTTCACTCACCATAGCTGTTCGGCTAGACAAGAAAAAGGAGAAAGAAAGAGTAGATTTTTGTGACGACCCGTCATTTTAAATAAATTAAAATCAGAGAAAACAGCGGAAGTCTTTTATTTTAAGAAAATTGGCGTGATTATGTTTGAAAATAGGCTAGCCAAAACCTGTTTACATCTTAAATTCAAACATCTAAAACACAAGGAACATTAAGTTCCATCCAGGAGTTTAAAATGATCATAATCATAAAACGACAACCATAAGCTCTTATGAGCTAAATACAAAGTTCAAATAATCAAAATGACATAATTTTCACAAATCAACCATGTACATGGATTTTTACATAACTCAAAGTCCATCTCGAAAATCATCATCTTCTCGATCAAGCGCGCACCAGCTCCTCTTCCACGATCCCAAACATTACCTGAAATGTTTGTAATATCATGAGCTAACAACTTAAGCCCAGTGAGAATAATAAGCATAAAAAGTAAAGATAGACCTCAAACTCGCATTCGATTTGTGTCCAATTAAACTGACACATTCTACTCCTAAAGTTCTCCAAACTCTAGGTAATTCTATTCCATACTTTCCAAGGGATGACATTACTACACTTGTAGTCAATCCTCATCCATTAACTTATTATATCATAAAGTAATGAAAGTAAATGACTTTGCATAAAAATATAACATCTCGACTTTCTTTCTCGTCTATCATATGCATAAAAGTAATGAGTACATCCCGTAGGTTACGCATTCGCCATTTATGCATGAAATGAAGGTAATGTGGATTTTTACAAACTATCCACCCTTATCCTTATGTATGAAGGTAATGTGGGAATCCACTCATCCACCATTCAACCTTATGCATGATGAAGGTAATGTGGGTATCCACTCATCCACCATTCAACCTTATGCATGAAGGTAACGTGGGTATCCACTCATCCACCGTTCCTTTCATTCTTTTCTTTTCTCTTTTCAATGATGCGAGATGTTATAATATAATAAATAATGGTGCAAAATGTTATGCATATGCTTGCATATGCTTGCACAAATAAATAAAGTAAAGTACGATTATTAAATAACCGAAACAAGCATAAAGTAAAGCGGCATAAAGTAAAGAACATAAAGTAAAGGGCATAAAGTAACATAGATAGAATCCCGGATGAACGATTTATCGATCGAACTCCGCTAACAATAATAAAAGTAAAGGTCAAAACATAACGATTAACCTAAACTTTCAAAGATTCTAAACTTCCAAGTGAACCATTCTAAATTCGAAACTAATCTAACTTAGAATCTTCTAAGATTCGAGGTTTTCAACGAGAAATCCTAAGTTTCTCGCCTAAAGGATTAACTTCAAATCCTAAGGCACTATCTCACATCCTCTAACCTTAGGTTGGATTCTAGTCTTAGTTCCTATTCTACAAATCAACGTACTTATTTGCTTTCTATAGTTACTTTAAATTCTAATCATTCTCACCTTAGCCAATTAACTCCAAATTTCCAATTTTTCCACGAAACAAACACCGAGCAATTGCACCTACAATTCACCGATTGTACAACATATTACAAATCATAACTAATATGCGAACAAATGTGCAATTTCGGGTGAATAGTGATTTCGGATGAATAGTGTCTCGGGTGAATAGTGTTTTCGGGTGAATAGTGTTTTTCGAAAATCCGGGCTCAAAATCGTCATTTTTCATGATAGAAATTCATGATTTCAACTTCAAATCTCATTTATAATCAAAAACGAACAAAACCACCTAAAAAGTTTTGAAAACTTACTTTTTGGGATTTCCCTTAGAGAACGGGAAACTTCGAAAAGCTAGGTTGGATAGGTAGCCCTCGTCCCTACCAATCCAACGCAACCGAAAACACGACGATCCGCCGAGAAACGAAGAAAAGCCAAGAAAATTTTCTTCTCATCCATGGAGAAGGGTGCTCACGGCTTGGGAAGGAAGAAGAGAAGAGAAGATGAAGACTTTGGTCAACTTTAGTGATATTTAATGATAAATGAATAGTGATTTTAGATATTTTAAGAAATTGGAAATGACGGTTGCGTCCTTTTATGACTTTTGACTTCTAAATCGAAACCCGATGCTCTTAAATAAATCTAAAGGTGATTAATAATTATTAATTGGCCTATTAATAATTATTAATGTCACCGAAACGAATTTAGAGCATTAAAACGAATTTCGGTCGAAAATAACTACTAAAATCGAAATTACAAAATAATAATTAAACTAAATACTTAAATTGAAATAAATAAATAAATAAATAACATTAAATAAATAAATAAATAAATAAAATTCACTTCAAAATAACGGGACGTTACAATTTTGTTCCTTTAATTGAAAGAAAGAAGATGAGAGTAAGAAGATAATTGGTATTGAGTTGTTTTGGGGTTGAATTGGAAGAGAATTTGGTTTACAATTGAAGAATTCAAAGATAAACTCACCTCCCTTGGCTGTTCTGTCGTGAGCAAGAAGAAGAGAATAAGGAAGCAGATTGTGTTTTACTTTGAAGAGATTTGATAAAATATGCCTTCAATATTCATTTGGTTAAGGAGAAATGATAAAATATGCCTTAATGCTTATTAAACTATTTGTAAAATTGTCCATTATGTGTTTTGTTTTGTTTTTTTTTTAATAAACCCTTTGGAACATCAGCTCGTGGTTTTAAGTCTCCTCAACTAACGGTAGTTAGTTTTAACCAAACCTAAATTTTTTTACTTTAACCATGGTTAGTGTGTAACCCAACCATAGTTAACCATTTTAACCTTTTAATAACCATTCAAAACAATTCATTTAGTAAGTTTAAAATATAAATATCAATAGTATAACCCATTTAACCAATTTTTAAATTTAATTAAATTAAATAAATAAACTTAATTATTATTCTAAAACCCGGGCCATTACAAGAAGAGATTACCTCCTTCTCCTTTTAGTCCATCACTTGAGCTGGCATCAAACAATGTCGAAACCCACCAAAATACACCTGAAATTTGTCAGAGGCATTCAAATCCATCATTATCTCAGATTTCCAGCTACTTAAGCTTACAGGTAAGTAATGTAACTTGTTTTGTCAAACACTGAATGATAAGACTTACCAATAGACAGACTGCTGCAGTATCATCTACAGGCAAATCACTGTCTCCAAACCTGTGATCATTCTTATGAGTAAGGATACCAATGTAATAAAGTATTTGTTGGTGGTGGTTGTGTGTGTGGGGGGAGCTCTAATTGAGAGAGAATATCGAACCTATTATTTTAAAATAAGACAACATTAAGTGCCTCATTTTAAATCTTGAAACACAGCTCGTTTATTTAAATAAATTGGAACACGGTAATTCAAGTATGTGGTACCAAAAAAAGGCTCATCAAAGATCAAACAGTAATTCAATTTGTTTCAGCTGATATGACACCAATACTTACCAGGAAATTATAGATCACGGGATATCGCACCAGGAGCAAAATTTTCAATCCATCCAATTTGTTTCAGCTGCAACCACAATACAAACTAGGTATATGTATGATAACTCGAAAATAAGTCTAGTTATTCAAGCAAGAGAAGTAAATAAAAAATACTCACAAACACCACATACGTAAATAAAAAATATTATATACTAAACACAATCATTGAATGTCTAAGGATTGAACATCAATATTTAATACATGAAAATACTCACAAACACCACATCTAATATGTAAGGAAGCAAACAACTGAGATATAAACCAAAAATACTCAAAAGAAGATCCAAGACTAACCCATAACAGGACTATGGAAACCCACAAAATTACAAAATTAATATTTGTTAGTTCATTTTTTTCAATGGGAAATCAAGCCCACAGCAAGTAATAATCTTTTCTTTTTATTATAAAAATTATTCCTATATATACTTGCAATGTTTTCAACTCTTACAAAGAAAGAAGAAATGAAGGATAATTACCAATTTTTCCTCCATGTTTATCCCGATTGAAGCCCTTTTCTCACATTTTTGCTCGTCTTTCATCTATAGTTGACCTCTCTACCTTGTTCTCTTTCTCTTTCGGATTCAAACCCATTTTTGGAAAAGGATCTCTTTTTTAATCTCTATCTGCTAGTTGTCAACCACTACACTTCCATGACAATTTTTAATAAAATACATATAAACTCTACAACAGAAATCAAGTTTTATCCACATTTTTTTAATACATTTTAGGGTTTAGGGTAAAGGGAACTTGGAAGCATAAAACAAGTAGTTTACCTCATGCACCAAATTATAGTCCTCGCTAGACATGTAAAATACCCTCTTTATGCTTGAAGGGAGTGCTGAAGCTGAAGTGTTTCCCTATAAAAAAAAATTCCACCCTTCAAAAAATAAGAAACCTAATTTAAACATTCTCCATAAAAATTAAACAAAAAAATTAGTATGGTTCGAAGCCTAAAAAGCCACCTTATTAATAAGTTCTGAAGGTCCATTTGTTGGATGAGAGATTTCATACTGACCACGTATTATGGTCCCATTCTGAGTGTAGATTTGTAAGGAATCGGTGTTTTAAAAGGCGTAACGCGCAAAAGAGCGATGGAGTCCCCCGGGGCTTAAGCGCAAAAAAAAGCGAGGGCTTTTTATTTCGAGGCGCATAATTTATAAATAAGAAGTAAATATTTTATACATGAAAATTTTAGTATTATCAAGAATAATTCTATGAAAAATTATTGAATTTAAGATGTTTTTCTTAGGTATTGATAAAAAAATAAGTCATATCTAGGTATTTTGTATTTCCTCCCTTGTAAAAACCCTATAACAATCTAAAAAAAAGAATAAAATGAAAAATAAAAAAGAAAAAGTGACTGAAATGTCAGTGAAAAGACAGGGACATATATGAAAACTAGAGGAGTAGGCTGCAAAACATGAAAAAAAGCTGAAAAGTTGGAAAAAAGTTGGAAATGCAATAAAGTTGTTGAAAATAAAAAAGAAAACGTGACTGAAATGTTAGTGAAAGACGGACAAATCTGAAAAGTAGGGGAGTAGGCTAAAAAACAGGGAAAAAAAAGCTGAAAAGTTGGAAAAAGTTGAAAAATGCCATCAAGCTGTTGAGGCGCGCGCCTTTCCATAACGCCTCACCTCGATTGAAGCGAAGCGCAGGCTCTGAGCCTTGCGCCTAAAGGGCTTTTTAAAACACTGTAAGGAATAGAACCAATGGAAAAATGAAGACAAATTTACAAACTCCTAACAAAATAAGCTTCAAACAAGCAGAGAAAGAGCTTAATGAAATAAAAATAGAAGAACCCAAAGAGTTATAGTGGTTCGTCTAAAAACTAGCCGACATACACTGTGCTTGGCTGGATAGCAACAATCAATATATTCAAGACTGATATAAGGAGAGGTATTACAGAGAACAACCCTCTTTTGAAGAAGTAAACTCCACTAGCAGAGTACTTTTCCTCCCTCACGCTCCTTACCATCCCCGACACACTGAATCTATATTCTCAATATTTACAATTATTGAGCATGAGCTAATCAACCAAAATTGATATGACAAATTAGTTATACCAAAAAATCTAATCTTTCTAGGGTGTGCCAAGAAGGAGATGAGAAAACCTATAGTAAAAATTAATTTATACATATATGAAATACTAAACATTCTATCAATATTAGAAACAATGGAATGTAAATTATGTTGAGCTTGAATTTTTTTAAAATTATGTTTAAAGAATAAATATATCGAAAGTGTCTCCACGCCGAATCTGATGTAGTATCTAGAAAACAAATTTATATACAATATAGATATTATAACCAAGTTCATTACTTAAAAAGTAAAATAAAATAATACCACTTTCTTGGAAGACAAAGAGTGATAGTAAATACTAATGAATTGATTAAACTACAATGTAACCAGATAAAGACCAAACCTGTGTTAAAGCCGAACCAACACCACGTGAATAAAAGAAAGAAAGAAAAAAGGTAACCTGTCATGACCAAATTCAACTATAGAGAGAATTCTTCACAACTAAAAGGGGTAGAAGATTTCTCCATCGTGGCAATAGATGAATGGACAGTACATATACATCCTCGACTCCTTAGGTTGGATGACTCTTCATTACTAACCCGTGGTTCACCAAAATGCATAAATACAGGTAATATCTGTTACTTGACAAACAGATGTGTGCCATCATTTTTAGAAATATCAACGTTCAAAGTCCTTCACTTCAATGGTAACTTTGTGAGTCTGCAGAGTTCCGTGATCCAATCCCACGGACAAAAAAAAAAAGTGAAAGTAATGAAAAACAAAAACCCAACTAAATTGGAGACAAAAAAAATATGTCTATCTACAAACATTCTCCAACCAACTATATCTGTATCTTTAAAAATGACGTGTTTCACCCCAAAAAAAATCACCAATCACATCACAAACATCATACCGAAAACTTTGCATACCTTTAGAACCAAATCACATCGAAAGAGTGCACACACATAAACATACTAAAAGAAATATCACATGGCCAAGGTCATCTACTAGAATATTTTCATGTTTGAGATCCCTAAGCATTATGCCGTTTGCATGGAGGTGTGAAACTGTTTTCAGGAGCATATATACAAGCAAGATCTTTGGTGTGTAAAAACAAAATTAAGACATTCAAAGGCATATTCCACAATTAATCTAGAATTCCATTAACTTGATAAGGAAAAGGTACCTAAAATGCCCGTGGTGGAAAAGCTGAAAGAAGAGATGACCACCATTTCAATATGTTAAAAAAATAACCATAAGTTACATATCTAACATTTCTTCCCAGCTATTCATATAATATAGGGATGGGATGCTTGCAGTGAGCTAGAGTCAAATTTCTTAAATCAATATTCATCAAAACATAGTTTAATTCCATGAAAATGCTATGAAAGAAGAATATTTACATAGAGGACCCAATAAGGTGGAAAAACTTACTTGAACTGAGTATCTTAGCTGGACAGTAAAGCCTAAACGAATGGTCACTATATGCCTCTCAGCTTTCATGTACTCGGCATAATTCTTATCCATTAACTTGTCCTTCCTCATGACCTTCATTGCATATAGACCTGATAAACCAAAGCAAATGCACCACGCCCAACAACCTTCAGAACTTCAAAATCATCAATCCCTACACTCTCCACTTTCATTTGGAAAAGGTAGCCTAGTTAGTCAAAGATAATAGTTGGTGCAATGTCAAATGTTTATTCACCAAAAACAAATTAGAGTTACCTATGCAAGATACCATGGCCATGGAAGAAGACAACACCCTTGCAAAGTTGGTACATCAAACTCTGTTTTTTATTTGAAATTTCTTAACAAAACATTAAAAATGAAAAGAAAAAAATTAGCAATTTTGTAGATGTAAAAGAAACACAGACGTGCAATTATTCAAAGGAAAAAAACAGTACTTATATGTGTACCTTGACGGTATCGTGAGGAATAAAAGGAGGGAGGGAGAGAGAGAGAGAAAGAGAGCAACAACATAGCATTTTGCTACTCACACGACTTTTTTCAAAAAAAAATCTGCAATATAGACTTTAGTCTTCTTCGGAGAGAATTATACTCGATGTGGAAGAGAATTATCTAGATGTTATCCCGTCTGATTCCTATAATCATTAAAGCGTTTCATGAGAAGTGGACTTGGGCAAGTAAAATAAAATTCCCGCGTAGCTACACACATCAAGAACAATAGTTCTTGTACAAGTAATATCGAGGCGTGTATAAATCCAATAGGCTATATATCGAAGCAACCATAAATTAAGTGGACTATATATGGAAGTATCTGATGCGCAAGTAGACAATGTATCGAGGCCTGTGTTAACCAAGTGGACTACATATATTGAGGCAACTGATAATCCAATGGATTATATATTCCAAGTGGACTATATATATTGAGGCAATGTATCCTAATAGATGCCTAGATACATATAGCCTACTTGACTATTTTTCAAGGTTTGACAATCACATTCCTCAAAATTTAGTCCACTTGAATGGAACATACAAAGCCTTGAAAAATAGTCCATGGGATTTTGAGATACCTCGACTTATAGTCCATTCGACTATCAAATACCTTAATATGATGAGAAGCCTAGGTTTATACTCCACGGGGACCTACAGGAAGAAGTTTACACGAGTCCTCTACCCGGTTGTGTAAGGGGGAGGAGAACAAAAGAGGTCCATTGGAATGGGAGCCAAACGACGACCCGAGAATATATGATCGATCCGAAGAACCACTCCCATAATTCTGCTTCCCCTTCGTACTACCGAGATTCTTGCCCTTCCATTTCGAAGATCATCTATTATTATAAATAGACATTATATAACGGATATTTAAACTCTCAAAGTTACTTTAAAGATCTTACAAAGCCTCCTAACAATTAAGTTAGGATAGAAGAGTCATTTTTCCAAAGAAAAGATTTTTGAACTTGACTTGCCTGTCCAGGTCCAATAAGGCTATATATCGAAGCAACTATAAGTTAAGTGGACTATATATGGAAGTATATGATGCTCAAGTGGACAATGTATCGAGGCCGGTGTTAACAAAGTGGACTATATATATTGAGGCAACTGATAATCCAATGGATTATATGTCAAGGAATCTGGTGGTCGAATGAACAATATATCAAGGCATCTATTAGTTTACTAGAATATATATCAAGGCATCCATTCGTCTTGTGGATTCTATATTGAGTCGTCTAATAGTATTGATGACTATATATCGAGGCAAGACGAGCGAGTGGACTATGTATCGAGGCATCATATAGTCGAGTGGACTATATCAAGGCATCCATTAGATCGATGGGCTATGAAGGCATCAATTAGTCATGTATAATGTTTATAGAGGCATTTATTAGACATGTTTACTATATATATATATATCAAGACATCTATTAGTCTAATAGATTATATCTCGAGGAATCTAATTAGTCCAATAGACTATATCAATGCATCGAGACAAATGAACTGTATATCAAGACATTTATTATTTTGGACTACATAGGAGGCATCTAGTAGACTATATATCGAGGCATTTTTTTTTAAATGAGAAATGAGCAATGTCATTGATGAAAGAAAATGCCTCCTCTATACACAGTCATTTGGACTAGCACATGCCTCGATGCAAAGTCCTCTAGACTAACGGATGCCTCGATGTATAGTCCTCTAGACTAACAGATGCCTAGATACATAGTCTACAAGACTACCGGATTTCTCGATATTTAGACAAGGCCTTGAAAAAAATCCATGGGATTTTCAGATGCATGGATTCATAGTCTATTGGACTATCAGATGCCTTGAACTATAGCTCACTGACTATCAAACACCTTGATATGATCATATTCCCAGATTTATACTCCACTAGACACTTAGATGATTCATGGATTCTTTGATATATTGTCTATTGGACTATCAGATGGCTCTATATATAGATTACTCGACTAATGGATGTCTTGAAATAGTCTAATAGATGCCCAGATACATAGTCCAAATGACTACCAGATTCCTCAGTATTTAGTCCACTTGAATGGAATATACGAAGCCTTGAAAAATAGTCCATGGGATTTTGAGATGCCTTTATATATATAGCTCATTGACTATCAAATACCTTGATATGATCATGTGCCTAGGTTTATATCCACTCGACTCATAGATACTCATGGATTCGTTGGTATATAGTCCATTGGACTATCAGATGGCTCAATATATAGTTTACTAGACTAATGTATGCCTTGATATATAGTCTATTAGACTATCGGGTGCCTCGATATTTTTAGGCATCGCGAGTAATTGATGCCTCGATAATATAATCCACTTACTTAGTGGATGCCTTAATGTATCCTAATAGATGCCTAGATACATATAGCCTACGCGACTATTTTTCAAGGTTTGACTACCACATTCCTCAATATTTAGTCCACTTGAATGGAACATACAAAGCCTTGAAAAATAGTCCATGGGATTTTGAGATGCCTCGACTTATAGTCCATTCGACTATCAAATACTTTAATATGATGAGATGCCTACGTTTATACTCCACGGGGACCTAAAGGAAGAAGTTTACACGAGTCCTCTACCCGGTTGTGTAAGGGGTAGGAGAACAAGAGAGGTCCATTGGAATGGGAGCCAAACGACGACCCGAGAATCTCTTATCGATCCGAAGAACCACTCCCATAATTCTGCTTCCCCTTCGTACTACCGAGATTCTTGCCCTTCCATTTCGAAGATCATCTATTATTATAAATAGACATTATGCAACGGATATTTAAACTCTCAAAGTTAGTTTAAAGATCTTACAAAGCCTCCTAACAATTAAGTTAGGATAGAAGAGTCATTTTTCCAAAGAAAAGATTTTGAACTTGACTTGCCCGTCCAGGTCCACCTCCATATCCACCATTTGGGTCCTGCAAGTAAAAGGAAACCAAACAACAATTTAACAAGATAATTAAACTTTTCAATCTAGTATTAAGCATAGAATTGCCAAGCATATGTACCACATCGATATGAATATTCTGCATCTGACAAATCAACAAACCTTGATGATTGAAAAGACCATAAATCCGAAAGACAACTTGTAAAGACCGGGACTAAGCCTGCTTGGTGAAAATGCTAGTAGTAAAATAGATGAAAGTAATGTATCTCCACCTAAAGATATTTGTTGCAATTCAGAACCTCCGGCAGAAGGAAACATCCTAGCAAAGTTGGTACATCAAACTCGTTTTTTTTTTTAATTTTCTAACAAAACATAAAAATGAAAAGAAAGAAAATTAGCAATTTTGTGGATGTAAAAGAAACAGTGACGTGCAATTATTCAGAGGGAAAAAAGGAGTAGTTATACGGGTACCTTGACGGTATCGTGAGGAATAAAACTTTTCTCATGATTGACAGAAAGTCGTGATGAACTTCTGGAGATCAGTATCCTTTTAGGGTTTATAGCACCAAATTTTTCATCTAGCTTAAGAACTATATAGATTAGGCACTCTCTTAAACGAGTGGACCAGATCCAATCTATCATGATTGATATAGAATCTAATCAAAAGTCCATTTACTGTAAACAACACTAAGAGATATATCGATGACATCAAGATTCAAATATAAAGAAATGTTTTAAGACTCTACTACTAATTCTATAAAGCTTCGTAATGCTATCTTACTGGGAAAAAAATTGGAAAGTAGGACTGACCTCGTGAGTATATTTCTTCATCAGCATTCTTTATGCTTGAGCAAGTCCAAGATCGGCTATTTTGAGCAACATGGTCTTTGTAGCAACTTCTCCTAAACTAGTAGACAGAAATATATTCAAACTATTCTATCATACGAATCAAAAAAAAAAGATCAACAAATCATATCAAAGATACAGCCAACGAACCACATATCTACTTCAGGAGCTCAATACCAAAGGGTGGGTCAATATCCGGACATAAAACAATGAGCCGTTTTAACTCTACTAGTTATTCTATAAAGCTTCGTAATGCTATCAAAACTACTGGAAAAAGAATTGAAAGTAGGACTGACCTCGTGAGTATACTTCTTCATCGGCACTGTATATGCTCGAGCAAGTCCAAGATCGGCGCTTTAGAGCAACCTGGTCTCTCGATCCATCGCGAGATTGTGTGGTTGCACATCAGTATATATGTATAACAAAAAGAGAAATCATTTAGTATCCAATTACCGTGGAATGGAGATAAATCATAAAAGAGGAGAAGCAAATAAAAGATGGGCAGTGATGACGTGAATACCTTCTTTGGTGTTTCTTCATCTCTTTCAGTTCTATCGTCGTTGTCATCAGTGTCACTGGTGGTGTCTGTTTCGATCATGTCCTGCCATGTTTTGCAAAAAAATTAAATTACATCATACTAGGGAAGGGACAACAAAATGCAGTAAAATCATAAAATTGTAAAGGAAATCGAACTTCACAGACACTAAGATAGAAGCCTTCGCTAGGTACTTTTGCAGCCAGGGAGCAACAATCGACAACTATAACATCAAATGTCTTCAAAAAAATCTTCATCAAAGCTCGAGAAATTTCCCAAGTGAAGACAAAAAAAAAGTCACTCACATAATGATATAGAAGTTCACTTCACAATTGCCAGTAATTAAGTTACCATTTTAAGAGCTAGCTCTGTAATTAAGTTACCATTTATTATAACAAAAGGACGAAAACGGACATGAAGCTCAACCATGTGTGCAATAATGAAATGAAGTAAAGAAGAATTCTGATGATACCTTTGTCAACTGAAACTCGTACCATCAGCTTGAAATCCTCCAAAGAATCGTGTCCATTTGTTGCTAATACAATTAATTAGACCAAGCAATAAAAATAATAGCATCACACAAAGCAACTTGTAGATTGGTAAATAAGAATAGTTTACATTGAGCAAATTTAAAATTTTCTAAGGCGATATGAATAAAGAACTCTTTAATGCTATTCTTAACATGGACGCAGTTTTGAAATACCTCTTTTGTAGCATGAATATCCTTGCAAATAAAGGTTGAACCAAATACATATTCCATTCTCACTTTGTGATGTCAACCAATATATATAAAACTATAAAACAATGGATCCCTTCATCAAGATCTGATGGGATGAAAACGTTAACATACATCATCTAGCTATTTAAACTACAACTGTGTAGAGATGAGAAATACAAGTTTTATCCAATAAAAGTACCATTACAAGCATACCTTCAATTGATAATGCAACAACATACCCATGGTCTCGACTCTCAATCTTAAAATGATTTCAACCTGCACAAAGTAAGTTTAAGCTTTATCTATATAATGAAAAATTCTAATATGATTGCTCAAAAACCATAAATGAGTTCTAAAATCAAAGATATGAAAAGCAACAGCATCCACATACACTTCATTCTTGGTTTGCTAGAGTTTCTTGAATTGTTCCTTGTGTGCCGCAAATTAAGAAAAGGAAACAAGGCAATATAAGATAAATTGGTGAACTAAATTAAGTAAAAAGAAATCATAATTACTTAACAAAATAAGATATAAAAACCATTTCCTGGGTCAACTTACCAGGCAACCCGTTAAACCTCTCCTATTGTTCATATGCCTGTCCAATGAACATCTCCAAACCAGGCAATAAAGCCAAATAGATAATGTACAGAAATTTGTTACTTTAAGAAGGTAACGTCTACTTCAATAAAATGACAACAATATTAGTTTGGTGGGCAAGACATTCAAACCAAAATGGCAAAAGAGGACGATTGTTAAGAGCGGCCCATATATTCCAAGCGGCAAAAATCGGCTTGGCTTTGGAAAAGCAACTTGCTTAAAGCATAGAAGCATATCTTCAAATGGTAATAAACTTCAAAGAAAATGAATTTAAGATGATTAAACAGGACGTAATGGGGCCAAAAGAAAGAATAAAGCGTTAATAATTCAATGCATCAGATCTGCAAAAGAGAATATCAAGCATCTCAGACCTCTGGTGGTGTCAGGAAGAAGCCACCCATTTGAATCTCTCAGAGAAGATGAGTCACCAGGTCATTTGACTTGAGACATGTATGCGATTAAGATGCGTGTGAATAAATGATGTCCGTATTTGGTTTTGTATGAGAATGCTATTTGAAGACAACCATCTAGAATGAACCTATACAAAAGAGGTAATTAGAGTAACTATTCTGCAAAGTCATTTGTTCGAAGAAATAAATAAACTTTCTTGTCACCAAGCTAAGTTGAAAGCAGATATGTAGCACTCGATGGAATCCATGTGAATGCTTCATTCTAGTTCAACTACAAATTCTTAAATTTTCTATCGCATCCCTCTACACTCTTGTGCAAATATAATGCAAAAAAAAAAAAAAACTACTTGATTCATCCTACATCGAAAGGAAAAAAAACACCTCAAAACATATATACACGTTAACATTACAAAAAATGATTAGAATGCAATTAATGGCAAACGAATTTAAAGCATAATCTGTTTAAAATGGAAAAAAAAAAAAAAAAAAAAAAAAAAAAACTCACAAAGATTAGAGAAACCAATAATGCCAATGAGACAAGTTGAACATCCAATAATAAGAATTGTATCTCTTCTTCCTTCCACCATACCAGGAAGAACCTACTATATACTTATTAGAAATTTAAAAAAAAAAAAAAAGTAGTTCTATTTGGTTAGTGAGAAAATGAAAGAGAAAGAGAAAAAGAAAAGTACCTATTGAGAGAAATGAAAAGAACCAACAGAAGAACCTAGAATATTTTACACTCTAAAGTCTAATTCTAAGTATTACTTGTGCAGTGCCCACTAGCTCCTCCCGAAGAATATTACCAACAACTATCCAGGAACAAAATACTGCATTTGCAGCATTGTGTTGATCAGGACCTAGAATAAAGCCAAACACATTGCACATCAATCATTAATATTTATGAAAAAAAGTAACATAACAATAAACTGAATGGAAGGACAACACTTTTAAGACTATTGTCTCTCTCTTTTTTTTAGATGTGCATGTTTTTTTTTTTTTTATTGTTGTTTGGGGGGGTGGGGTGGGGTGTTGGAGTAACCTGATAAATCAGCTAGAAGAGCACGAGCAGGTTCCTGTAAGACAGTTGGCATAAAACATTTTACGTGAACAAAATATGCAAAAATGAAAGATAGAATTTACTAATCTTTTTAGGCGTACCTGTAATGTATTGTTGGCAAGATCAAGCATCCAGAAAATAATTACAAAGATAATAGATGCTCTTGTTCGTGTACCTTTAAATGCTCTGTATTAGCATGACTAACCCAAGTTAGAAATTTACGCGCATTCTCAATGAGAGGAAAAAAGAGGGGAAAAGAACACTAATAATCATGATTCTCAAACAAAAACCTGCAGTGTTCCTTCATATCCCCAAGTAAATATCCGATGTCAGCAGAATATCCTATCAACACCACATATTTTAAGAAAATAGTAATAATTCTAAGTCTTACGCTTCAGTTAATAACGTCAATTAAAAAGGAAACAAACAGGTACCCAGATAATTACAGCTTACAGCAACTGCTATCATTACAGATCCAACAAGAATAAACACGGTCACCTTCTTCCATATTCTGAAGAACATTTATCACTCCATATAACATCACATGTCTTAAGCAACAAGAGCTGATACGTTTGACACTGCTAAGGAAGAATCTAGGCCAACTACTTGGGATTTAAAAAAATGTACAAGTAAATGTAGAGAACCTAAAAATGATTAGAGACAATAATATATCATAATTTTGCAAATATTATGGCCATTCCAAGAAAATGCAGACTTCCATTGGAAAATTAAGGTTGAAATTCTTAGGCTCATCAACAATATGAGACCAATGACACAATCTTCTTATTATGCAATCTAATTACTTGATAAATCATATTACAAAATTCAACTCAAATCAATAGTACGGTATTGATTAATATATAAGTTGCCTGTTTAACATAAATTTAGCAAGAACGGATCAAATGGTGATACCTTCTAAAGAGTTAAATAAGCACATCAAGGATGAACGGGTACTAGAGAGCCTTCCAAATGAAAGAAATAACTCATTTAAATAGTAAGAAAGAAAGGTGAAAAAAGGCAGAGGTTATCATACAAGGAAGTTACTTCAAAGATACAGCCAACGAACCACATATCTACTTCAGGAGCTCAATACCAAAGGGTGGGTCAATATCCGGACATAAAACAATGAGTCGTTTCAACTCTACTAGTTATTCTATAAAGCTTCGTAATGCTATCAAAACTACTGGAAAAAGAATTGAAAGTAGGACTGACCTCGTGAGTATACTTCTTCATCGGCACTGTATATGCTCGAGCAAGTCCAAGATCGGCGCTTTAGAGCAACATGGTCTCTCGATCCATCGCGAGATTGTGAGGTTGCACATCAGTATATATGTATAACAAAAAGAGAAATCATTTAGTATCCAATTACACTGGAATGGAGATAAATCATAAAAGAGGAGGTTAGAGTTACCTATGCAAAGATACCATGGCCATGGAAGAAGACAACACCCTTGCAAAGTTGGTACATCAAACTCTGTTTTTTTTTTTTTTAAATTTCTTAACAAAACATTAAAAATGAAAATAAAAAAATTAGCAATTTTGTAGATGTAAAAGAAACACAGACGTGCAATTATTCAAAGGAAAAAAACACTACTTATATGTGTACCTTGACGGTATCGTGAGGAATAAAAGGAGGGAGGGAGAGAGAGAGAGAGAGAGAGAGAGCAACAACATAGCATTTTACTACGCACACGACTTTTTTCAAACAAAAATCTCCAATATAGACTTTAGTCTTCTTCGGAGAGAATTATACTCGATGTGGAAGAGAATTATCTAGATGTTATCCCCTCTGATTCCTATAATCATTAAAGCGTTTTCGTGAGAAGTGGACTTGGGCAAGTAAAAGAAAATTCCCGCGTAGCTACACACATCAAGAACAATATTTCTTGTACAAGTAATATCGAGGCGTGTATAAATCCAATAGGCTATATATCAAAGCAACTATAAGTTAAGTGGACTATATATGGAAGTATCTGATGCTCAAGTGGACAATGTATCGAGGCCTGTGTTAACCAAGTGGACTATGTATCAGAGGCAACTGATAATCCAATGGATTATATATTCCAAGTGGACTATATGCATTGAGGCAACTGATAATCCAATGGACTATATATCAAGGAATCGGTCGTCGAATGAACAATATATCAAGGCATCTATTAGTTTACTAGAATATATATCAAGGCATCCATTTGTCTTGTGGATTCTATATTGAGTCGTCTAATAGTATTGATGACTATATATCAAGGCAACACGAGCGAGTGGACTATGTATAGTCGAGTGGACTATATCAAGGCATCCATTAGATCGATGGGCCATGAAGGCATCTATTAGTCATGTTTAATGTATATCGATCGAGGCATTTATTAGACATGTTTACTATATATATCAAAACATCTATTAGTCTAGTGGATTATATCTCGAGGAATCTAATTAGTCCAACGGACTATATCAATGCATCGAGACAAATGAACTGTATATCAAGACATTTATTATTCTGGACTACATAGGAGGCATCTAGTGTAGACTATAAATCGAGGCATTTTTCTTAAAGGAGAAACGAGCAATGTCATTGATGAATGCTTTCCAATTGGATGCAAATGCCTCGTCTATACACAATCATTTGAACTAGCACATGCCTCGATGCAAAGTCCTCTAGACTAACGGATGCCTCGATGTATAGTCCTGAGACTAACAGATGCCTACCTGGATTTCTCGATATTTAGACAAAGCCTTGAAAAAAATCCATGGGATTTTCAGGACGCATGGATTTATATAGTCCGTTGGACTATTAGATGCTTTGAACTATATAGCTCATTGACTATCAAATACCTTGATATGATCAGATTCCCAGATTTATACTCCACTAGACACTTAGATGACTCATGGATTCTTTGATATATTGTCTATTGGACTATCACATGGCTCAATATATAGTTTACTCGACTAATGGATGTCTTGAAATAGTCTAATAGATGCCCAGATACATAGTCTACATGACTACCAGATTCCTCACTATTTAGTCCACTTGAATGGAATATACGAAGCCTTGAAAAATAGTCCATGGGATTTTGAGATGCCTTTATATATATAGCTCATTGACTATCAAATACCTTGATATGATCATATGCCTAGGTTTATATCCACTATACTCATTAGATAGTACTCATGGATTCTTTGATATATAGTCCATTGGACTATCAGATGCCTCAATATATAGTTTACTAGACTAATGTATGCCTTGATATATAGTCTATTACACTATCTATCGGGTGCCTCGATATTCAGGCATCGTGAGTAATTGATGCCTCGATAATATAATCCACTTACTTAGTGGATGCCTTAATGTACATATAGCCTACCCGACTATTTTTCAAGGTTTGACTACCACATTCCTCAATATTTAGTCCACTTGAATGGAACATACAAAGCCTTGAAAAATAGTCCATGGGATTTTGAGATGCCTCGACTTACAGTCCATTCGACTATTAGATGCTAGCTCATTGACTATCAAATGCCTTAATATGATGAGATGCCTAGGTTTATACTCCACGGGGACCTACAGGAAGAAGTTTACACGAGTCCTCTACCCTGGTTGTGTAGGGGGGGAGAACAAGAGAGGTCCATTGGAATGGGAGCCAAACGACGACCCGAGAACCTCCCGATCCATCCGAAGAACCACTCCCATAATTCTGCTTCCCCTTCGTACTACCTAGATTCTTGCCCTTCCATTTCGAAGATCGTCTATTATTATAAATAGACATTATGTAACGGATATTTAAACTCTCAAAGTTAGTTTAAAGATCTTACAAAGCCTCCTAACAATTAAGTTAGGATAGAAGAGTCATTTTTCCAAAGAAAAGATTTTTGAACTTGACCTGCCTGTCCAGGTCCACCTTCCTGTCCACCATTTGGGTCCTGCAAATAAAGGAAACCGAACAACAATTTAACAACATAATTAAACTTTTCAATCTAGTATTATGGTCTCATTCTGAATCAAGATAAATTTACAAACTCCTAACAAAATAAGCTTCAAACCAGCAGAGAAAGAGCTTAATGAAATAAAAAGAGACGAACCCAAAGAGGTCTTTCCATTTACATATTTATTCCTTTTATAGTGGTTAGTCCAAAAACTAGGTGACATACACTGTGCTTGGTTGGATAGCAACAATCAATATAGTGTTATAATCATTATGTACTTCCAGCTAGTCTTTTAATAAAAGGAATAAATATGTAAATGGAAAAACAAAAAGCATCAAAGAACATACATGTATATATTAGACATTTGCCAATAAAATAAAATAGTAAACAAGTCTTCAAAGAACATGCATGTATATATATAAGATTTCTTTCATAGGTCCTTGTTTCATATATCCTTTTGTAGCTATCCTCTACATAAGGATATATGAAGTAAAGATTCTTAGCTCAATGCTATAAAGAGCTATTTAATGATAAATTTGATATGAGAGGAAATTGAAAAATAATTGAAGGAGTGGAAAGCTCTCCAAATAGCAGTTTCAACCTAACTGCTATTTGGAAAGCTTAATAGCAGAAAGCCATAACTTGCCATGCCCAAGTTTCAACCTTAATAAATCTCAAAAGAGTTGCTTCAATCCAAGTCAGCTACTCTGATTCGAAAACTACCACTTTATCATTTGAGAGATAAAAAAGAAAAAATAAAGAGAACATATATTAATTGACCATTATAAAATTTCAATCGATTGCTATAATGAAGAAATTACAACTTTGATTGGAAAATATAAATTCTCTATAGCCTTAAAAGTTTATCCATTGAGAAGTAGATTCACCATCCATCCTCAACATAAAAAAGAGATAATGAAAAGGTACAAATATATATTCAACTGATATACGAAATAAACAGATTACCTTTCAAACTATATTACATCGCTTTTAATTACATATGAGTAATTCTCCCTTTTCACCTGCCAAACGTAATAAGTGCAAAGATTTAAGAATTCACAGTAAAACAAACAAATCAAATTGAAACAAAGATGTAAGTAGGAAAAAATAGAGAAACCTGTAGATTTACTGATAGAGAGAAATGAAGAAAGGAATCAGAGAGCGTCTGCAGATTGTTAGAGATTAAACTAAAAACTACATAATTTTTTATGATAGAAGTAGGGGTTGGGATTTGATTTGGGACCTAGCTAAATATCATGCTTCTTCTTTGTGTTCTCACAGATAGATAATAACCATAACATATTAAAAGACATGTTAGAAGTACTAATATTCTATCTGATGACCTGTCTGAGAAACGTCACCGGCTTTTTCACTTCATACAATACATAATGTAGTTTTTTTTAAGATGAAAGAAACATCTAGAATACTTACGATCCAAAAACTGGGTGGTCACAGAAAGGCTTCCTAGCAAGAGCTAACAATGCCAAAAGAATGTACAATTGCAGATGATAACTGTAACATATTAAATACATGTAAGAAGTATTAGAGTTTTATCTAATGACCTCTTTGAGAAATGTTGCCAGTTTTTTCACTTCAAACTTTTCTTGTATCAATTCTCCTTTTTTAGTCAACTAATTAACAGCTAGAGCTTCCACCTAAATGATTTATGATGACAAGAAATTGATTATGTCTGCTTATTAAAATTGTGTTTAATCAATAATAAGAAACTATAAATAATCTATAATTGTAATAACACCACTGAAAGGAAAGAGATCAAATGAACATGTTTTCTTTAAACTAATTTTTAAAGAGAGGAATAATTTCATGAAAGACTAAGTTATGACTAACATAACTGCAGGATAGCCATAACATACAAAACGTTTCCAAAATATTAAACCAATAATTTACTAGACCATGACAACCACAATTGCAAGAGACATACCTCTAAGAAAAATGGTTGCTTTCAATTCTACCTAAACACAAGACCTCCACTAAAGTACGTCTTCTTCAACAACTTGGCAGCATCTATAGTATTAAAATGGTAAAAAGAAAAATTAAAATCATTTTCAACAACCTTATAATTTGCTTAACACAATTGCATGATGCACAGCTCACGGGTGCATGGAGAAAATATTAAATCATAGTAGAATAGATAATATCAACAAAATGCTGGTTCAATTTCCATCAACAATCAGTTTTCCACAACCTAAGCAAAATATAAACTTGCTGATGAATATCTGTTTTCTTGGACATCTCTTCATCTGAGAATCAGATATTGTATTTAATTTCATATAAAAACTAATTGAAAACGCAAGGAAATGAAAGGTGTAGTGTAATGATACTATCATTAAGAATTAAATAAGAAAGCTTTCGGGTACATGGAACTAACATATTGAATAAACTTTAATCATTTTTCTCAAATACTTAAAGAGAATATAAACATTAGGAGGTAGAGGATTTTATGAACACTAACCAGGTGAATAAACTTCAACACTGTATCAATGACGTAACATAAGAGAATACAATTTTTTGAGCAACAGACAAACTTACCAGTACGAACTATGAGAGCTCCTGTCCAGTTGGATACCCAAACAGCTAGTTCAAAAGAAAATAAAGAAATGATTATTATGATTAAAAAAAGCATGAAGAGTAAGGTAGTGGTTTATTTCATTTATTGGGATCTGTCATGTGGAAAGAAATAAAAACCAAGGAAAAATAAAATGGATGCATGTCATGACGCGGGAAGTTAGTAAACCAGATAATTTTATAATTCATTCGCAATATAAGGACCAAATAAATGGGAAAACATAACAAAATAGTCAAACAACTTACAATGTCTCCGGTGGAAACATGTAGACCAAATCGGAAGAAAATTTGGAGTTATAAAATAATTTCTAAAACTAACTTATTTGCAAGCAGTATACTGAGATAACCTTAATCCCCAAATCATGGTAGAAAACCTGCGTGAGGATATATACTAATAAAATAAGTTCCTTGGTCATTCTAAAAGGAGCACCAAATCAAGGCATAAAATTCTATTTTGAGGGTTTGTAATGAGCATAAAAAATCTACAACATTATTGGATTTATTGACTTCAAATTAACGTCATTCTCTTGTCAAAATTAAACATAATTCATGAATAACTATAGGCATTTATCAAAAGATTTAACTAAAGTACAACCACCAAATTGTGGTAAAGTGTAAGGGACCAAACAAACTTAAACATATTCATGTACAGTGTTCTATGGATGAATTATTCAATAAATTTTTATTATTTTGAATTTTTTTTTAAGAAGTTGCTGATTTAGGTTATGAACTCTACCCTCATCGTATGAGTTCCTCTATCATTATTGTCTTTGACTTTCAGCGTGTTTAGTGATGCAAGCAGTCTCAGTTCAAACTCCTTGGTGGTTTCTCCTTCAAGATCAATTAGGGGTAACTTTGCTATCCCCAATTGCTTGTGATATGAAACCCTAGAAAATTGAAATAGAAACCCTTTGAAAGACAAAGAACCCCTAAATGCAAATCCTAAAACCCCATGAACAAAAAGGTAAAACCCTTGGAAAACAAGAAGAGAAAGATTATTCCAATGATCTATGATCTTGAAATAAGAGAACTTGTTCTTATTTCAAGATAGAAACAATCCACAAACACAATAGATCAATTCATGCTTGAATGTTTCTAAAACATGCAACCTAGAACAAGGCTACAAAACTAAGCAATTTAAGCAAAGCAAAAGGCAATATTATTATCATATGAATTCTTGGTATTTAGGGTTACAAATGAGGCCTTTAAATAGGCAAAGAAACCCTAAAAATAAGCTATGAAATTCGGATTACAAGGAGCACAAAATCTGCCCAAAACTTGCCTTATGTGAAATTGGCAGATTTTGTGGAAAATCTTTTCTAGAGAATAATATCTTTCCTAATCCTTTCCAAACATATAAAATGAATATAAAAGACCTAAAACATGTCTAAATACATCATAAATTCGTTGGAACCATTTTGGGAACAAATATGGAAACTTTAGGAACAAATATGGAAAGTGGTCCAAATAAGGAAAGTTTGCAAAAGTGATGCAACTTTCCTAATTAGCTCTTCTCTTCAATTCCGATTGAACAATTCTTCAATACTCTTCCTCCAAATGTATTTGCCATAGATTGGAGTTCATCACGTCCTCTTCCATAGCCTCCATGATCGGATCTTCGAAGCTTGTCTTGACTTTGCTAATGTAGGCCTGTAAATGGATGTCAATGCTTCTCTTGAACTTTAATGTTGTGATTTGTCCTTGGGCATTTTGTGACGTTCCATGATTCATATCATCCCCTCCCTCTTGAAAAGGATTCGTCCTCGAATCTATAACATTACCTACATCACAATAAATTAAGTTAATAACATAAATAAAAGCACATAAAGCACACTTACCTCGTGTATTGTGAATTGGCACCAAAGAGAGCAACAATGGTACCCTTCTTTATCCTTTCAAGTTAACACCTCCCGGGTCAAATATTGTTGGTTTTCTTCCCTTTAAATCAGCAAAACAACCTAGCTTATCAAAGACCACAACACTAACAATATAGTTGGTGGATAATGGTAACACATCTAATAGAATATATGGACCATAGTCAATCTCGTAAATTTTCTCATACTCAACACTACTCACAAGATGATCACATGGTGAATGTAACACATTAATCAAAGCATATGAACCATAAACAAACTCAAATAGGTCTAATGTGTTGGGGTAAATTAGAAAATATGAAGACTCCATGCTCTCCCTAAATGCATCATATGTCTTATCAAAGATAATTCGTGTAGCACAAAACATATGTTTATCATTAGAATGAAATTGAAGTGGTAAAATATCAGACTTGAGATCAAATTTAGCAAACAAACAAGAACTATGCACATCATCACAAGTAAATGGATAGGCTAGCTTAACATGTTTTGCAAGTGATAAGTCATCAAACAAGTAAAGATCATCCAAAAGAATTTTGCTAGAAAAGAATGCATGTTTATCATAAAAATATAATTGGTTTGGATGATTTCTAGTCTTAAAATCAGAATTGGAAAACAAGAAATAATCATTTAAACAAACCGATGCAATAGGATTAAAAGTAAGAAACTTCCTTTTCTGGCCTTGGATCCCGTTGGCAACATCTTTTTCCATGAAGTATGGTGGTGCCTTAAGTATTTCAGCCCCTTGAAATGCATCTACTTTGTGCTCCATTCCAATTGAAAATTGATCAATGTAATTCTGCAAAACATTAGCTAAAACACTAGAAAAGCAAAGGTTAAGTTCATAAGTTAGAAAGAAAGAATCTTTGCACACAAGTACAAAGTGGGTTTTATTTGAAAACATTATTTTCCTAGCCTCACTTTCTACAAAACTCACAATGTTCTCACCATTCCTCTCATTCATTTTTGACTCACAACTCTCTTTCTTTTCAATTTCTCTTTCATTCTTTTCAAACACTCTTTCTTTTGAACTCAAATCTCTTTCTTTTGGCTCACTCATGTCACTCATTTCTTTTTGAGCACTCATCTCTCTTTCTTTTGGCTCACTTATTTCAATAATTTCTTTTTCACACTTTTCTTTTTGAAAACTCATCTCTCTTTCTTTTGGCTCACTCTATTTTTGACAATTCTCATTCTTTTCAAACATAGAACTCTTTTGTAGCTCACAAGTTTCCTCCACAAAAACATTAGCACGAATATCCTCTTTTATCTCCTCCATGCTAGCATTGAAAACATCCTTCGATTTTAAAAGTTCTCTTTCAATCATCTTGACCTTCTCTAAAATCAAATTTGCATTTTCCTCTACTAAGCCATAGGCAGCCCCATTCTTATCCATTAATGTACCATTTTCACCCATTTGATAAGAAGAAGTAGTATTGGAAATAGGTTTAGAAGCATACCGTGTATCTCTTCTTCTTTTGAGCCTCTTTTCTATCTTGATGGCATAGTGAACCATTTCATCTAACTCCACATATGTATACCCATTAACTTGGCCAGCAATCTCATAGTTTAATCCATCTAAGAACCATGCCATAGTCATCTCTTCATCTTCCTCAGTATTAGCTCTAGTCATGAGATATTTAAACTCATTGTAGTACTCACAAACACTCATGTTTCCTTGTGTAAGATCTTCGAACTTTTGCACAAGGTCTCTTTGAAATCGGTCTGGTACAAATCGTTTCCTCATTATGTATTTGAGTTCACACCAAGTTTCAATTGGATCCTCCAAAGTTCTTCTTTGTCTATCATTCATCAATTGTTTCCACCATGTTAGTGCATAATCACAAAATTGAGTGGTTATAAGTTGTACCTTCTTTGAATCACTACATGGATGTTCTTCGAAACAAAGCTCCACATCTCTTTCCCATGTCAAGTAAACCTCGGGATTTGATCTTCCTTGAAAAGTAGGTACCTTGAGCTTATCACCTCCTAAGCTTCTATGCTCTATCCCTCCATGATAAACCTCTCTATTTTGGCTTCGGGTATGTTCTACCTTTCGACATCTATTACTCCTCATTTGATCAAACCTTTCATGATACATTGCTGCAAGTAAACAAGTTAGTAATAAAAATAGGACCTCTCAATCACTCCCTAAGTGTTTACACTCGATGATGTCAATTCACTCGTGTTTGCACTCAAAACAGATTTTAGGGCCTAAATATAACCTTGAACTATTAGCACACTTTAGCAACTATCAAACAACTAAGATACTAATGATATTTGTAAAAAGTATCAATAAAGAAATAAGAAACAATTAGCTTGGGTGGCTAGAGAAATAAAAGGACAGATTTTTCAAATGGTGTATTTGTGTAAATAGGAAAGAATAACAAGAAAATAAGCAAGAATAAACTTTCCTTAAAGAGAAAAATTCGAGTTAAGACTTCCCTAAAGTGTTTAGAATCAGAAAATAAGACTTCCTAAAGCAAAAGATGCATATAATCAAATATGGGACAGATTTGATACTTTCCAAAAACAGTTTTGGCTATTTATGGTAAGTTCTAGCTTTTTAGGAAACAAACAACTTTGGCTCATTCAACTTGATAATTTGGGATTCAAGATGCATAAATGATGAGTTTAAGATGAACTCTTCAAGAAAAATATGAACACAAACCACTTATTTCCAGAAACTTCAACAAATCAAGCAAGAACACTTTTTTTTTTTTTCAATTTTCTGGACAATCCGACAGTCTACGAAGATCTATTTTTTTCTCAATCTTCCACTTTTTTTTTGACAAACTTTTCTGAATACCAAATAATTACGACTCAAAGATAAACACTTTTTTAGTTTATGACTTTCAACGATTCGGATTGAAACTATACGCAAAAAAACAAAAACAGTAGCTAAAGAAGAAAATTCTGGAACAGTTTTTTTTTTTTTTTTTTTCTGAAATTTTTGATGAACGAAGAACAAGACAATAAAAATTAAAACAACAAGAAAGCAAGTAAGATAGAAATCTTCCCTTGAGCCTAAGCTCTGATACCAAATGATATGAAACCCTAGAAAATTGAAATAGAAACCCTTTGAAAGACAAAGAACCCCTAAATGCAAATCCTAAAACCCCATGAACAAAAAGGTAAAACCCTTGGAAAACAAGAAGAGAAAGATTATTCCAATGATCTATGATCTTGAAATAAGAGAACTTGTTCTTATTTCAAGATTGAAACAATCCACAAACACAATAGATCAATTCATGCTTGAATGTTTCTAAAACATGCAACCTAGAACAAGGCTACAAAACTAAGCAATTTAAGCAAAGCAAAAGGCAATATTATTATCATATGAATTCTTGGTATTTAGGGTTACAAATGAGGCCTTTAAATAGGCAAACAAACCCTAAAAATAAGCTATGAAATTCGGATTACAAGGAGCACAAAATCTGCCCAAAACTTGCCTTATGTGAAATTGGCAGATTTTGTGGAAAATCTTTTCTAGAGAATAATATCTTTCCTAATCCTTTACAAACATATAAAATGAATATAAAAGACCTAAAACATGTCTAAATACATCATAAATTCGTTGGAACCATTTTGGGAACAAATATGGAAACTTTAGGAACAAATATGGAAAGTGGTCCAAATAAGGAAAGTTTGCAAAAGTGATGCAACTTTCCTAATTAGCTCTTCTCTTCAATTCCGATTGAACAATTCTTCAATACTCTTCCTCCAAATGTATTTGCCATAGATTGGAGTTCATCACGTCCTCTTCCATAGCCTCCATGATCGGATCTTCGAAGCTTGTCTTGACTTTGCTAATGTAGGCCTGTAAATGGATGTCAATGCTTCTCTTGAACTTTAATGTTGTGATTTGTCCTTGGGCATTTTGTGACGTTCCATGATTCATATCAGCTTGGCTTGACCAATGTCCTTATCAAAAAACCCGTTTGAAGTCTCAACAAATAATACACGTTAACTATAAAAACTGGTAAGATTACATCGGTGCTAAACGAATGTATCTTTCCTGCAATCTAATTACTTGACAAATCATATTACAAAATTCAACTCAAATCAATAGTATGGTATTGATTAATTTATAAGTTGCATGTTTAACATAAATTTAGCAAGAACGGATCAAATGGTGATACCTTCTAAAGAGTTAAATAATCATATTCGATAGCTAAAGACATTTAGATACATTTAGATTCTTTAGATAAATAGCCCCCTTCTCACTGACATATATGCCATCGAGAAACTTCCTAATATCTTTCTTCTTAACGTGGCATTTCTGTCAAAAAAAAAAAAGAAAGAAAGAAAGAAATTAGCTACAAAATCTGTTAAGAGTAATTAACAAAATCTGTTGATGAAATATAAATTATGTAAAACAATTATAATTCTTCCATGAGTACTTTCTTGTTTAGTTGATGCAGCACAAGAACAATAAACATCCCCAGAAATATACCGTATGCAGTTCATCCACCATATACATTCCAATGAAAGAGCTCTGAACTAGTTATAAATTAACCCTAAGCATTTGTTATACCAACAAAACCATAAACAACAATAAAAATATACAACTTTTTATCAATTTCCATTAGAATCACAAGAAAAAATTGCATAAGAGTAAAGAATTCAGTAGAATTACATAATAAACGTCCATTAAATAACCCTAAACATAAAAAAAATAACGAAACAATACAGAGAAGAAAATAGGGGGAAAAGAAATCTACCGTCATAGGAACCAGAAAATCGTCGGAGTTCAGCGTTTCCATGAGCGAAAGAGCAACACAAAGCTTCGTCATGAAAGGAAAGAGAAAGGAAAAAACCTTGATCTATTTGCTGAAGCCTCCAAAAGTAAAACGATGGATTTAATTCCTGAAGATTCTTCAAACAAAGCTGTAAATGGGAAGTCAGGTGCTTCTAATGTTTTGAATGTTTTCACGATGATTGGAAGTCTATTCTCGACGCTAATAAAAAAAATCAATGTGAGATGCTTTGATTATCTTTGTTTTAAGGAGGAAGATTGCGATCGGAAATTTCTCGGTGAAATTCCCCTTCGCTTCATGCTTCCTCAACAGTGATTCCTAGCTATGGAGGATGGATAAAACTGAGAAATTTACCTTTGGATTGGTGGTCTCCTTCGACTTTCAGTCTCTTTATTCAGACCAGAGTTCTCAACTCACAGATCGCGTGGTTTTTGCCCGTTGGAGAGTTTTTTCTTTTGAAAAGAAAACATCTTGTCGCAGTAGAAGGCGACGCTTTTTCTCGATCTCTAGAGCCCACCGCCTGGTCTTGGATGTCTCCAAACCGCCCTGGACTCCAAGCCCAGTGGAGGCCCATTTCGGATTCTGTTAGAATTTTAAAATATATATATATATTTTTTTTAATTTGTTAACAAGCTGAACCTATATTATGTACAGGAATCAATAATTTGAGGGGAGGGATAATAAAAACTAATATCAAAATTTATATTTAAAAAAACATTAGCATGATTTTACATTTAAATTAGCATTTAAATACTCATGAATTATATATTTATAAAACTAATTGGTAACGAGAGATTTATATACGTACTAGTTAAAACGAACGTGCGCTGCACGTGAAGGTAAATATTTGATACACTATCATTTGTTGAGAAGAAAGGAACCAATAACAATTACTTATGTCTTCCAGAAAACACGTACACTATTCTTATTTTGTGGGAGTTTTTCATAATAAAATTGAATCTTTGTTAGTCCAAAAATCAATAAAAGTTGGGCATTCATGCATCAATTTGAATCATATATCTAGATCACGTCCCTGTAAATATTGGAAGAACCCAAAACTCCTGCGAACAATTTTAGAAATCGTGTAGCGATGAATCTTCCTCATTTCGAGGCACAATTCATAGTTGTGATGGGTTGCACATATCGTAATCACTATTGCACTCATGTGCAAAATGTTACCTCGTGTGAAAAATGAGTGTATCTCTAAGTTGTCCCATGAAAACATGTGGAAGTCAATTTTTAAAAAGCAACCTAATTCAAGAAGCCAAAAGCAAGATAGTTGTTTTAATTTTTCAGAATGCCAAATGAGTTTTTAGTTTTAAAACTCTATTTGTTTTAGAATAGCTCCCAAACAAAACCGATGGCGTTTTGTAAGGATCGATTACTTTAATATGTCATTTGATGGTGCGAAAGCAAAGCCTTAACTTCAATTTGCCTATTCAAAAAAATAAAAGAAAATTTGAAAATCTTCCAAAATCACATAAGAGTTTCATTACTCTAATTCTTTTAGCCTTTTCAATGGTTGCATGCTAGTATCGTGTCCTCACTAAAAGTACTCTACAATATTTAGTCTAGAAAGAAAAAATATATCATAATCATGTCTACAATTTTCTTATGAGATTTTATCCGATAGGAAAATGTTTAAAAAAAAATTCCTTATATGAAAAATTCTCACCGATAGAAAGACACAAGTTTAGTGTCCGTCTGATTTTTAAGGAAACAATCGTATTACTTATAGACTACAAAATTGAAATTTTAAACAATTGTAAAATTTCATCTCCTTTGATGAATCTAAGAAGAATTGACGCAGTATAAATCATAAGACAATTTTTAATTGATCATCCCAAATTACATTTAAAAAGAAAAAAACAAACAAATTGAAAAAGAGAAATCACATCCATAATTCTAATTCATTTGATCCAATTTAGAGATTCTTCTAACCTAACATCATCCAACCAACGCCCAAATCGATCTTCTTCTTCAAATACCAATATAACTTCTTCTTCCCATCTAAGAACACGCACCCCAGTCTTCGTCTTCATCTTTTCAGATATAAAAGCGCCCCGATTTGCAATATTAACGCTTCCTCTTCAGATTTGAGAATGCCTAAATCTTGCTCAAAGGAAAAACAAAATCCAAACTTCATTCTGTACAAAATATTTTCAAGAAAGATGGAAAGTTAGATTGACTTCACGTGGAGTGCACACGACAATAATCAAGATTCGGAAAAACCAGAATTTTCCTCCATTTTTCCAAAATCCTTGATAACATTAAAATGGAAAAATATGAGTAAAAATTACATTAAAAAAGAATAGAAAAAGGAAGGCTCTCTACTTTCGAAATCCAAATCATTTTATCTAAATCAATAAAAACGAATAGCAAATGGAAGGAACCCATCTCTCTCTACTTTCCAAATCCAAATCTTTTTATCTAAATCAAGCTTCTTAATTTGATGCCCAAATCAATATTTCCATTCTTACTTTCACTTGGATAAAAAAAAAATGATATCATGAATTTCCAATCCGAAAATCTCCTTTTATGGAAAACAACGATGCTTCTAGTTTTCTAAATTAATAACTCGAAAAATACAATGGCATTTCAGGCGTCAAAATAATACATAGAAAAATGCAATGGTATTTCAAGCGTCGAAATAATACCTCGAAAAATGCAGCAAAAATTGAACTTTTCTGAATTCAATATGACGAAAAATAAATGGAAAATAGTATGTCTTTATTGAAGTATAAGAAAGTGTTATTTTATGTAATTGGATTGGATTACCATTCAAGACGTGGTGATATGTATCTGATGTTTTGTATGTATGAAAATAGGAGGTTTTAGGATAAGCATTGATCTGTTCACCTACATATAGTAGAATAAATAACGACAATAAATTATGCACAATTTACAAAAGGAAATTATCATGAACGAAAGGTCAATGTTTTTCTCTTTTACATAATATAATAGGCACGTATCTCATAAAAAAAGTTAAATAATAATTATAATTATTATTGGAAGGATAGAAAGGGAATAAACCAATTAAATGAGGGTAAATTTGGAACCCAATGTTTCTCCATACTTTGCCACATTTAGATATGTTATAGATTTATAAAATTTGTAAAATCTCTTCATCTTTTTATTTTATTGTGGTCTTAACATAAACTAAATCAATGTTTGTAATACAAAGTTGAAATAAAAGAAACAAAATTAAAAGCCCATTTCATAAATAATCACATCTTACATCGGTTAAAAAAAATTACATATTTTTTTATATAAATTTTACTTTTTGATATTTGAAACAAATTTAATTAAAAAATTTAAATTAAACTGAAGTATAAAAATATTACATACTCTCGCCAATGAAAAATATTTTGTGGGATTTTTTTTTTTTGTCTAATTTTTTTTTTAGATTAATTTAAAATTTTCCAAATAATCTTTATAATTATAAATAACAATATATACTTAATAAATTTCAAGAACAATTGAAATGTCAAGGTTACATCAATGTATTTTAATTTAACAAATTATTTCTTAAAATATTGATCAATTAATAAGTTAATAATTGTAGTTTCACCTTCAAGAGAAGTATTCAATCCCTGCATCCCAACACCGTGTATCAAAAAATAATAATAAATAAATAAATAAGTTAATAAAAATATGTGTTATAGTATTGTAAAAACGTTAATACGCTTCGTCGATCAGTTTAAACTATTTATTTACTTTAAACCTTCCAGTAATCTAACCCTCTATATATTCTATTTTTAATTTTGTGCCATTTAAAGTTTCAAATCGTGATAAAAAAAAATAGAAGGAACAAAAAAATTGCCCCTATGAAAGAAGTTAAGAGTGACACATGTCACTCGTTAAGGAGCGGCCTCTCCGAATAATCTCTCCTTCGAAACGGCTATATTTCCCTTTTTTTCTTTTTTTCTTTTTAAGATTTAACCCCCGAGTTCCCGCGCCTCTTCGAAACAGGTTTTGCAATTTTGGCTCCTTCAACTTTTACTTGCAATTTGAGCTTTTATAAACTAGTTTTTTAACACTACGTAAATTTCTACTATTATTTTTTCTTTTGATTTTAGTGAAATATTTGCTCCACTGCATAATAAAAATCTATGATTATAAATTTTAAATTATCAATGAACAAAATGGTATACACTTTAAATTTATCAAAGAAAAAATGGTCTTTTATCCACACTTTTAAAATCAATTACATATATTACCTAATGAATAAAAACTTATCCAAAATATATAGTTTTAATATTTAATAAGTTTCTAACCATTTTTACATTTTTTGATAAAAAATTAATTTGTATAGAATTCAACTCGAAATGATTAAGAGTACTCTTTGGCAAATTAAGTAGTCTATAAATTGTTGATTTTAAAGCTAATAATATGCGGTATTATAACTATTCAATAAACAATTTGATCTAATTAATTACACAATATTATAACTCTTTAAATTTGAACATTTCAAGCAATATAAAAGTACTGTCCTTAAAAAAGACATTAAAGATAGCTAGATTAGTCAGACACTTACTCACATCATTTGAGGTCAAAATTTTGAGTCTCTCATCCCCCGTTTGAGTCTCACCTCCCAGTCCCCGTGCCTCTTCGAAACATGTCATATTCTATATGAATAGATTGGAGGAAACATATAAATATTTTTTTAATTTCATGTATTCACGATTAGTTAATATTATTTAATCGCCTAATTAACAATTAGTAATGAATGTGATAGCGGTGAGGAGGAATAAACAGAAGAACATGACCCTTCTTTTTACTTTTGTAAGTTATGATAAGTAAGTAACTTCTAAATAATGTAATGATATTCATCTTACTTGATAATTAAACTTCCTTTATGTTATAAAATAAATAAAAAAAACTATTGATTTTTTTATAAATATAAATATATAAAAAATTAAAATGGATAAAATTATTACAAAAAATAAACATTTCTTCAAGATTGGACCTAGATTAAAGATATATTTTTCAAATTATGATCGGAATAAATATATTTATAAAAGTTTGTTAAATTAAATTTTATTTTTTTCATGATTTAGATGTTATGAATATAAATTAAGAGTGAAATTGGTGGTTCTATTTTGAATATTAAAAAAAAGTCCATTTCATGTACGATTATTTTATTAAATATAATTTTTAATGAATTACTAGTTTTCAAATTCTCAAATATTTTTTCTTAATATTTTTTTATACTTATACAATGGTAAAAATAGTATTTAAAATTTTAATAATACTTATTAAAACAAATAGTTTTTTATTTTTAAGATTTGTTTTAAATAATTATGTTATTTTATATGGACTTTAGTGACTAGAATAATTTATTTAAATTAAATTGATTGTTCAATTCAGATAATATAATTTTATCATGTAAATTGAGCATATAGTCTTTTTAATATAAAGTAATCAATAAAAAAAAATATTAAAAAGAGTAGATGGATAGATGGATCAATTAAAATAATAATTTTTTATATAAATTCACTATATCAGTAAAATTTATTTAATATTTTTATCAATTGCTAATAGAGTAGTTATTAATTAAAAGTGATGACATCATAAAAATTAAATGGATTTATAAGGGGCTTCAAGGGAAATCAAAAGTTTTTCCCTTCAAGCCACTTTTTAATATAGTATAGTTTTTTGTTAGGTAGATTTTGTCTTAGTTTTGAATCCTCATCTATTCACACCCTATTTTTCCATTCCGCTCGTCTAATCTGTTCCGCAATTGTATGTGCTCGCTCTTAGTTGCCTTTGCCAGTACATAGGTTGTACTATGTGATGCTTCAGTCGGTTCCATTCGATCTCTCTGTTCTGATATTGGTTCCATCTGATATCTATGTTTGCAACTCTGAGTTCTGTCTGCTGCCTCTATTCATATTCTAGCCACGTCTGTCGACTTAGCAACTTGAGTTCGAGAAGGGATGTTATCATATACTATGGCTAGAATTAACATGATTTGTAGTTTTCTTATTTGCATTCGTAATTATCTATGATTTTCTTAATTAGCTCGTTTACCTTATTTGTCAAAGTTAGCCTTTTTATTTAAGTTAGTGTAATCCATATTCTGAGTAATCTAAGGGTTTAGTAACCAAACGGGCCCTAAAAATCTAACCAAACTTAAGTAAATAACACTATAATATTTAGAGGATATAAAAAAATTATTAAAAAATTATTAAAGAGTAACTTCTTATTGGGTAACTATTACTTGACTTTCCCATAACCCTGAAACCGAGTTTCAGTCGAAGCCCTTCCCATTTGAAATTTACCTTTTGGGGTTTGATTATGGGTTATTTATTATTGAAATAAAGTTTATTGTAATTCAATTCGGGAAATTACATATTGTTCAAAAACCCTAATTATCGATACCCATTGAAATCGGAAAAATCGAAATTGCTTGAAACCAACTCGAAACACATCTAGATTGCCTAAAAGCCGGAAAACCAAACCCGAGACCCACTTTTCATGGGGGGGCCGAGAGCCTCTTATTGGGGTTTGTTGAGTTTTTCGTCGTTTTGTACGCGTAGATGTTGTTTGACCGTTATTTGGTTAATTATTGATTGTTAGATGTAATTCTAATTGTAGGTGATTTTGGACCGCTTTCTTGATCGCTCTAACGGTTTTAAGAGCGAAGTCTTCTTTTACAAAGGTGAGAATAGTTAGGATTTAAAGTAACCTTAGAAAGCGAATAAGTATAATGATTTGTATAATTTGAAACTAAGACTAAGATTCGAATCTAAGAATAGGGGGAAGTGAGCTACTGCCCTAGGATTAGGAGCTAGTTCTTTAAGTGAGAACTTAGGAGTTCTCGAGGAAAACATTGAACCTTAGAAAGTTCTAAGTTAGATTCGTTTCGAAGCTTAGGATGGATCATTGGGAGTTATAAGATCCATACTTTTAGATAGAACGGTTAAGGAACTTGAATGTACAACCTTGGATCTTATTTGGAAGTTTAGAATCCTTGGAAGATAAAGATCATACTTTAGTATGTATCGGTTGTACGGTTTGCTTATCGTTCTTCCGGAATTTCCTATCTACTTTACTTTATGTCTTTTACTTTATGCCCTTTACTTTATGATTGTTTCGGCTACTTTAATATTCGTACTTAACGTTTATTTACTTTTGCGAGCATACCATAACATATTGCACCATAACATCTCGCATCATTGAAAAGAAAAGAAGGGGAGAATGTTGGATCCTACGGGGAGTGTCCGCATCACCTTCAAAGAAAAAGAAAAGAAAATGAGAAAGAAAAAAAGGGGAGAATGTTGGACCCTACGGGGAGTGTCTGCATCACCTTCAAAGAAAAAGAAAAGAAAGTGAGAAAGAAAAGAAGGTTGAATGGGATCCTACGGGATGTCTCATTACTTTCTTCATTCATAAGGTTGAATGGGATCCTACGAGATGTCCTCATTACCTTCATTCATGCATAAAGGGCGAATGTGAATCCTACGGGATGTCCTCATTACCTTCATGCATATGATCGATGGAAATATATATCATGGATAGAGAATCCAGATGTTATATTTATGTAAAGTTTATTTACTTTTCTTATTTATGTTATAACAAGTTAATGGATGAGAATTTGACTACGAGTGTTAGTAATATCATCCTTCGGAGAGTATAGAATGAAATTACCTAGAGTTTGGAGAACTTTAGGACTGATTGTGTCAGATTAATTGGACACGAATCGGAATATGAGTTTGAGGTCTAACTTTACTTTTTATTCTTATTATTCTCAGTGGGCTTAAGTTGTTAGCTCATGATATTACAAAAATTTCAGGTAATGCCCTGGCTAGAGGTCGAGGGAGGGGAGATGGTGCTGCATGATCATAGGATAATGATCTCGAGATGGACTAGGTGTCATGTAAAAGTCCATCGACTGAGTTGTGAATTTTAACCATTTTGGGATAGAGCTGTTGTCTTTACTTTTATGATTATAAATCATTTTGAACTCCTGGATAGGAACTTAATGTTCCTTGTGTATTTTAGATTTTGGAGTGGTTCGGATCCTCTTTCGAAATTTTGGTCAAAAGAGGATTCCCTAAGAAGAGGTTCCTCAGTTTGGATATTTAGGATGGACCAAATCATGAGAACAACTTTGACAAGTGGGAAACCTTAGGTCTTTGGTATCAATATGGTTCGAAGAGTGAAACAAGTACTTTGAAACAAGGTTTTCAATTACAAACATGTTTTTGGAGTGGTTCGGATCATCATTCGATATTTTGGTCCAAACAAGATTCCCAAAGAAGAGGTTCCTCCATTTGGATCTTTAGGATGGGCCAAATCATGAGGACAACTTTGACAAGTGGGAAACGTTAGGACTTTGGTATCAATATGGTCCAAAGAGTGAAACAAGTACTTTGAAACAAGGATTCAATTACAAACAAGTTTTTGGAGTGGTTCGGATCCTCTTTCCATATTTTTGTCCAAAAAGGATTCCCAAAGAAGAGGTTCCTCGATTTGGATCTTTAGGATGGACCAAATCATGAGGACAACTTTGACAAGTGGGAAACCTTAGGTCTATGTTCCTTGTGTATTTTAGATTTTGAAATTAAGATGTAAACAGGTTTTGGCTAGCCAATTTTCAAACATAACCACGCCATTTTTCTAAAAATATAAAGACTTCCGCTGTGTTTTCTAATTTAAATAATTTAAAAGTGTCGGGTTGTCACACTTGGTATCAGAGCCTTAGGGTTCTATAGACTACATGCGATGCATGTTTGTTTTCATGTTTTGTTTTAAGTCCATTCTCAAGTCATCATCTGAGATCAGCAGCACCAGGTATGCCTATAACTTCTATTCTCATGCTTTATTTCTTTGATATTGAAAGAGTTATGAGAATATTGTTAAAAGTTAATGATGTTTGTGATATTTCACATCCTTGTAAAACCACTATGTGGTTATGTTTATTTGACCCATTTTGAGATTTGGGTAAGGGTGTCAAGAAAGTGAATGACTCTGTGCAGTTTTGGAGGTTATACACCTCGTTAAGAGTATTGACATAATGTCAAGGTATAGAAGATGAGCTACTCCGAGAGATCAATCGTTTGATCCTTAAAGCTGATTAAAGTGTTATTGTCACACAATTGCTAAGTAGTGGTCTTAGTAGATGTGTGTGGACATTTATGTGTAAAAAGGGGACGTGTTTGTTTGGAGCCCAGTATTAAGAGATGAAACACCTGTTTGAGGTGAGGATTGTTGAAAAGAAATCGGTCTGGCTCGAGTCCAGTAACCTAGATTCAACTCAAGGGACAAGTTCCTGGTTTGAGTTGAGAAAGTTAAATTATGGTAAGTGGTAAATCCTTATGGTAGCATTGTGCTAAAAGGAAAATGTGTTACCACTCAAAAGAGGAAGTAAGGAATTTACGTGATAAGTCTCAATGAGGACCATTAACGACAATGTTAATTGGTGAATGGTCTAGTTTGGTTGCTTTTACACTATAGTGTATCAATCTGAATTGGAAATACTCGAGGTCGAGTAATAATGATCCATATTCAGTAAATTGTTAAGATTGACTAACACTAAGTTGAGTGTTGGTTTTGATGGAAATATAGAAGGAAGTTGGTGGACAGTGATATCGGTAACTTCTATAAGGCAATGAGATGGTTTGGTGAACATCAATTCACATTGAGTTTGACCATCTAATTGGACGGTGAACTTTGAGAAACTTGTAGGTCATAGTTTGGACCTACTGAATCTTTTAAGATAGACTCTAAAATGAAACCTATGTTGGAAGGTTAGAATGATATTGAACTAAGGTGTTTGACAGGCACCAGTTTTGCTTTACAAGAAAGCAAATGATCTCTGAGGTCGAGTTCATTCAAGATTTGAATAAGGAGGCTTAGGAGTCGTCCTTATCTTGGATTTTACATCTTATGAAAGGAAAAGAAAATTAACTACTGCGGGACAGATTACCTCTCAGAAGAATAAAGCAAAGGATGACGACGCCAGTCAAGGGATACCGCAGCAACAACAACAACTGCAACAATAACAACAGCAGCGTCAACAACAACAACTGGTTCATGGTGGAGCTCAACAAGGATAGGATCATCCTTACTAAAATAGTTGTGCCAGTTTCCATCAGGGAGATGCACACTTCCATCAAGATGCTATGTTGTGATCAAACTTGGAATCACGCCACTTTTATAGGGCGTATAAAATACAACCATCACAACATAGTAGCAAAGTCAGGATTATCAGGAAAAGCTACCAGTATGGTAGTGATTTATACTTTATTATTTTCAGGCCGTTTGGCTTTTATTCTGTTTAATTTTGGAGCTAGCCACACTTTTATTTTATCTTGTTATGATGAGTTGGCAGCTTCTGAGTCGAGACTGTTAAGTTTCGAGATTTGTACTTTTACCCCAGTGGGGAAGTTTATTATGGTAATAGTGCGTATGGCACTTATGACATATGTATTATGAGTAGATGTTCCCACCTTACTTTGATTGTTATGCATATGTCTGATTTTGATGTAATATTGGGTATGTATTGGCTATTAGCTAATCGTGCCACTATTGATTGTACTGAGAGAGTTATTGATTTTATGAGTCCATGTGGGACCAATTTACGTTTTCGTGGGTCTAGTAGCCGAGTAGCACCCACTTTGATATCTATGATAGAAGCTAGAATGCTTCTAAGTGATATAGTTTGAGATTATTTAGCTAGTGTTGTCGATACTTCTGTACCAAAGACTAGCTGAGTTAAAAGAGCTTAAGAGTGAGTTATAGGAACTCTTAAACTCAGGGTATATTCACCCTAGTGCGTCCTCGTAAGGAGCACCTCGTTGTTTGTGAAAAGAAAGACAGTTCAGTGAGACTGTGTATTGATTATCGAGGGTTGAATCAAACTACAGTGAAAAACAAGTATCCTTTGCCCAGGATAGAAGACTTGTTTGATCAGTTGAGGGGAGCCACTATCTTTTCGAAGATAGATTTGAGATCTGGCTATCATCAGTTGAGGATTCGGGATGAGAATATTCCCAAGACTGCATTCAGAACGCGTCATGGACATTATGAGTTTGTAGTCATGTCTTTTGGCTTGACCAACGCGCCTGTAGTTTTTATGGACCTTATGCACACAGTGTTCAGAAGGTTCATCGACTCATTTGTGATTGTTTTCATCGATGATATCTTGGTTTATTTCAAGACAGAGGAGTTGCATGCTATGCACTTACGGGAAGTTTTGACGGTACTACGAGATTAGAAATTGTATGTCAAGTTCTCAAAGTGTGAGTTTTGACTGAGGGAAGTGGCATTTTTAAGCCATGTAGTATCGAGTAGAGAAGTATCAGTTGATCCCTCTAAGATTGAGGCAGTTAGTAATTGGCCTAGACCGACTAGTGTGACTGATATTCGCAGTTTTATGGGACTTGCAGGCTATTATAGACGGTTTGTGCAAAATTTCTCCAAATTGCTGCAGCCTTGACACGTTTGACTCTGAAGGGAGTTGTTTTTGTATGGTCTGAGGATTGTGAAACGAGCTTTGAAGAGCTCAAGAGGAGGCTTGTGACAGCATCTGTTCTAGTGTCGCCTGATAGAACCGGTGGTCTGAGTGTGTACACAGATGCTTCCCATAGAGGTTTGGGATGTGTGTTGATGCAACACGGGAAAGTTATAGCTTATGCTTCCCGTCAGTTGAAAGAGCATGAGAAGAAATATCTGACTCATGATTTAGAGTTGGCAGTTGTTGTTCATGCATTGAAGATATGGAAGCATTATTTATATGGTGAGAAGTGTTAGGAATGGTGTCCTAGAACTTGTAATTATTTAATTATAATAATTTATAATAAATTAAATAAATAAACATAAGTTCTTTATATAATCTAGATTGATTCAATTGACGATATTAGGAATATATGGAAATATATAAATATCAAAACATTCAAATAGTAAACCCTAAGTTACTCTTATGAAATCACGACTTAGTATGTGAGTCATACAAGAGGATTAAAGTCGAGATGAGTAACTTAAAAGTGTCTACGATAAAACTGGGATAACGTTTGGAAACCTTATCCTGGTAACACTGTTGATAACTTCGCATTTTGTTTATAGACAAATGATCTAATCCTGATCATTCATGTGGGAGACATGAAATGGAAGTATCATATGCAATGTTGATTGTATAAGACAGGACCACGATATTCGATCAAATTTCTCATTAGTACCGGTTTACGAGAAATGATCGAATATCAAACTAAGTTTATCAACCGTGATAGATCTCAATCCTGAGTGAAATGCGGACTCCTATTTGTGGAGTTATGTTCTTTGATTCACATAGTTGAGAGCGATCCGTAAGAACGCTCAATACACTCTGTTTTGGGAACATGACTAGATAAATAGTCGGGAACTCATTCTCACGAGATGGAATTCATAACTTTCCTATAAATTAACGGTATCAGTGCGATACCTAAACATTTTAGGAACTTTAGGAAACTCCCTTGATGTACTGATTCGAGACATGAACAAGTGACGTCACGACTTCTATTGATCACAGAAGTATCTTATCTCTAGTTCGACTAAAGATAAAGTTCATTGGAGAATCAGCGGGAACACAAGGATAAAGCGGTAATTACAGGGGCAAAACGGTAAATTTATCCACCTGTAATTATGAGGGTTCCACGTGAAGGATAATATCACAGATATAAATAAATGATAAACTGAATGGACATAACTCATCTATAGTGAGGGGAGTTCAGCTATGAATCTATAGTGGAATTATTCATAGTTAGATAATAAGTAATTAACTGATTATGTGTTAATCACTTAATTGACTAATTATTAAGCCCATGATCTATAGGTCCATCGAGTCCCTATGCTAGCCCAAATATCGTAGTCGCGAAATCAAGTAGAAGAAATGGAAATTTTAAGTAAAGTGAATTACTTAAAATAGGCAATATTAATTGTTTAAATATTGAGTATATTTAAGCGGTAATTAATATAAACATTATTAATTGTTTAAATAATGAGTTTATTTAAACATGAAATTAATAATGAAATATTATTAATTAGATATTATTAATTATTTAAATATTGAGTATATTTAAATGATAATTAATAATTTGAAATTAATTGACAATTATTAATTGTTTAAATAATTAATTTTATTTGAACGGAAATTAATAATTAAAATTAATTAATTAATAATAAAATATTGTCAATAAAATTATTAATTAAATAATGAGTTTATTTAATGGAAATTAATAATTATAATATTTATTATTAATTATTTAAATAATGAAAATTATTTAAATGGAAATTAATAATTAAATATAAATTTGATAATGTTTAGTCAGGGAGAAAATATTAATATTATTAATTGTTTAAATAAAATATTTTATTTAAATGGTAATTAATAAATAAATTAATTAAGTTGGACTTATTAATTTAAGAGAGAATTTCAAGCCCAATTGGATTAATGAACCCAATTGGAATTGGCCCAAAGTAATTAATTAAATAAATTATATTTATTTATTATTTTATGATGCTATTTTCGGCCACCATATGTAATTTTGGAGGAGATAATTGTTTGAATTATATCCTAAAATAATTACATAGATTTATTTACCCAAGATAAATAAAATAAAAGAAAAGAAAATAATCTCTTATTTATCTATGCATTTTCGAAATTGCAAGATAAAAAGAAGAGATAATATTTTTTCTTTTTGTATTTATCTCTATAGATTAATCCTAATGTGATTAGGATTCCTATTTTCCTATAAATAGGAGGGTTGGGTCATTCATAAATCATACAATTCAATTCTTTGGAAATTGAAAAATCTCTCTTCCTCCCTTCTCCCTCCCTTGGCCGATTTTCTCATAGTATTGGGAAGAAAAATATTTTTTTTCTTCTTCCCAATTTCTTCTAAAGTTCGATCCCACAATCGAATTTCGTTTGATCGATCGGGATATAGCGTAGAAGATCTGGTGTTGCTGAGGATTTGAAGCTGTAATGTGACGACCCGTCACTTTTAAATAAATTAAAATCAGAGAAAACAGCGGAAGTCTTTTAATTTACGAAAAATTTGCGTGGTTTTGTTTGAAAATTGGCATGCCGAAAACCTGTTTACATCCTAATTTCACATCTAATAAAATCTCATGGACTTTAAGTCCAAATCAGGAGTTCAAATATATAATATCATAAAAACATCAATATTAGGCTCTTAGGAGCCAAATACAAAGTACAATTCCTTAAAATTCATCAAAATAAGACATAAACTTTACAATCCACTAGTCCATCTCGAGGTCAGCATCCCTCGATCACGCAGCACCACCTCCTCTTCCTCGACCTCTAGCCAAGGCATTACCTGAAATTGGTTGTAATATCATGAGCTAACAAACTAAGCCCAGTGAGAATAATAAGCATAAAAAGTAAAGATAGACCTCAAACTCGCATTTCGATTTGTGTCCAATTAACTGACACAATTACTCCTAAAGTTCTTCAAACTCTAGGTAATTCTATTCCATGAAATCCAAAGTCTAGGTCATCTTATTTCATATTTTCTAATTGATGATACTAACTAGCACACTTGGTCTGTTTGTTCATCCAATAACTTGTCATAACATGAGTAAGAAAAGTAAATCAATAAACTTTGTATAATTATAACATCTCGATTCTCTTTCTCGTCTATCATATGCATAAAAGTAATGAGTACATCCCGTAGGATACACATTCGCCATTTATGCATGGAATGAAGATAATGTGGATTTTTACATACTATCCACCCTTATTCTTATGTATGAAGTAGTGTGGACAATTATCGTATTCCACCAGAGATTATGTATAAAAGTAGTGTGGGCAATTATCATGTCCCACCAGGATTTATGTATGAAAGTAGTGTGGGCAATTATCATGTCCCACCAGGATTTATGCATGAAAGTAGTGTGGGCAATTATCATGTCCCACCAGTACTTATGCATGAAAGTAGTGTGGACTTTCTCATATTCCACCATTTACCTTTCGTTTTTCTTTCTCACTTTCTTTTCTTTTCGATAATGCGAGATGTTATGCATATGCTTGCATATGCTTGCAAAAGTAGATAAAGTAAACGTAAATGATGAAACAATTGAAATATGCATAAAGTAAATGAGTAAAGTAAAGACATAAAGTAAAGGACAGATAAGAATTCTCGAACGAACGATTTATAAATCGAACTCCGGTATCAATAATAATAAAAGTAAGAACATAACATAACGATTAACCTAAACCTCCAAGGATTCTAAACTTCCAGTAATCCGAGGTTTTATTAACCGTTCTAAAACAAACTTTGATCTTTTGACTTCTAAAGATCCAATCTTAGTTCGAATCGAATCTAACTTAGAATCTTCTAAGATTCAAAGTCTCTATCGAGAACTTCTAAGTTCTCACTTAAAGGATTAACTCTTAATCTTAAGGGCACTAACTCACATCCTTCTAATCTTAGATTCGGATTCTAATCTTAGTTCCAAACTCTTCAAACCATCATACTTGTCCGATTTCTATAATTACTTTAAATACTAACTATTCTCACCTTAATAAAAGTGAAGACTTTGCTCCTAAACACCGAAAGAGCAATCAACCACGCGGTTCAAAAACACCTACAAACGAATTATATCGTAACAATCAATAACGAAACCAACTATCATTCAAACAACTACTAAACATACAAAGCAAGGAAAACCCAATAAAACCCACAAAGAGGCCCACGGCCCTATCATCAAAAACGAGTCTCGGGTTTGGTTTTTCGGCTTTTTGGCAATTCAAAATACGTTTTGAGTTGGTTTTAATTAAATTCGATAATCCCGATTTCAATGGGTATCGATGAATAGTGTTTTTGAACATTAATCCCTTTCCCGAATTGAATTTAAATAAACATTCATTCATTAATTTCTAACCCAAAATCAAACCCAAAAGGGTAAATTTCAAAAGGAAAGGGTTTCGACTGAAACTCGGTTTTAGGGTTATGGAATAGTTTCCAAAAACACTTAAAACTACTCCCGAATTGACAAACACCGAGTTTCACGGCAAGAAATCGGAAGAAAACAAGCAAAACTCCATTAAAACACTATTTGGAGCTTAGGGTTTGAAGAGATTCTTACCGAGAACTCCTCGGATCTCGAGAGAAACGGACGATGGCTAGGTGGAAAATGATCCTTGACCCGAGGGCTTTCCAAAATATCCAAGCTCGAGTCGATCCGGCAAGAAACGAAGAAAATCAATTTTTTTCTCTTTGGCCTTTGAAGCTCACGGCTTGGAGGGGAGGAAAAATGAAGATTTGTGAAGTCAAATGTGGTCAATGATCTCATTTAAAGAAGATAGTCAAATAGTAATTTAGATATTTTGTAAATTGGGTAATTACAACTTTGCCCTTTTATGACTTTTGGCTTAAAACGAATCCCGAACATCTCAAACTATCCCAATGGTGATTAATAATTATTAATTGGCCCGTTAATAATTATTAATACCATTTTAACGTATTTAAATAAATAAAGCCATTAAAAGGAATTAAAATGAAATAAATTACTAAATTCTAATTTAATAATAAATAAATGAATTTTAATTACTCAAATTAAAATAAAATAAATAAAAGTTTTTTTTTTATCACAAAATAACGGGACGTTACATGTAAATAAACCTCCAACCGATTCTCCATTATTCAGTCAATGTAAGTTCCGGTTTTAATTTTCGAATATATAAGCATGAATCTACATGTTTTATCACAAATTGCATGATGTTAATAGATCCGTTATTAAATGTTAATAAGTTTACTAAATAAAATTCCGCTAATTTAGTAAATCATCCCTTCAAGAAGATCCTGATATTTACTAATCATAAGAGTCTCAAGTATTTCTTCACTCAGAAGGAATTGAATATGAGACAGCGGAGATGGTTAGAGCTCGTTAAGGATTGTGACTGTGACATTCAGTATCATCCTGGGAAAGCCAATATAGTGGCTGACGCGCTCAGTAGAAAGTCTTCTAATTCATTAGCTTTGTCAACCGTACCCTTGAGATTGAGGTGGGATATGGAACGAGCTGAGATAGCATTTCTTTGTTTGTAGCTTTGTCAAACGAACGAGCTGAGATAGCATTCCATCCTAAAGAGTGAAACAATTACAAAACGCCATCGGTTTTGTTTGGGAGCTATTCTAAAACAAATAGAGTTTTAAAACTAAAAACTCATTTGGCATTCTGAAAAATTAAAACAACTATCTTGCTTTTGGCTTCTTGAATTAGGTTGCTTTTTAAAAATTGACTTCCACATGTTTTCATGGGACAACTTAGAGATACACTCATTTTTCACACGAGGTAACATTTTGCACATGAGTGCAATAGTGATTACAGTATGTGCAACCCATCACAACTATGCATTGTGCCTCGAAATGAGGAAGATTACTGCTACACGATTTCTAAAATTGTTCGCAGGAGTTTTGGGTTCTTCCAATATTTACAGGGACGTGATCTAGATATATGATTCAAATTGATGCATGAATGCCCAACTTTTATTGATTTTTGGACTAACAAAGATTCAATTTTATTATGAAAAACTCCCACAAAATAAGAATAGTGTACGTGTTTTCTGGAAGACATAAGTAATTGTTATTGGTTCCTTTCTTCTCAACAAATGATAGTGTATCAAATATTTACTTTCACGTGCAGCGCACGTTCGTTTTAACTAGTACGTATATAAATCTCTCGTTACCAATTAGTTTTATAAATATATAATTCATGAGTATTTAAATGCTAATTTAAATGTAAAATCATGCTAATGTTTTTTTAAATATAAATTTTGATATTAGTTTTTATTATCCCTCCCCTCAAATTATTGATTCCAGTACATAATATAGGTTCAGCTTGTTAACAAATTAAAAAAAAAATATATATATATTTTAAAATTCTAACAGAATCCGAAATGGGCCTCCACTGGGCTTGGGTCTGGGGCGGTTTGGAGACATCCAAGACCTGAAGCGGTGGGCTCTAGAGATCAGAAAAAGCTGTCGCCTTCTACTGCGACAAGATGTTTTCTTTTCAAAAGAAAAAACTCTCCAACGGGCAAAAACCACGCGATCTGTGAGTTGAGAACTCTGGTCTGAATAAAGAGACTGAAAGTCGAAGGAGACCACCAATCCAAAGGTAAATTTCTCAGTTTTATCCATCCTTCATAGCTAGGAATCACTGTTGAGGAAGCATGAAGCGAAGGGGAATTTCACCGAGAAATTTCCGACTGCAATCTTCCTCCTTAAAACAAAGATAATCGAAGCATCTCACATTGATTTTTCTATTCAGCGCGTCGAGAATAGACTTCCAATCATCGTGAAAACATTTAAAACATTAGAAGCACCTGACTTCCCATTTACAGCTTTGTTTGAAGAATCTTCAGGAATTAAATCCATCGTTTTAGTTTTGGAGGCTTCAGCAAATAGATCAAGGTTTTTTCCTTTCTCTTTCCTTTCATGACGAAGCTTTGTGTTTCTCTTTCGCTCATGGAAACGCTGAACTCCGACGATTTTCTGGTTCCTATGACGGTAGATTTCTTTTCCCCCTATTTTCTTCTCTGTATTGTTTCGTTATTTTTTTTATGTTTAGGGTTATTTAATGGACGTTTATTATGTAATTCTACTGAATTCTTTACTCTTATGCAATTTTTTCTTGTGATTCTAATGGAAATTGATAAAAAGTTGTATATTTTTATTGTTGTTTATGGTTTTGTTGGTATAACAAATGCTTAGGGTTAATTTATAACTAGTTCAGAGCTCTTTCATTGGAATGTATATGGTGGATGAACTGCATACGGTATATTTCTGGGGATGTTTATTGTTCTTGTGCTACATCAACTAAACAAAAAAGTACTCATGGAAGAATTATAATTGTTTTACATAATTTATATTTCATCAACAGATTTTGTTAATTACTCTTAACAGATTTTGTAGCTAATTTCTTTCTTTCTTTCTTTTTTTTTTTTGACAGAAATGCCACGTTAAGAAGAAAGATATTAGGAAGTTTCTCGATGGCATATATGTCAGTGAGAAGGGGGCTATTTATCTAAAGAATCTAAATGTATCTAAATGTCTTTAGCTATCGAATATGATCATTTAACTCTTTAGAAGGTATCACCATTTGATCCGTTCTTGCTAAATTTATGTTAAACATGCAACTTATAAATTAATCAATACCATACTATTGATTTGAGTTGAATTTTGTAATATGATTTGTCAAGTAATTAGATTGCAGGAAAGATACATTCGTTTAGCACCGATGTAATCTTACCAGTTTTTATAGTTAACGTGTATTATTTGTTGACACTTCAAACGGGTTTTTTGATAAGGACATTGGTCAAGCCAAGCAATTGGGGATAGCAAAGTTACCCCTAATTGATCTTGAAGGAGAAACCACCAAGGAGTTTGAACTGAGACTGCTTGCATCACTAAACACGCTGAAAGTCAAAGACAATAATGATAGAGGAACTCATACGATGAGGGTAGAGTTCATAACCTAAATCAGCAACTTCTTAAAAAAAAATTCAAAATAATAAAAATTTATTGAATAATTCATCCATAGAACACTGTACATGAATATGTTTAAGTTTGTTTGGTCCCTTACACTTTACCACAATTTGGTGGTTGTACTTTAGTTAAATCTTTTGATAAATGCCTATAGTTATTCATGAATGATGTTTAATTTTGACAAGAGAATGACGTTAATTTGAAGTCAATAAATCCAATAATGTTGTAGATTTTTTATGCTCATTACAAACCCTCAAAATAGAATTTTATGCCTTGATTTGGTGCTCCTTTTAGAATGACCAAGGAACTTATTTTATTAGTATATATCCTCACGCAGGTTTTCTACCATGATTTGGGGATTAAGGTTATCTCAGTATACTGCTTGCAAATAAGTTAGTTTTAGAAATTATTTTATAACTCCAAATTTTCTTCCGATTTGGTCTACATCTTTCCACCGGAGACATTGTAAGTTGTTTGACTATTTTGTTATGTTTTCCCATTTATTTGGTCCTTATATTGCGAATGAATTATAAAATTATCCTGGTTTACTAACTTCCCGTCATGACATGCATCCATTTTATTTTTCCTTGGTTTTTATTTCTTTCCACATGACGATCCCAATAAATGAAATAAACCACTACCTTACTCTTCATGCTTTTTTTAATCATAATAATCATTTCTTTATTTTCTTTTGAACTAGTGTTTGGGTATCCAATCGAACTGAGCTCTCATAGTTCGAGTCGGTAAGTTTGTCCGTTGCTCAAAAAATTGTATTCTCTTATGTTACGTCATTGATACAGTGTTGAAGTTTATTCACCTGGTTAGTGTTCATAAAATCCTCTACCTCCTAATGTTTATATTCTCTTTAAGTATTTGAGAAAAATGATTAAAGTTTATTCAATATGTTAGTTCCATGTACCCGAAAGCTTTCTTATTTAATTCTTAATGATAGTATCATTACACTACACCTTTCATTTCCTTGCGTTTTCAATTAGTTTTTATATGAAATTAAATACAATATCTGATTCTCAGATGAAGAGATGTCCAAGAAAACAGATATTCATCAGCAAGTTTATATTTTGCTTAGGTTGTGGAAAACTGATTGTTGATGGAAATTGAACCAGCATTTTGTTGATATTATCTATTCTACTATGATTTAATATTTTCTCCATGCACCCGTGAGCTGTGCATCATGCAATTGTGTTAAGCAAATTATAAGGTTGTTGAAAATGATTTTAATTTTTCTTTTTACCATTTTAATACTATAGATGCTGCCAAGTTGTTGAAGAAGACGTACTTTAGTGGAGGTCTTGTGTTTAGGTAGAATTGAAAGCAACCATTTTTCTTAGAGGTATGTCTCTTGCAATTGTGGTTGTCATGGTCTAGTAAATTATTGGTTTAATATTTTGGAAACGTTTTGTATGTTATGGCTATCCTGCAGCTTATGGTAGTCATAACTTAGTCTTTCATGAAATTATTCCTCTCTTTAAAAATTAGTTTAAAGAAAACATGTTCATTTGATCTCTTTCCTTTCGGTGGTGTTATTACAATTATAGATTATTTATAGTTTCTTATTATTGATTAAACACAATTTTAATAAGGCACATAATCAATTTCTTGTCATCATAAATCATTTAGGTGGAAGCTCTAGCTGTTAATTAGTTGACTAAAAAAGGAGAATTGATACAAGAAAAGTTTGAAGTGAAAAAACTGGCAACATTTCTCAAAGAGGTCATTAGATAAAACTCTAATACTTCTTACATGTATTTAATATGTTACAGTTATCATCTGCAATTGTACATTCTTTTGGCATTGTTAGCTCTTGCTAGGAAGCCTTTCTGTGACCACCCAGTTTTTGGATCGTAAGTATTCTAGATGTTTCTTTCATCTTAAAAAAAACTACATTATGTATTGTATGAAGTGAAAAAGCCGGTGACGTTTCTCAGACAGGTCATCAGATAGAATATTAGTACTTCTAACATGTCTTTTAATATGTTATGGTTATTATCTATCTGTGAGAACACAAAGAAGAAGCATGATATTTAGCTAGGTCCCAAATCAAATCCCAACCCCTACTTCTATCATAAAAAATTATGTAGTTTTTAGTTTAATCTCTAACAATCTGCAGACGCTCTCTGATTCCTTTCTTCATTTCTCTCTATCAGTAAATCTACAGGTTTCTCTATTTTTTCCTACTTACATCTTTGTTTCAATTTGATTTGTTTGTTTTACTGTGAATTCTTAAATCTTTGCACTTATTACGTTTGGCAGGTGAAAAGGGAGAATTACTCATATGTAATTAAAAGCGATGTAATATAGTTTGAAAGGTAACTGTTTATTTCGTATATCGATTGAATATATATTTGTACCTTTTCATTATCTCTTTTTTATGTTGAGGATGGATGGTGAATCTACTTCTCAATGGATAAACTTTTAAGGCTATAGAGAATTTATATTTTCCAATCAAAGTTGTAATTTCTTCATTATAGCAATCGATTGAAATTTTATAATGGTCAATTAATATATGTTCTCTTTATTTTTTCTTTTTTATCTCTCAAATGATAAAGTGGTAGTTTTCGAATCGAGTAGCCGACTTGGATTGAAGCAACTCTTTTGAGATTTATTAAGGTTGAAACTTGGGCATGGCAAGTTATGGCTTTCGCTATTAAGCTCTCCAAATAGCAGTTAGGTTGAAACTGCTATTTGGAGAGCTTTCCACTCCTTCAATTATTTTTCAATTTCCTCTCATATCAAATTTATCATTAAATAGCTCTTTATAGCATTGAGCTAAGAATCTTTACTTCATATATCCTTATGTAGAGGATAGCTACAAAAGGATATATGAAACAAGGACCTATGAAAGAAATCTTATATATATACATGCATGTTCTTTGAAGACTTGTTTACTATTTTATTTTATTGGCAAATGTCTAATATATACATGTATGTTCTTTGATGCTTTTTGTTTTTCCATTTACATATTTATTCCTTTTATTAAAAGACTAGCTGGAAGTACATAATGATTATAACACTATATTGATTGTTGCTATCCAACCAAGCACAGTGTATGTCACCTAGTTTTTGGACTAACCACTATAAAAGGAATAAATATGTAAATGGAAAGACCTCTTTGGGTTCGTCTCTTTTTATTTCATTAAGCTCTTTCTCTGCTGGTTTGAAGCTTATTTTGTTAGGAGTTTGTAAATTTATCTTGATTCAGAATGAGACCATAATACTAGATTGAAAAGTTTAATTATGTTGTTAAATTGTTGTTTGGTTTCCTTTACTTGCAGGACCCGAATGGTGGATATGGAGGTGGACCTGGACAGGCAAGTCAAGTTCAAAATCTTTTCTTTGGAAAAATGACCCTTCTATCCTAACTTAATTGTTAGGAGGCTTTGTAAGATCTTTAAACTAACTTTGAGAGTTTAAATATCCGTTACATAATGTCTATTTATAATAATAGACGATCTTCGAAATGGAAGGGCAAGAATCTAGGTAGTACGAAGGGGAAGCAGAATTATGGGAGTGGTTCTTCGGATGGATCAGAGGTTCTCGGGTCGTCGTTTGGCTCCCATTCCAATGGACCTCTCTTGTTCTCCCCCCCCTACACAACCGGGTAGAGGACTCGTGTAAACTTCTTCCTGTAGGTCCCCGTGGAGTATAAACCTAGGCATCTCATCATATTAAGGCATTTGATAGTCAATGAGCTAGCATCTAATAGTCGAATGGACTGTAAGTCGAGGCATCTCAAAATCCCATGGACTATTTTTCAAGGCTTTGTATGTTCCATTCAAGTGGACTCAATATTGAGGAATGTGGTAGTCAAACCTTGAAAAATAGTCGGGTAGGCTATATGTACATTAAGGCATCCACTAAGTAAGTGGATTATATTATCGAGGCATCAATTACTCACGATGCCTGAATATCGAGGCACCTGATAGATAGTGTAATAGACTATATATCAAGGCATACATTAGTCTAGTAAACTATATATTGAGGCATCTGATAGTCCAATGGACTATATATCAAAGAATCCATGAGTACTATCTAATGAGTATAGTGGATATAAACCTAGGCATATGATCATATCAAGGTATTTGATAGTCAATGAGCTATATATATAAAGGCATCTCAAAATCCCATGGACTATTTTTCAAGGCTTCGTATATTCCATTCAAGTGGACTAAATAGTGAGGAATCTGGTAGTCATGTAGACTATGTATCTGGGCATCTATTAGACTATTTCAAGACATCCATTAGTCGAGTAAACTATATATTGAGCCATGTGATAGTCCAATAGACAATATATCAAAGAATCCATGAGTCATCTAAGTGTCTAGTGGAGTATAAATCTGGGAATCTGATCATATCAAGGTATTTGATAGTCAATGAGCTATATAGTTCAAAGCATCTAATAGTCCAACAGACTATATAAATCCATGCGTCTGAAAATCCCATGGATTTTTTTCAAGGCTTTGTCTAAATATCGAGAAATCCGGTAGGCATCTGTTAGTCTAGAGGACTATACATCGAGGCATCCGTTAGTCTAGAGGACTTTGCATCGAGGCATGTGCTAGTTCAAATGACTGTGTATAGACGAGGCATTTGCATCCAATTGGAAAGCATTCATCAATGACATTGCTCGTTTCTCCTTTAAGAAAAATGCCTCGATTTATAGTCTACACTAGATGCCTCCTATGTAGTCCAGAATAATAAATGTCTTGATATACAGTTCATTTGTCTCGATGCATTGATATAGTCCGTTGGACTAATTAGATTCCTCGAGATATAATCCACTAGACTAATAGATGTTTTGATATATATAGTAAACATGTCTAATAAATGCCTCGATCGATATACATTAAACATGACTAATAGATGCCTGATCTTGCCAACAATACATTACAGGTACGCCTAAAAAGATTAGTAAATTCTATCTTTCATTTTTGCATATTTTGTTCACGTAAAATGTTTTATGCCAACTGTCTTACAGGAACCTGCTCGTGCTCTTCTAGCTGATTTATCAGGTTACTCCAACACCCCACCCACCCCCCCAAACAACAATAAAAAAAAAAACATGCACATCTAAAAAAAAGAGAGAGACAATAGTCTTAAAAGTGTTGTCCTTCCATTCAGTTTATTGTTATGTTACTTTTTTTCATAAATATTAATGATTGATGTGCAATGTGTTTGGCTTTATTCTAGGTCCTGATCAACACAATGCTGCAAATGCAGTATTTTGTTCCTGGATAGTTGTTGGTAATATTCTTCGGGAGGAGCTAGTGGGCACTGGCACAAGTAATACTTAGAATTAGACTTTAGAGTGTAAAATATTCTAGGTTCTTCTGTTGGTTCTTTTCATTTCTCTCAATAGGTACTTTTCTTTTTCTCTTTCTCTTTCATTTTCTCACTAACCAAATAGAACTACTTTTTGTTTTTTTTTTTTTAATTTCTAATAAGTATATAGTAGGTTCTTCCTGGTATGGTGGAAGGAAGAAGAGATACAATTCTTATTATTGGATGTTCAACTTGTCTCATTGGCATTATTGGTTTCTCTAATCTTTGTGAGTTTTTTTTTTTTTTTTTTTTTTTTTTTTTTTTTCCATTTTAAACAGATTATGCTTTAAATTCGTTTGCCATTAATTGCATTCTAATCATTTTTTGTAATGTTAACGTGTATATATGTTTTGAGGTGTTTTTTTTTCTTTCGATGTAGGATGAATCAAGTAGTTTTTTTTTTTTTTTTTGCATTATATTTGCACAAGAGTGTAGAGGGATGCGATAGAAAATTTAAGAATTTGTAGTTGAACTAGAATGAAGCATTCACATGGATTCCATCGAGTGCTACATATCTGCTTTCAACTTAGCTTGGTGACAAGAAAGTTTATTTATTTCTTCGAACAAATGACTTTGCAGAATAGTTACTCTAATTACCTCTTTTGTATAGGTTCATTCTAGATGGTTGTCTTCAAATAGCATTCTCATACAAAACCAAATACGGACATCATTTATTCACACGCATCTTAATCGCATACATGTCTCAAGTCAAATGACCTGGTGACTCATCTTCTCTGAGAGATTCAAATGGGTGGCTTCTTCCTGACACCACCAGAGGTCTGAGATGCTTGATATTCTCTTTTGCAGATTTGATGCATTGAATTATTAACGCTTTATTCTTTCTTTTGGCCCCATTACGTCCTGTTTAATCATCTTAAATTCATTTTCTTTGAAGTTTATTACCATTTGAAGATATGCTTCTATGCTTTAAGCAGGTTGCTTTTCCAGCAAGCCGATTTTGCTGCTTGGAATATATGGGCTGCTCTTAACAATCGTCCTCTTTTTCCATTTTGGTTTGAATGTCTTGCCCACCAAACTAATATTGTTGTCATTTTATTGAAGTAGACGTTACCTTCTTAAAGTAACAAATTTCTGTACATTATCTATTTGGCTTTTCGCTACTGGTTTGGAGATGTTCATTGGACAGGCATATGAACAATAGGAGAGGTTTAACGGGTTGCCTGGTAAGTTGACCAGTAAATGGTTTTTATATCTTATTTTGTTAAGTAATTATGATTTCTTTTTACTTAATTTAGTTCACCAATTTATCTTATATTGCCTTGTTTCCTTTTCTTAATTTGCGGCACACAAGGAACAATTCAAGAAACTCTAGCAAACCAAGAATGAAGTGTATGTGGATGCTGTTGCTTTTCATATCTTTGATTTTAGAACTCATTTATGGTTTTTGAGCAATCATATTAGAATTTTTCATTATATAGATAAAGCTTAAACTTACTTTGTGCAGGTTGAAATCATTTTAAGATTGAGAGTCGAGACCATGGGTATGTTGTTGCATTATCAATTGAAGGTATGCTTGTAATGGTACTTTTATTGGATAAAACTTGTATTTCTCATCTCTACACAGTTGTAGTTTAAATAGCTAGATGATGTATGTTAACGTTTTCATCCCATCAGATCTTGATGAAGGGATCCATTGTTTTATAGTTTTATATATATTGGTTGACATCACAAAGTGAGAATGGAATATGTATTTGGTTCAACCTTTATTTGCAAGGATATTCATGCTACAAAAGAGGTATTTCAAAACAGCGTCCATGTTAAGAATAGCATTAAAGAGTTCTTTATTCATATCGCCTTAGAAAATTTTAAATTTGCTCAATGTAAACTATTCTTATTTACCAATCTACAAGTTGCTTTGTGTGATGCTATTATTTTTATTGCTTGGTCTAATTAATTGTATTAGCAACAAATGGACACGATTCTTTGGAGGATTTCAAGGCGATGGTACGAGTTTCAGTTGACAAAGGTATCATCAGAATTCTTCTTTACTTCATTTCATTATTGCACACATGGTTGAGCTTCATGTCCGTTTTCGTCCTTTTGTTATAATAAATGGTAACTTAATTACAGAGCTAGCTCTTAAAATGGTAACTTAATTACTGGCAATTGTGAAGTGAACTTCTATATCATTATGTGAGTGACTTTTTTTTGGTCTTCACTTGGGAAATTTCTCGAGCTTTGATGAAGATTTTTTTGAAGATATTTGATGTTATAGTTGTCGATTGTTGCTCCCTGGCTGCAAAAGTACCTAGCGAAGGCTTCTATCTTAGTGTCTGTGAAGTTCGATTTCCTTTACAATTTTATGATTTTACTGCATTTTGTTGTCCCTTCCCTAGTATGATGTAATTTAATTTTTTTGCAAAACATGGCAGGACATGATCGAAACAGACACCACCAGTGACACTGATGACAACGACGATAGAACTGAAAGAGATGAAGAAACACCAAAGAAGGTATTCACGTCATCACGCCCCATCTTTTATTTGCTTCTCCTCTTTTATGATTTATCTCCATTCCACGGTAATTGGATACTAAATGATTTCTCTTTTTGTTATACATATATACCGATGTGCAACCACACAATCTCGCGATGGATCGAGAGACCAGGTTGCTCTAAAGCGCCGATCTTGGACTTGCTCGAGCATATACGGGCCTGATGAAGAAGTATACTCACGAGGTCAGTCCTACTTTCAATTCTTTTTCCAGTAGTTTTGATAGCATTACGAAGCTTTATAGAATAACTAGTAGAGTTAAAACGGCTCATTGTTTTATGTCCGGATATTGACCCACCCTTTGGTATTGAGCTCCTGAAGTAGATATGTGGTTCGTTGGCTGTATCTTTGATATGATTTGTTGATCTTTTTTTTTTTGATTCGTATGATAGAATAGTTTGAATATATTTCTGTCTACTAGTTTAGGAGAAGTTGCTACAAAGACCATGTTGCTCAAAATAGCCGATCTTGGACTTGCTCAAGCATAAAGAATGCTGATGAAGAAATATACTCACGAGGTCAGTCCTACTTTCCAATTTTTTTCCCAGTAAGATAGCATTACGAAGCTTTATAGAATTAGTAGTAGAGTCTTAAAACATTTCTTTATATTTGAATCTTGATGTCATCGATATATCTCTTAGTGTTGTTTACAGTAAATGGACTTTTGATTAGATTCTATATCAATCATGATAGATTGGATCTGGTCCACTCGTTTAAGAGAGTGCCTAATCTATATAGTTCTTAAGCTAGATGAAAAATTTGGTGCTATAAACCCTAAAAGGATACTGATCTCCAGAAGTTCATCACGACTTTCTGTCAATCATGAGAAAAGTTTTATTCCTCACGATACCGTCAAGGTACCCGTATAACTACTCCTTTTTTCCCTCTGAATAATTGCACGTCACTGTTTCTTTTACATCCACAAAATTGCTAATTTTCTTTCTTTTCATTTTTATGTTTTGTTAGAAAATTAAAAAAAAAGCGAGTTTGATGTACCAACTTTGCTAGGATGTTTCCTTCAGGAGGTTCCAATTGCAACAAATATCTTTAGGTGGAGATACATTACTTTCATCTATTTTACTACTAGCATTTTCACCAAGCAGGCTTAGTCCCGGGTCTTTACAAGTTGTCTTTCGGATTTATGGTCTTTTCAATCATCAAGGTTTGTTGATTTGTCAGATGCAGAATATTCATATCGATGTGGTACATATGCTTGGCAATTCTATGCTTAATACTAGATTGAAAAGTTTAATTATCTTGTTAAATTGTTGTTTGGTTTCCTTTTACTTGCAGGACCCAAATGGTGGATATGGAGGTGGACCTGGACGGGCAAGTCAAGTTCAAAATCTTTTCTTTGGAAAAATGACTCTTCTATCCTAACTTAATTGTTAGGAGGCTTTGTAAGATCTTTAAACTAACTTTGAGAGTTTAAATATCCGTTGCATAATGTCTATTTATAATAATAGATGATCTTCGAAATGGAAGGGCAAGAATCTCGGTAGTACGAAGGGGAAGCAGAATTATGGGAGTGGTTCTTCGGATCGATAAGAGATTCTCGGGTCGTCGTTTGGCTCCCATTCCAATGGACCTCTCTTGTTCTCCTACCCCTTACACAACCGGGTAGAGGACTCGTGTAAACTTCTTCCTTTAGGTCCCCGTGGAGTATAAACGTAGGCATCTCATCATATTAAAGTATTTGATAGTCGAATGGACTATAAGTCGAGGCATCTCAAAATCCCATGGACTATTTTTCAAGGCTTTGTATGTTCCATTCAAGTGGACTAAATATTGAGGAATGTGGTAGTCAAACCTTGAAAAATAGTCGCGTAGGCTATATGTATCTAGGCATCTATTAGGATACATTAAGGCATCCACTAAGTAAGTGGATTATATTATCGAGGCATCAATTACTCGCGATGCCTAAAAATATCGAGGCACCCGATAGTCTAATAGACTATATATCAAGGCATACATTAGTCTAGTAAACTATATATTGAGCCATCTGATAGTCCAATGGACTATATACCAACGAATCCATGAGTATCTATGAGTCGAGTGGATATAAACCTAGGCACATGATCATATCAAGGTATTTGATAGTCAATGAGCTATATATATAAAGGCATCTCAAAATCCCATGGACTATTTTTCAAGGCTTCGTATATTCCATTCAAGTGGACTAAATACTGAGGAATCTGGTAGTCATGTGGACTATGTATCTGGGCATCTATTAGACTATTTCAAGACATCCATTAGTCGAGTAAACTATATATTGAGCCATCTGATAGTCCAATAGACAATATATCAAAGAATCCATGAGTCATCTAAGTGTCTAGTGGAGTATAAATCTGGGAATCTGATAGTCCAATAGACTATAAATCCATGCATCTGAAAATCCCATGGATTTTTTTCCAGGCTTTGTCTAAATATCGAGAAATCCGGTAGGGCATCTGTTAGTCTAGACGACTATACATCGAGGCATCCGTTAGTCTAGAGGACTTTGCATCGAGGCATGTGCTAGTCCAAATGACTGTGTATAGAGGAGGCATTTTCATTCGTCAATGACATTGCTCGTTTCTCATTTAATAAAAATGCCTCGATATATAGTCTACTAGATGCCTCGTATGTAGTCCAGAATAATAAATGTCTTGATATACAGTTCATTTGTCTCGATGCATTGATATAGTCTGTTGGACTAATTAGATTCCTCGAGATATAATCTACTAGACTAATAGATGTCTTGATATATATAGGAAACACGTCTAATAAATGCCTCGATATACATTAAACATGACTAATAGATGCCTTCATAGCCCATCGATCTAATGGTTGCCTTGATAGTCCACTCGACTATATGATGCCTAGATACATAGTCCGCTCGCTCGTGTTGCCTCGATATATAGTCATCAATACTATTAGACGACTCAATATAGAATCCACAAGACAAATGGATGCCTTGATATATATTCTAGTAAACTAATAGATGCCTTGATATATTGTTCATTCGACGACATGATTCCTTGATATATAATCCATTGGATTATCAGTTGCCTCAATATATATAGTCCACTTGGAATATATAATCCATTGGATTATCAGTTGCCTCAATATATATAGTCCACTTGGTTAACACAGGCCTCGATACATTGTCCACTTGAGCATCACATACTTCCATATATAGTCCACTTAACTTATAGTTGCTTCCATATTACTTGTACAAGAAATATTGTTCTTGATGTGTGTAGCTACGCAAGAATTTTCTTTTACTTGCCCAAGTCCACTTCTCATGAAAACGCTTTAATGATTATAGGAATCAGACGAGATAACATCTAGATAATTCTCTTCCACATCGAGTATAATTCTCTCCGAAGAAGACTAACGTCTATATTGGAGATTTTTTTTTGAAAAAAGTCGTGTGAGTAGCAAAATGCTATGTTGTTGCTCTCTTTCTCTCTCTCCCTCCCTCCCTCCTTTTATTCCTCACGACATATTCAAGGTACACATATAAGTAGTGTTTTTTTCCTTTGAATACTTGCACGTCTGTGTTTCTTTTACATCCACAAAATTGCTAATTTTTTTCTTTTCATTTTTAATGTTTTGTTAAGAAATTTGAAAAAAAAAAACAGAGTTTGATGTACCAACTTTGCAAGGGTGTTGTCTTCTTCCATGGCCATTGTATTCTTGCATAGGTAACTCTAACCTCCTCTTTTATGATTTATCTCCATTCCATTGTAATTGGACACTAAATGATTTCTCTTTTTGTTATACATATATACTCATCTGCAACCACACAATCTCGCGATGGATCGAGAGACCATGTTGCTCTAAATCGCCGATCTTGGATTTGCTCGAGCATATACAGTGCCGATGAACTAGTATACTCACGAGGTCAGTCCTACTTTCCAATTCTTTCTCCAATAGTTCTGATAGCATTACGAAGCTTTATAGAATTACTAGTAGAGTTAAAACGACTCATTGTTTTATGTCCATATATTGACCCACCCTTTGGTATAAAGCTCCTTAATTTATGTTGGGGGCTACACATCACTGCACCGTTGTAGATATGTGGTGGCTGTATCTTTGGTATGTGTCATGTTTATTATATGTGGTGGCTGTATCTTTGATTTTTTTTGGTATGTTGATTTAAACTTAATTTTGTCTACTAGTTTAGTAGAAGTAGCTACAAAGCAAGCACTCTTCCCCGGAGGTTCTGAATTGCAACAAATATCTTTAGGTGGAGATACATTACTTTCATCTATTTTACTACTAGCATTTTCACCAAGCAGGCTTAGTCCCGGTCTTTACAAGTTGTCTTTCGGATTTATGGTCTTTTCAATCATCAAGGTTTGTTGATTTGTCAGATGCAGAATATTCATATCGATGTGGTACATATGCTTGGCAATTCTATGCTTAATACTAGATTGAAAAGTTTAATTATGTTGTTAAATTGTTGTTTGGTTTCCTTTACTTGCAGGACCCGAATGGTGGATATGGAGGTGGACCTGGACAGGCAAGTCAAGTTCAAAATCTTTTCTTTGGAAAAATGACCCTTCTATCCTAACTTAATTGTTAGGAGGCTTTGTAAGATCTTTAAACTAACTTTGAGAGTTTAAATATCCGTTACATAATGTCTATTTATAATAATAGACGATCTTCGAAATGGAAGGGCAAGAATCTAGGTAGTACGAAGGGGAAGCAGAATTATGGGAGTGGTTCTTCGGATGGATCAGAGGTTCTCGGGTCGTCGTTTGGCTCCCATTCCAATGGACCTCTCTTGTTCTCCCCCCCCCTACACAACCGGGTAGAGGACTCGTGTAAACTTCTTCCTGTAGGTCCCCGTGGAGTATAAACCTAGGCATCTCATCATATTAAGGCATTTGATAGTCAATGAGCTAGCATCTAATAGTCGAATGGACTGTAAGTCGAGGCATCTCAAAATCCCATGGACTATTTTTCAAGGCTTTGTATGTTCCATTCAAGTGGACTCAATATTGAGGAATGTGGTAGTCAAACCTTGAAAAATAGTCGGGTAGGCTATATGTACATTAAGGCATCCACTAAGTAAGTGGATTATATTATCGAGGCATCAATTACTCACGATGCCTGAATATCGAGGCACCCGATAGATAGTGTAATAGACTATATATCAAGGCATACATTAGTCTAGTAAACTATATATTGAGGCATCTGATAGTCCAATGGACTATATATCAAAGAATCCATGAGTACTATCTAATGAGTATAGTGGATATAAACCTAGGCATATGATCATATCAAGGTATTTGATAGTCAATGAGCTATATATATAAAGGCATCTCAAAATCCCATGGACTATTTTTCAAGGCTTCGTATATTCCATTCAAGTGGACTAAATAGTGAGGAATCGGTAGTCATGTAGACTATGTATCTGGGCATCTATTAGACTATTTCAAGACATCCATTAGTCGAGTAAACTATATATTGAGCCATGTGATAGTCCAATAGACAATATATCAAAGAATCCATGAGTCATCTAAGTGTCTAGTGGAGTATAAATCTGGGAATCTGATCATATCAAGGTATTTGATAGTCAATGAGCTATATAGTTCAAAGCATCTAATAGTCCAACAGACTATATAAATCCATGCGTCTGAAAATCCCATGGATTTTTTTCAAGGCTTTGTCTAAATATCGAGAAATCCGGTAGGCATCTGTTAGTCTAGAGGACTATACATCGAGGCATCCGTTAGTCTAGAGGACTTTGCATCGAGGCATGTGCTAGTTCAAATGACTGTGTATAGACGAGGCATTTGCATCCAATTGGAAAGCATTCATCAATGACATTGCTCGTTTCTCCTTTAAGAAAAATGCCTCGATTTATAGTCTACACTAGATGCCTCCTATGTAGTCCAGAATAATAAATGTCTTGATATACAGTTCATTTGTCTCGATGCATTGATATAGTCCGTTGGACTAATTAGATTCCTCGAGATATAATCCACTAGACTAATAGATGTTTTGATATATATAGTAAACATGTCTAATAAATGCCTCGATCGATATACATTAAACATGACTAATAGATGCCTTCATGGCCCATCGATCTAATGGATGCCTTGATATAGTCCACTCGACTATACATAGTCCACTCGCTCGTGTTGCCTTGATATATAGTCATCAATACTATTAGACGACTCAATATAGAATCCACAAGACAAATGGATGCCTTGATATATATTCTAGTAAACTAATAGATGCCTTGATATATTGTTCATTCGACGACCAGATTCCTTGATATATAGTCCATTGGATTATCAGTTGCCTCAATGCATATAGTCCACTTGGAATATATAATCCATTGGATTATCAGTTGCCTCTGATACATAGTCCACTTGGTTAACACAGGCCTCGATACATTGTCCACTTGAGCATCAGATACTTCCATATATAGTCCACTTAACTTATAGTTACTTTGATATATAGCCTATTGGATTTATACACGCCTCGATATTACTTGTACAAGAAATATTGTTCTTGATGTGTGTAGCTACGCGGGAATTTTCTTTTACCTTCCCAAGTCCACTTCTCACGAAAACGCTTTAATGATTATAGGAATCAGAGGGGATAACATCTAGATAATTCTCTTCCACATCGAGTATAATTCTCTCCGAAGAAGACTAAAGTCTATATTGGAGATTTTTTTTTGAAAAAAGTCGTGTGCGTAGTAAAATGCTATGTTGTTGCTCTCTCTCTCTCTCTCTCTCTCCCTCCCTCCTTTTATTCCTCACGATACCGTCAAGGTACACATATAAGTAGTGTTTTTTTCCTTTGAATAATTGCACGTCTGTGTTTCTTTTACATCTACAAAATTGCTAATTTTTTTATTTTCATTTTTAATGTTTTGTTAAGAAATTTAAAAAAAAAAAAAACAGAGTTTGATGTACCAACTTTGCAAGGGTGTTGTCTTCTTCCATGGCCATGGTATCTTTGCATAGGTAACTCTAACCTCCTCTTTTATGATTTATCTCCATTCCAGTGTAATTGGATACTAAATGATTTCTCTTTTTGTTATACATATATACTGATGTGCAACTTCACAATCTCGCGATGGATCGAGAGACCATGTTGCTCTAAAGCGCCGATCTTGGACTTGCTCGAGCATATACAGTGGCGATGAAGAAGTATACTCACGAGGTCAGTCCTACTTTCACTTTTTTTCCCAGCAGTTTTGATAGCATTACGAAGCTTTATAGAATAACTAGTAGAGTTAAAACGACTCATTGTTTTATGTCCGGATATTGACCCACCCTTTGGTATTGAGCTCCTGAAGTAGATATGTGGTTCGTTGGCTGTATCTTTGATATGATTTGTTGATCCTTTTTTTTTAATTCGTATGATACAATAGTTTGAATATATTTCTGTCTACTAGTTTAGGAGAAGTTGCTACAAAGACCATGTTGCTGAAAATCGCCGATCTTGGACTTGCTCAAGCATAAAGAATGCTGATGAAGAAATATACTCACGTGGTCAGTCGTACTTTCCAATTGTTTTCCCAGTATGATAGCATTACGAAGCTTTATAGAATTAGTAGTAGAGTCTTAAAACATTTCTTTATATTTGAATCTTGATGTCATCGATATATCTCTTAGTGTTGTTTACAATAAATGGACTTTTGATTAGATTCTATATCAATCATGATAGATTGATCTGGTCCACTCGTTTAAGAGAGTGTCTAATCTATATAGGTCTTAAGCTAGATGAAAAATTTGGTGCTATAAACCCTAAAAGGGATACTGATCTCCAGAAGTTCATCAGGACTTTCTGTCAATCATGTGAAAAGTTTTATTCCTCACGATACCGTCAAGGTACCCGTATAACTACTCCTTTTTTCCCTCTGAATAATTGCACGTCACTGTTTCTTTTACATCCACAAAATTGCTAATTTTCTTTCTTTTCATTTTTTATGTTTTGTTAGAAAATTAAAAAAAAAACGAGTTTGATGTACCAACTTTGCTAGGATGTTTCCTTCTGCCATGACCATGGTTTCTTGCATAGGTAACTCTAACCTCCCTCTTTTATGATTTATCTCTATTCCTTGTAATTGGAAACTAAATGATTTCTCTCTTTGTTATACATATACACGGATCTGAAACCACAATCTCGTGATGGATCAAAAATTGCCGATCTTGGAATTGCTCGAGCATATACATTGCCTATCAAGAAGTATACTCACGAGGTGAGTCGTACTTTCCAATTGTTTTCCCAGTAGTCCTGATAAGCTTTATAGAAGAATTACTAGTAGAGTTAAAACGACTCATTGTTTTATGTTGAGATATAGAGCTCCTGAAGTTCTGTTGGGGGCTACACATTACTCCACTTGAGTAGATATGTGGGCTCTATTTTCGGTATATGTATTGTTGATCTTTTTTTTTTTAATTCGTATTATACAAGAGTTTAAACTTATTTGTGTCTACTACTTTAGCCAAGAGACCACATATCTACTGTTACCTCCTCTTTTATGATTTATCTCCATTCCATTGTAATTGGAAACTAAATGATTGTTCTCCTCCTTATACATATACAAGGATCTGAAACCACAGTCTCGTGATGGATCGAAAGACCATGTTGCTCTAAACCGCCGATCTTGGACTTGCTCGAGCATATACATTGCCGATGAACTAGTATACTCACGAGATCAGTTCTACTTTCCAATTCTTTCTCCAATAGTTCTGATAGCATTACGAAGCTTTATAGAATTACTAGTAGAGTCAAAACGACTCATTGTTTTATGTCCAGATATTGACCCACCCTTTGGCATAAAGCTCCTTAAGTTATGTTGGGGGCTACACATCACTGCACCGTTGTAGATATGTTGTGGCTGTATCTTTGGTATGTGTCATGTTGATTTTTTTTTTATTCGTATTATATAATAGTTTAAACTTATTTTTGTCTACTAGTTTAGTAAAAGTTGCTACAAAGCAAGCACTCTTCCCCGGAGGTTCTAAATTGCAACATATATCTTTAGGTGGAGATACATTACTTTCATCTATTTTACTAATAGTATTTTCACCGGGCAGGCTTAGTCCCGGTCTTTACAAGTTGTCTTTCAGATTTATGGTCTTTTCAATCATCAAGGTTTGTTGATTTGTCAGATACAGAATATTCATATCGATGTGGTACATATGCTTGGCAATTCTATGCTTAATACTAGATTGAAAAGTTTAATTATGTTGTTAAATTGTTGTTTGGTTTCCTTTACTTGCAGGACCCAAATGGTGGATATAGAGGTGGACCTGGACGGGCAAGTCAAGTTCAAAATCTTTTCTTTGGAAAAATGACTCTTCTATCCTAACTTAATTGTTAGGAGGCTTTGTAAGATCTTTAAACTAACTTTGAGAGTTTAAATATCCGTTACATAATGTCTATTTATAATAATAGACGATTTTCGAAATGGAAGGGCAGGAATCTAGGTAGTACAAAGGGGAAGCAGAATTATGGGAGTGGTTCTTTGGATAGATCAGAGATTCTCGGGTCGTCGTTTGGCTCCCATTCCAATGGACCTCTCTTGTTCTCCTCCCCCTTACACAACCGGGTAGAGGACTCGTGTAAACTTCTTCCTGTAGGTCCCCGTGGAGTATAAACCTAGGCATCTCATCATATTAAGGTATTTGATAGTCAATGAGTTAGCATCTAATAGTCGAATGGACTGTGAGTCGAGGCATCTCAAAATCCCATGGACTATTTTTCAAGGCTTTGTATGTTCCATTCACGTGGACTAAATATTGAGGAATGTGGTAGTCAAACCTTGAAAAATAGTCGAGTAGGCTATATGTGTACATTAAGGCATCCACTAAGTAAGTGGATTATATTATCGAGGCATCAATTACTCACGATGCCTAAATATCGAGGCACCCGATAGATAGTGTAATAGACTATATATCAAGGCATACATTAGTCTAGTAAACTATATATTGAGGCATGTGATAGTCCAATGGACTATATATCAAAGAATCCATGAGTACTATCTAACGAGTCTAGTGGATATAAACCTAGGCATATGATCATATCAAGGTATTTGATAGTCAATGAGCTATATATATAAAGGCATCTCAAAATCCCATGGACTATTTTTCAAGGCTTCGTAGATTCCATTCAAGTGGACTAAATACCGAGGAATCTGGTAGTCATGTAGACTATGTATCTGGGCATCTATTAGACTATTTCAAGACATCCATTAGTCGAGTAAACTATATATTGAGCCATGTGATAGTCCAATAGACAATATATCAAAGAATCCATGAGTCATGTCTAGTGGAGTATAAATCTGGGAATCTGATCATATCAAGGTATTTAGTCCAATAGACATCTAATAGTCCAATAGACTATAAATCCATGCATCTGAAAATCCCATGGATTTTTTTCAAGGCTTTGTCTAAATATCGAGAAATCCGGTAGGCATCTGTTAGTCTAGAGGACTATACATCGAGGCATCCGTTAGTCTAGAGGACTTTGCATCGAGGCATGTGCTAGTCCTAATGACTGTGTATAGAGGAGGCATCCGCTAGTCTAGTAGAGTATATATCGAGGCATTTTTTTATGAGAAACAAGCCATTTCATTGATGAAAGAAAGAGCCCAAAAAAGGCCAAACAAGATTACAAAAATGCTTTCCAATTGGGTTCAATGATAGAGAGAGCATAATTACCAAAAGATTTTATATCAAGACATTTATTATTCTGGACTACATAGGAGGCATCTAGTAGACTATATATCGAGGCATTTTTTTTAAATGAGAAACGAGCAATGTCATTGATGAATGCTTCCCAATTGGATGCAATGATAGAGGGAGCATAATTACCAAAAGATTATTTTTTATTCTGGACTATCAAATATCTTGGTATAAAGTCTATTGGATTATTAGATGCCTTGATATATAATCGATTGGACTATTAGTTGCCTTGAAACAGTGTATATTGGACGAATAAGTGACTCGATATTTAAACCACTTGACTAATAAATTCTTCGCACATGACGAATTTGATGACTCATATAATTCTCTTGATGAATGGATTCCTCGATCTATGGTCAAGTAGAATATTAGATGCCTTGATATACAGTTCATTTGTCTCGATGCATTGATATAGTCTGTTGGACTAATTAGATTCCTCGAGATATAATTCACTAGACTAATAGATGTCTTGATATATATAGTAAACATGTCTAATAAATGCCTCGATCGATATACATTAAACATGACTAATAGATGCCTTCATGGCCCATCGATCTACTGGATGCCTTGATATAGTCCACTCGACTATATGATGCCTCGATACATAGTCCACTCGCTCATGTTGCCTACGACTCAATATAGAATCCACAAGACAAATGGATGCCTTGATATATATTATAGTAAACTAATAGATGCCTTGATATATTGTTCATTCGACGACCAGATTCCTTGATATATAATCCATTGGATTATCAGTTGCCTCAATATATATAGTCCACTTGGTTAACAGAGGCCTCGATACATTGTCCACTGGAGCATGAGATACTTCCATATACAGTCCACTTAACTTATAGTTGTTGCTTCGATATATAGCCTATTGGATTTATACATGCCTCGATATTACTTGTACAAGAAATATTGTTCTTGATGTGTGTAGCTACGCGGGAATTTTCTTTTACTTGCCCAAGTCCACTTCTCATGAAAACCCTTTAATGATTATAGGAATCAGAGGGGATAACATCTAGATAATTCTCTTCCACATCGAGTATAATTCTCTCCGAAGAAGACTAAAGTCTATATTGGAGATTTTTTTTTGAAAAAAGTCGTGTGAGTAGCAAAATGCTATGTTGTTGCTCTCTCTCTCTCTCCCTCCCTCCCTCCTTTTATTCCTCACGATACCGTCAAGGTACACATATAAGTAGTGTTTTTTTCCTTTGAATAATTGCACGTCTGTGTTTCTTTTAAATCTACAAAATTGCTAATTTTTTTATTTTCATTTTTAATGTTTTGTTAAGAAATTTAAAAAAAAAACAGAGTTTGATGTACCAACTTTGCAAGGGTGTTGTCTTCTTCCATGGCCATGGTATCTTGCATAGGTAACTCTAACCTCCTCTTTTATGATTTATCTCCATTCCACTGTAATTGGATACTAAATGATTTCTCTTTTTGTTATACATATATACTGATCTGCAACCACACAATCTCGCGATGGATCGAGAGACCATGTTGCTCTAAAGCGCCGATCTTGGACTTGCTCGAGCATATACAGTGGCGATGAAGAAGTATACTCACGAGGTCAGTCCTACTTTCAATTCTTTTCCCAGCAGTTTTGATAGCATTACGAAGCTTTATAGAATAACTAGTAGAGTTAAAACGACTCATTGTTTTATGTCCGGATATTGACCCACCCTTTGGTATTGAGCTCCTGAAGTAGATATGTTGTTCGTTGGCTGTATCTTTGATATGATTTGTTGATCCTTTTTTTTTTAATTTGTATGATACAATAGTTTGAATATATTTCTGTCTACTAGTTTAGGAGAAGTTGCTACAAAGACCATGTTCCTTAAAATCGCCGATCTTGGACTTGCTCAAGCATAAAGTATGCTGATGAAGAAATATACTCACGAGGTCAGTCCTACTTTCCAATTGTTTTCCCAGTATGATAGCATTACGAAGCTTTATAGAATTAGTAGTAGAGTCTTAAAACATTTCTTTATATTTGAATCTTGATGTCATCGATATATCTCTTAGTGTTGTTTACAATAAATGGACTTTTGATTAGATTCTATATCAATCATGATAGATTGGATCTGGTCCACTCGTTTAAGAGAGTGCCTAGATGAATCTATAGGTCTTAAGCTAGATGAAAAATTTGGTGCTATAAAATAAAGTGTGTTTTGCTATAAAATAAAAGTTATGAAAAAATATAATTATAAGGGATGGGTTGCATCTATTTAGAACTCGTATGGCTGGTGATGTTTCAAGCAAATACAAAGTCTGTCCAGGGGTTGATAGTGAAAATTGATGGAATTAAACTATGTTTTGATGAATATTGATTTAAGAAATTAGACTCTATCTCAGTGCAAGCATCCCTATATTATATGAATAGCTGGGAAGAAATGTTAGATATGTAACTTATGGTTATTTTTTTAACATGCAGAAATGGTGGTCATCTCTTCTTTCAGCTTTTCCACCACGGGCTTTTTAGGTACCTTTTCCTTATCAACTTAATGGAATTCTAGATTAATTGTGGAATATGCCTTTGAATGTCTTAATTTTGTTTTTACACAAAAAAGATCTTGCTCGTACATATGCTCCTGAAAACAGTTTCACACCTCCATGCAAACGGCATAATGCTTAGGGATCTCAAACATGAAAATATTCTAGTAGATGACCTTTGCCATGTGATATTTCTTTTAGTATGTTTATGTGTGTGCACTCTTTCTAACTATTGAACTCATATGCAAACAAGATACTTCCACTAACGTTTGTTCCTTAAAAAAAGGTCATGTTGACTGATCTTGGCCGGGCCAAACAGTATGAAGAGAATACATGATCAAATTCAATTTGTGGAAATGTAGAATTTATGTCGCCTGAAATAATTCTTGGAAGAGACAATGTCGCAGATTGGTGGAGTGTGGGAATACTATTATTTGAAATGTGTATTGAAAGGTTATTTTTTTTTGGAATCGAACAGTGGTCTGTGGTATAACAACGTTACCCTTTTAGCGATCTTTTTTCTAATGCTCTTTCCTTTTTTTGTTTAAATGCTGCCTCTTTTTACTGGGAATCGGGACAAAGTGCAACAAAAGATATAGTGAAGGACAAGATCAAGTTGCCAGCATTTTTGTCCAGCGAAGCACATTCTCTCTTAAAAGGGGTTCTTTACTTGGTGTTTGAATACAAGGATACTGATCTCAAGAAGTTCATCAGGACTTTCTGTCAATCATGTGAAAAGTTTTATTCCTCACGATACCGTCAAGGTACCCATATAACTACTTTTTTCCCTCTGAATAATTGCACGTCACTGTTTCTTTTACATCCACAAAATTGCTAATTTCTTTCTTTTCATTTTTAATGTTTTGTTAGAAAATTAAAAAAAAACGAGTTTGATGTACCAACTTTGCAAGGATGTTTCCTTCTGCCATGACATTGGTTTCTTGCATAGGTAACTCTAACCTCCCTCTTTTATGATTTATCTCTATTCCTTGTAATTGGAAACTAAATGATTTCTCTCCTTGTTATACATATACACGGATCTCAAACCACACAATCTCCTGATGGATCAAAAATCGCCGATCTTGGAATTGCTCGAGCATATACATTGCCTATCAAGATGTATACTCACGAGGTCAGTCCTACTTTCCAATTGTTTCCCGAGTAGTCCTGATAGCATTACGAAGCTTTATAGAAGAATTACTAGTAGAGTTAAAACGACTCATTGTTTTATGTTGAGATATAGAGATCCTGAAGTTCTGTTGGGGGCTACACATTACTCCACTTGAGTAGATATGTGGGCTCTATCTTCGGTATATGTATTGTTGATCTTTTTTTTTTAATTCGTATTATACAAGAGTTTAAACTTATTTGTGTCTACTACTTTAGGCAACAGACCACATATCTACTCTAACCTCCTCTTTTATGATTTATCTCCCATTCCATTGTAATTCCATTGTCCGAAAGTCTGATTTGAAAAAAAAAAAAGGTACACGGATTTTGCCGTATCAGACACGTGTCCCAGACGTGTCTGGACGAATCCGTGTCGGACACGTGTCTGATACGGATTCTTCATGAAAATAGAAGTGTCCGTGCTTCCTAGCTTATACATATACAAGGATCTTTACGTGTCCGGACGAATCCGTGTCGGACACGTGTTTTTATGTGTAAACATTACGTGTATTCAATAATTTTTGTTCATTACAATGCTTGAGGAGTGTATATAGTTGGTGACTGGTTCTCTACATTGATAGGGTAACTACAAAAGAGAAACATGAAGTGCGTTTAGCAAGAAGGAGAGCTCAAGAAGAATGTCTTACAATAGCAGAACAAGGTATTGATGGAACTCAATTTTTTCTGCTTGCCCTTTTGTCATTTCTTGCAATTACTGTCTGGTTCCGCTCTTTCTTTTTTATTAGAATTCACTGTTCTTCCCTTGCTAGTTTATACTGTTCATTTAGGAATTAAGATTTAGAAACATACATCATATAGCCTTTTTTTGATAAGATGTTTTTCTTTGTTTCTTTTGCATTTGATACTATATGTGCTTGTGATGAACTATAGTTTTTAGTCATCCACTCATTTGATATTTCCTTGCCAAATTTTCTTCGCATGTGATGTCTAAGATTCCTTCTCTTTGTCCATCTTTATTCAAATGATTGAAATTCAATATATTTATTTCTTACTGGGAAGTTCTTCTAGAAAGAATTAATTTTCATTGTGGTTTGATTTGAGTGATTCCGCTGGGGAAAAATCTTTAAAGGCTGTTTGAGGTTTGGTTCAAAATTTCAAATTTTAGAAGCAAAGCTTCCCTTTTTTTTTTACCATGATTTACTTTAGTTTTTTGCCTATTTAATCTTTCTGCTTTGATATTTGTCTAAAATATCACTTGGATGCGTGTAGAAAAATCTTTTTATGCTTTTGCACTTTGTCCCTAGGGTTTTGTCTCTCCAAACACAAGAAGTTGTTTGTCTGTTTATTTTGTTTCCAGGTTCACATACTTTTATTTAGGTGGCAGCCTTTCTTTTTCTCTCTCTTTTTCATTATCTAAATGAATTGGGCTTATGAGCTGATTTTCTAAAAAAAAAAAAAGTTTCCTCTACATTGACAAAATACAATTAAGATGATTTGTTTGTTCAAGGCACATACACTTCGTCTACCTGACCTTACACTCACCTCTCTTTAGTATCATCTTGGAAGCATGGAAACGGATACGGACACGGTGATACGCCATTTTTCAAAAAAAGTAGGAGGGACGTCAAGGACACTCTATTTTTTTTTCCAAAAAAAATAAAATAATATATATATATATATATATATATGATGACAACTTTAATTGTTGAAAATAAATAAAACATGTAGATCAAACTATAAGAGATATTATAGTGAAATATGCTTAACCACACACTATCCAATAAAGTTTCCAAAGTTTAGACTAAAGCAAATTAGAAAGTAAATCAATCTCCCATACAATAAGTTATTGATTCTTCTTCCTTTCTCCTTTTCAGCGAGATCTGAAGCTATTCCAAGAGGCTTTCTTCACATTTTCTTCAATTCTCCTCCAATGGTAGTTAGGGTTTTTTGGGTTTACGTTTATCTTTGCCTCTCTTCGTATTGTTGTATGGGAGTGAAACTGTTTTTCTTTTTTTCCTTTTGTTCAATCTGGCTTCGTTTTACGGCTTAGGTTATTATTTTTTTTTAAATAAAAAAAACTAATTATTTGGTCATTTTTAACTTTAAGCCGTGTCCGAGACGTATCCCAGCCGTATCCAAAAGTCATATTTGAAAAAAAGGGTGGGGGGACACTTATTTTGCCGTATTAGACATGTATCCCAGGCGTGTCCGAACTAATCCGTATTGGACATGTGTCTAATACGGATTCCTCATGAAAATATAGGTGTTCGTGCTTCCTAGAGTATCATCTATGACTACATTGGTCTACCTATTTTTCGGCTTTCCTATGTCTGAATTTCGCTTCCCTTCCCTTAACCCTATTTTTTCTACTTCTAGCCTCTTCAACCCCTCATATTTTTGGTTCTTCATTGGATTCAAAGAAGGTTTTTTCTTTTGAACGAAAGCGTTTTTCGATTCAGATTGATAAGAAATCTCGGGATGCACTAAAGTCCTTAAGTTTTTTGAAGAAACATATTCAAGGCTCTCTTTTCTCAAGCTACATTTGGGTGCAGCTTTTGATCTTTGGGAACTTCTTTCAAACATGCTAAAGTCTTCTTCATCAAATCTAATTTGAAAGCTTCAGGATAATGGTTTTGTGTTAGTTGTTTTTTTTTTTTCAAACAAGAGAGGAGAGTACTAGCGTATTTCGAAGTATCAATGGTTGTAGTAAAGTAAGTCTATTATTATTCCTATTGGGAAAGATCTCTTTGGTTGGTCTAAATTTGTAAATATTTGGGATCCCTTTTGAATTGTACACTTTTAAATACCCCTTTATCTTTTTCAGTTGAAAAAGTTCTGTCAAATTGTTCAGAGGGCATTCTTCCTTTACCAAAATCTTCCTGTGCCCTAGAAGCTATCTATTACCAACTTTAAACCCCCTTCAGCTGCTTTGTTACCCCCTTTGTCTAGCTTTGGTTCGAGTAAAAAAAGAGAGAGTTAATTTAAAGTTTTTGCTGGCTCCTCCCAGTATTTGGGAAAGCTCTCTAATTGTTACTAGACGAAATGAAAAGCCTGATTGGAATTTGATTGAAGACTTTATGGGTAATCTTATTGAATCAAAAGTTTCTCTTCATCCTTTTCAAAAATCGAAAGGTCCAATGTTCTGTGAATCCCCCATTGTTCTTGCTTATCTTGTTAATTTGGGGGAAGATTTGTTCTTAAAAGATACTTAAATTACATTCTCTCGCAGGGAAGATAATTGCAATGCTTCGGATACCCTAGTTGAATTTCAGAAAGTAAGTAAAGAGAGAGAATATGTGTTTGTATTGATATTGCTTGAATGAAATACAAGAGCTTGAACACTACTTAAATACTAGGAGAAAGAGTAAATGGGGAGATAACATCATTACAAGATGAATGGGAGATTATGTAAAAGACAAGTAAATGAGAATAGTGAAAGACACTATGCTTGAATGTGCTGATAACAAGGAGAGTAAAAGGGGGAGCAAATCATGCTCTAACAACCCTTTGTTTTTTTTTTGGTAGAATAATTAAGTTGGATTGCTGGATTGTCGTGGAGGGTCTCCCATACAAAATTTGTGGTCTGAGTTTATTTGCTACAATGGGAATGGGAATGGAGGTTTATTGGATAGAGATGACTCAAAAGGTTCCCTTTCATTGAAGTAATGAAAAAATAGACAAAAAAAAAACAAGAGATATGCAAGGGTTAAAAACCCCGAAAAGCCCATTTGATTATAAATTGTTCATCCGCATACTTGTAATTAGGTGGCGGTGCGAAAAATATTGGTATAGGTATACGGCTTGTTTGCTTTTTTATGGCTTTTGGTTAGATAGCCACTTTGCTACATTGTTTTTTACTTTTTCTTTCATTTTATCAATGAAATGGCCTTTTGAGGTGTCTTTATTAAATTTAAAAAAAAAACCCGAAAAAGCAAAAACAAAAAACCCAGACCAATGCCCCCACCGTATACTACCATATGCCACCAAAACAAAGCCAAAATTATTACAATTCAAAGTCCCGACTGCCACCTAATTACAAGTATGTGGGGTTTTGTTTAAGCTTGGATGAACTGTGGGGTTTTGTTTGTTTGTTTGTTTAATCTATTGTTGATTCCATGTGTGACAACGACGTTTGTTTATTTTTTATTATTCTTTTGTTCTTGGTTAATACTTATTATGGAGGTTTTCTTTATTTGTTATAAAATTATTCTATGTGCCTTTCATGTTGTACTTCTCTGGATTCATTTGGCAGTAAGTCCAAGAGGGAAAAGACCGTTCCAGTGCAGAGGTTACAACATCTCCATCTACAGGTATTCTGCTGAAATATTAGTGGAGAGAGAGATGGGTCCTTAACGCTAATTTATAATCTAATGAAGGTTACAGTTCCTCTTTTCACTCGTAGATGCAATTCCCGCACATTCTTCTTTAAGTCATAGCGGGGTTCCAATAATTTGATTTCAGCAATTTTCCTTTTTGTGCTTAGCCTTGGCTCCTTTCTACAGTTTTCATGTAACAGCTGTTAGTTACGACAGGTAGTCAAGAAATGAGAGATGAGAAAGGGGCTTATAGTTAGGTTTCAGTCATGCTATTTATGTATTTCATTTTTCTTTTTGGCCCTTTTCGATAGTGTTCATGTAACTTAAACGGTTATCTTAGTAGGTCAGGAATTGAAGGATATGAAATCGGCCTTATACGCAATAAGGATTTATCTGGGAGGATTCGCATGACGTGTGTGGCATGCCTAGATTTTGACCTCTGCAAAAGCAATCATCCCTATAGGGTTATGGTTAGTGCCTTTCTTTTTACTTAGGTTACTACCTTGGTTAGTTACATTACACTCAGCAATCATCTGAATCTAAAATAAGTTATTCTATCTATTCTGTGTCCTTTGACAAATATGTGTTGTACTGATTGAGAATATATAATTTGTAGCTGATTATATGGAAGTTTCGAACAGAAACTCATAGACTCATGATATAGCAGCTCTTTTCCTCATTATTACTACCAATGGATTATTATTTGTATCATCTCCAATTAGGGGCAATCAAGGACGGGGAATGGTTACAAAAAAACAAAAAAATCGATTGAGCACATCATTAGGAAGTAAATCTAATAATAATATCCCAAAGATTGTTAGAGCCTAAGGATTCATCACGAAAAACCCTTTTGTTTCTTTCCCACCAAATAAGCCAAAGTTGAGATAAATTAATTGAATTTTAACTATTCACATCTTTTAGAAGATGGTTTTTAGTAACAGCGGGGAAGTTCAAACATTCAATAAAATTCACAGTTCCTGGTGCACAATGTTAGTTGGGACTGTTGCATCGTTCTTGATAATGAGACCAATTTAACCTCCAAAAGCTTGTAATTTTCAATTCCTATTTGGGTAGGCCTTCAAGATATTTCTCGTTTAAGAAAACAGATTTAAAAATAAATTTGACTTCTTGTATTATATGAATTCTTTTGACTTATTTCCCTCATTATTGTTGTTCCTTTCATCGTAATGGATCTGAACAGCTTAAAATATTGATTTGGTTCGTTTACATACATTAACTTATATAATGGCAAAAAAAATTCTGACAGGATAACTCGTCATTTCCTCTTTTATGTCCTGATTGGCATGCAGATGAAGAGATTTGACTTTTGGAGGTATGATAATATGGCCCTTGATAACCTAGCTGCATAATATTGACCACACATGAAAGCTTTCCATCTAACACCAGATAATTTAATAGCTTAATCTAAAACAGTTTCCTATCAAGGGTGTTTTTACTGACCTCTTTTATTCCATGAAAAGTCTGAAATTTTACTTGAAAACCACTTTCCACATTTTTTTGTTGTTGTTTTAAATATTTGCAACATCTGAAGCAGAACGAAGCTTTAGTGAGATAAAACCTAGGGTTTTAGGTGACAATGATCCTTCCATGGTTGAGTTGAGTGGATATAGCTTCAAGCGGCAGGAGTTTGATATTCAATATGACAATGAAGCTGAGCATTTACTAGCTGATATGGAATTCAAGGACACTGACTCTGAAGCAGACCATGAAAAGTTTTGCGCATATACTTTAAAAAGTGCCATAATACCATACCACTTGACTATCAACAGTATCATCTTAAAGTGGTTAATTTGGCAGTTAAAAACAATTGTTTGTCCAAAGCATCAATATCTTTGCCCTGAGATGCTTTGGTAATATTTGATTGATTAATCGTAAATTATTTAAAGATTTATATGCATTTGGACCTTTTGCAGGCTTGATGAAAGAAAACGTAGGAATGATTTCATACTAGATAGAGATCTACTTTACTCCATTTGAAAAACGTTTATCTTCCGAAGAGAGAGCAATATGCCAGTCATTAAAGGTCTTCATGCGGTTCCACTCCAGAAAAGGGACCGTTTGGTAACCTTCTTCGTTTTCATTTCTCGTTTCTTATTTCTTGTTCCTGTTTTTTTAAAAAGAGAAATAGAAACATGTTTGGTAACTATTTCTTGTTTCTGTTTCTCATTTAAAAAAAATAATTTTTTTTGAAAATATTATAATTTTAAATGATATATTTAAAAATATTATATCAATATAATTTTTGGATATTTATAATATATTTTATAAGTTAAAACGGAACAACATAATAATTTATCAATGTGTTTAAAATTTTGGAAAACAAGAAAGAGAAATAAGAAACTAGAATTTGTTATTTCTAAAATTTCTACACAATTTTGGGAAATGTTTCTTAAAAAAAGAGAAACAAGAAACAAGAAGACTTACCAAACAACTCTATTTCTTAAAAAATGAGAAAAAGAAACAAGAAACAGAAATTGGGAAGGTTACCAAACGGGCCCAGTTGCTTGATTCTATCAAGATAAAATGTTATCTGGGTTTCTGTATATTCATTTAACTTTTCATAGCTTCCTAGGCTCATGGCTAATTACTTTCTTCGCAAAGTAAAAAAGGTTAATTTAAATTATAATGGAAAAGAAATGGGCAATCAATTGAATTCATATTCACAAATCACAATTCTGAGGGACAAAGGTTGAAAACAATTTAGAATTAATGAGGATTATAGCAATCTGTTTGATTTTTTTTACAGCTTTCCAATTTTATAGGCAGTCTTTCTGTTGTATGGCTATGATTTAGTTTATTCCTGCTATATACTCACCATCTTTAACAATAGGAAGCTCGAGTTACTGGCTGTCGAACAGCCGCATCCAGTAGATTTCTTGAACAAAAGCTCAAGAGAGTAGCAAGAGAGTGAAGGAAAGTAGTCAGGCTATTCCAAGTGACACGATTTCAAATCATAGGAGAAAATGATAACAATCCCAGGGGTGACGCTAAGAAATCCCCTAGGTTACAAGGCAATGACAAGGAACCATCTTTGGCAACATCATGGATTTCAAGCTCGATCCAAGATTGGCACATTACGGGCTTTGTAGGCGCTGATTTACTATCCGAAACTGTAAGCTTTTTTTCCTTTCTTATTTCTCATTCAAGGACATTCCTGTACCAAAATTTATGTATACTTATTTGGACATCACTTCTCTTAAGCTTTAACATTAATTGTAGATTTTAGGAGACGCATGTAAGATGATGTGGACACTCACACTTATAAAAAAAGAAACGCCATCATCGATCATATCGATATCACATTTAATTTCCAAGAATTGACTATCAATTGTAATTATCATGCAGGAGAGACGGCTTTGCTGTGAGATCAGAATATTACCATCTCATTATCTCAAAATGGCAGACATCATCTCAGTTGAGATTTTAAAGGGCAGTGTTACCAAAAAATTTGATGTTTATGGCCTGTTTTAGGTCGATCCCATTAAAGTAGATAAAGTTTATGACATGGTTGTGAAAAAGGGAATTGCTCAGGTTGATTAGAAACAAATGCTTAATTCTTAAATAGAAACTTGTACAGCAATTTTGTTCTGTAAAACACATTGAAAATAATGATGCAAAAAATTAGCTATGTAGCAATCTTTTGCTCTTTTATTACTTCTTCTACTGTTATTTTTATCTTGAAAAAAAATCTGCATTGGATACAAAATTCACTTGCCTCGACTGGTGTAATGTGCAATTCATGTGTCATTCAAATCATAGAACTTTGGAAGAAAAAAGAAATGAAAATGACATTTCATACCCTCTCAAGAAGAATATGAATGAGATGAGATTTATTATTATTTTATTCGACTTTCATCTTTTTTTTTAATAATTATAAAACTCATTCTGATTCACTTGACAAAATAGTAGAGATCATCCATCACTCAATAATGTCCTACATATCCAAAATACAAAGGCCTCAATCCATTGTATAATAACATTGTACACACAAATGCTGAGAATATAAACAATTTTTGTCATGCTCATGACCATATAATTACCCATGGGGCTACTACAGGATCATGAGTCCTCACCATGATCTCACATTGTGCTTTGCAGCTAAATAGTGAGCCCCAACTGATCCCCTGCTCCATAGGGATAAAGCTCTGGGGCAATCTTCTTCTCTTCTAGTTCTTTTAACAATGGAGTGAACAATGACCATGTAGCATCAAGCTCATCACTTCTAATGAATAATCTTCTCTTCCCTTCAACAGCATCCAAAAGCAACCTCTCGTATGCATCCGGTATTTCCGTAGGATACCTTCATATAATCACTAAAGTATCAGAATAACGTCATCTGGTATTTCTCCTGGATATGAAAATGCACCTTTCTCATCCTGAACTTTTAGGGGACAATTTTTAATGTGCTCTAATCAAGGGTTTCTCTATAAGAGTTACTTTTAAATTCAAGTAAAAGTTAAATAATGCTATCATCTAGTTCAGATCATACATCACTGTAATTTTCATACCTAGCTCTGTATAGAAAGTTTAGATCACTACGATCTAATCGTATTCCAAGACCGGGAACTGTGATGTTGATCTTCAAATAAATAGCATCATCAAGTTGAACACGCAGCACAAGTTCATTGGTAGCTTTATCCAAATCTGTTCCCAAATTTCGATTGTACAAGTTGCATGGGACGTGTCTGAACTGAACTCTGATCTCTGCTCTAGATTTCCGTTACACAAACAAGTGATGTCATTCAAATTATCCATTATTCAATTGAAATGGTAGAAGGAAAACAAAATCTTTGTAAAGAATGAAATATCAGCCTCCTAGTATGTAGAGCCTTTCCGGGATAAAAAGAGCTAGAGCAACAAATGTGGGAGTAATGCTATCATTGGGAACAGTCGGATCATCCGTATAAGCATGATATGATTTTCCACCCTTGTTGTGACTCTTACATTGACCAACAACTACATCTTCAACTTGCAAAGGTCTCATTGATCTCAGAACCTTTACCTGAATCACAATAATAACCACTTATTACTAATATTACAACCAAGAGATGAAGATGTCAAAAGCTATAGGGGGAAGCAGATCAACGGAAATGGCGGAATTTCTGCATATTGATTGATTCGGCATAAAATTGCAAGGATTTGAGAGACGTTTAAAAAATATCAAATTCTTGGTTAGCTCACGGGAAGAATCTGAGTCACGGTCAAATGGCTTTTCAACCATGACTCTTGTCCAATCACTCTCTGAAGAAGCTCTAAGGCTAGCACACTTCACAACGTCCACAAATATGTTTGGTGGAATTGATAAATAAAATAACCTATTTGAAAATTTTCCAGCCTGACAGGGAGAAGCTTATTATCAAAATATATTACATTTTGCTTCAACTAATCTGATCTGACAGAGGCAAATCAGTACTTAAGTGTTCTGAGGAAAAACTCAAAATATCCATACTGCTCCTAGCAACCTAAAGTTCCAATCTAATATCTAGACTTCTTTAGCAACATTGAAAATCAAATTACTATCACTTTCAAACAACTCTTGCTCCTCGCGGATTAATGGTTATTAAAATAATCTAGTACTAACTAAGTTTGTCCGCTTCCATCCCCGTGCCAATGAACCAATGTGGTCAGTAGAAAGTGAGAGATGGGGCCAATAAACTTAAATCATAAATAATGTGAAGCTGGAAAATTGCATCTTACCTCTGTTAATTCTTGCTCATGTTTAGGAATAAATGCAATATCCACCTTGCCGGTTCTAAAATCCTGTAACAAAACATTAGTGATTGTAGTTAGTATTTTTTTTCTTGTTACACCTATCATAACACTTCTTGGATGAATTATGAACATGAATTATGCTCAAATCCAATGTGCATTTGAGCTTTTTGGATGAATTATGAATCTTAAGATGCCATCAAACTTCAAACTACAAATATTACAAATAAAATTACATAAGCGATTTGGGATAAGAAATCTTACTAAACAACAAATCTAATACACAAAGTGATGTTTATCGCAACACCTTGTAGATTTGTATCCTGAGGAAGATTCAACTTACAAAAGAAATTACATTTAACATCAATTACCTGTAATAATAGTATCATTGAGAGCCCTTTTCATTCGCCCAATTGCCTCTTCTCTTGTTGGAGAGCCCAAACAATAAGCTACAATAACACAGAAAGGAATTAAACTAGTTAGCTGACTTTTCTAAACACATGAATTTGCAGATCATTGCTTATATAATTTCATGAACATGGTTTGGAAACTAGGCCTAGCTTATTGGAGGATGGGATTGTATTTCAGAGTAAGAACCCATGTAAAAGCGGCAGAAATTTGGAGTCTTTGCATCTAACATATTTTATTCGTACGCTGTACTATAATCTAAGGAAATTTGGGAATTTTGAGTTACATTTCAAAGAAGATAATCATAGCTTGGAGGTACTATATAATCTGTATAAACATGGCTATCCATTCTTACCAATGTATCAACCTAAAAAATGCTGTCACTTGTGTGGTAACTTATAACACACAAAAATACCCACTTCTCATGATATTAATTGAACGCTGAACTCTAGATCTTACCTACATAGCTGATTACCAATAGAGACTAAAAAGTTCCTTTGTTGATTACAAATAACAAAAAATACTATCGCAATCCACATCAATGACTAATCATTTCCAGCCATTAATACATTAAAACTACAATCCTAGTTAAATAAAAGCAACACGATAAGCATAATTCGCAAAAACAATGAAATCAAGGTGCTGATATAAAAAGTAAATGATGAAATTTACATATAAATCTTCAAAATTAAGTATAATTAATTCCAAAAAAATGTATTTTGGACCAGCCCACCAAATTATATTGTAGAAAAAAGATAATCAGTAAGAACCCACCTTGAGTTGTTGAAGAAAGAATACGGACAATGAATGAGCTTGAAATCCATAGCTGAATTTGAGTCCATGATCAAGTCGGCTTACAATTCCGTCATTGCATCCTATGACCACTTTCCCTTTACCGTTAGAACAACAGTTGATCTTCTTGCCTCTCAATTCTTGGGGAATAGTGTATTTTTCTGCTAGTTTCTCTTCGAAGAACTCAAATTAATTAAAACTACATCATTGATTAGGTTCAAAACAAAGAAAATATTGTAATGAAATTAGGTTAAAAAATAGATAAAGTAATAAAGAACGGAATAGTACAGAACCTGATGGTATTGCCGGTCCTCGGACGAATCCAATGAGGAATAGGCCCGTTTTACCTCATCTTCTTCGCCAACTTCTTCTTGATTTTGAAGGTCTTGTGAGACGTCTCAGCAAATTAAACAAAGAAAAACAAAATCATAACCTCTAAATTTCAATCGACGATTATGAAAGAAATATGAATTCCATGAGTGATTACCATCTTCGAGCTTCAGGATCGGCCGCGAGGTCTTCTAACGATGAGAATCCGATGAAAACCTTGATTTCACAACCGGTAAAATAACATTCATAAACAATTACTGGAAAACTCAAAATCAAAACCCAAACACTTTCTGGAATATTAAGGTTTAAAAAGGTTTCAATTTCTGAAATTTGCAGAAATCGAATTGAAATTAGGGCTAAGATGAAAACTGAGACACATTGAATTGAAGGGAGAAATACCTTCATGAGAATCAATATGTAGCATTTCATTTGCCAGCAGAGGCTGGATCTCACGTCATTTACCATCCTAAACACTTTTAATAAATGTCTGCAGCCTCGATCAAATATATAATATAACAGAGGAAGAAATGTACAATAAGGCAAATATATTCTGCCACCATGAGATAAAATTAGTAAATTGTACAGGTTAAAATAATGTAGCTATTGCAAAGGAAACAAAATATATACAATAAAAATAGGAAATGTTACACAAGGAAAAAATTAACTTTCAATCAAAACTCTCAACCTAACCAAATATCATTAAAAAAAAGTGACGAAACTACTTGGTGTTTGATGTCCAGAGAGAATACTTAAGATGCACACTCTCTTCCAAACCTCATAAAATTACCTAAATCCTCCATATAAATAATTTAATTCTTCAATAACCAAATGTCTTATAAAATAGCAGCAACAACATTTCACAAGATATATCAAACTAGTTGGTAAATTCTTTTATTTTGTTTTGAACCCTAAACTTTTTAAAAGTTTTGAAAGTTTGATTTTGTATTAAAAATTTAACCCAGATTCTAAATTAACAAAACAATAACAATTAATATTATTTTAACTAAATAATAATAAATTTATTTTAAAATTATATAAAAAACCGGGATGCTACATTATTCCTAAATGACATTCCTCTTTACACTTATAGTTTACTCATGGACATCACCCCTTGAAGAATACCAGAACTCCCACCCAGTACTAGAAGGAAAGCAAACAATAAGCCTGCACAATCCTGCAAAGCCGATAAAACCGACAAGGTGATAGTTTGCTCCCCCACAAGTGAAAGTCATTGAAAAATAATTACCGGCAAGATAAAGGTGCCAATCGTGACTTGTCAATGAAGAGCATTTGTTATGTTATTTTCCATCAAAAACTTCAACACCTCGAATCCAATTAAAAAAAAAATATGTTCCATCCTTGCTTTCTGAGAAAAGCTTCTCATTCAGGTTCAAATTAACCTCTCCACAAGTAACATCAACATTCTTAACAATTATACCTGCTTCTCTATGAAAATAAAAAAAATGTAAGGCGTCTTCCCGATAACTTGCATGGTAAATCAAGATAAAAGAAAGAATATTATTGGGCATAAAGAAACTACAGACAAAAAAAAAGGAATATACCAAACAACTCAACATGCACATGCACATGCTAATGAATTGATTAAACTACAATGTAACCAGATAAAGACCAAACCTGTGTTAAAGCCGAACCAACACCACAGGAATAAAGGAAAGAAAGAAAAAAGGTAACATGTCATGACCAAATTCAACTATAGAGAGAATTCTTCACAACTAAAAGGGGCAGAAGATTTCTCCATCGTGGCAATAGATAAATGGATAGTAGATATACATCCTCGAACAAACTTGGACCACCCCCACTTGTCTTTGTCCATGTTCGGAAGAAATAGCCCAAAGTTGTTGGGTTCCACCGGTGAGGATACAAACAATGAGGCGATTTTGTTCGTAGATGGCGACACCAGGAATTCGAAGGAGATCGATATCAGAATCAGAAGGGCCATTTTTTTAGGGGTGGGTGGGTGAGTGAATACTTTAATGGAGGTGGGTTCAATGGAGAAGAAGGTGGAGGGTAAAAGAGATAAATGAAGAGGAGAGAGAAAGAGAGGGAATTAATGGAGGAGAGAGAAAAATGGGGAGAGGAGAGATATTAGAAAATTATTAAAATCGTGATAAATTAAAATAATATTAAAATTGCCACGTCAACAAGCCACGTCATTAAAATTGCCACGTCATCAATCACTGACGGTCAACTAACAGAAATATTAACGGAAGGATGAAAACGAAACGATTTGGAAAGTTCAGGGACGAAAAACATCATATTTGAAAGTTCAGGGACGAAAACGAAACTCGAGTGAAAGTTCAGGGATAAAAATTGTATTTTACCCCTTTTTTTTTAAAGACACCTAAAAAATGAAAGATAAATTAAAATAAATTACAACATAAAAGAGGAAAAACAAACCAAAAGCCACAAAACAAGGTATATCGTAAACCCCTACAACCAAATAGTCCCACGACGCCACCTAATTACAAGAATACATGCCAACTATTTATAATTAAACCTAAAGAATAATTTAATTATAAGAGTAGGCACTCTATACTTTAGAATCTATAATTAAGTCATAAAAAATTATAAAAAACGACACAAAAATCATCATGCAACTACTACTAGTAATTTAAGAAAATCAATATGATGGCTAATTTCACAAACGGTGATTTGAGCTTAGAAACACTGTCACAAAATACGCAACTTTTTTTAATTATTTTCAGATTTTGATTTATGACGGACTAAAGTGTACGACAATGGTTATTGAGACTTTCATAATAAACATGGCCAACACAGATGAGAAAATACCCTTCAATATCTACCATAAATATTTGAGGTCACAACAACTCAAAATATACAATCAACCAATACAAAACTATTTGAAAATTAAAAATAAATGTATTAATACGAAGAAGCATCAACTCATCTCATTAGTAGCTGTAAAGAATTCCAGTAGGAAAAGTTGAACCGGTAGAGATTCAAAAACACTCTTTGAATCACTGTGTAAAAATTTCAAGAAATTATGCAAGTTTTTATCGCACATTCATGAAGTAATTCCAAATACAAAATAAGAATAGAGAGTATAACAGAAATTTGCAATTGGAATTATCTTCATAATTGATATTCTAAAATTCAGTTTCATATTCAACAGATTAGATTACATACCTTTCTTGATACGAAGACCCTTTTGAAATGCTTTAAGAACCCTTAAACTTAACTAAGGACCCAAAAAGATCACAACCAAAGAACCCACATATGCCATTTGAAACAACCCAAGGAAAAAGGCTAGAAAATGATTATCCTTTTGATCAATGATCTAAAGACAAGAATTGGATTTCTTGTTTTAGATTCGAATCAATCCACCAAATTAGAATGATCAATCCTAATGGCTCGATTCTATAGCCACCCTAAACAAAAGGAATGACAAGATGAAAAGTTGAACAACTCACACAATTCAAAGAAAAAGCTCTCAATGAGACTTTGGATTTTTAATTCAATCATAATCTGATTGTTTACAATCTGAAACATGGCTATATAAGCCTTACAAAACAAAGGGAAAAACGAAATTGACATAAATGAAAGGAAATGAAACAGCTACAACCTTAAAGTCTTACAAAAATAACCGAAAATGGTCTTAACTATGCAAACTTGTAACTGAAATTAGAAGAGTTACAAATCTGATTTGAAAGTCTTTGTAACTGAAAATCCTTGGTCACATGTGTTTATGAGAGTCTTAAATGAAACCTTAGGATGTTATGAATAAGTCAAGAGTAGCATTGATGTCTTGAGTTGCATTAAATGAGCTTCGGTTGCATTAAATGAACTTGACTTGTATTTAATGAACTAGGCTTGAAGTTTACTTGCATTTAATGAGCTTGGTTTGAACTTGACTTGCATTTAATGAACTCTACTTGAACTTGACTTCCATTTATTGAACTAATCTTGAACTTGGAGACAACGAATGCAAGCTCGGAAAAGATCAACATTAAGGCTCCATGATTCATATCATTTCCAAGTCAACTATCCAAAAAAAAAAAAAAGGACAAGATTAGAAACAAATTTGCAACAAGCAATGACTAAGAATTATCTTTAAGATATCAAAAGAGATTCAGATAACGGTTCTTTTCAAATAACAAGTAAAATCATCTTTAATAAGCTTGTATTAAAGCTGATTTCAAAGTGGAAGACAGAAAGATGTCAAAAAACACGACATCGAAGATATCAAAGGAGATTCAGATCTCATGATCTCTCAAAACAAAGACGAGATGGAGATTGCAAAGGTAGAAGAAGAACTCCGGAACTGGAGTATTCCAAAGGTAGATTCAACTTTGATCTACCATAAAAGCGACTTCAATCGATGACAAGAGACATCATCAAAACAATGTAGTAAAATGTTTTGGTCACGATTGACACGAAAGCAATTCATATGTTTTCAGAGAAGTTGATACTCAAACACCTAGCTGAATTCAAATATCTTCATCCCGGGATTAGTCCAAGTTACGGTCAAGCCACTTTGACGACTCAGGAGATGAGAGGTACAAATAGTTCACAAATAGTTTACTAGTATGATCGAATCCAACCTCGAAAACAAAAATATACTTCAATTGTTTTCCTAATCATACGCTTTCCATAGAAGATCCTCACATCCTTTACGCCCGGATGTTAAGGATCAATACAAAAGCATTACGAATGGAAGAAAATTCGTTCTCAACAGTCATATTTAGAGTATGCTACGAACTTATGCAATACCAATGAGAGCTCTTCCCTAGTCGACTTGTATTTTTAAAGTTGCTGCTTTCATTTACGATAATCAAATTGAAGAACAGAACAAAATAAATGGGAAAACTAACAATGACTAATTTCTCATCTAAACTTATTCGATGGATTGGATGGCTCGAGCCGATAATACATACAATAATGGATAAACAATTTTTTTTTTCACAAACAATGAAAAATAGGCAAATGATGTAACATGTAACTTGTAAACCCTAAACAAACCATCCAACACTACAAACTATTGTTGCCCCCAAAAATAACTATAGATAGAGATTCTGACAATTGTTCTATGTGTCCAGAAATTTCAAGGAGACTTGATGAACGAATGATTTGTCATCAAGACTGATTCAAAAGCATCCACCTTCGTTTTACAAAAAGATGTAAAAAAATCTCTTGTCAAAGTAAATCTTTGCCAGAAGGCAAGCAATCTTATCTTGCTTTGATTTCAAAATTCTACTTATAAAAGGCTTCAACAATCTCCTTTTCCTCATTGGCTGGAGGAAAGAAAAAACCAAACCAAATAGCCTCTTTCTCTCCTATGAGTGGACCAATACACCGTCACCGATGACGAAGGCTTCACGCTAGTGTCCCGAGAAGTACTAGAAAACAAATGATCGATCTATGTGGCTGAATCAAAGGATCGATTCATGAGGTATTAATGTTAGCAAAACCAAAAACTCGACCAATTTAAGTTCAACATGTGGATGTAGGTTATGGTTTGGTTTTAGTCGATTTTGGTTCGACATGTGGCTGAATCAAAGGATCGATCTATGTGGTTCAATTTGTTTTGGTCGGTTTCAGTTTAGGTTTGATTTTTTAAATAGAAAGAATTATCATTTCGCACTACAAGCTTTCGGGAAAGGGTGACTCTTTTTGTAATGGCCCGAGGTTTTAAAAATAAACAAGCTTTAATAGTATAATTATTTTGAATGATATTTCATTTATAATATAAATTTATTTAATTATTTTCGGATTGAAATAACATTTTATGGTTTAATTTCAAGTTAGTTATTTATTTTGAGATAATTAATTAGGTTTAAATGAGTTAGATAATGTTGGGTAAGAAACTAACCATGGTTAGTTGGACGAATTAACATTTAACTATGGTTAAATGTAATTTTGGGGTTAATTTAAATTAAAAATAAATGAAAGATAATGGTCTAATTTTGAGTGGGTTAGTATTAAGTTTTTAAAGAAACATAAGGTTAGAAAACAATAAATGATGAGTCATTTAATGAGGTGTCATTTCCTCATTTTTTTTCTCTTCTAATTAAATAAAAAAGAGAGATTTTAACATTCTTTTTTTTTCCCTTGCTTCAGTCGAACAACAACAGCCATGGGGGGGGTCACGATTTTTGCTTCTCTTTTTCTTTATTTTTGGCTTGATTTCAAAGGAAAAACTAGTTGCTTTTGATGGGTAAGAGATTCTAGAGTTATTGGAGCAAGAATTGCTAGCTATTTCTTCTTTCATTTGTCTGCCATGGCCGATTTTACGTTCTAGGAAGATTGGAGCAAGTGTTCTCAAGGAAACAAGAAGAAAAGTAAGCTTTCCTAAAACCTAGAGTTTTCTAATTTGGGGGTTTTTGAGAATATTAATAGTTTTGAGTTGGTGGATGTTAAATTTAAAGAAAGAGAATGTTATTTCCTATACAAAAATCTTTTCTAAACAAAACTTAAAGTTGGGATATGGATTTCTTTTGAATTGAAAAGTGATTTAATTAAAGACATAAATTATTTTCTTGAAAATTTGTAAAACTTCCATGGATGTTCATGTTTAGGCTTTACCAATTTAGATAGTAAAATAGTTATTTGTTCCTTTCATATTTAAAATAGCTTAAACTTATTAATGAAGGAATTAGCCTCAAGATCAAGCTTGGGAATAAATTTGAAACATATACTTTGAAATTACATCACTTAGCCGGATATGCTCATTGTTTTTGGTTGATTTTAGGGGCTGTTTTGTAGGCTCGGGTTGTAAGGCTGTTTTTGGGTTCCGGGATGTTGTTTAATATGTTATAAATGTTTAATGAATGATAAATAAGGTGTGGTATATAAATGTTGTTTTGTGTAGGTAAGGGATCAACTGCAAGTTATGCAAGCTAATTCCATTGTAGCAAGGTGGGAATAAAAAGGGATAAAAGTATATTTATGTTAGATTTTATTTGATTAATTGATAAATGTGGTAGTGTTTAAATTTGGGTATGGAGAGTAAAACAATAGCGGGTTAAGTGAGTAAAACAAGAGTGGGGTAAGTGGAGACAAGATTAGATGTTATCTTGCTAGAATAGCATGGTTATAAGACAAGATCATTCGACTTATAAGTTGTAATTCGGAAAGGCAATCCTTAAACTCTTCAGCTTATGGTAAAGACTAGTAATCCGAAAGGTAAGATTAAAACCAAACATAGGAAGCCCTGTATGAAACTCAAGCTTAAACCTCCAATGTTGTTCCTTTGAAGTCCACTAGTTTTCTTAATTTTGGAGTTTTCTTGGCTTTCTCTTAACATCTTTCAATGCTGGTATGGGTGCCTAAATACATATTTTACATAAGAAAAACAAGTTAGGAACTCTAATCAATGATTTCTCAAAAAGCACCCAAGAGACAAAAAATCACCACTTTTCCTTTTAACTAGTCTTGAGACTTTTGATTTCAAACCGGGTTCCAGAGTTAATTAACGATTCTTACTGAATTCTGTATGATATAATAAGAATATTTGGAGGTTAATTACGGATAGTAATGGTAGGAAAAAGTAATTTTGAGCCGGGACTCAAAAGCTTACTAGCGAAGGTGAAATTAGAGCGGGTTTTGTAATGGCGCGAGAAAGTTGAATACCATTTGAGTTGTTGCTATTATGGTATGGGTTTGAGATATTGGGGTTGGTAGCTGGAACCTTGATGTTGGAATACAACGAGGGGATGAGTATTGCGAAGGAACGAGCTAAACTTGATAATTGTCGAGTGTATAGAACAAAATGACTACTATTTTACGCTTGTTTATGACTTGTGTTTTTCTCTTACTTATGTTAATTGCATTTACGCATGGTCGAGTTAATCAACTTGTCCTATGTTCGGTTTGTGATTCGAAGGATGGTTACGAATGAGATAATGGAGAAAAGTGTGAATGTGAACCATGTAACTATGTGAATTTTGAGCCTTATGTGAGTAATGATTGAGCCATATACCGTTTTTGGGAAAATAACCTAATTGTATTCATTGAATCGATATTCCGTTATATGTTGTTGATGAAAAGATGCATGCTAATTTCATTTCATTTCATAGCATTCCACTCATACATATCATTATATTGTCATGTGGCCATGGGGTTGTAACCCGTGTAACGGTGTATGGGTGTTGGACGTTACACGTGGTTACCGTGGCAGAGATGTCATTAACCCGTGTAACGGTGTGTGGGTGTTGGACGTTACACGTGGTTATCGTGGCGGTGATGTTGTGGAGCTCCGGAGTGCTATGTAATGAATGGCCCGGATGCGAGTGGTTGTTGAAATAGTTTGTGAGAAACGTGTAGTGACACGCGAGAAATGTGAAATGGAAATTGTAAAATGGGAAGTTGGCCCGTGAGAAATTGTGGTTGTTTATGTACATGCATAATGATATTTGAAAGATTGTGAAATGAGCTACGGCTCGAGTTAATTATGATGGCATGTGAAATGTGCGTAGTGAGACGCGAGAATTGGGACAGTGGTGAAAGTGGAAGTGATATGGTTAATGTTTATTTGTCATGGTTATGAGTTGAAATGATCATATTTGGCTAAACATGCATGTTTATATTCCATAGCACATTTCTATGCATTTTAGCCACTACACCCTCATCCTTGCTTATGTTAATAGCTCATTCTATGATATTTTGAGTTCGGAATTCCCTTTGGGAGATGGTTTCCGGAATGTGCGTAAAAGACCCGTGGAGTGAGAGATAGTGTGGAACGAGTAACAAGTACTATAGGTTAGTTGGACCTTAGGGGCATGAGTTGAGAGGAGGGAGTTTAGGGGGAAACGAGTTATGGACTTGTGTTAATAGCTCATTCTAGGATGAGCGTATAAGACTCGTGGTAGTGTGAGCTCCTTGCAAACGTGCCATTAAGTGTTGTCGATTGTCTTGGCCTTAAGATTAAGAGTGGGGTGAAGCGGGTTGAAGAGAAATGAGGGTTGAAGAAGTAAAGTGGGTAGCCTAATATCGTTAATGTTCATGGAGTAGTAACGTAAAGTGTAATGGGTTCCGAGATAGGAAGGCACGGGATGGGAATGTGAGAGGCGAACGGAGTTAAGCTACTTCAAGGGGTTTGGTAGTAGAATGATCCATTTATGGTTAGTCTAAACCAAGTAAGGGAAAGTTCCTAGTTAGTGGTTGGGTTTACTATAGGAAGTGGATTCTTTGGAAAAAGAAAAGAAAATGAGAGAAGACCGAGAGATCCGAGTTCTTGACCTCAATTTATTTTATGATCTTCTATTATAAATTGCTTTATTTTCTTGTTATTCTCACTGAGCGTGATATGAATCATGAAACGTCACAAATAGCTCAAGGATCAACCTCAAGATCAAAGTTCATGACAAACATTGAATATCCATTCACAAGCCTACATTAGCAAAGTCAAGACAAGCTTTGAAGATACGAGAATGGAGGCTTACAAAGAGGATTTAATGAGCTTTAATCTATGGCAAATGCATTATGAAGAAGAGTATTGAAGACTTATTCAATCAAAATTGAAGATAAGAGCTAATTAGGAAAGTTGCATCACTTTTGCAAACATTCCTTATTTGGACCACTTTCCATATTTATTCCCGAACTTTCCATATTTGTTCCCAAAATTTCCATATATGGTTCCAACGAATTTATGATGTATTTATACATGTTTTAGTCCATTTATATTCAGTTTATTAGCTTGGAAAGAATTAGGAAAGATACTATTCTCTAGAAAAGATTTTCCACAAAATCTACCAATTTCATGTAAGGCAAGTGATACGAAAACCCTTTCAAAATGGTTTAAAAACCCTTAAACTTAACTAAGGACCCAAAAAGATCACAACCAAAGAACCCACATATGCCATTTGAAACAACCCAAGGAAAAAGGCTAGAAAATGATTATCCTTATGATCAATGATCTAAAGACAAGAATTGGATTTCTTGTTTTAGATTCGAATCAATCCACCAAATTAGAATGATCAATCCTAATGGCTCGATTCTACAGCCACCCTAAACACAAGGAATGACAAGATGAAAAGTTGAACAACTCACAACAATTCAAAGAAAAAGCTCTCAATGAGACTTTGGATTTTTAATTCAATCATAATCTGAATGTTTACAATCTGAAACATGGCTATATAAGCCTTACAAAACAAAGGGAAAAACGAAATAGACATAAATGAAAGGAAATGAAACAGCTACAACCTTAAAGTCTTACAAAAATAACCGAAAATGGTCTTAACTATGCAAACTTGTAACTGAAATTAGAAGAGTTACAAATCTGATTTGAAAGTCTTTGTAACTGAAAATCCTTGTTCACATGTGTTTATGAGAGTCTTAAATGAAACCTTAGGATGTCATGAATAAGTCAAGAGTAGCATTGATGTCTTGAGTTGCATTAAATGAGCTTCGGTTGCATTAAATGAACTTGACTTGCATTTAATGAACTAGGCTTGAAGTTTACTTGCATTTAATGAGCTTGGTTTGAACTTAACATGCATTTAATGAACTCTACTTGAACTTGACTTCCATTTATTGAACTAATCTTGAACTTGGAGACAACGAATGCAAGCTCGGAAAAGATCAACATTAAGGCTCCATGATTCATATCATTCCCTCCTTCTTGAAAAGGATTCGTCCTCGAATCCAAATCTTCATGCCCTACAATAAAAGATGAAACATAAGTAAATTTTAAGATTGAGTTCTCAAAATTCTCACCTTGTAATGTAATGGTGTGGACTCTTGTATAGATTCTTCCAAGGACTTGATATGGTCCATCACCCCTCGGATGCAACTTAGTCCTTTTCTGAAGTCGTTTCTTTCTAAAATGCATCCAAATCCATGCTCTCGGATGAAACTTATGTCTTTTCCTTCTCTTGATCATTTTCAATGTAAATGTGAAAACTTTGTTCTCGATCATTTGCTTGACATCCATGTGCATTAATTTGATGAATACATTCATAAAATTGGCTGAATCACTCACAAAGACATTAGATCTCAAAGGCAGCAAGTCAAAGGGAGTAATAGCATAAAGACCATAAATAAGTTTATTTGAAAAACAAACTTTTTTATGATGTATTCTCCTATTACATGTATTATCCACAAAAGGCAAACAATTCTCCCAAGTTTCCACTTTAGATTTAGTTTCCCTAAGCTTGGCTCCTAAGATCACATTTATCAATTCTTGAGTTTCCCATTCTAGCAAAACATTTTGGAATACATTGTAATTACTCAATGTAAAATCTACAACATAAGATGTATATGTATTCCTAAATGGTGCATGATTCGAGTTCAGCTTTTCAACATGGTCAAAACTAGAAATTCGAAGATGCTTATTAACAAGAACTTTCACAAACTCAAAACTAGAAAGTATATTACTCACAACATTCTCTTTAGATTCGATATACTTTCTTGCTTGTCCTTCCAAACACTTCAAACTTTTATTTGGCCACAAGTAATGCTTCCAAACCTGAAAAAGATATCCAAACACACTAGGAAAATAATGGTTAAGGTTAGTTGCCAAAAAGTCTACTTTGCACATAAGCACAAAATTAGGCTTTTGACTAAGATAAACTATCCTCACCTCACTCATTTTTACATGATAGCTCACTGATTTTCCTTTTCTCTCAATTTCCTCTAAGTGTTCACACTTATCTTTTTCACTCTTCTCTTTTATCTCTTTCACTTATTTTTCTCGAAACTCTCTTGGCACACATTCCTCTTTTATATCACTTTCATTTTTACAACTCAAAGCTCTCTTTTCTCTCTCACTCATTTCTTCACTCAATTTCTTTTCTTTCAATTCTTTTTCTTTCAACTCTTTTTCTTTTAACTTAAATTCAATCCTCCTTTGTTCAAGCTTACATTGGTCAATGAAAACCTCTTTTGAAGACAAAGGTACCAAAGTAGTCTTCCTTCCATCTTTGGTAAAAGTATGCCTATTAAGGTAGCCATCATAGGAAACTCTCCTATCATACTGCCATGGTCTCCCTAAAAGTATATCACCGGCATGCATTGGGACTACATCACAAACTACCTCATCCTTATACTTCCCAAGGTTAAAAGAAATAATAGCTTGCTTATGCACCTTAACCTCACCACTATTGTTTAACCATTGTAACTTGTAAGGTTTGGGATGTGGTTTAGTAGGCAAATTGAGTCTTTTAACCAGAATTGAGCTCACAACATTGGTACAACTTCCACCATCAATCACAACACTACATGGAGTCTCATTCACTAAACACCTAGTATGGAACAAGTTGTGTCTTTGGTCATCTTCAAAATTATCTTCTATTTCAGAATTTAGAACTCTCCTACACAAAAGTGCTTGTTGAGTTCCTTCCTCCCAACTACCATCACTTGCCTCAGGTTCCTCAATAATTTCCTCCATATTTTCACACTCTTCGGCTTCTTCAAGATATTCTTCCTCAAAGTCACTCTCTTCCCAATCTATGACTACTTCTCCATCAACATTACTTTCTAATTCATCTTCAATTATCTCCCTCATTTGCTGATTACTAGCTATCTCTAATCTACCCATGCGTTCATTAAGCCCCTCTACAATTTTAGTAAATCTAGCAAAAACTCTCGTTTGGGCCTCTCTCCACCTAGCTTCACTAAACTCACCCTGATTATTTCCCCCTTGTGACATGTTTCTGGACCTCACAACACTCTCTCACAAAATATCACTCAAGGAACTCTCGTGTTTAATCACTCAAGGTAGGCCAAAATGTCAATTTAGGCTCTTGGATAAGCTATGGTCAAAATGAAGCAACTTGTGTTTAAAGTACTAAAAATCAAGCAATCAGTATTTAAACAATCTAAAATAATGAAAAGAAACAAAAATAAAACAAGAAAAACAGATTGGATAGGTAAAAACAGATTGGAGAAACTAAAACAGATTTTTAAAGCTAAGAAGTCAAGAAAAATGGCAATTACAAATTTCAAAATTCGTGGAGTTCGAGAATGAATTTTCAATTGGAAGTCTATATGAAGCTTATTAAGATGATAATAAAGAGCATACAAAAGGCCAAATTCAAAAATTCTTTCAGAATTGAAAACACTAACTCACAGAATTGAAGTTCCCGGAAAATAGGATAAACCTGCGCACAGAAATGATATTCTAGATTTAAACTGTTTTTGTTATGATTTTGACAACGTGCCCTTCTGAACTTAGAAAGATAACGGTCAGATAAAACTTTTTTATTCAGGAAGAAAAATCAAATTCGGAAGTTATCATAGAGTTTGAATAGGGAACAGAAGCATTAAATGCGACAGTTACAAAATTGGACAGTTTTGACAATTTTGAACTTTAGCCGTTTTTTGATGCTTTAAATACGTGGAAATGAATAAGAAACTGATATATTTGAAATATAACTGATGTATAAACACAATAATATCAGATCTACACGAATTTATATGGATCAAACTCAGAAAATCAAGAACTTGCTGGATGAACACAAGATGAACAGATTTGGTGCTCTCGGATGCAAATTCACTCTTCTTTCCTTTTTTTATTTTATTATTTTTTTTTCTATTTTCAAGATCTAAATGTGATCTTTAAGATGGAGATGAAATCAGATTCAAAAGGTGAATCAAAATGGATGAAAAGGTAGAAACGAAATGGATGGACAGAATGTGTAGAAATGAAAAACAATGCATAAAAGTAAGATAGAATCAAATCTAGAGACCGGCCTCTAAGATGCAACCTATGCTCTGATACCAAATGATACGAAAACCCTTTCGAAATGCTTTAAGAACCCTTAAACTTAACTAAGGACCCAAAAAGATCACAACCAAAGAACCCACATATGCCATTTGAAACAACCCAAGGAAAAAGGCTAGAAAATGATTATCCTTATGATCAATGATCTAAAGACAAGAATTGGATTTCTTGTTTTAGATTCGAATCAATCCACCAAATTAGAATGATCAATCCTAATGGCTCGTATCTACAGCCACCCTAAACACAAGGAATGACAAGATAAAAAGTTGAACAACTCACAACAATTCAAAGAAAAAGCTCTCAATGAGACTTTGGATTTTTAATTCAATCATAATCTGAATGTTTACAATCTGAAACATGGCTATATAAGCCTTACAAAACAAAGGGAAAAACGAAATAGACATAAATGAAAGGAAATGAAACAGCTACAACCTTAAAGTCTTACAAAAATAACCGACAATGGTCTTAACTATGCAAACTTGTAACTGAAATTAGAAGAGTTACAAATCTGATTTGAAAGTCTTTGTAACTAAAAATCCTTGTTCACATGTGTTTATGAGAGTCTTAAATGAAACCTTAGGATGTCATGAATAAGTCAAGAGTAGCATTGATGTCTTGAGTTGCATTAAATGAGCTTCGGTTGCATTAAATGAACTTGACTTGCATTTAATGAACTAGGCTTGAAGTTTACTTGCATTTAATGAGCTTGGTTTGAACTTGACTTGCATTTAATGAACTCTACTTGAACTTGACTTCCATTTATTGAACTAATCTTGAACTTGGAGACAACGAATGCAAGCTCGGAAAAGATCAACATTAAGGCTCCATGATTCATATCAGCAAGTTTTGGGCAGATTTTGTGCTCCTTGTAATCCGAATTTGCTAGCTTATTTTTAGGGTTTCTTTGCCTATTTAAAGGCCTCATTTGTAACCCTAAAGACCAAGAATTCATATGATAATAATATTGCCTTTGCTTTGTTGAAATTGCTTAGTTTTGTAGCCTTGTTCTTAGGTTGCATGTTTTAGGAACATTCAAGCAAACCTTGATCTAGTTTGTTTGTGAATTGTTTCAATCTTGAAATAAGAACAAGTTCTCTTATTTCAAGGTCTTTGATTATTGGAATAATCTTCTTTTTTTGTTTTTTCCAAGGGTTTTACCTTTTTGTTCATGGGGTTTTAGGATGTGCATCTAGGGGTTCTTTGTTCTTTCAAAGGGTTTCTATTTCAATTCTAGGGTTTCATATCAGAGCGCCATGCTCAAAGGTGCTACATATCATCTTTCAGGTTTTGCCGCGGTCGAGAGCGTGACAGGGAAGATGGTATGTGTTGAAGCTTGGATGTCGAGCTTGGAAGAGGACTAGTGGACTGCATCTCGAGCTCGAGTCGTGTGGGCTACATAAGAAGTGTCTTATGTATTCTTTAGATGAAATCTTTAGTCAAAGTCGTTTTGTAAACCATGTATAAAGTTCTTTTTTTTTATTTTCTTTAAAAACGTTCATTTGTTGCTTTTCTGCTTGGGATTTTGATGTAAACAAGTTTTGGGTTATTCGATTTTTAAATGGACCCACGCAATTTTTTTTTTCCGTAGAAATTGTTATTTTCCGTTACAAGACGTTTAAATGAAATTTAAATTTCTTATTTTCCGCGCTTCCGCTGAGAGTACTCGCGGCCAGTCTTTATTGGAGTCGGGTCATTACACTTTTTTGGCGTCACCTATTCGAAAAGGTGACGGTTTTTATCCGTCACTTTTTCGAATAGGTGACACTCGAATAGGTGACAGTCATAAAATACCGTCAACTTTTAGAATAGGTGACGCCTATCTAAAATTTGAGAAAAAAAAAATATTTTTATTAAATTAATTTTACATCAAATTTATAATACACCTTTCAAATTTAACTAAATATTACAATGAAAAAAATAAATTTTACTCAATGGTTACATGAATCACATTCTATAAACAAGAAAATAGGAGCCTATCATATTAAAAAAAATCTTACAAATGTTTACAAATCATATAATACAGCCATCCAAACAAAAAACTCCAATCTAAGAGAAGTACTAGAAAACAAATCTATTAAACATCGCTATTTGATTGTGCTTTCAGGTGAGGCCATATCGGATGCATTTGCGAAATCGGGCTCTAAGTTCACAACAGAGCTTTGTATCAAAAGATTTTGTTGGAACAAAAAAAATCAGATTTACATTCAATTATAAGATTGTCAACTTGTAAAGCGAAATATGAAAACATCAGATTTATAACATATAAATGCATCTTTCAAACATTGTGTAAAAAAATTGGCCAACCCATAGAACTCATCAACATTGTAATTACTAAGTTGTTTAGAATATTCCATAAACCCAAATCATAATATGATATTCTAGCAAGGGAAAAAAAATAACAACACAGACTTGAACAATAAAAAAATAAAATATTTATTATTACTTCACGTTGTTAAATTTAACTACATTTCCAAATAGAAAACAACACCACCATTAACAACCTGAATACTCTTGCAATTAATTAGCATCTTTAGTAACCCACCAAAACACAAATAAGTGACTAAGTTATGGCTACCATAACAACTAGGATAGCCATAAAAATAAAATAAATAAGTAACAAGGCCATGACAACCATAAGTTTGTAATATGTATGACACATAAGAGTTTAAAAGTACAGGGACAAACCTCTAAAAATAGATTATGTATAATTAGAAGAGGTAATACTTCAATCAAAATGCATGAATTCAAAACTTTACTTAATACCTACAAAAGCAAAGAGTAAATTTGTAAATTGCGTACACATATATTTAAAATAATAAGTAAAATCAGGGTGAGTTCAATATCTAATGCTAGTTTCTTTATTAACAAAATTGTTTTTTATATCTAAAATTTCATATTAGTCTCAAGAATATTATAATAAAATGGAAAACTACTAAATCATTATTCTTAATTCACACATTTACACTACTTTAATCAACAAACCAAATTGAAACATCAACAAACAAACATAAATATAGGCTTTCTAAAAAAAAACCTCAATGGTGGTCTACAACCATGATGCAAATACTCCAATCCTACATTTTTTGATATCATTCAAGTCAGAAGCAAACAAAAATGTGAATAACATAACAAATTGAACAATGGTAAAAGGAAATTGCATTCAACCTTGTGTTGCATCCGCTGCTATTTGCATCCTTTCCTCCCAACTAAGGATCCCGACCTTTCTACCTGCATCATTTTAACCTTTCCATTAGTTCTCATCAGCCAAATGTTATAATCATGGAAAGAGAGAATCATTTGTCTAACAAATTTATTGAAACGACAGCAGAAACCTGATAGATGTTCTTTTAAGTTGCCATTATCAATGTACTCGTAGATAAGAACCAAATTCGTGTTTTCATAACAATATCCAATAAGGCTTATCAAGTTTCTATGATGAATTTTCAGCAAAAGTTTAACCTGCAATATAAACAAAGGACATAATTAACTCTTGGACAAGTTGCTGTAACCTTTTTGTCATAACCACAACATTTTAACTGGTAAAATAGACGACCAAATCAAGAGCTCATTGTAATGAAATAATAAAATCTTGTCCTCTAGCAAGAATTATTCAAGAATCGAAAAGCAATAACGCCAGCATCCAAGATAAAAAGATGAAGAGGAATAATCAAGCAGATAAAAATAAAAAAACACCAGGAGATTAGAGTGGTTTGAAACATCTCATGAAGCTTCACTATTGCAATTTCAATGTTTTTTTTATGGGTTTGATTACTATGGAGGTCTCACCTATATAAGGTTTTTCATTATTTGAAAACAATTTTCAACCGGCTCTGCAAATACAAACCTTGTTTTAGAAAACAATTTCTCCAAGTCTTCCTTGTTCCTGAGATCCCCCTGCAAATGGGAATCATATAATAGATATTAATTAAGTGATACGTCCATTGTTGATGCCCATTTTCAGAAACTCTAGCATCTCTAGGTAACAGTCTTCACAAAGAGAGAAGAAAATCATGTGTTGAGGTTTACCATGAACCTAGAAATTGAAAGGAAACTGTTCTTTAGTAATTATGGCATTCATTTTCTACAAGTACATATCATTTTCAAAATATGGAAGTTTAAACTTGTTAAGTTCAGATCAAGCTCAAACTTGCATGGTACCTCATTTATTTTTCATGGTTTTACATCTGAGAAAGAAATGAGTAATAATTACATACATATTGATGATGTAATGATTCTACACAGGGTAAAGTGTGTAATGACAGAAATGCCAAATTTCTTATCGTGACCTATTGTCAAATTTCTTATAGTGAATGGCAAAGGTGTTGAATGATAGCTTGATAAAAGTAAACATCCTCTTCTAAATTAAGACATGAGAAACTAAAACCTTATGCAAAACAATTCCTAAAGAAGAGAATTACAAAAAAATAATCTTTTGTTTTTGAAATCCCTTTCTCTAGATCAACTCCTCTCATTTCTCATTTTTCATAACCTCCAAGCACCAAAAATGAAGAGATTTATTAAACTTTTATACCCACACATGTCCATAATCATCGAGCAAATAATAACCCAACTTTCACTAAAAACAAAAAAGGAATAGAAAACCCAAACTAGAATCTTTTTGCTACTCTACTTTACAAGTAAGAATAACATGATTGATTGATTATTCCTTATTTGCACATAAATCACAAAAAAGAAAAATGGACATACCACTTGTATTAAGATTGTCTTTAGTAGCCAAATATCACTAACAGGCTTTCCACACATAAAATGTTCCCTCTTGATATGAATCATGGAACGTCACAACAAGCTCAAAGACCAATCACAAGATCAAGAGCCAAGAAGCTACAACAAGTCTTGAATATGCATTGTCAAGCCTACATGAGTAAAGTAAAGACAAGCTTTGAAGACCCGAGCATGGAGGCTAAGGAAGAAGACTTGAAAAACTTCAATCTATGGCAAATGCATTTCAAGGAAGAGTATTGAAGACTTGTTCAATCAGAATTGAAGAGAAGTTCTAATTAGGAAAGTTGCATCACTTTTGCAAACTTTCCATATTTGGAACACTTTCCATATTTGTTCCCAAACTTTCCATACATGGTTCCAACGAATTTATGATGTATTTAGACATATTTTAGGCCATTTATATTCATTTTATTAGTTTGGAAAGGATTAGGAAAGATATTATTCTCTAGAAAAGATTTTCCCCAAAATCTGCTAAATCCATATAAGGCAAGTTTTGGGCAAATTTTATTCTCTTCTTTATTCCGAATTTGCTTGTTATTTATAGGGTTTCTTTGCCTATTTAAAGGCCTCATTTGTAACCCTAAACATTAAGAATTCATATGATAATAATATTGCTTTTTGCTTAGCCGAAATTGCTTAGTTTTGTAGCCTTGTTCTAGGTTGCATGTTTTAGAAACATTCAAGCATGAATTGATCTATTGTGTTTGTGGATTGTTTCAATCTTGAAATAAGAACTAGTTCTCCTATTTCAAGATCATAGATCATTTGAATAATCTTTCTCTTCTTGCTTTCCAAGGGTTTTACCTTTTGGTTCATGGGGTTTTAGGATTTGCATCTAGGGGTTCTTTGTATATCAAAGGGTTTCTATTTCAATTTTCTAGGGTTTCATATCATTTGGTATCAGAGCTTAGGCTCAAGGGAAGATTTCTATCTTACTTGTTTTCTTGTTATTTCAATTTTATTCTTGTTTTGTTCTTCGTTCATCGAAAATTCCAGAAAAAAAAAAAAATCATAGTTCCAGAATTTCCTTATTTAGCCTACTGTTTTTGTTCTTTTTCGTATATTTACTATCCGAATCTCAAAAAGTCATAAACTAAAAAATTCTTTATCTTTCTGTTGTGATTATTTTTTATTCAGAAACGTTTGTCAAAAAAAAAGTGGAAGATTGAGAAAAATAAAGATCTTCGCAGACTGTCGGATTGTGCAGAAAATTGAAAAAAAAAAAGTGTTCTTCCTTATTTGCTTGAGTTTCTAGAAAAAAGTGGTTTGTGTTCGTATTTTTCTTGATAAGTTCATCTTAAACTCATCATTTATGCATCTTGAATCCGAAATTATCAAGTTGAATGAGCCAAAGTTGTTTGTTTCCTAAAAAGCTAAAACTTACCAAAAATAGTAAAAACTGTTTTAGGAAAGTTTCAAATCTGTCCCATATTCAAATATATGCATATCTTGCTTAAGGAAAGTAATATTTTCTGATCCAAATTGCTTTAGGGAAGTCTAATTTCGAATTTTTCTCTTTTAGGAAAGTTCGTTCTTGCTTATTTTCTTTCTTATTCTTTCCTTGTCACTAAAATAAACCATTTGCATAAATCTGTCTTCTTTTCTTCTTAACCTACCAATTTGCTTGTTTCTTATTTTTTTATTGTTACTTTTTACAAATTTCATTAGAATCTTTGTTGTTTGATAGTTGCTAAAGTTTGCTAATAGTTCATGGTTACATTTAGGGTCTAAAATCTATTTTTGAGTGCAAACACGAGAGAACGAACATCATCGAGTGTAAACACTTACGGAGTGATTGAGAGGTCCTATTTTTATTACTAACCATTTTATTTGCAGCAATGTTTCATGAAAGGTTTGATCAAATGAGAAGTAAGAGATTTCGAGAGGTAGAACAGACCCGGAGCCAAAATAGAGAGGTTTATCATGGAGGGATGGAGCATAGAAGCTTAAGAGGTGATAAGCTCAAGTTAAATACTTTCTATGGGAGTTCTAATCAAGAGGAATACTTGCAATGGGAGACAGAAACTGAGCATTTCTTTGATTACAACAATTATAGTGAGGAAAGAAAGTTAATGCTTGCTATTTCCAATTTCACTAATAATGCTCATGTTTGGTGGTCTCAATTGAAAGTGAAACTAAGGAGGGAGAGGAAACGACCAATAGAAACATGGTATGATCTTAAGTGCCATATGAGAAGGAGATTTGTTTCAAGACAACATCAAGAGCATCTTGTGCAAATGTTGGATAAGCTAATTCAAGGATGTAAAAGTGTGGATGAATACTACATGGAGATGGAGTTGCTCAAGGCTAGGGCTAATGTGGAGGAAGATTTGGAGTCTACTATTGTAAGGTTCTTCAATGGATTGAATAGAGATATTGCTTGTCAAGTGGAGTTACAACAATTTGAGGAGTTAGGAGAGTTAGTGTATTTTGCCAATAAGGTTGAAAGAAAAATCAAAAGAAGAAGAGATACACGGTATGGTTCTAAACCTATCTCCAATACTACTTCTTCTTATCAAATTGGTGCAAATAGTACATTTATGTATGGGAATGGGGCTGCCTATGGCTTGGTAGAAGAAAATGAAAGACTGATTTTAGAGAAAGTAAAGATGATTGAAAGTGAACTTTTAAAATCGAAGGAAATTTTCAATGCTAGCATGGAGGAGATAAAAGAGGATATTTGTGCTAATGTTTTTGTGGAGGAAACTTGTGAGCTACAAAAGAGTTCTATGTTTGAATGTAATGAAAACTGTGACAAAAAGAGTGAGCCGAAAGAAAGAGAGATGAGTGCAAAAGAAATTAGTGAGTTAAAAGAAAGAGAGATGAATGATAAAAAAAAATGAGTGCTCAAAACAAAGAGTTGTGAGTTTGAAAAGAAAGAGTGTAATGAGAGTGAAAAGAACGAGTGCTTTGAGATTACAAAGTGTGAGACATTTGAGTTTAGTGAGCAAAAAGAGAGTGAAATAGAGAGTGAGAGCTTGAAAGTTAGATCAAGTGAGGCTAGGAATGAAATCTACCAACCTACATTTGTACTTTTGTACAAAGAGGTTTGTTTTACACTTAACCCATCTTTGCCTAGTATGTTTGTTGAGTTTTTGCAGGAATTCAAAAGGTTGTTCCCTAATGACATGCCTAGTAATTTGTCATCAATGAAAGGCATAAAACATCATGAAGACAACATTCAAGGGGCTGCCATACTCAATAAACCACCATCTCACATGATTCAATGCATGGAAAATCGGGTAAACACATCCATGGTAAAGTATCCTAACCCTATTTTTGATGAAATGCATATTAATTGTTTGTTTGCTAAAATTGGTATCAATTCTGAATTTTTACAACATGAAATGAATTTCATTGATAATTATGCATGTTGTGCTAAGACTTACTTTCTTAATAATTCCCAAATTAAAAGAGTTGTTGAGACTTTTACTACTTCTGATCATGTGCTTAATGTTTTACATAATTCTTGTTTGAATGATTCAATGGTTACACATTCTTGTCATTTGATTGAGAAGAATGTAGGATTTCAGTATGGACACACGTATGAGTTGTTTGTGTTACCATGTTATGAGAAAATTTATGAAATTGACTATGGTCCTTTGGGTTCTAATATGTTATCTAATAGTGTAGCTAGATCTCTTGTTATTTTTTATGAGACGGAATTTAAGAAGAAGCTAAAAATACTTCAATACCTAAGTGGGACCAAGGGTATGCAATTAAATGTCAAAGAGGGAGATGCATGGAAGTTCAAGGTTTTTGATCCTGGAGGAGTTAGAAAATTCAAGGCACTAGAAAGATATCAAGATGCTTACAAATCTGATTTCCAAGGTAAGTATGCTTTAGGTGCTTTTATTTATGTTACTAACTTGAGTTATTGCGATGTAGGTAATGTTTTAGATTCGAGGACGAATCCTTTTCAAGAGGGAGGGGATGATATGAATCATGGAACGTCACAACAAGCTCAAAGACCAATCACAAGATCAAGAGCCAAGAAGCTACAACAAGTCTTGAATATGCATTGTCAAGCCTACATGAGTAAAGTAAAGACAAGCTTTGAAGACCCGAGCATGGAGGCTAAGGAAGAAGACTTGAAAAACTTCAATCTATGGCAAATGCATTTCAAGGAAGAGTATTGAAGACTTGTTCAATCAGAATTGAAGAGAAGTGCTAATTAGGAAAGTTGCATCACTTTTGCAAACTTTCCATATTTGGAACACTTTCCATATTTGTTCCCAAACTTTCCATATATGGTTCCAACGAATTTATGATGTATTTAGACATATTTTAGGCCATTTATATTCATTTTATTAGTTTGGAAAGGATTAGGAAAGATATTATTCTCTAGGAAAGATTTTCCCCAAAATCTGCCAAATCCATATAAGGCAAGTTTTGGGCAAATTTTATTCTCTTCTTTATTCCGAATTTGCTTGTTATTTATAGGGTTTCTTTGCCTATTTAAAGGCCTCATTTGTAACCCTAAACATTAAGAATTCATATGATAATAATATTGCTTTTTGCTTAGCCGAAATTGCTTAGTTTTGTAGCCTTGTTCTAGGTTGCATGTTTTAGAAACATTCAAGCATGAATTGATCTATTGTGTTTGTGGATTGTTTCAATCTTGAAATAAGAACAAGTTCTCTTATTTCAAGATCATAGATCATTGGAATAATCTTTCTCTTCTTGCTTTCCAAGGGTTTTACCTTTTTGTTCATGGGGTTTTAGGATTTGCATCTAGGGGTTCTTTGTATATCAAAGGGTTTCTATTTCAATTTTCTAGGGTTTCATATCACCTCTCCTTGTCGTAATCCTGCGAAACATTTTCAGCCGACGGCGAGTGATGGATGCATCTGATAGTGGAAACGATAGTCAAAGGCGAGAAAAACGGTGATCCGATGAGCCATTGAAGAGACGACTGAATTTTGTAGAGAACGAGCTTCGGAGGTAGAATTCTGATACTTCTTCCGTCGTCGATTTCCTCCATTGATAGATACTCCAAGGTCGAGCACGAGCAGAAACTATTTTTGTTTCAGCACCTCCATGATGCACCTATAAACAAAATACAAATATCAAGGAGCCTTCACACAAGAACGGATAAAGAAATAAGTAGTAATATGGTCACAATGTGCAAACAGCCTTCAACATTTGACACAGTTTTTATATGATTATATTTATACCTACACCACCAGATTCAAAATTGGCAAGTTAGGGTTTTTTAAATTTAGTTAAATCCTCTTTGACGCCTCGAGATAATTCTTCATCACCAGATTCAAAATCAATTTGAAGTTGAAGATCGCGATCAAAGGTAGAGGGAAAGTGAATTAGATCGGAAGGAAAGCATGGAGCGGGGACGATTTCAGGCTTTGCGATTGCGAGAGAGATGGAGATATTACAACCGAGTGAGCGTTTTTTCTATGTTTTATAACAATCAAATTTCTTGCCCTCTCCAAAATCATCCATCGACTCTCGATTTCTCAGAAATCTCTCTCTCTATCACTCAATTGAAGATCGCGATTAGAGGTTGAGGGAGAGTGAATTAGATCGGAAGGAAAGGAAAGCATGGAGCGGGGACGATTTCAGGGGAGCGATTGCGAGAGAGATGGATATAGGGAAATTTGCCTATATGACCTCGAAATGAGGGCCCTAATGAAACTTGACCTCACTTTTCAATTTTCATAAATAAAACCTTATGCTGATGTCACTAAAGTGTGAAAAGACCAAAAACTCTTTTCTTTGTATTGATAGAACTCTTCTTAACCCCACTATCTATTTTTCTCTCTCTAAACTTCAAAATTTAAATCATTTTTCAAAAACTTACGACTCTCTCTATTAATTTTAAACTTGCCATGGATTTAGATTCAATGGATGCTAATGAAAAACCGAATGGAATCGATATCTTTTACGCGATACAGAATCCGCATGAAGAAGTGAACACCAAAGTATTAATTTTTTGAAGAAACAAAAATCTGGAATTTTTTTTATTATTGCCTATGATCTGATCGATCATAAACAATGATCTGTCAGATCATAAACAATGATCTATCAGATCATAGGCAATGATCTGACCGATCATAGCCTATGATTGGTCAGATCATTGAGTAACAAAATATTCAAAAAAAGGAATTTTACTTGTAAATTTTTCTACAAAATTTAGATTGTCATGAATTTAGATTCAATAGATAGATATCGAAAAAACGTATGAAATAGATATCTTATTTGCGCGAAACGGAGTTTGGATGAAAAAGTTAACGTCAAAATACTAAATTTTTTAAGAAAGAAAAATTTGAAATTTTTTATTGTTGCCTGTGATCTGACCGATCATAGCCTATGATCAGTCATATCATAGGCAACGATCTGAACGATCATAAGCTATGATCGGTCAGATCATTGAGTATCAAACGATTCGAAAAAATGAATTTTACTCGTAACTTTTTGTACAAAATTTGGATTGCAACGAATTTAGATTCAATAGATAGATATCGAAAAAAAAGTATGAAATCGACATTTTATTTGATCGAAACGGAGTTCGGATGAAGAAATTAACGCCAAAATACAAAATTTTTTAAGACTGAAAAATCTGGAAAATTTCTGGAGAAGAAGAAGAACGAACGAACGAACGAACAAAAAAAAAAGATCTGACCGATCCATGACCGATCAAAGACCATGATCGGTCTGATCGGACCGATCACAAACCAAGATCGGTCCGTTCGAACCGATCATTTTTTTTTTCCCCTCCAGAAATTTTCCAGATTTTTCAATCTTAAAAAAAATTAGTATTTTGGCGTTAACTTCTTCATCGGAACTCCGTTTCGCATAAATAAGATGTCGATTTCATACGTTTTTTCGATATCTATCTATTGAATCTAAATTCGTTGCAATCCAAATTTTGTAGAAGAAGTTACAGGTAAAATTCATTTTTTCGGATCTTTTGTTACTCAATGATCTGACCGATCATAACATTTGATCGTTCAGATCGTTGCCTATGATCTGACCGATCATAGGCTATGATCGGTCAGATCACTGGCGACAATAAAAAAATTCAGATTTTTCTTTCTTAAAAAAATTAGTATTTTGGTGATAACTTTTTCATCCGAACTCCGTTTCACGCAAATAAGATATCGATTTCAAACGTTTTTTCGATATCTATCCATTGAATATAAATTCATGGCAATCTAAATTTTGTAGAAAAAGTTACGAGTAAAATTCATTTTTTTGAATCTTTTGTTACTCAATGATCTGACCGATCATAGCCTATGATCGGTCAGATCACTGGCGATAGTAATAAAATTCCAGATTTTTATTTCTTCAAAATATTAGTACTTTGATGTTAACTTCTTCATCCGGATTCGTTTCGGTACAAAAGATATCGATTCCATTCGTTTTTGCGATACCATCCATTGAATTTAAATCCATGGCATGTTTAGAATTTATAGGGAGAGTCGTGAGTTTTTGGGTAAAATCTTACCTTCTTCTTCCTTCAGCAAGATTATAGTTTAGAGAGAGAGAGAGTGGTGAGTTTTTCTTTAGAGAGAGAGAAAGAAAGAGTAGTGTGGTGTGTTAATGAGCTAACAAAGCTGCCTCAATGGGCTTTTGGACTTTTCACACTTGGATGACATCAGCATAAGGTCTTACTTATAAAAATTGAAAAGTAAGGTTTATTTTCATTAGGGCCCAATTTTCGAGGTCATCTATGCAAATTTCCCATGGATATATTACCGTTTTTTTTAATCCGAGTTTTTTCTATGTTTTATAAAAATAAAAAATAAAACGAAAATATGAAACGATAATATATCAAATATACAAATTTTTATATATTTTACCACTCATCTTATTATATTCTTTCTAACATACACATTTTTAACTATTTTTCTATGTTTTATAAATAAATAAAAAATCGATTTTCTTTTTGTTTTTGTCAAAGTACCAGTCACTACAGTACCTGCAGCCTCGGCCTCCTCTCTGGTGGCAAATACACGAGCCTGATGCTGAACTGGTGGAGGAGGTATCAGACGTGGTGGTGGAGGTAAGATCTGTGGCGGTGGAACAATAGGTGGAAGTCTATACTGCTGGGCCTGTCCACCCTGACCTCTACCCCTGTACTGTCCTCTGCCTCGGTCCTAACCTCTGCCCCTAACCGAAGGAGCATACAAAGCTGGTGGTGCCGGCTGTGGTCTCTGCTGAACACCCTGACCATGGTAACCATACTGCTGTGGCTGTGCCTGATAAGCCCTACAATGATAAGATCGATGTCCATCCTGACCACAAACATAGCATCTCAAGGGTAAGGTGCACCTCCCAGAATGATATCTGGCACAGTCATGGCAGTATCAACGAACCTGTCCCTGTACTCTCGGTTGTCCGAACTGAACTCTGCCCCGAGCCTGCTGTTGCTGATGCTGTCTATACGGAGGTTGTGTAACTCGGCCAGTATGATCGTCCTCCGCCTTCCTCTTCCGAGAGGAAGTCTGTCCTGTAGCAGCTAGTTTTCCCTTCTTTTCATCAGATGCCAAATCCAAAGAAAGTGCAAACTCCAAAGCCTCCTCATAGGTAGTCGGACGTAAGGTGCGTAGATGACCCCTAATCTCGGCTCTCAATCCCACCATAAACCTCTTTTTCTTACTCTGAGGGTCAGCAATCTGTCTAGAAGCAAACCTAGACAGTCGATCAAACTCTCACTCATTGTAACGACCCGAACCCGTTAAATTCTTTAAATTCAAATGCACAGCGGAAGACTCGACTTTTAAAGAAAAACGGCGTGGGTTCGTTTAAAAATCGAATAGCCAAAACCTGTTTTACAACCCAAATTCCAGAAAAAGCGATAAATCGGGAATGCGCATTCCAAAAGATATTTAAATCATAAAACATAGACATATTTTACACAAATACCCTTTCGGGCTCAAAAAGACATAAGTATGTAAAGATGGAATAATTTACAAGCATTCAATGAATGCTAAACCAAAATGAGTTCTTAATATTGTCCATACACCATCTCGACTAGTCACGCGGCTCCACCTCCTCTACCACGCTTCTTAGCTCGAGGTTTACCTGAAATTTGTAAGTGTAGCACCATTAGCATAACATGCTAGTGAGAGTAAAACGAAAGCAAGTAATCCTATGAACAAAATCTCATAACCTGAAATCGTGTCCAAAGGCCTATAATGCTCAATACTACCCACATCCACACTTCCAATTTCCATACAATCATTCGATAGTCATATATTACCAGGTATTCATCATTCATTACCAAGAGATAGATATAAAGACTTAAAGTAAAGTAACATTCACTACTAAGTCTTACTACACAATTCTAAAGAATATGTAAAGGTAACATTGACTATCTTTATTACCAAACAAGTTTCATCGTATCGTGCTATTGTATGGATCGAAATCAACATACCACATACGGTCATACCATGTCTCAAGTTACCGTACCATGATACTGTATGGACTGAAGTCAACATACTATCATGTACCATATCACAAATCATCGTGACTCTCATCACATTGGATATCAGGAATTTCACCATATAGATATCAGGAATTTCACCATATAGGTCTCAGGAATTTCACCATATAGGTCTCAGGAATTTCACCATATAGGTCTCAGGAATTTCACCATATAGGTCTCAGGAATTTCACCATATAGGTCTCAGGAATTTCACCATATAGATATCAGGAATTTCACCATATAGGTCTCAGGAATTTCACCATATAGATATCAGGAATTTCACCATATAGGTATCAGGAATTTCACCATATCACAATCATCGTATCGGGTATACCATATGGATCAAAATCACATACTAAGCCCGTACGGTATTACCATATCACAATCATCGTATCGGGTATACCATATGGATCAAAATCACATACTAAGCCCGTACGGTATTACCATATCACAATCATCGTATCGGGTATACCATATGGATCAAAATCACATACTAAGCCCGTACGGTATTACCATATCACAATCATCGTATCGGGTATACCATATGGATAAATATCGCATACTAAGCCCGTACGGTATTACCATATCACAACCATCGTATCGGGTATACCATATGGATCAAAATCACATACTAAGCCCGTACGGTATTACCATATCACAATCATCGTATCGGGTATACCATATGGATCAAAATCACATACTAAGCCCGTACGGTATTACCATATCACAATCATCGTATCGGGTATACCATATGGATCAAAATCACATACTAAGCCCGTACGGTATTACCATATCACAAACTGTTAAGCTTCCTAAAAGTTAGCAAATCTCAAAGAATCCTACTAAGCTTTTACGAAGCCTAACTATCTAGATTACACGAGTTAACACTCAAGTGTATTTCTTGAGCTACTTTAACTTTCAACCACTCAAGTAACTCTCATTCCACTTTCTTCTATCATCTCCAATTCACTTTGTAACACTTTCAAACCACTCCGATGTTTCCTTTTCATCGAACTAATTATAGTTCCAAAATTCCTCCACTAACTTCCGAATTAAAGTTTCTAACCAAACTTAAATTCTAAGAAGCTAAATCTCGCTTAACTTCGATAAACAATAACATAACGAAACTTAATTCATAAAACAACTAACTTTCATTTTAAACTCACCTTAGCCAAATAACTCCAATCTCCACTTTCCACGAAACAACAACCGAGCAATCGCACTTTTTAGGGTTTCCCGTAATGAACGAGAAACTTCGAAAAGCTAGGTTGGATAGGTAACCCTCGTCCCTACCAATCTAACGCAACCGAAAACACGATGATCCGCCGAGAAACGAGTGAGAAATGAAGAAAAGAAACTTCTCATCCATGGTGGATGGAAGCTCACGGCAATGACAAAGGAGAAGGAAGAAGATGAAATGATTTTTTTGTCAACTTTGGTGATATTTAAAGATAAATGAATAGTAAATTTAGATATTTAAGAAATTGGAAAATGACGCCTACGTCCCTCTTTTGTTTTTACTTTAAAAACGAAACCCGAAGCTCTTAAATAAATTTAAAGGTGATTAATAATTATTAATTGGCCCATTAATAATTATTAATGTCACCGAAACAATTTTAAAGTATTAAAACGATTTAAATGAATTTCGGACGAAAATAGCTACTAAAATCGAAATCACTATTTTTTTTTTATTAACCTTAAATACTTTAATTAAAGTAAATGAATAAAATAAAATAAAATTACCCCCAAAAGTAACGGGATGTTACACTCATACTCTGTCACTGATCTATCACCCTGTTTTAGGGTCAGAAACTCCACCTCTAATTGGTCTCGTAAATCAGCTGAGTAATACTTCTCATAATAAAACTTCTCTCGAAATACCGCCCAAGTAACCTCCATAGTGAGAGAAAGGGATCTGAAAAGGCCCCTCCACCAATAAAGGGCATCATCAACAAGAGAATACGTGCCACAGTGGACCTTCAGCCGGTCCGGACACTCAATAAACTCGAAGGCTCTCTCAACCCTATCAACCCATAACTCTGCAACAGATGCATCCAAAAACCTACCATCAAACTCAGCAGGTGCATATCGCCTATACTCCCTCAGAGCCTTAGGGTTCTGTAGACTACATGCGATGCATGTTTGTTTTCATGTTTTGTTTTAAGTCCATTCTCAAGTCATCATCTGAGATCAGCAGCACCAGGTTGTGACGACCCGACTCTTTTAATTTAATTTAAATATAAAACACAGCGGAAGTCTTTATATTTTAAGAAAATTGGCGTGGTTATGTTTGAAAATTGGCAAGCCAAAAACCTGTTACATTTTAATTTCAGAATTTAAAATACACAAGGAACATTAAGTTCCTATCCAGGAGTTCAAAAGAGTTATAATCATAAAAGTAAAGACGAAAAGCTCTTAAGAGCTATATACAAATGTACATGATATGAAACCCTAGAATTGAAGTAGAAACCCTTTGAAAGAACAAAGAACCCCTAGATGCACATCCTAAAACCCCATGAACAAAAAGGTAAAACCTTTGGAAAAAACAAGAAAAGAAGATTATTCCAATGATCAAAGACCTTGAAATAAGAGAACTTTTTCTTATTTCAAGATTGAAACAATTCACAAACAAACTAGATCAAGGTTTGCTTGAATGTTCCTAAAACATGCAACCTAAGAACAAGGCTACAAAACTAAGCAATTTCAGCAAAGCAAAAAGCAATATTATTATCATATGAATTCTGAGTCTTTAGGGTTACAAATGAGGCCTTTAAATAGGCAAAGAAACCCTAAAAATAAGCTAGGAAATTTGGATGATACGAAAACCCTTTCGAAATGCTTTAAGAACCCTTAAACTTAACTAAGGACCCAAAAAGATCACAACCAAAGAACCCACATATGCCATTTGAAACAACCCAAGGAAAAAGGCTTGAAAATGATTATCCTTATGATCAATGATCTAAAGACAAGAATTGAATTTCTTGCTCTAGATTCGAATCAATCCACCAATTTAGAATGATCAATCCTAAAGGCTTGATTCTACAGCCACCCTAAACACAAGGAATGACAAAATTGAAATGGTAAGCTCGGCTCACAACAATTTCAAAGAAAAGCTCTCAAAGAGTTTTTGTATTTTAATCTCATGAATAATCTGATTATTACAATGGAAAGAAAGGCATTATATAGCCTTTAAAAGACCATCAAAAAACGAAATATACAAGCCATTAAAGTCCGGGACATGTAACTTACACAATTAATGACAATTGATAGTGAAAATAAAAGTGTAACCTACATGGCTTTCCAAAAGTTGTAACCTACCATATTTTGTAACTTATTATCACTCTAAATGCTAGAATAATTAATACACCAAAGTTCTCTTTAAGTAAGTGTCTTGTAATTATGATGAAAGCTGAGTTGCATTGAAAAAGCTTGAATTCCATTAAATGAGCTTCGGTTGCATTAAATGAACTTGAGTTTCAACTTGGCTTGCTTTTAATGAACTAGGCTTGAACTTGACTTGCATTTAATGAACTAGGCTTGAACTTTGATGTAAGCTTGAACTTTGATGTTGCATTTATTGAACTTAGCTTGTAGCTTGAGCTTGTCATGAACTTGGAAAGTAATGAATGCAATTCGGCAATGATCAGCATTAAGGCTCCTTGATTCTTATCATTCCCTCCTTCTTGAAAAGGATTCGTCCTCGAATCCAAATCTTCATGCCCTACAACAAAAGATCTGAAATCAGAAACTTTAAATATTGAATTCGAAAAATACTCACCTTGTAATAATGCAATGGTGTGGACTTTTGTATAGATTCTTCCAAGTACTTGATATGGTCCATCACCCCTTGGATGCAATTTAGTTCTTTTTTGAAGTCGTTTCTTCCGAAAATGCATCCAAATCCATGCTCTTGGATGAAATTTGAGTGGTTTCCTTCTCATTTTCTTTTTATAGGTAAATCTGAAACTTTTCTCCTCGAACATTTTCTTCACATCCATGTGCATTAATTTGATGAATACATTCATAAAATTGGCTGAATCACTCACAAAGACATTAGATCTCAAAGGCAGCAAGTCAAAGGGAGTAATAGCATAAAGACCATAAATAAGTTTATTTGAAAAACAAACTTTTTTATGATGTATTCTCCTATTACATGTATTATCCACAAAAGGCAAACAATTCTCCCAAGTTTCCACTTTAGAGTTAGTTTCCCTAAACTTGCCTCCTAAGATCACATTTATCAACTTTTGAGTTTCCCATTCTAGCAAAACAGATTGGTATACATTGTAACTTCTCAAAGCAAAATCAACTACATAAGAAGAATAGGCATTCCTTAATGAGTTCAACTTTTCAACATACTCAAAAATTGTAATTTCAAGATGCTCATTAACAAGAACTTTCACATGCTCAAAAGTAGAAAGTATATTACTTACAAAAGTCTCTTTAGATTCGATATACTTTCTTGCATGGATGTATTTCCCTTCCGAACACCTCAAGCTCTTATTCGGCCATAAGTAATGCTTCCAAACCTGAAAAAGATATCCAAACACACTAGGCAAATAATGGTTAAGGTTAGTGGCCAAAAAGTCTACTTTGCACATAAGCACAAAATTAGGCTTTTGACTATGAAAAACTTTCCTCACCTCACTCCTTCTTACATGAAAGCTCACTAATTTGTCTTCTCTTTCTCTTTCCTCAAAGTATTCACACATTTCTTTTTCATTCTTTTCTTTTCTCTCATTGTTTTCACTCTTGCTTTTTCCACTCAAAGCTTTCTTTTCTCTCTCACTCTTTTCTTCTCTCAATTCTCTTTCTTTTAATTCTTTTTCTTTCAACTCTTTTTCTTTCAACTCAATCTCAAGTCTCCTTTGCTCAAGCTTACATTGGTCAATGAAAACCTCTTTTGAAGACAAAGGTACCAAAGTAGTCTTCCTTCCATCTTTGGTAAAAGTATACCTATTAAGGTAGCCATCATAGGAAACTCTCCTATCATACTGCCAAGGCCTTCCCAAAAGCATATCCCCGGCATGCATTGGGACTACATCACAAACTACCTCATCCTTATACTTTCCAAGGTTAAAAGAAATAATAGCTTGCTGATGCACCTTAACCTCACCACTATTGTTTAACCATTGTAACTTGTAAGGTTTGGGATGTGGTTTAGTAGGCAAATTGAGTCTTTTAACCAGAATTGAGCTCACAACATTTGTACAACTTCCACCATCAATCACAACACTACATGGGGTCTCATTCACTAAACACCTAGTATGGAACAAGTTGTGTCTTTGGTCATCTTCAAATTTCTCCTTTATTTCAAAATTAAGAACTCTCCTACACAAGAGTGCTACTCTATTTCCTTCCTCCCGACTATCATCACTCGCCTTGGGTTCCTCAATATTTTCCTCCATAGAATCACCCTCTTCGGCTTCCTCAAAATATTCTTCCTCAAAGTCACTCTCTTCACAATCAGTGACTACTTCTTCAACTACATCACTTTCTAATTCATCTTCAATTATCTCCCTCATTTTCTGATTACTAGCTATCTCTAATCTACCCATGCGTTCATTAAGCCCCTCTACAATTTTAGTAAGTCTAGCAAAAACTCTCGTTTGGGCCTCTCTCCACCTAGCTTCACTAATCTCACCTTGATTATTTCCCCCTTGTGACATGTTTCTGGACCTCACAACACTCCCTCACAATATATCACTCAAGGAACTCTCGTGTTTAATCACTCAAGGTAGGCCAAATATCAAGTAAGGCTATTGGATAAGTTGGAAGGAACTTGTGTTTAAAGTACTAAAAATCAAGCAATCAGTATTTAAACAATCTAAAATAATGAAAAGAAACAAAAATAAAACAAGAAAAACAGATTGGATAGGCAAAAATCAGATTGGAAAAGCAAAACAGATTTTTGAAAGCAAAGAATCAAGAAGAATGGCAGTTACAAATTTCACAATTTGTGGAGTTCGAGAATGAATTTTCAATTGGCAGTCTATATGTAGCTTATTAAGATGATAATAAAGAGCATACAAAAGGCCAAATTCAAAAATTCTTTCAGAATTGAAAACACTAACTCACAGAATTGAAGTTCCCGGAAAATAGGATAAACCTGCGCACAGAAATGATATTCCAGATTTGAACTGTTTCCTTTATGATTTTGATAAACCTCCCTTCTGAACTTTGAAATCTAACAGAAAGATAAAACTTTTCTCTTCGGACAACAAAGACAAATTTGGACGTTAGATCAGAGTTTGAAAGGCAAACAGTAGCATTAAATGCGGCAGTTACAAAACGGGACAGTTTTGGAAAATGTAACTTATAGCCGTTTCTGAGACTTTAAATCAATGTGTAACTGATAGATTTCAATGGTAAATGCTATAGAAACACAATTATATCAGTTATACACGAAATTATATGAATCAAACTCAGAAAAGTGAAGAATTTTCAAGAAGAACACAAAATGAACAGATTTGGTGCCCTCAGATGCAAATTCACTCCCCACTTTATTTCTTTCTTTCTTTCTTTCTTTTTTTTTTTTTTTTATTTTCAAGATCAAAACGTGATCTTTAAGATGGATATGAAATCAGAATAAAATGATGAAGAAAAACGGATGAAAAGGCAGAAATGAATTCGATGGACAGAATGTGTAGAATTGAAAAACAAGTGCATAAAAGTAAGATAGAATCAATTCTAGAGATCAGCCACAAAAACGCAACCAATGCTCTGATACCAAATGATACGAAAACCCTTTCGAAATGCTTTAAGAACCCTTAAACTTAACTAAGGACCCAAAAAGATCACAACCAAAGAACCCACATATGCCATTTGAAACAACCCAAGGAAAAAGGCTTGAAAATGATTATCCTTATGATCAATGATCTAAAGACAAGAATTGAATTTCTTGCTCTAGATTCGAATCAATCCACCAATTTAGAATGATCAATCCTAAAGGCTTGATTCTACAGCCACCCTAAACACAAGGAATGACAAAATTGAAATGGTAAGCTCGGCTCACAACAATTTCAAAGAAAAGCTCTCAAAGAGTTTTTGTATTTTAATCTCATGAATAATCTGATTATTACAATGGAAAGAAAGGCATTATATAGCCTTTAAAAGACCATCAAAAAACGAAATATACAAGCCATTAAAGTCCGGGACATGTAATTTACACAATTAATGACAATTGATAGTGAAAATAAAAGTGTAACCTACATGGCTTTCCAAAAGTTGTAACCTACCATATTTTGTAACTTATTATCACTCTAAATGCTAGAATAATTAATACACCAAAGTTCTCTTTAAGTAAGTGTCTTGTAATTATGATGAAAGCTGAGTTGCATTGAAAAAGCTTGAATTCCATTAAATGAGCTTCGGTTGCATTAAATGAACTTGAGTTTCAACTTGGCTTGCTTTTAATGAACTAGGCTTGAACTTGACTTGCATTTAATGAACTAGGCTTGAACTTTGATGTAAGCTTGAACTTTGATGTTGCATTTATTGAACTTAGCTTGTAGCTTGAGCTTGTCATGAACTTGGAAAGTAATGAATGCAATTCGGCAATGATCAGCATTAAGGCTCCTTGATTCTTATCATTGGATTACAAAGAGCACAAAATCTGCCCAAAACTTGCCTTATGTGAAATTGGCAGATTTTGTGGAAAATCTTTTCTAGAGAATAATATCTTTCCTAATCCTTTCCAAACATATAAACTGAATATAAAAGGCCTAAAACATGTCCTTTGGCCGTGGGAAATATTAAACAAAAACCCTAAATGCATAAAATAAATAAAAGACTCAAATAAGGAAAGTTGTCAAATATGGAAAGTTTGCAACTTTCTCTCTAAGCTTCATTCTTTGAATCTGATTGCACAACTTGTCCAAATTCTTCTTCCAATTGCACATGCCACAAGTTGAAGTGCTTTAAGTCTTCTTCCTTAGCCTCAATGTTCCAATCTTCAAAAGTCTCCTTGAGTTTGCTCATGTATGCTTGACAATGGATATTCAAAGCTTGTTGCAATTTCTTGGTCTTGGATCTTGTCATTGGCCCTTGAACCATCCTAAGCTTGTCTATCTTGTCTTGTGCTCCATGATTCATATCAGTACAAATCCCAAAATGTATAAAATTCACAAAAAACTAAGTCCATGGACTTTTACTAACACCTAGTCCATCTCGAGGTCATCATCCATCGATCATGCAGCACCATCTCCTCTCCTACGACCTCTAGCCAGGGCATTATCTGAAAATGTTTGTAATATCATGAGCTAACAACAAAGCCCAGTGAGAATAATAAGAATAAAAAGTAAAGTTAGACCTCAAACCCGTATTCCGATTTGTGTCCAATTTGTCTTACATATTCCTTCCTAAAGTTCTCTAAACTCTAGGTAATTCCATGATCATCTCCAAAGTATGATATTAATTAGCACACGTAATCTAATTCTCATCCATAACTTGTTACAACATAAATAAGAAAAGTAAATAAACTTTATATAAACATAACATCTCAATTCTCCTTGTTGTCTTACTTTCCATAATGAAATATACAATTCTTTCTCCATGATATAATTTCACCAATAATACATGAAGGTAATGAAGACATCCCGTAGGATTCACATTCACCTTTTATACATGAAGGTAATGGAGACTCCCGTCGGATCCACATTCACCTTTTATGCATGAAGGTAATAGGGACTCCCGTCGGATCCACATTCACCTTTTGTGTTTCTCACTTTCCTTTCCTTTCATTTTCAATGATGCAAGATGTTATGCATATGCTTGCTTATGCTTGCAAAAGTAAATAAAAGTAAATGTGAATGTTAAAGTAGCCGAACAAGCATAAAGTAAAGGGCATAAAGTAAAATGCATAAAGTAAATGGATAAAAGATGTCCCTATGCATAAAGTAAATAATAGGAATTTCGGAAGAACAATAAGTAAATCGAACTCCCGATACATTAAATAAAAGTAAGATCGTATCTGTGATGACCCGGCTAATTCTAGAAGCCCAGGACGCGAGTACGCATACGGAAACGAGAAACTTAAGTTTAAAACAATTGTTTTAGCAAAATATTGAAAATTTCGGCATGTAGTGTTTGTAAATTTCAAATCTCACATACAATATAAAAACCTGTTTATCATAAAACATCGGCTCGTCGGCCGGTTCTAAGTATCACATACATTCAAACCAAAATAAAGTTCGGTGCACCGAGTTAAAACTGTTAGACACAGATAATGTACATACTTTAACTTTAAAATTCGATCCTAAAGCAAAAGAAGGCACAACCTAAAATATGACAACTACACCCCCAGAAAATGAGGCTCGCGTGACCGAAGACCTAATCCCAAAGGCTCCATCTCAATGTATCAACGAGCACCACCTGCCGCGCCTTGTCCGTTACCTGAAAGGTGATTTAGAGCACTTTTGAGCATGACACTCAGTGAAAACAAAAAAATATGAACGGTGATGCGGAAATGTTCACAATATAATGCACAAGCACAATGATATGCTTAAGTACGTAAATAAACGAGCATTACAAAGTAGATAAACAATATGATCAAATCATAAGCCTTTCAAACATGCACTATCGGCTAGCTAGTACAAATTTCATATATCACATTCACCATTTCCTCTTAGTCCACAAACCTTTCCATCACTAAACTCGGCGTCTCACTATGCTCTATACATATTCAATCATTAATCAGTACCCGAGCCATAACCTTTACAGTATTAAACTCCCTGGCTCTACATCAAGTCTCAGAGAACTATTACCTTATTCCATTCACTTTCTGAGTCTCTTTCATTCACCACTACGCATCTGCTTCTCATTACACACAATCAAAGCAAAAAGAACAACAAAACAGGGATGCATAAATGATGAATAAATATGCTCAACACACAACATGAATGCTTATGCAAGTAATCAACTATCAAGTTTAAGGTTTTACCAAACAATAATGCATAAGCCACTCCCACTTTTCCTTTTCCTTTCAACCATCATTTGGTTTCTTACTTACCAACCCGCGTCTCACTACGCGTAAATCATGATTTTCCACATATCTCACTCGAGCCACAGCTCATTTTACATCATCCGAGCCGAAGCTCATTTCACAACCTCAGGTTATCTCAATAATCACTAGCATTCGGGCCATTCATTACATAGCACTCCGGAGCTCCACAACATCACCACGTGTAATGTCCAACACCCACACACCGTTACATGGGTTAATCACATCTCCGCCACTGTAACCACGTGTAACGTCCAACACCCATACACCGTTACACGGGTTACGACCCCATGGCCACATGACAATCGCATGATATGCATGAATGGAATGCTATGTCATGGAATGAATTTTAGCATGCTTCCTCTTAGTCAACAACAAGTAACGAACAACGGGTTAACGAGCATAATTAGGACAATTCCTCCAAGCAGAATATGAATTGATCATCGCACATAAAATGCTTAAAATTCACATAAACACATAGTTCACAACACACGTTTCTCTATTGTCTCAATCGTAACTAATCATCGAATCACAAACCGAACATATGACAAGTATGCATAATCATAGGCCCAAATCAGAATATGAGTCGTTCATGGACTAGGAACTCAATTATAAAGTAAATGGGCATGTTTAAATGAACAACTAATAAAAGCATAAACCGGTGTTGAGTTAGTTAGCATTTCGGCCCCTTTTTAAACCTATACCGGGGTCAATATCCATTTCCATACTTTTCATATGCTCTTAACCTTACCAACCATACTATCAATCATTACCACCTACAATCATACTTTCCCATTTAAAGATAACTCGGGAAAAACTCGTGAATGCACGCCATTCACCCTTCCGATTCTTTATGTTCTCACCTTTTCGAAAGGCTCTCGGTAGCTCGTTCTTGCCTCTTATCCTACAACCAATCATTCCAACATATTTAGATATATATATATATATATATATATATATATATATATATATATATATATATATATATATATATATAAAATCATTTATCTCAGCCCAATTCAAATACACACAAACTCATACCCGGTTAGAAGATCAAAACCCAAAACTAGTCAATTTAAGATGAAATTTTCGGCCAATTGGGAAATAATCAATTATTCATTGGGTGGAACTTCTAATGTGTTTTTCATGTAGATTACACACATATAAACACCCAAAATTTCCAGATTTAACAACCTTCCATTGATAGCTAAGAAAACACAAAATTGAGAAAAAATAGAAGTTTGAGAACACTCCATTAATGGAGTTTCTTGAAAGCTTACTCCCACCCAATGATTTTCATCTTTTCCCCTTTCAATATATATATTTAAACACTCATATATTCTGGATTTAATAACCTTTCAAAATTACTCAAGAAAATCCCTAAACTAGCTAAGTATTTTGGCCAAATTTGAGAATCTTAAAAAAATCATTTGCTTACTCTTCCAAGTTGTTTTTCATGTGAAATATATATATTTAGACACACATAAGTTCCAGAATTTAGAGTTTCTATGTAAAAGCCAAGAAAATCCAAAAATTGGACAAGCTAGAAAGCTTGAAAATAGCCATTAATGGAGGTTTTGCTCTTGGGTTCATCCATGGCTTTCAACCTTCCAAGAAATCTTTAATTGACAAACTTAGGTTTGAAGTTATATTTTGAAATCAATTTACAGAATTTAAAAGAGATTAAAACACAAAGAAAATGGTTTTTACATCAACAATCAAGAACACCTCCAAAACCAAAACCCATGAAAACCTATCAAGGAAAACTTACCAAAATCTCTGAAAATAGATGGAAATTGATAGGGATTCTTCTAAAATCAGCTTCTACTCGAAAATCCAATGAAAATGGATCTTGATTTTACTAGATTTGATGAAGAATTGAAGAAGTTAATAAGCTTTTCATTTTTGACTTTGAGTTTTCCTCCTTTGGCCGAGAATAGCAATGAGAGGAGATAGTTGAGAGGTTTTTATTTTTCTTTTTCCAATTTTTTGACTCAAAGGAAATGATAAAGCATGGCTGAAATTAAAAGTTGGGTATTTGCATTAAGGTCCCTCCACCTCTTTACCTAACAACCAAAGGCTTTCCACTCAAAAATTTACCAACTAGTCCCCAATTTAAGTTTATTTGCTAACTCACCCTTTCTCCTTAACTAACCATGGTTAAAAACTTTTCTTTTCAACAAATCTTCCACCCTTAATTAATTTTAACCATGATTAACCACCAAATAACCAAATTACAAATATTAAATAATTTCTAAAATGCTTATCAATTAAGTATAATTTTAATTCACTACTTTTAAAAACCCGGGGCCTTACAGTATCTTAAATAAGTAATCTACTCTTTCAAGGATCCTAAACTTCCAAATAAAATCCAAGGTTCTATTTTCAAGTTCCATTAAACATTCTATCAAAAAGTTTGGATCCTTTAACTTCCAATGATCCATTATTAATCTCCGGAACGATTCTAACTTAGAACTTTCTAAAGTTCAATGTTTCCCTCGAGAAACTCCAAAGTTTTCACTCAAAGAACTAGTTCCTAATCCTAAGGGCACTAGCTCACTTTCTTTTACTCTTAGATTCAAATCCTATTCTTAACCTCCGATTTTACAGACCGTTCTACTTATTCGGTTTCTAAAGTTACTTTAAATCCTATTTATTCTTACTGGGCTTTGTTGTTAGCTCATGATATTACAAACATTTTCAGGTAATGCCCTGGCTAGAGGTCGTAGGAGAGGAGATGGTGCTGCATGATCGATGGATGATGACCTCGAGATGGACCAGGTGTTAGTAAAAGTTCATGGACTTAGTTTTTTGTGAATTTTATACATTTTGGGATTTGTTCATTTGTATATAGCTCTTAAGAGCTTTTCGTCTTTAATTTTATGATTATAACTCTTTTGAACTCCTGGATAGGAACTTAATGTTCCTTGTATATTTTAAATTCTGAAATTAAAATGTAACAGGTTTTTGGCTAGCCAATTTTCAAACATAACCACGCCAATTTTCTTAAAATATAAAGACTTCCGCTGTGTTTTATATTTAAATGAAATTAAAAGAGTCGGGTCGTCACACAGGTATTCCTAGACCTTTATCTTTTAAACTCGGCTATTTATTATGATTTGGTAAAGGAGTAGTGAATTCTCTTTTACTAGTAACTTATCAAAGTATATTGACTATGATGCAGTATGCCTCCTAGAAGGGGTGCTAGGTGAGTTAGAGCGGGGGCGACTGCTCCTGCGAGGGGTAGAGGCAGAGCCCGAATACACCTCCACTACCACCACCTCAGATTCCTGTTATACCGCCACCTGTTCAGGGGCGAGGAGTTTACATCGCTGAGGATGTTTATCTTGAGTTATTACGGGGTGCTGGTAGACCCGGCTCTCGACCCATACAACACTAGTATCTTCCCACCTCTAGTGAATAATGTCAGGTAACGAAGTCCCGCAGTCCATACATTACTTCATTATCTCACTCATCAAATACAAGGTTCAATGCACCCCTGTATCCTCGTATATGTATCACAGTAATTATGGATAATACCAGATAATGTGAACTCGCATAGTTCTATCATTATCTCATTATCCATCCTCCGATCATGCAAAGTCCCGCAGTCCTTTAGCATTCCTCGTGTACATATACGGAAATATAAAACGAATAATACCAGACAGTACTAAGTCCCGCAGTCCTTAGCATGCCTCATTATTCCTCCCAATTCGATTATGCAATATGATATGGTATGATATGAATAGGCTTTCAAGTACGAATAAATAAATGTAAACTTTTGAGGTAAACTAAAGAACATAAAAGGTAATTGAATCAATTATTTCACTTTAAATATAAAAAGAAGATAGCAACTTCTGGTAATGAAAAACAATAAGTAAATCGAATCGACGGTTTTCAGAAACTTACTTGCTAACTTTATCTTAAAGTCCCTAATTCAAGAGAATTCTAATTCTCCCAATTAGTACTTGAAGTTTCCAAGTCAAGTTTCTCATTAAGTTCTTTAAACTTGAAACCTTCAACTTCCGAATAGTCATCCTTAGGCATCGAAACTAACCTAAACTTAGAATTTCTGAGAGTTAAATGTTTCCTTTGAAACACTTATGACATCTCTCAACTCGAGATCAAAACTAACTCCCAAATCTAAAAAGTTAGCTCATTTTCTTATATCCTTTTTGATTCAAACCTAAAGATTGACTTTCGATCCTACAAATCATTCTACTTATTCGGCTTCTAAAGTTACTTTAAATCCTATTTATTCTCACCTTGGTAAAAGAAGATTTCGCTCCCAAATCCGATAGGGTGATCAAGCAAAGTCCAAAACCACCTACAATTAGAATTATATCTAATAATCAATAAATTACCAAATAACGATCAAACAACATCTAAGCGTACAAAACGACAAAAAACTCTACAAACCCCACTATGAGGCTCTCGGCCCCCCCCCCAAGAAAAGTGGGTCTCGGATTTGGTTTTCCAGCTTTTAGGCAATTTAGATGTGTTTCGAGTTGGTTTCAAGTAATTTCGATGTTCCCGATTTCAATGGGTATCGATAATTAGTTGGACAATATGTAAATTCCCGAATTGAATTACAATAACAATATATCAATAATAAATAACCCATAATCAAACCCCGAAAGGTAAATTTCAAACGGAAAGGGTTTTGAATGAAACTCAGTTTTAGGGTTATGGGATTGTTTCCAAAAACACTTAAAACAACTCCCGTATTTACAAACATCGAGTTTCCCGACAAGAAATCGAAGAATCAAAGAGAAAACTCCATTAAAACACTATTTGGAGCTTAGGGTTTGAAGTTTAACTTACCGAGAAGTCCTTAGATCACGGGTGGCAAGCACGATGGTTAGGTGGAAATGAATCCTAGACTCGATGGCTTTCCGATGCAACCAAAATAGAGTCGATCCGTCGAGAAATGAATGAACCCGGAAAATCCCCCCAATCCCTTTGATGCTCTCGGTTTTGAGAAGAAAAACAAGAGAGAAATGGTCAACTTTTGGTCAATTGGTATATTTAGTATGAACCATCAAATGTATGATCTCGAAGGAAATGTATGATTTGGAATCATTCTTCTAAACTTTAGAAGTTTTAGTAAAGCATAAGCAAATTGAAATTGGACACAAATCAGAATGCGGGTTTGGGGTCTATCTTTGCTTTTTATTCTGTCTATTCTCACTGGGCTTTGTTGTTAGTTCATGATATTACAAACATTTTCAGGTATTGCTCTTGCTAGAGGTCGTGGGAGAGGAGCTGGTGCTGTATGATCGATGGATGATGACCTCGAGATGGACTAGGTTTATGTAAAGTCCATGGACTATTGTAACGTCCCGTTATTTTGAAGTGATTTTTTTTTTTTTTATATTGTTTATTTATTTATTTATTTCAATTTAAGTATTTAGTTTAATTATTATTTTTGTAATTTCAATTTTAGTAGTTAATTTCGCCCGAAATTCTTTTTAATCGTTTTAATGCTCTAAATTCGTTTCGGTGACATTAATAATTATTAATAGGCCAAGTAATAATTATTAATCACCTTTAGATTTATTTAAGAGCTTCGGGTTTCGATTCATAAGTCAAAAGTCATAAAAGGACACAACTGTCATTTCTAAAATTCCTAAATATCTATTTACTATTCACTTCATCTCTTTAAATTGCCTTTGACCCAAAAGTTGACCAAAAATTGCTTCATTTTTCTCTCCAAACCCGAGCAACAAGAGGAAAAAAAGAGAAGAGGAAGAAAGTGTCGCCCCGGCTTCGTTTCTTGGCCGTTTTACGTGATTTCAGATGCGTTGGAAAGCTCTCGCCGAGACCTTTCTACCCATTCCACTCTTGGAACGTTTCCAACTCTATAAGGTAAGCCCTAGATTTCGAATTCTCATAGTACTTCCATGGAAATTGATTCAAGCTTTTGAGTTCTTGGCCAAAACTCTCATCCCCTTCCAATTTTATTGATATGAAAACCCTAGATTTGGATCAAGAACCCCTTGAAGAACCCTTGAGTCACCAAGATCTAAAACCCCCAAAGCAATTTAGCAAAACCCAAGGAACATGAGTCAAGAAGATTATTCCTAGATCTATGATCTTGAAATAAGAAGAACTTGTTTCTTATCTCAAGATTGAAACAATCCACAAACACTTTAGATCAAGAATGTTTGATTGTTTCTAAACAAGTAATCTAAAGCAAGACTACTAAGTTATGCAATGGAAAATCATCCAAGCAAGAGGTTTCAAGCCAAGAGGCAACTTTTCAATTCATCAAATCTGAATATTAGGGTTACAAAAAGTCTTTAAATAGTCAAGAGAAAAACCCTAAAACAAAAGCCCAAAAGTAATCAGCCCATAATAAAATCTGGCATGTGAACAACATTTAAGGAAAGAATAAAGCAACTAATGCTTAAAGCAAAAAGCAAAGTACCCATTTTAGGAAACTTTCCTAAAATGACTTTGACTTCATAATTCATTGCACATGTCTCTAATATTCCTCCTCCAAATGCACTTGCCAAAGATTAAAGTGCATTTCATCCTTTTTCATAGCCACCAATCTTTGAGCATCAAAATCTGTCTTCATTTGTCCTTGTAAGCTTGACAATGGATGTTTTAGGCTCTTTTGAATCCTCTTTGCATTTGATCTTGTAATTGATTCTTGAAGCATCCTAAGATTGTCTTGTGTGCACCGTGCTCTATGATTCATATCATCCCCTCCCTCTTAAAAAGGATTTGTCCTCAAATCAAAATCATTGCCTACATTAAAAGAAATTAAGTTAGTAACATAAACAAAATCATTTAAAGCATACTTACCTTTTAAATAACACTTGAAAGCATCACTATGTCTTCTTCCTAGTTCTTTGTATTGTCCAACTCCTCCCGGGTCAAAAATCTTTAATTTATTTGCATCTCCCTTCTTAAAATAAAATTGCATACCCTTGTCCCCTCCAAGATGTTTCTTCCTTGCTAGCTTCCTCACAAAATCTGTCTTATAGCAAGCATCAACAAAGCGAAATGTATTATTAAATTGCAACACGTTATTTAAACTAAGTGGACCCTCAACTAGTTCTAAGATGTTTGGGTAAATCATGGAAGATGTAAAATTCATTCTACCAACCAAATTAGGATAATGTAAAACATTATACACATTATCAAAAGTAATAAAAGAATCAACAACCCTCTCAAAGTTGAAATTTTCAAGCAAGTAAGATTCACCACCACATGCATATTTATCATTAAAATCCATTTGAAGTTGTGGATTTTCAGATTTAAGTCCAATTTTAGCAAACAAACAAGTGTTATGCATTTCATCAATCATAGGGTTAGAATACTTTACAATGGTTGTTTTTACCCTATTTTCCATGCATGGAGTCAAGTGAGTTGTTGGTCTATTAAGCATTGCAGCCCTTGGAATGTGATGTACATGAGGTTTTATGCCTTCAATTGATGAAAAATAACTAGGTACCTCATTAGGGAATACTCTTTTGAATTCCTGCAAAAACTCAACAAACATACTAGGTAAAGATAAGTTAAGTGTAAAACAAACCTCTTTGCACAAGAGTACATACATAGGTTGATTTTTCCTAGCCTCACTTGATCTTGATTTCAAGCTCTCAATCTCCAACTCACTCTCTCTTTTCTCACTAAGCTCAATTACCTCACATTTTATAAGCTCAAAGATCTCATTTTTTTCACTCATATTACTTTCTTTGTTTTCAATCTCACAGCTCTCACTTTCATTCTTTTCAATCACTCTTTCTTTTGTCTCAATCGTTTCCTTTTCACTCATTTCTTTTTCCTTTTGCTCACTTTTACTTTCACACTTTTCTTTCTTTGTAAGCATAGCACATTCCATTACTTGAGTATCAAAAGATAACATATCAACCAAAGTTGAACCCTTTCCATTAGCATTCTCAAACTTAGGGTGATCATCGTTATACTCCTCAGATTTGAAGTCGTCTTTCAACCCCAAAATATGCCCATTTGTCTCATTAGGCATTTCCATGCAATAGGCATTGAAAACTTCCTTCAATTCCAAGAGTTCCGTTTTAAGCATCTCAATCTCCTCAAATAAGGTCAATTCTGTCTTGTGCTTAACCATGCAATAGGCAGCCCCATTCTTACCCTCTAATGCACCATTTCCATCATTTTCATAAGAAAAAGTAGGGTTGATTTGATGTTTGGAAGCATACCCTTTAACAGCCCTTCTTTGGAGTCTCTTTTCCACCTTGATGGCAATGAGCACCAATTCTTCTAACTCTCCAACTTGTGTAAAATCAACTTGGTAAGAAATATCTCTATTCAATCCATTGAAGAACCTTACCATGGTAGATTCCTCATCTTCCTTAATACTAGCCCTAGCCATGAGCAACTCCATCTCCTTGTAGTATTCATCAACACTTTGTCTACCTTGTATAAGACTATCCAACTTTTGCATAAGATTTTCATGATGTTGTCTTGGCGCAAACCTCTTTCTCATATGGTACTTAAGATCATACCAAGTTTCAATTTGTTGTTGTCTTTCTCTCCTTAGTTTCATATTCAATTGAGTCCACCACAAAGAAGCATAATCGATGAATTGAGATGTCACAAGGCTTACCTTCCTTCTCTCACTATACGGATGACCTTCCAAGCTAAGCTCCACTTCTCTTTCCCATTGTAAGTACTCTTTCGGATCCAAACTCCCATAGAAATTAGGTAATTTGAACTTAGGGCCTTTTCTATTCTCCATCCTTTCATTAAACATTGCTGCAAGTAACAAGCTAGTAGTAGTAACAAGGACCTCACAATCACTCCCTAAGTGTTTACACTCTTGAAATGTTGATTCACTCGTGTTTGCACTCAAAAACAGTTTCTAGGTTGGTAATTTGTAGCCTTGATCTAGTACTATTTAGTAACAATGAAACTATGCTTGAAACTAATGCAATTTGTGAAAATGCAACAAAAATGAAACAAGAAAACAAGTGTTTATGGCTATTTAAAAAGTTAAGAGAGAAAAAAAAATGTGACAGATTTTTCCATAAGAGGAAGTGTGCAAATTAGGCAAGTACATAAAGTAGGAAGGAAAGCAATTGGAAAACTTCCCTAAAATAGATGCAAGCCAAAAAGGGTAAACAAACCACTTTTTCTCAAACCCTAGGCATAATACAGATTCAAGATGGAATTTTAATGAGTTTGATATGAATATTTCAAGAGCAACATGAACATCAATCACTTTGTTTTCAGATTTAGCAACTCAAGCAAAAACTCTCTTTTTTTTTTTTTTTCAATTTCTGCAATATTGAGCCTCGGATTAGACTTTAATAATTTCTTTTTTTATTTTGACTTTTTGAATACGAAGCCTGAATAGCAATTAAAGATAAGAGAAAAATTGGCACTTTTATAGTTTTGTGTTTTCCAGAATTCGGAATGAAACTATGAGAAACAGAAAGAACAAAAACGGGTCAAAAAAGCATTTTTTTGTGATTTTCTGGGTTTTTATATAAACTAAGAACAAAGAACAATAAGAAATAAAGGAAAGCAAGTAAGATAAGAACCTTCTCTTGAGCCTAAGCTCTGATACCAAATGATATGAAAACCCTAGATTTGGATCAAGAACCCCTTGAAGAACCCTTGAGTCACCAAGATCTAAAACCCCCAAAGCAATTTAGCAAAACCCAAGGAACATGAGTCAAGAAGATTATTCCTAGATCTATGATCTTGAAATAAGAAGAACTTGTTTCTTATCTCAAGATTGAAACAATCCACAAACACTTTAGATCAAGAATGTTTGATTGTTTCTAAACAAGTAATCTAAAGCAAGACTACTAAGTTATGCAATGGAAAATCATCCAAGCAAGAGGTTTCAAGCCAAGAGGCAACTTTTCAATTCATCAAATCTGAATATTAGGGTTACAAAAAGTCTTTAAATAGTCAAGAGAAAAACCCTAAAACAAAAGCCCAAAAGTAATCAGCCCATAATAAAATCTGGCATGTGAACAACATTTAAGGAAAGAATAAAGCAACTAGAGCATAAAGCAAAAAGCAAAGTACCCATTTTAGGAAACTTTCCTAAAATGACTTTGACTTCATAATTCATTGCGCATGTCTCTAATATTCCTCCTCCAAATGCACTTGCCAAAGATTAAAGTGCATTTCATCCTTTTTCATAGCCACCAATCTTGGATAATCAAAATCTGTCTTCACTTTTCCATGAAAGCTTTTATAATGGATGTTTAAGGCTTGTTGAAGCTTCTTGGCATTTGAACTTGTAATTGGATGTTGAAGCATCCTAAGATTTTCTTGTGTCCCTTGTGCTCCATGATTCATATCATTTATTGTTGAATGTTGACGGAAAACTTATTGGGTAACTATTACTTGACTTTCCCATAACCCTAAAACCGAGTGATATGAATTATGTAGCCATGCATTTAAGGAATTCAAGCTTAAAGAGTACATGCATTGATGACAACTCAAGTTGCATTAAATGCACTCAAGACGTATTTATGACAACTCAAGCTTGAAGTGTAGTAGCATTGATGACAACTCTAGATGCATTTATGACAACCCAAGCTTCATTCAAGGCAACTTAAAGCTTCCTTCAAGATAACTTCAATACACTTCAAGACAAGCATTAATGGCATTTAAAAACTACTTTTAAGCATCATGTATCAGTTTCAATTATTTTAGATGCATTGTAAGTTACAAAGTAATAGTGGCAGATGTAACTTAAGTTTTTGCTTCAAATTTGTAGGTTACATGCTAGGGACTTAATTTGGCTGTTATGGGAGCATTATGAACGAAATTTACATGTACTTTAAGCCTATAAATAGGCCGTGTATCAGCCAATGTAAAGGAGATTTGTGAGACTTGTAAGACTTGTAAGATTCAAAAGATTGAAAGAAATGTAGCATTTTTATGCACATTGAGAGCCTTGAGCCTCACCCTTTGTAATCTTGCTTTAGATTACATGTTTAGAGTCATTCAAGTGGAAATGATCATCCTACTTGTGGAGTGTCTCGAATCTTGGGCTTGGAAACTTGTCCGAGATCAATGATCGTCTTTCCTAAGCAATCTGTTTTTTAGCCATTCTTAGGTGGTGTTTCCGAATAGTTAGGGAGGTGATATGAATTATGTAGCCATGCATTTAAGGAATTCAAGCATAAAGAGTACATGCATTGATGACAACTCAAGTTGCATTAAATGCACTCAAAGACGTATTTATGACAATTCAGGCTTGAAGTGTAGTAGCATTGATGACAACTCTAGATGCATTTATGACAACTCAAGCTTCATTCAAGGCAACTTAAAGCTTCATTCAAGATAACTTCAATACACTTCAAGACAAGCATTAATGGCATTTTAAAAGCTACTTTTAGAGTTCAAATATCAGTTTTAAATGTTTTAGTTACATTGTAGGTTACGAATTAAATAGTGACTGAATGTAACTTATGTTTTTGCTTTAATTTTGGGGGTTACAAGCTAGGAACTTAATGGGGCTGATATGGGATCATTATGAACGAAATTGCATTGTATTTTAAGCCTATAAATAGGCCATGTATCAGCCAATGTAAAGAAGACTGGTAAGATTTGAATGATGAATGAAATGTAGCATTTTTATGCACATGGAGAGCCTTGAGCCTCACCCCTTTATAGTCGTGCCATAGACTACATGTTTAGAGTCATTCAAGTGGAAATGATCATCCTACTTGTGGAGTGTCTCGAATCTTGGGCTTGGAAACTTGTCCTAGATCAATGATCATCTTTCCTAAGCAATCTGTTTTTAGCCATTCTTAGGGGGTGTTTCCGAATAGTTAGGGAGGGTTTGAGTTCTTGCTTCAAAGGTTCATGCTAAGCATAATAGCATCGGGTCTTTGGACTTGCAATTTGGGTTTGTCTTATCATTTGGAACTCTTGGGTTGATCCAATTAGTTAAGGAAGTTTTGTGCCATTTTCATGCTTCAAAGGTTCTTGCAAACGATTGTAATGAGTTTTTGGACTTGAACACAAGGTTGCCTTATCAGTGGGTCCATTTAAAAATCGAATAAACCAAAACCTGTTTACATCAATTTTCCAAGCAGAAAAATAGTAAGTAACGTTTCAAAAGTGAAACAACTTGAAACAATTTTATACAAGGACTATAAACAACGACATTCAACTAATAATTACATAAGACACTTCTTATGAAATCCACACGACTCGAGCTCGAGATGCAATCCACTATTCCTCTTCCAAGCTCAACATCCAAGCTTCAACGCATACCATCTTCCCTGTCACGTCCTCGATTGCGGCAAAACCTGAAAGGTGATATGTAGCACCTTTGAGCATGGCGCTCAGTGGAAATAACAAGAAAGTAAAACAATTTATAATAGAAGTTCATAAAATAAATTGAGGCCAAGAACTCGGGTCTCTTGGTCTTCTCCCTTTTCTTATTAAAGAATCCGCTCCCTATAGTAGTCCCGATCACTAACTAGAAACTTCTCCTTTCTTGGTTTAGACTAACCATAAACGAATAATTCTCCTACCAAACCCCTCGAAGTAGCTTAGCTCCGTTCGCCTCTCACATCCTCATCCCGTGCCTTCTTATCTCGGGACTCATTACACTTTGCGTTACTACTCCATGAACATTAATGATACTAGACTACCCACTTACCTCTTCACCCCTCATTTCTCTTCAACCCCGCTCTTAATCTTAAGGCCAAAACGATCTACAACATTTAAAGGCACGTTTTGCAAGTGGCTCACACTACCACGTGTCTTATACACACATGCTAGAATGAGCTATTAATCATAAGTCCACAACTCGTTTCCTTCTAAACCCGCTTCTCTCAACTCATGCCCCTAAGGTCCAATTAACCTATATTACTTGCTACTCGTTTCGCACTAGCCTCACTCCACGGGTCTTTTACGCACATTCCGAAAACCATCTACCAAAGTGAATTTCGAACTCAAATATCATAGAATTAGCTATTAACATAAGTAAGGATGAGGGTGTAGTGGCTAAAATGCAAAGAAATGTGTTATGGAATATAAATGTGCATGTTTAGCCAAATATGATCATTACAACTCATAACTAAGCCAAATAAACATCAACCATATCATTGCCACTTTCCACCATTTCCCAAATTTCCTCGTCTCACTACGCACATTTCACATTCCATCATAATTAATTCGAGCCGTAGCTCATTTACAATCTTTTGAATATCGTTATGCATGTATATAAACAATCACAATTTCTCATGGCCAACTTTCCGTCTCATCATTTCCATTTCACATTCCCCGCGTCTCACTACGCGTTTCTCACCAACTATCTCAACAATCACTCGAGCCGAAACTCATTTATTCTTCCAGGCTATCATAACAGCCACTCTAGCATCCAGGCCATCCACCACACAGCGCCTTGGAGCTTTACCAATCCCGCCACGGTAACTACGTGTAACGTCCAACAACCACTCACCATTACACGTGTTACGACCCCATGGCCATGCAACGAATATAAAATGCATGAATGAAATGGTATGAAATGAAATGGGATGCAGGTGGAATGTTTGCTAACGGTAAAAATAGACATCACAGCTCAATCACCATATGCTTTAACTTAAAATCACATAATCCTTTGCACACTTTCAAGACTCCACATTACTAGCCTTTTTCACATCATTCTTGTGCGTTTCTCGTAAGCACACACTTAATTAACATACATAAAACTCAATCCAGTATGTGACTCAATCTTAACCACGAGGTAAATCGAAAAGAGTTATGCACAAGTAGAGAAACAAAAGAAAACAATAACTGATGATATGAATCATGGAACGTCACAAATATCTCAATGATCAATTTCAAGATTAAAGTTCAAGACAAGCATTAACATCCATTTACATGCCTACATTAGAAAAGTCAAGACAAGCTTTTGAAGATCCGAGCTTGGTGGCGTTCAAAGAGGACTTGATCAACTTTAGTCTATGGTAAATGCATTTAGAGGAAGGTTATTGAAGACTTGTTCAACCAGAAATGAAGATGAGAGCTAATTTGGAAAGTTGCTCACTTTTGCAAACTTTCCTTATTTGGACCACTTTCCATATTTGCTGTCGAACTTTCCATATTTGTTCCCAAACTTTCCATATATGGTTCCAACGAATTTATGATGTATTTAGACATGTTTTAGGCCATTTACATTCAGTTTATTAGCTAGGAAAGAATTATGAAAGATATTATTCTCTAGGAAAGATTTTCCCCAAAATCTGCCAAATCCATATAAGGCAAGTTTTGGGCAGATTTTATTCTCTTCTTTATTCAGAAATTCCTAGCTCATTTTTAGGGTTTCTTTGCCTATTTAAAGACCTCATTTGTAACCCTAAATACTAAGAATTCATATGATAATAATATTGCTTTTTTTCTTTGCTGAAATTGCTTAGTTTTGTAGCCTTGTTCTAGGTTGCATGTTTTAGAAACATTCAAGCATAATTTGATCTAGTATGTTTGTGAATTGTTTCGATCTTGAAATAAGAACAAGTTCTCTTATTTCAAGATATTAGATCATTGGAATAATCTTCTTCTTCTTGTATTGATATGAATCAAGGAGCCTCAAAGTTGATCATTGCCGGAATTGCATTCATTTCTTTCCAAGATCAAGCTACAAGCAAGTTCAATAATTACAACATCAAAGTTCAAGCTTACATCAATAAATGGAAGTCAAGTTTAAGCTTAGTTCATTAAATGCAAGTCAAGTTCAAGCCTAGTTCACTAAATGCAAGTCAAGTTCATTTATTGCAACCGAAGCTCATTTAATGCAACTCAATACATCAATGAAACTCAAGACTTATTCATGACATCTTAAAGCTTCATTCAAGACTCCCATCAATACATTTGATGAAGATGTTTCAGTTACAAAGAGTTACAAATCAGATTTGTAACTCCCAAGAAATCAGTTACACTTTGACAATTTAATAGGCTTGTCAATTGTCTTTATTTTTGTCATTACTTTTTTGGGCTGTCTTTTGGCCTTTTTTATTCAATTTTATCACCTTATTTTCGTGGCTATTGAAGGCTATAAAGCCATGACACATGCTTGTAACAAATCAGATTATGATTGAATTAAAAATCCAAAGTCTCATTGAGAGCTTTTTCTTTGAATTGTTGTGAGTTGTTCAACTTTTCATCTTGTCATTCCTTGTGTTTAGGGTGGCTGTAGAATCGAGCCATTAGGATTGATCATTCTAATTTGGTGGATTGATTCGAATCTAAAACAAGAAATCCAATTCTTGTCTTTAGATCATTGATCATAAGGATAATCATTTTCTAGCCTTTTTCCTTGGGTTGTTTCAAATGGCATATGTGGGTTCTTTGGTTGTGATCTTTTTGGGTCCTTAGTTAAGTTTAAGGGTTCTTAAAGCATTTCGAAAGGGTTTTCGTATCATTTGGTATCAAAGCATAGGTTGCATCTTAGTGGCCGATCTCCATGGGTTTTACCTTATTGTTCATCGGGGTTTTAGGATTTGCATCTAGGGGTTCTTTGTGCTTTCAAAGGGTTTCTACTTCAATTTCCTAGGGTTTCATATCATTTGGTATCAGAGCTTAGGCTCAAGGGAAGATTTCTATCTTACTTGTTTTCTTGTTATTTTATTTTTTGTTTTCTTGTTTTGTTCTTCGTTCATCGAAAATTCCAGAAAAAAAAAAAAAAGCTGTTCCAGAATTTCCTTATATAGCTACTGTTTTTGTTCTTTTTCTTATAGTTCCTTTCCGATTCTCAGAAAATCATCAACTAGAAAAGTGTTTATATTTCTGTCATGCTTATTTGTTATTCATAAACATTTGTCAAAAAAGAAGTGGAAGATTGAGAAAAAAATAGATCTTTGCAGACTGTCGGATTGTGCAGAAAATTGTTATAAAAAAAAAGTGTTCTTGCTATTTGCTTGAGTTTCTGGAAAAAAGTGTTTAGTGTTCTTATTGTTCTTGAAGAGTTCATCTTAAACTCATCATTTATGCATCTTGAATCTGAAATTATCAAGTTGAATGAGCCAAAGTTGTTTGTTTCCTAAAAAGCTAGAACTTACCATAAATAGCAAAAAACTGTTTTAGGAAAGTTTCAAATTTGTCCCATATTCAAATATATGCATATCTTGCTGAAGGAAAGTCATCTTTTCTGATCCAAATTACTTTAGGGAAGTCTAATTTTGAATTTTTCTCTTTTAGGAAAGTTTATTCTTGCTTATTTTTCTTTCTTATTCTTTCCTTGTTACAAAATACACCATTTGCTAAATCTGTCCTATTTTTCTTAACCAACCAAATTGCTTGTTCTTTTTTTCTCGATTGTTATTTTTTACAAATTTCATTAGTATCTTTGTTGCTTGATAGTTACTAAAGTGTGCTAAAAGTTCAAGGTTACATTTAGGGTGTAAAATCTGTTTTGAGTGCAAACACGAGTGAAATAACATCTTTGAGTGTAAACACTTAGGGAGTGATTTGAAAGGTCCTATTTTTTACATTACTAACTTATTTACTTGCAGCAATGTATCATGAAAAATATGATGAAAGGAGGAGCAATGGATGTCGAGATGTAGAGCATACTTGGAGGGAAAATGGAGAGGCTTATTATGAAAGGATGGTGCATAGGAGCTTTCGAACACATAAGCTCAACTTATATACTTTTCATGGGAGTGTAGATCCAGAAGAGTACTTACAATGGGAAAGTCAAATTGAGCATATCTTTGATTACAACAACTATAGTGAGGAAAGAAAGGTATTTCTTGCTAGTGCAAAATTCACTAATTATGCTTATGTTTGGTGGTCTCAATTGAAGGAAAAACTAAGAAGAGATCGAAAACCACATATTGATACTTGGTATGAACTTAAATATCACATGAGGAAGAGGTTTGTGCCGAGCCAAAGTCAGAGAGCTATTGTGAAAGAATTTCTAGATCTTACACAAGGTTAAAGGAGTGTTGAAGCTTATCACAAGGAGTTTGAAGTTCTCATGGCAAGGGCTGTCTTTTTTTGAAGATAATGAGTCTACAATGACACGGTTCTTAAAGGGTTTAAAAGAGGAGATTGCTTATTGTGTTGAAGGAAAAACATATGTAGAATTGGAACACATGGTTTACTATGCAATTACGGTGGAAAAGAGACTTGAAAGAAGGGCTGCAAAAAGGTATTCTACTAAACATCTTTCCAATCTGATTCCTTCTCAAGAAAATCAATTAAAGAGTGCATTAAAGAGAAAGGATGTGGCTGCCAATGGCTTGATTAAGAAAAAGGTAACATTTGCTTTACAAGACCACTTCCAATCAAATATTCATATGAGGGAAACCTATGATGCATGTGAGTTAAAAAAGTGTTCTACATTTGAAAAGAATGAGAATTGTCAAAAAGAGAGTGAGCCAAAAGAAAGAGAGATGAGTTTTCAAAAAGAAAAGTGTGAAAAAGAAATTATTGAAATAAGTGAGCCAAAAGAAAGAGAGATGAGTGCTCAAAAAGAAATGAGTGACATGAGTGAGTCAAAAGAAAGAGATTTGAGTTCAAAAGAAAGAGTGTTTGAAAAGAATGAAAGAGAAATTGAAAAGAAAGAGAGTTGTGAGTCAAAAATGAATGAGAGGAATGGTGAGAACATTGTGAGTTTTGTAGAAAGTGAGGCTAGGAAAACAATGTTTTCAAATAAAACCCACTTTGTACTTGTGTGCAAAGATTCTTTCTTTCTAACTTATGAACTTAACCTTTGCTTTTCTAGTGTTTTAGCTAATGTTTTGCAGAATTACATTGATCAATTTTCAATTGGAATGGAGCACAAAGTAGATGCATTTCAAGGGGCTGAAATACTTGAGGCACCACCATACTTCATGGAAAAAGATGTTGCCAACGGGATCCAAGTCCAGAAAACGAAGTTTCTTACTTTTAATCCTATTGCATCGGTTTGTTTAAATGATTATTTCTTGTTTTCCAATTCTGATTTTAAGACTATAAATCATCCAAACCAATTATATTTTTATGATAAACATGCATTCTTTTCTAGGAAAGTTCTTTTGGATGATCTTTACTTGTTTGACAACTTATCACTTGCAAAACATGTTAAGCTAGCCTATTTATTTGCTTGTGACAATTTGCATAGTTCTTATTTGTTTGCTAAATTTGATCTCAACTCTGATATTTTACCACTTCAATTTCATTCTAATTGTGCTACACGAGTTATCTTTGATAAGACATATGATGCATTTAGGGAGAGCATAGAGTTTTCGTATTTTCTAATTTACCCCAACACATTAGACCTATTTGAGTTTGATTATAGTTCATATGCTTTGATTAATTTGTTACCTTCACCATGTGATCATCTTGGGAGTATTGTTGAGTATGAGAAAATTTACGAGATTGACTATGGTCCATATATTCTATTAGACTTGTTCCCACTATCCACCAACCATATTTTTAGTGTTGTGGTCTTGGATAAGCTAGGTTGTTTTGCTAATTTAAAGGGAAGAAAACCAACAATATTTGACCCGGGAGGTGTTAACTTGAAAGGAGAAAGAAGGGTACCAATGTTGCTCTCTTTGGTGCCAATTCATAATACACGAGGTACGTATGCATTAACTGCTTTTATTTATATTATTAACTTAAGTTTTTGCGATGTAGGTAATGTTATAGATTCGAGGACGAATCCTTTTCAAGAGGGAGGGGATGATATGAATCATGGAACGTCACAAATATCTCAAGGATCAATTTCAAGATTAAAGTTCAAGACAAGCATTAACATCCATTTACATGCCTACATTAGAAAAGTCAAGACAAGCTTTTGAAGATCCGAGCTTGGTGGCGTTCAAAGAGGACTTGATCAACTTTAGTCTATGGTAAATGCATTTGGAGGAAGGTTATTGAAGACTTGTTCAACCAGAAATGAAGATGAGAGCTAATTTGGAAAGTTGCTCACTTTTGCAAACTTTCCTTATTTGGACCACTTTCCATATTTGTTGTCGAACTTTCCATATTTGTTCCCAAACTTTCCATATATGGTTCCAACGAATTGATGATGTATTTAGACATGTTTTAGGCCATTTACATTCAGTTTATTAGCTAGGAAAGAATTAGGAAAGATATTATTCTCTAGGAAAGATTTTCCCCAAAATCTGCCAAATCCATATAAGGCAAGTTTTGGGCAGATTTTATTCTCTTCTTTATTCCAAAATTCCTAACTCATTTTTAGGGTTTCTTTGCCTATTTAAAGACCTCATTTGTAACCCTAAATACTAAGAATTCATATGATAATAATATTGCTTTTTTTCTTTGCTGAAATTGCTTAGTTTTGTAGCCTTGTTCTAGGTTGCATGTTTTAGAAACATTCAAGCATAATTTGATCTAGTATGTTTGTGAATTGTTTCGATCTTGAAATAAGAACAAGTTCTCTTATTTCAAGATATTAGATCATTGGAATAATCTTCTTCTTCTTGTATTCCATGGGTTTTACCTTATTGTTCATCGGGGTTTTAGGATTTGCATCTAGGGGTTCTTTGTGCTTTCAAAGGGTTTCTACTTCAATTTCCTAGGGTTTCATATCAACTGAACTAGCAAAACTATCTTATGGTTTATGCTCGTCCATACGTCAACGAATTTTGTTTCTCATAACTCCCACTCCCATTGGGTTCTAGGTTTCACAACACATATTTTCATCTCAAACCCTCATTACTCTTCATTCAAACCCACGTTACTACCGGGCATCACACCATTACGTCAAAGTCTAATTCTCATTTTTTTTCTAGTTAAGACAAGGCTTGATCTTGGCTTTCATTCCTCATTAAACAAAGCATTTAATCTTCAAACTTTATATATCATATACACTTTAGTGAGAAAATGAACTAAACTCCATAACTCAATTCGCTTCGAAAAACTCTAGGCTAGCTAAAGAGAAAATAACAGTTTCGACAATTTAAAAGGTTCTTGTTAACACATGAGTCGAACTTCCTAGCATTGTTTCCATTTATCAAATATGTAGATAATCACCCAAAAACCACAATTAACAAATACTAAGGGAAGTCTAAGAGCACTCCGAGGTTAGGAACCAGGAAATCTTCAAATGGCCAACAATCAGGTTTTAAATTTTAGTTCCATTCGAGGCTTCCTACACTTATTCGATGGCTCAAATGTCTAAGCGTCACTCTTGGATCCACTACTCCTCTCTGGGATTACACGTGTACCATCCGATAAGGTTTCGTTTCAACTTACATTTCCATAAACCAAGGCAACCTATCACCTATTCTCTTTTAACTTTGCACACCACCCTCCAAAGAGTTAAGTTCTATTTCCAACGATGCAAAACCTAAACATCCAAATCATATCTCAAATCTGTGACCAAACTAGCTTGGTCAAGACACAACTCCTAAACGTCTCTTCACTCAACCTCTTATCTAAATCATTCTTTCCATACTTAAACACCCAACAACATAGCAATTCAATCAAACATAAATACACTTTACGTTCTTAGAAATTCCCACCTTATGATGTAAAGTGTCTAGCTTGCACATCTTGGAGTCCTTTCATTCTTTACCTACACCAAGCACATACATACACAATAACACATTCATTCCATTCATTAAACATTTATATAAAAAAACAATGATTTAAGCATTATTCCGGGACCCCGAAACAGCCCCACATGGATCGTTATCCCTTAATACAAGTTTTAAGAACAACTAATCATCATTTTGAGGCTCCAATTCAGCCCGTAACCAATAACTACAAAACAGCCCCTATTCCATTAACAAAACAGTGAGCAAGTTTGGCTAATTGACATACTTCTAAAATAATGTTCCAATTTTATTCCCAAGCTTTATTTTGAGACTCAAATCTTCATAAAATAAGTTTAACAAGCTTTTAACTACAAAAGGCAATTGAATACTCCATTTACAAAATTAGCAAAACTTGAACTTTAACCACCATGGAGTTTTGTTTTCATTTTTAAAAGAGTCCTTCAATTTCTATATAAAGTTCTCCTATTTTCCTTTAAATTTTGAAACAACATAAACCTAAACTTATGAATTATATAAGTTAAGAATCATTTTCAGAAATTGAAGTTTGTTTCTTACATAATCCTTGTTATATAAGAAAACCCATAAATTAAAATCATGAATTCCCAATTCTCCCCAACTTTGTAAATTCTAGGTTTTGAGAAAACTTACCAATCTTCATGGAAGCTTGTTGATTTATAGCTCAATCTTCCTAGAACCAATTACCCAACACGAATCTCCAACAACCCATTTGATTTCAAGCAAGGAGACGCATATTTTTAGCCAAAGATCACCCCCCTGCTTGCTGCTGCGTCGGCCGAAGAAGAAGAGAAAAAAAAACATAATTTGTCCCTTGTTTGCAAGAAAGAAGGTGAAATTAAGAAGATAATCGGTTTTCTATAAACTGGGATTGAATTTTTGTCAAGGATTTTGCTTAGAATTAACTAAGAAATCAAGAAACCCCCTCCTCTTATGACTGTCGGCGTGAGCAGATGAAGGGAAAAGGAAATCTGAGTTGTTTTGTTTTGTTGTTTTCTTTTTAATTTTACTTTAATGAGAAATGATAACATATGCCTTAAATATTTGTTTGATTAGAGAGAAATGATAAAATATGTGATATGAAAACCCTAGATTTGGATCAAGAACCCCTTGAAGAACCCTTGAGTCACCAAGATCTAAAACCCCCAAAGCAATTTAGCAAAACCCAAGGAACATGAGTTAAGAAGATTATTCCTAGATCTATGATCTTGAAATAAGAAGAACTTGTTTCTTATCTCAAGATTGAAACAATCCACAAACAATTTAGATCAAGAGTGTTTGATTGTTTCTAAACAAGTAATTTTAGCAAGACTACTCAAGAACATGCAAGGTAATCAGCCAAGCAAGTCAATTGGAAGCAAAAAGCAACTTTCTATTTCATCAAATCTGAATATTAGGGTTACAAAAAGTCTTTAAATAGTCAAGAGAAAAAAAACCCTAAAACAAAAGCCCAAAGTAATCAGCCCATAATAAAATCTGGCATGTGAACAACATTTAAGGAAAGAATAAAGCAACTAAAGCTTAAAGCAAAAAGCAAAGTGCCCATTTTAGGAAACTTTCCTAAAATGACTTTAAATTTAAAAATCCTTGCACATGTCTTTAATATTCCTCCTCCAAATGCACTTGCCATAAATTAAAGTGCATTTCATCCTCTTCCATTGCCTCCAAGCTTGGATCATCAAAATCTGTCTTCACTTTGCTCATGTATGCTTGACAATGGATATTCAAGACTTGTTGAAGCTTCTTGGCATTTGATCTTGTAATTGGTCCTTCTAGCATCCTAAGCTTGTCTTGTGGTGCTTGTGCTCCATGAATCATATCAATATGCCTTAAGGCTTATTTGACTTTTTGTAAAATGGTCCATTATGAGTTTTTGAGTTTTTTTTTTTTTTAATAAACCCCCTCTTCTCAACTAACCGTAGTTAGTTTTTAACCAAACCCAAACTTTCACTTTAATCATGGTTAGGGTGTAACCCAACCATAGTTAACCATTTTAACCTTTAATATCCATTGAAAACAACTATTTAATAAATTCAAACTAGAAATATTAATTATAAACCCATTTAACCAATTTAGCAATTTAATTAAATAAAATAAATATACTAAATTATTATTCTAAAACCCGGGCCATTACAGCTACTAAATAAAAAATAAACTGTTTGTTCTAAATGTTAGGAATGGTGTCGTAGAACTTGTAATTATTTAATTATAATAATTTATTTCGAATAAATTAAATAAATAAACATAAGTTCTTTATATTATCTAGATTGATTCAATTGACGATATTAGGAATATATGGAAATATATTAATATCAAACATTCAAATAGTAAAACCTAAGTTACTCTTATGAAATCATGACTTAGTATGTGAGTCATACGAGAGGATTAAAGTCGAGATGAGTAACTTAAAAGTGTCTACAGTAAATGGATAACGTTTGGGAACCTTATCCTGGTAACACTGTTGATAGCTTCGCATTTTGTTTATAGACAAATGATCTAATCCTGATCATTCATGTGGGAGACATGAAATGGAAGTATCATATGCAATGTTGATTGTATAAGACAGGACCACGATGTTCGATCAAATTTCTCATTAGTACCGTTTACGAGAAATGATCGAATATCAAACTAAGTTTATCAACCGTGATAGATCTCAATCCTGAGTGAAATGCGGACTCCTATTTATGGAGTTATGTTCTTTGATTCACATGGTTGAGAGCAATCTGTAAGAACGCTCAATACACTCCTGTTTTGGGAACATGGCTAGATAAGTAGCTGGGAACTCATTTTCACGAGATGGAATTCATAACTTTCCTATAAATTAATGGTATCAGTGCGATACCTAAACATTTTAGGAACTTTAGGAAACTCCCTTGATGTACTGATTCGAGACATGAACAAGTGGCGCCACGACTTCTATTGATCACAGAAGTATATTATCTCTAGTTCGACTAAAGATAAAGTTCATTGGAGAATCAGCGGGAACACAAGGACAAAGAGGTAATTACAGGGGCAAAACGGTAAATTTATCTGCCTGTAATTATGAGGGTTCCATGTGAAGGATATATCACAGATATAAATAAAGATAAACTAAATGGACATAACTCATCTATAGTGAGGGGAGGTCAGCTATGAATCTATAGTGGAATTATTCATAGTTAGATAATAAGTAATTAACTGATTATGAGTTAATCACTTAATTGACTAATTATTAAGCCCATGATCTATAGGTCCATCGGGTCCCTATGCTAGCCCAAATATCGTTGTAGCAAAACTAAGTTATTAATTTAACTTAGGAAGGAAAAATAATTTAAGTAATTGAATTTACTTAAAATTAGGCAATATTAATTATTTGAATAATGAAATTATTTAAATGAAAATTAATATTAATATTATTGATATTGATACAATATTAATTGTTTAAATAAAGAGTTTATTTAAATGGAAATGAATATAACATTATCAATTATAATATTTTAAGGCAAAATTAATTGTTTAAATAAATAAATTATTTAAACGGGAATTAATGTGAATATTATTAATTATTTAATTAATGAGTTTATTTAAATGAAATTAATAATTGATATTATTAATTAAATAATGAGTTATTTAATTTAATAATAAATATTAGAGAGAATTAAATACAATTTGGTTGTAGAAACAAATTGGTTTTGGTCCAAAATAATTAATTAATTGAATAAGATTCAATGATAAGTAATATATTAATTTTTGGCTAAATGTATTTAATTAGAAAATATTATTTGAATTTTTTCTTATATTAAATAGATAATAAAGAAAAGTAATTATAAATAAATTTTAAAAAAAAAGTAAAAATGAAATTTCAAATGCCACAGCGTCGACTTGCATGTGATAATGGCTTTGATTTTCTCTTTTTATTTTATTTTATTTTTTTAATTTATTTACTTATCTTTTCTATTTATAATTAGGAGATAAAGATTATCTAATTAGATTAGATATCATATTTTCCTATAAATATGACCATTGGGATTCATATTTTATACACTTCTCACATTAATTAGAAAAGTGAAAATTCTCTCTTAAGTTTTTGACCAATTGCCGATTTTCCTTAGGGAAAAATTTAGAAGAAATTTCTTCTTCTTTTGTTCTTCCGGTTCGATTCCCACAAGTCGATTTTGCTTTCGATCGGGATATAGCATAGAAGATCCGGTGTTGTTGAGGATTTGATGCTGTAAAGAAACCTCCAACCGATTCTCCATTAATTACTCAATGTAAGTAAAAGGGTTTTAATTTTCGAAATTAAGCATGAATCTACATGTTTTAATCACAATTTGCATGATGTTAATAGATCCGTTATTAAATGTTAATAAGTTTGCTAAATAAAATTCCGCTATTTTAGTAAGTCATCCCTTCAATTGGTATAGAGCTAATTTTAATTATCATGCAAATTTGTGTTTTTCAAAAATTTGGTGGGTTGCATAAAAATCGTTTTATGTATGCTTATATAAATTGTGCTATATAAATTGTTGAGGTTTGCTAATTGACTGTTTAGGTATTCTTGAGGCACTTAGGATTTTAAATTTTAGTTGAAAATTTGTAAACCCTAATTTTAGGGTATAGGAAAAATTTGTAATTTTCCCATACCAAAGGAGGCAAAAATCGGCTACACCAAAGGGGAAGAAGAAAGAATTTTTTCCACCAACATCCATGATGTCCACTCCAAGAGAGAGATAAGGATGAGAAAAGGTAAAGATATGGTAAGATATTTTATCATAATTATCTTGTTATCTCAATTTAAAAATTTAAATATTTAAGATAAGGATAAAATCTTTTTAAGATTATATCCCTATCTTAAATTATGAATTTAGAAATTGATATAAGATTACATGGAAAATATTTTCTTTATTTTTTCCATATAATTAAAAGATAATTATTTTAAAACAAGTATTTATGGAAATATTAAGGAGATAATATTTGCCCCATAAATACTCATGCCCACGCCTACACCATAGAGGAGAGAGAAAGTTGAAGCCTAAAAAATTCTACAATGGAAGATTTAAATTAAGTTGTAATTTTAATTTTCCGTTTTAGAAATAGTGCCAAGAATACCGGTCAATTTAGCTATTTATTATTTAAATTGTTTATATGTATGATATAATTGTTTTCAAATAATATTCATGCATAAGAGTATGTCATGTAGAAAATCCCACCATAGGTTGTATGATTTTAATTAATTATACATACATGCATCATGATATAATATGTGTTATTATATGTTAATGTATGTGAAGCATGCTATAATTTTATTTTATAAATGTTATTATCGAAAATTATATAATTTTATTCTAATTGTTTTAGAATTAAAAGCATGCTTATTTAGTTAAAATTCAAAAGTTAAATCTAGTTTAAAAGTTGAATAGAAACTAAATGAATTATTTGTAATATGGAATTATTGTTTAAACAATTGGGCCAAAATCCATATAAGATAAACAAATAGAAACTTTTAATTAAGGGTTAATTAAAAATTAATAATTGAGATTAATTAAATTGAATGGATCTCTGGCGAGAAAGCTCTGCCCAAGCGATGAGGTTTCATAAAGTTCCCCTAACACGGAGCGCCTCTAACTGGGAGCGATCTGGGAGAAAAGTTCAAATTAATAAATCGAAATTATTAAGACGGCTCATAATGTGATTAGTTTTAATTAGGAAAACTTGAACAATCACATTTATAAAATTAATCTAACCAATTTAAGAGTTAAAGTTGCTTAGGTTAATTAAAACTTGGATTAATGAGTTAGCCTGAATTAGTCTAAGTTATGAAACCCTAACTCAAAATATTAAGTGGGAGAAGGTTCTATTGTATAAATCAATATCAAGTTGGGTCTCCCAAAAGGGATAAAGAATTTTAAATGCGGTTGAAGACTGAATCTATATTTCGTAGACACTCTTCAATTTTTATTTAAAAGACTAAATTAGTGGGTCACACTTAAAAGAAATTTGATAAACTTTGTTATCAAAATTCTGGACCAAACACACGGTAAACAATGACATAGGAATATGAGTTATTCTGGAGTTGTCAATTGTTCGAGAGGCATCTCGTTTTAATGATGGTAACTGACCTATCATTCGACGGCACTTCACTGGTATCATTAAAATATCGTGACATAGTAACATGTTTTAGGGCTTTTCTGTTCATTAATATGTTCGCATTCATGCATCATATTTAATTATATGTCAAAATTTTGAGTATTTGAATGTTGAATGTATGTTAGATGACTAAGATAAAGTTTATTTAAATTTCAGTAATATAGCATCTGCTTTAGTCACTGTACTTGGAAATAACAAACTAAACAATGAGAACTATGTTTCCTAGAAAAAGAAAATGAATAATTTAAGTAAAATAGTTTACTTAAATAAACTGACAATATTAATTATTTAAATAATGAGTTTATTTAAATGGAAATTAATATCATTGTTATTAATTATTTAAATAATGTGTTTATTTAAATGGTAATTAATAATAAAATATTATTGATAAATAATTATTAATTATTTAGGTAATGTGTTTACCTGAATGGAAATTAATAATTAACATTTATTATTCATTTTAAATAACAGTGATTATTTAAAAGGATAATAGTAAATAACATATTTATTATTAATTTAAATAATGTCGATTATTTAAATAGAAAATAATAAATATATTTATTAATAATATACAAAATCGGAATATGATATTTTATTTGAATAATTGATTTATTGAAATAAATATCAAGAGTTAATAAATTAGATTTATTAATAAGGAAGAATCTAGAATTGAATTAGTGAATTCAATAGAATTTTGGTTCAAATTATTTGAATACCAAAATAAGCACATATATGATATTTTAGGAAATAATTATTGAATTATTTTGTCTAAAATAAATATATAAAAAAATGTTTAACCAAAGACAAATTAAAACAAATAAAAAATAGTTTTTCTTATTGATTTTATGCACATAAAATCGGCACATAAGATAAATAAGAAATAAAATTTGATTTTATTCTTGGCATTTATCTTGTATTTATTTTGATAGTATTTCCTAATTCAATTGTGATATGAAACCCTAGAATTGAAATAGAAACCCTTTGAAAGAACAAAGAACCCCTAGATGCACATCCTAAAACCCCATGAACAAAAAGGAAAAACCTTTGAAAAAAAAAGAAAAGAAGATTATTCCAATGATCAAAGACCTTGAAATAAGAGAACTTGTTCTTATTTCAAGATTGAAACAATTCACAAACAAACCTTAAATTGAAATAAATAAATAAATAAATAAAATAAAATAAAATAAAATAAAAATAAAAATAAAAATAAAAAATTTCACTTCAAAATGGGACGTTACAGTTTCCCACTTGTCAAAGTTGTCCTCATGATTTGGACCATCCTAAAGATCCAAATGGAGGAACCTCTTCTTTGGGAATCCTCTTTGGACCAAAATTTCGAAAGACGATCCGAACCACTCCAAAAACTTGTTTGTATTTGAAAACTTGTTTAAAGTACTTGTTTCACTCTCTAGACCAAAATGAATCTAAAGACCTCAGGTTTCCCACTTGTCAATGATGTGCTCATGATTTGGTCCATCCTAAAGATCCAAATGGAGAAACCTCTTCTTTGGGAATCCACCTAGGACCAAAATTTCGAAAGAGGATCCGAACCACTTCAAAAACATGTTTGTAATTGAAAGCTTATTTCAAAGTACTTGTTTCACTCTTTAGACCAAATTGAATCCGAAGACCTATGGTTTTCCACTTGTCAAAGTTGTGCTCATGATTTGGTCTGTCCTAAAGATCCAAATAGAGGAACCTATTCTTTGGGAATCCTCTTTGGACCAAAATTTTGAAAGAGGATTTGAACCACTCCAAAGACTTGTTTGTAATTGAAAAACTTGTTTCAAAGTACTTGTTTCACTCTTCGGACCATATTGATACCAAAGACCTAAGGTTTCCCACTTGTCAAAGTTGTCCTCATGATTTGGTCCATCCTAAAGATCCAAATGAAGGAACCTCTTCTTTGGACCAAAATATCGAAAGAGGATCCGAACCACTCCAAAAACTTGTTTGTAATTGAAAAGCTTGTTTCACTCTTTGGACCATATTGATACCAAAGACCTAAGGTTTCAGAATTGTCAAAGTTGTCCTCATGATTTGGTCCATCCTAAAGATCCTAATGGAGGAACCTCTTCTTTGGGAATCCTGTTTGGACCAAAATTTCGAAAAAGGATCCGAACCACTCCAAAAACTTGTTTGTAATTGAAACCTTGTATCAAAGTACTTGTTTCAATCTTTGGACCATATTGATACCAAAGTCCTAACGTTTCCCACTTGTCAAAGTTGTCCTCATGATTTGGCACATCCTAAAGATCCAAATGGAGGAACCTCTTCTTTGGGAATCTTGTTTGGACGAAAATATCGAAAGATGATTCGAACCACTCAAAAAACTCGTTTGTAATTGAAAACCTTGTTTCAAAGTACTTGTTTCACTCTTCGGACCATATTGATACCAAAGACCTAAGGTTTCCTACTTGTCAAAGTTGTCCTCATGATTATATCCATCCTAAAGATCCAAATAAAGGAACCACTTCTTTGGGAATCCTCTTTGGACCAAAATTTCTAAAAAGGATCCGAACTAATCCAAAAATTTGTTTGTTATATTGAAATCATGTTTCAAAGTACTTGTTTCACTCACAAGGCCAAATTGAATCTGAAGACCTAAGGTTTCCCACTTGTCAAAGTTGTGCTCATGATTTGGTCCATCCTAAAGATCCAAATGGCGGAACCTCTTCCTTCGGAATCCTGTTTGGACCAAAATATCGAAAGATGATCCGAACCACTCCAAAAACTTGTTTGTAATTAAAAAGCTTGTTTCAAAGTACTTGTTTCACTCTTCGGACCGAATTGATACCAAAGACCTAAGGTTTCCCACTTCTCAAAGTTGTCCTCATGATTTGGCCCATCCTAAAGATCCAAAATGAGGAACGCCTTCTTTGGGAATCTTCTTTGGACCAAAATTTCGAAAGAGGATCTGAACCACTCCAAAAAATTGTTTGTAATTGAAAGCTTGTTTCACTCCCTAGACAAAAATGAATCCGAAGACCTAAGGATTTCCACATGTCAATGATGTGCTCATGATTTGGTCTATCCTAAAGATGAAAAAGGAGGAACCTCTTCTTTGGGAATCCTGTTTGGACTAAAATATCGAAAGAGGATCTGAACCACTCCAAAAACTTGTTTGTAATTGAAAAGCTTGTTTCAAAGTACTTGTTTCACTCTTCGGACCATATTGATACCAAAGACCTAAGGTTTCCCACTTGTCAAAGTTGTCCTCATGATTTGGTCCATCCTAAATATCCAAATTTAGGAACCTCTTCTTAGGGAATCCTCTTTTGACCAAAATTTTGAAAGAGGATCCGAAGAATTACAAAAACTTATTTGTTATTGAAAAGCTTGTTTCAAAGTACTTGTTTCACTCTTCGGATCAAATTGATACCAAAGACCTATGGTTTCCCACTTGTCAAAGTTGTCCTCATGATTTTGTCCATCCTAAAGATCCAATTAAAGGAACCTCTTCTTTGGGAATCCTCTTTGGACCAAAATTTTAAAAGAGGATCCGAACTACTCCAAAAACTTGTTTGTTATTGAATGCATGTTTTAAAGTACTTGTTTCACTCAAAAGGCCAAATTGAATCTGAAGACCTAAGGTTTCCCACTTGTCAAAGCTGTGCACATGATTTGGTCCATCCTAAAGATCCAAATGGAGGAATCTCTTCCTTGGGAATTCTATTTGGACAAAAATATCGAAAGATGATCCGAACCACTCCAAAAATTTGTTTGTAATTGAAAACCTTGCTTCAAAGTACTTGTTTCACTCGTCGGACCGAATTGATACCAAAAACCTAAGGTTTCCCACTTGTCAAAGTTGTCCTCATGATTTGGTCCATCCTAAAGATCCAAATGTAAGAACCTCTTCTTTGGGAATCCTCTTTGGACCAAAATTTCGAAAGAGGATCCGAACTACTCCAAAGACTTGTTTGTTATTGAAAACATGTTTCAAAGTACTTGTTTCACACACAAGGCCAAATTGAATCTGAAGACCTAAGGCTTCCCACTTGTCAAAGCTGTGCTCATGATTTGGTCCATCCTATAGATCCAAATGGAGGAATCTCTTCCTTGGGAATCCTATTTGGACCAAAATATCGAAAGATGATCCGAACCACTCCAAAAACTTGTTTGTAATTGAATACCTTGTGTCAAAGTACTTGTGTCACTCTTCGGACCGAATTGATACCAAAGACCTAAGGTTTCCCACTTGTCAAAGTTGTGCTCATGATTTGGTCCATACTGAAGATTCAAATGGATGAACCTCTTCTTTGGGATTCCTCTTTGGACCAAAATATCGAAAGAGGATCCGAACCACTCCAAAATCTTGTTTGTAATTGAAAAGCTTGTTTCAAAGTACTTGTTTCACTCTTCAGACCAAAGACCTCAGGTTTCCGACTTGTCAAAGTTGTCCTCGTGATTTAGTCCATCCTAAAGATCCAAATGGAGGAACCACTTCTTTGGGAATCCGCTTTGGACCAAAACTTCGAAAGAGGATCCGAACCACTCCAAAAACTTGTGTGTAATTGAAAAGCTTGTTTCAAAGTACTTGCTTCACTCTTCGAACCATATTGATACCCAAGACCTAAGGTTTCCCACTTGTCAAAGTTTTCCTCAAGATTTGGTCCATCCTAATGATCCAAATGGAGGAACCTCTTCTTTGGTAATCCTCTTTGGACTAAAATTTCGAAATTTGTTCCGAACCACTCCAAATTTTTTTTTAATTGTAAGCTTGTTTCAAAGTACTTGTTTCACTCTCTAAACCAAAATGAATCCGAAAACCTAAGGTTTCCCACTTGTCAATGATGTGCTCATGAATTGGTCTATCCTAAAGATCCAAAAGGAGGAACCTCTTCTTTGGGAATCCTGTTTGGACAAAAATATCGAAAGAGGATCCGAACCACTCCAAAAACTTGTTTGTAATTGAAAAGGTTGTTTCAAAATACTTGTTTCACTCTTCGGACCATATTGATACCAAAGACCTAAGGTTTCAGAATTGTCAAAGTTGTCCTCAAGATTTGGTCCATCCTAAAGATCCTAATGGAGGAACCTCTTCTTTGGGAATCCTGTTTGGACCAAAATTTCGAAAGAGGATCCGAACCACTCCAAAAACTAGTTTGTAATTGAAACCTTGTATCAAGGTACTTGTTTCACTTTTTGGACCATATTGATACCGAAGACCTAACGTTTCCCACTTGTCAAAGTTGTCCTCATGATTTGGCCCATCCTAAAGATCCAAATGGAGGAACCTCTTCTCTGTGAATCCTGTTTGGACAAAAATATCCAAAGAGGATCCGAACCACTTCAAAAACCTGTTTGTAATTGAAAACGTTGTTTCAAAGTACTTGTTTCACTCTTCGGACCATATTGATACCAAATACCTAAGTTTCCCACTTGTCAAAGTTGTCCTCATGATTTGCTCTATCCTAAAGATCCAAATGGAGGAACCTCTTCTCTGGGAATCTACTTTGGACCAAAATTTCGAAAGACGATACGAACCACTCCAAAAACTTGTTTGTAATTGAATAGCTTGTTTCAAATACTTGTTTCACTCTTCGGACCATATTGATACCAAAGACCTAAGGTTTCCCACTTGTCAAAGTTGTCCTCGTGATTTGGTCCATCCTAAAGATTCAAATGGAGGAACCTCTTCTTTGGGAATCCTCTTTGGACCAAAATTTCAAATGAGGATCTGAACCACTCCAAAAACGTGTTTGTAATTGAAAAGCTTGTTTCAAAGTACTTTTTTCACTCTTCGGACCATATTGATACCAAAGATCTAAGGTTTCCCATTTGTCAAATTTGTCCTCATGATTTGGTCCATGATATGAATTATGTAGCCTTGCATTTGAAGAATTCAAGCTTCAAGAGTACTTGCATTAAATGCACTTCGATTGCATTAATGGCAAACCAAGTTCATTTATTACAAGTCAAGTTAAGATGCAATAACTACAACTCAAGATGCATTGATGATAACCCAAGCTTCATTCAAGACAACTCAACCATCATTCATTGGAACTCAAAGCAACATCAAGACAAGCTTTAATTAACATTTAAATGCTTCATTAAGAGTTCAAAAATTAGTTTTATATGTTTTAGTTGCATTGTAGGTTACAAATTAAATGGTGGCTAAATGTAACTTATGGTTTTGCTTTAATTTTGGGGGTTACAAGCCAGGGACATCATGGGGCTGTTATGGGAGCATTATGAACGAAATGCCATTGTATTTTAAGGCTATAAATAGGCCTTGTATCAGCCATTGTAAAGAAGACTTGGTAAGATTTGAAAATGTAATGAAATGTTGCCTTTTGAGCAAATGGAGAGCCTTGTGCCTCACCCCTTTGTAGTCTCGCCTTAGATTACATGTTTAGAGTCATTCAAGTGGAAATGATCATCCTACTTGTGGAGTGTCTCGAATCTTGGGCTTGGAAACTTGTCCTAGATCAATGATCATCTTTCCTAAGCAATCTGTTTTTAGCCATTCTTAGGGGTGTTTCCGAATAGTTAGGGAGGGTTTGAGTTCATGCTTCAAAGGTTCATGCTAAGTATAATAGCATCGGGTCTTTGGACTTGCAATTTGGGTTTGCCTTATCATTTGGAACTCTTGGGTTGATCCGATTAGTTAAGGAGGTTTTGTGTCGTTTTCATGCTTCAAAGGTTCTTGCAAACGATTGTAATGGGTTTTTGGACTTGAACGCAAGGTTGCCTTATCAGTCCATCCTAAAGATCCAAATGAAGGAACCTCTTCTTTGGGAATCCTCTTTGAACCAAAATTTCAAAAGACGATCCGAACCACTCCAAAAATTTGTTTGTAATTAAAAGCTTGTTTCAAAGTACTTGTTTCACTATCTAGACCAAAATGAATCCGAAGACCCAAGGTTTCCCACTTGTCTATGATGTGCTCATGAATTGGTCTATCCTAAAGATCCAAAAGGAGGAACCTCTTCTTTGGGAATCCTGTTTGGACTAAAATATCGAAAGATGATCTGAACCACTCCAAAAACTTCTTTGTAATTGAAACCTTATTTCAAAGTACTTGTTTCACTCTTTGGACTATATTGATACCAAAGACCTAAGGTTTCCCACTTTTCAAAGTTGTCCTCATGATTTGGCCCATCTTAAAGATCCAAATGGAGGAACGTCTTCTTTGGAAATCTTGTTTGAACAAAAATATCGAAAGATGATCCGAACCACTCCAAAAACTTGTTTGTAATTGAAAAACTTGTTTCAAAGTACTTGTTTCACTCTTCAGACCATATAGATACCAAAGAACTAATATTTTCGACTTGTCAAAGTTGTCCTCGTGATTTGGTCTATCCTAAAGATCCAAATGGAGGAACCTCTTATTTGGTAATTCTCTTTGGACCAAAATTTCGAAAGAGGATCCGAACCACTCCAAAAATTTGTTTGTAATTGAAAAGCTTGTTTCAAAGTACTTGTTTCACTCTTCGGACCATATTGATACCAAAGACCTAAGGTTTCCCACTTGTCAAAGTTGTCCTCCTTATTTGGCCCATCCAAAAGATCCAAATGGAGGAACCTCTTCTTTGGGAATCCTCTTTGGAACAAAATATCGACTCCAAAAACTTGTTTGTAATTGAAAGATTGTTTCAAAGTACTTGTTTCACTCTCTAGACCAAAATAAATCCAAATACCTAAGGTTTCCCAGTTGTCAAAGTTGTGCTCATGATTTGGTCCATCCATAGGATCCAAATAGAGGAACCTCTTTTTTGGGAATCCTGTTTGGACCAAAATATCGAAAGAGTTTCAGAACCACTCCAAAAACCTTTTTGTAATTGAAAACCTTGTTTCAAAGTACTTGTTTCACTCTTCGGACCATATTGATACCAAAGACCTAGGTTTCCCACTTGTCAAAGTTGTCCTCATGATTTGGTCCATCCTAAAGATCCAAATGGAGGAAACTCTTCTTTAAGAACCCTCTTTGGAAAAAAATTTCGAAAGACGATTCGAACCACTCCAAATACTTGTTTGTAATTGAAAGCTTGTTTCAAAGTACTTGTTTCACTCTCTAGACCAAAATGAATCCGAAGACCTAAGGTTTCCCACTTCTAAATGATGTGCTCATGATTTGGTCCATCCTAAAGATCTAAATGTAGGAACCTCTTCTTTGGGAATCCTGTTTGGACCAAAATATCGAAAGAGGATCTAAACCACTCCAAAAACTTGTTTGTAATTGAAAAACTTGTTTCACTCTTCGGGCCATATTGATACCAAAGACCAAAGGTTACCCACTTGTCAAAGTTGTCCTCATGATTTGGTCCATCCTAAAGATCCAAATGGGGGAACCTCTTCTTTATGAATCCTGTTTGAACCAAAATATCGAAAGAGGATCCGAAGCACTCCAAAAATATGTTTTTCTTTAAAAAGCTTGTTTCAAATTACTTGTTTCACTCCTCGGACCATATTGATACCAAAAACCTAAGGTTTTCTACTTGTCAAAGTTGTTCTCGTGATTTGGTCCATCCTAAATGATACGAAACCCAAGAATTGAAATAGAAACCCTTTGAAGCACAAAGAACCCCTAGATGCAAATCATAAAACCCCAATGAACAAAAAGGTAAAACCCTTGGAAACAAAGAAGAAGAAGATTATTCCAATGATCTAATATCTTGAAATACGAGAACTTGTTCTTATTTCAAGATCGAAACAATTCACAAACACAATAGATCAATGCATGCTTGAATGTTTCTAAAACATGCAACCGAACAAGGCTACAAAACTAAGCAATTTCGGCTAAGCAAAAAGCAATATTATTATCATATGAATTCTTAGTATTTAGGGTTACAAATGAGGATTTAAATAGGCAAAGAAACCCTAAAAACAACAAGGAAATTCGGATTACAAGGAGGCACAAAATCTGCCAAATCTTTCCTTAAGTGCAATTGGTGCATTTTAGGAAAGTTTTGCCCTAGAAGATATTATATCATTCCTAAACTATTCTAAGCATTAAAACTGACAAATAAAGGCCTAAAACATGTCCAAATACATTGTAAATTCGTGGACATCATATATGGCAAGTTCGAGAACAAATATGGAAAGTGGTCCAAATAAGGAAAGTTTGCAAAAGTAAGCAACTTTCCAAATTAGCTCTCATCTTCATTTCTGGTTGAACAAGTCGTCAATAACCTTCCTCCAAATGCATTTACCATAGACTAAAGTTGATCAAGTCCTCTTTGAACGCCACCAAGCTCGGATCTTCAAAAGCTTGTCTTGACTTTTCTAATGTAGGCATGTAAATGGATGTTAATGCTTGTCTCGAACATTAATCTTGAAATTGATCCTTGAGATATTTGTGACGTTCCATGATTCATATTACTAAAGATCCAAATGGTGGAACCTCTTCTTTGGGAATCGTCTTTGGACCAAAATTTCGAAAGAGGATCCGAACCATTCCAAAAACTTGTTTGTATCTAAAAAGCTTGTTTCAAAATAATTGTTTCACTCTCTAAACCAAATTGAATTCGAAGAACTAACGTTTCTGATATGAACTATATAACCCTTGCATTTGATGTGAAAAAGTTATTTTTGACAACCCAAGATCCATTCAAGACAGCTCAAGCTTCATTCAAGGGAACTTAAGGCAACTCCAAGACAAGCATTAATGACCATTTACAAGCTTCAATTAGAGTTAAATATCAGTTTCAAATGTAATAATTCATTTTAAGTTACAAATTAAAATGGTGACTGAATGTAACTTAAGTTTTTGCATTAAATTCGTAGGTTACATGCTAGGGACTTAATTGGGCTGATAGAGGAGCATTATGAACTAAATTTACATGTCTTTTATGCCTATAAATAGGCTTTGTTTTAGCTATTGTAAATCAGAGATTTGAAAATGTAATGAAATGTTGCCTTTTGAGCAAATGGAGAGCCTTGAGCCTCACCCCTTTGTAGTCTTGCCTTAGATTACATGTTAGAGTCATTCAAGTAGAAATGATCATCCTACTTGTGGAGTGTCTCGAATCTTGGGCTTGGAAACTTGTCCTAGATCAATGATCATCTTTCCTAAGCAATCTGTTTTTAGCCATTCTTAGGGGGTGTTTCCGATTAGTTAGGGAGGGTTTGAGTTCTTGCTTCAAAGGTTCATGCTAAGCATAATAGCATCGGGTCTTTGGACTTGCAATTCGGGTTTGTCTTATCATTTGGAACTCTTGGGTTGATCCGATTAGTTAAGGAGGTTTTGTGCCATTTTCATGCTTCAAAGGTTCTTGCAAACGATTGTAATGGGTTTTTGGACTTGAACGCAAGGTTGCCTTATCAGTTGGTATCAGAGCATCGGTTACGGTTTTGTGGTCGATCTCTAAAACAGGTTCTATCCAATCTATCATTTTCTATTCTTATTGTTTTCATTTCTGTCCAATCTTTTCGTTTCTGTCCAAATAACTTCTTTTCTTCATCTTTTCATTCTGATCTTGTTCCCATCATGAAGTTCACGTTCTGATCTTGAAAATCAAAAAAAAAAAAAAAAAAAAGCTTTGCATTCAAGAGCACCGGTTTGTTCATCTTGCGTTCTTCTTTGCTTTCTTGAGAAATTCTGAGTTTGATCCATTGAAAACGAAAAAGTTGATGTCTTGAATGTTATTTTGTCAATTTAGATCCACAATTTAAGCATCAATTCAATTCAGATCTGTTGACATTCAAATCCTGCACATACTTTCCATATTTGAATCTACCGCATTTAATGCTCTGTCTTGCTGTCTAAAACGCGTGAAATATTTCGAATTAGCTTTCAAAATATGAATAGGAAAGTTAATTTAATCAGTTATCTTTCATTGTCAAGAAGGACACGTAAGGAAAGTCGATCTGTAAACAACTCAAATTTTGAAAATCAAAACAGTGCGCAGACAGCTCCTAAAATTCCGGATCTTGTCTTTTGATTGATTGGCATCTTCAATTCTCATCATTATTTCGAATTTTTCCAATTGTAAGCTCTTAATAACAGAGATATTAACCTATATATGGGTTGCTTCTCTAAAAGTAAACGCCAATCTTGAAGGAATTGTGAGTGCAAACACGAGTGGAACAAAGAGAGTTGTAAAAAGTGAGGGAGTGCTTGTAAGGTCCATTTTTTTTTCTCTAACTTTCTTTTGCAGCAACACTTTTTGTATTCAAGGACGAATCATTTTGAAGAATGGGGGAATGATATGAATTATGTAGCCTTGCATTTGAGGAATTCAAGCTTCAAGAACACTTGCATTAAATGCACTTCAATTGCATTAATGGCAACCCAAGTTCATTTATTACAAGTCAAGTTAAGATGCATTAACTACAACTCAAGATGCATTGATGATAACCCAAGCTTCATTCAAGACAACTCAAGCTTCATTCAAGGGAACTTAAGGCAACTCCAAGACAAGCATTAATGACCATTTACAAGCTTCAATTAGAGTTAAATATCAGTTTCAAATGTAATAATTCATTTTAAGTTACAAATTAAAATGGTGACTGAATGTAACTTAAGTTTTTGCATTAAATTCGTAGGTTACATGCTAGGGACTTAATTGGGCTGATAGAGGATCATTATGAACGAAATTTACATGTATTTTTTTGCCTATAAATAGGCTTTTTTTAGCCTTTGTAATCAGATTTGAAAATGTAATGAAATGTTGCCTTTTGAGCAAATGGAGAGCCTTGAGCCTCACCCCTTTGTAGTCTTGCCTTAGATTACATGTTAGAGTCATTCAAGTAGAAATGATCATCCTACTTGTGGAGTGTCTCGAATCTTGGGCTTGGAAACTTGTCCTAGATCAATGATCATCTTTCCTAAGCAATCTGTTTTTAGCCATTCTTAGGGGGTGTTTCCGATTAGTTAGGGAGGGTTTGAGTTCTTGCTTCAAAGGTTCATGCTAAGCATAATAGCATAGGGTCTTTGGACTTGCAATTCGGGTTTGCCTTATCATTTGGAACTCTTGGGTTGATCCGATTAGTTAAGGAGGTTTTGTGCCATTTTCATGCTTCAAAGGTTCTTGCAAACGATTGTAATGGGTTTTTGGACTTGAACGCAAGGTTGCCTTATCATTTGGTATCAGAGCATTGGTTGCGTTTTTGTGGCCGATCTCTAGAACAGGTTTTATCCAATCTATCCTTTTTCTATTCTCGTTGTTTTCAATTCTGTCCAATCTTTTCGTTTCTGTCCAAATAACTTCTTTTCTTCATCTTTCATTCTGATCTTGTTCCCATCATGAAGTTCACGTTCTGATCTTGAAAATCAAAGAAAAGAAAGAAAGAAAGCCTTGAATCCGAGAGCACGATTTAGTAGTTGTCTAGTGTTCTTCCTTGCTAATCTTTGAAAATTCTGAGTTTGATTCATATGTGTCGTATAAATCTGAGTTTCTCCTGTTCTTTCATCAATTTAGATCCACAAATTAAGCCTTCATTGAATTCTGATTCATTACTTTCCATAATTAAAGCTTCCATATTTATTCCTCTGTGTAGCTATCCAAACCGCGTGATATTGAACGAATTAGCTCTGAAATCCTTCATAGGAAAGTTAATTTAATCAGTTATGTTTCTTTCTCAAGAAGGAAACTTTTGGAAATTCGATCTGTAACCAACTCATTTTCTGAAAGTTAACACAGTGCGCAATCTGCTCCTAAATTTCAGGATCTTGTCTGTTGCTGATATACTAGCTGTCTAAAACGTGTGAAACTCATTGAATTAGCTTACCTTATAAGAAAGGAAAAGTTTATTCATCTAGTTATCTATCCGAAGTCAGAAGGGTGCATAAGCAAATACATTCAGAACCAATTTCAAATTCTAGAAATTAAAACAGTGAGCAGATTACTCCAAAATTTCAGCATCTTGTCTCTTGCTGATTGGCGTTTTCATTTGTGATTGAATTTATGAATTTGGAAAATTGTAAGCTCTTTATATCTGATTGATTGAGATGGATCTCGGCTGGTTTTATAAAATTCATATCCAATCTCCACAAATTTGAATTTGAGTGAAAACACGAGTGAAATAATATTTTGAGAGTTCTAAAAGTGAGTGAGTGCTTGTGAGGTCCAATTATTATTTTTTCTCTAACTTTCTTTTGCAGCAAAACTTTTGATTCGAGGACGAATCTTTTGAAGAAAGGGAGAATGATATGAACTATATAACCCTTGCATTTGATGTGAAAAAGTTATTTTTGACAACCCAAGATCCATTCAAGACAGCTCAAGCTTCATTCAAGGGAACTTAAGGCAACTCCAAGACAAGCATTAATGACCATTTACAAGCTTCAATTAGAGTTAAATATCAGTTTCAAATGTAATAATTCATTTTAAGTTACAAATTAAAATGGTGACTGAATGTAACTTAAGTTTTTGCATTAAATTCGTAGGTTACATGCTAGGGACTTAATTGGGCTGATAGAGGAGCATTATGAACTAAATTTACATGTCTTTTATGCCTATAAATAGGCTTTGTTTTAGCTATTGTAAATCAGAGATTTGAAAATGTAATGAAATGTTGCCTTTTGAGCAAATGGAGAGCCTTGAGCCTCACCCCTTTGTAGTCTTGCCTTAGATTACATGTTAGAGTCATTCAAGTAGAAATGATCATCCTACTTGTGGAGTGTCTCGAATCTTGGGCTTGGAAACTTGTCCTAGATCAATGATCATCTTTCCTAAGCAATCTGTTTTTAGCCATTCTTAGGGGGTGTTTCCGATTAGTTAGGGAGGGTTTGAGTTCTTGCTTCAAAGGTTCATGCTAAGCATAATAGCATAGGGTCTTTGGACTTGCAATTCGGGTTTGCCTTATCATTTGGAACTCTTGGGTTGATCCGATTAGTTAAGGAGGTTTTGTGCCATTTTCATGCTTCAAAGGTTCTTGCAAACGATTGTAATGGGTTTTTGGACTTGAACGCAAGGTTGCCTTATCAGTTTCCCACTTGTAAAAGTTGTGCTCATGATTTTGTCCATCCTACGATACAAATGGAAGAACGTCTTCTTTGGGAATCCTGTTTGGACCAAAATATCAAAAGAGGATCCGAACCACTCCAAAAACTTGTTTGTAATTGAAAGCTTGTTTCAAATTACTTGTTTCACTCTTCGGACCATATTGATACCAAAGACCTAAGGTTTCCCACTTGTCAAAGTTGTCCTCATGATTTGGTCCATCCTAAAGATCCAAATGGATGAACCTCTTCTTTGGGAATCCTCTTTGGACCAAAATTTCGAAAGACGATCCGAAGCACTCCAAAAACTTGTTTGTAATTGAAAGCTTGTTTCAAAGTACTTGTTTCACTCTCTAGACCAAATTGAATCCAAAGACCTAAGGTTTTCCACTTGTCAAAGTTGTGCTCATGATTTGGTCCATCATAAAGATCCAAATGGAGGAACCTCTTCTTTTGGGAATTCTTTTTGGACCAAAATATTGAAAGAGGATCCGAACCACTCCAAAATCTTGTTTGTAATTGAAAGCTTGTTTCAAAGTACTTGTTTCACTCTTCGGACCATATTGATAACAAAAACTAAAGGTTTCCCACTTGTCAAAGTTGTCCTCATGATTTGGCCCATCCTAAAGATCCAAATGGAGGAACCTCTTATTTGGGAATCCTGTTTGGACCAAAATATCGAAAGAGGATCCGAACGACTCCAAAATCTTTTTTGTAATTAAAAGCTTGTTTCAAAGTACTCGTTTCACTATTCGGACCATATTGATACCAAAAACTTAAGGTTTCCCACTTGTCAAAGTTGTCCTCATGATTTGGCCCATCCTACCTAAAGATCCAAATGTAGGAACCTCTTCTTTGGGAATTCTGTTTGGACCAAAGTATCGAAAGAGGATCTGAACCACATCAAAAACTTGTTTGTAATTGAAAAGCTTGTTTCAAAGTACTTGTTTCACTCTTCGGGCCATATTGACACCAAAGACCAAAGGTTTCCCACTTGTCAAAGTTGTCCTCATGATTTGGTCAATCCTAAAGATGCAAATGGAGGAACCTCTTCTTTGGGAATCCTGTTTGAACCAAAATATCGAAAGAGGATCCGAACCACTCCAAAAACATGGTTGTCATTAAAAAGCTTGTTTCAAAGTACTTGTTTCAATCTTCGGACCATATTGATACCAAAAACCTAAGGTTTTCTACTTGTCAAAGATGTGCTCAATATTTGGTCCATCCTAAAGATCCAAATGGAGGAACCTCTTCTTTGGGAATCGTCTTTGGACCAAAATTTCGAAAGACGATCCGAACCATTTCAAAAACTTGTTTGTATTTAAAAAGCTTGTTTCAAAGTAATTGTTTCACTCTCTTAACCAAATTGAATTCAAAGACCTAAGGTTTCCCACTTGTGAGAGTTGTGCTCATGATTTTGTCCATCCTAAAGATCCAAATGGAGGAACGTTTTCTTTGGGAATCTTGTTTGGACCAAAATATCGAAAGAGGATCCGAACCACTCCAAAAACTTGTTTGTAATTGAAAGCTTGTTTCAAAATACTTGTTTCACTCTTCGGACCATATTGATACCAAAGACCTAAGGTTTCCCACTTGTCAATGATGTGCTCATGATTTGGTCTATCCTAAAGATCCAAAAGGAGGAACCTCTTCTTTGGTAATCCTGTTTGGACCAAAATATCGAAAGAGGATCGGAACCACTCTTAAAACTTGTTCGTAATTGAAAGCTTGTTTCCAAGTACTTGTTTCACTCTTTGGACCATATTGATACCAAAAACTTAAGGTTTTCCACTTGTCAAAGTTGTTCTCATGATTTGGCCCATCCTAAAGATCCAAATGGAGGAACTTCTTATTTGGGAATCCTGTTTGGACAAAAATATCGAAAGTGGATCTCAGAAAATTTGTTTGTAATTGAAAGCTTGTTTCAAAATAATTGTTTCACTCTTCGGACCATATTGATACCAAAGACCTAAGGTTTCTGATATGAATCATGGAAGGTCACAAATAGCTCGAGGATCAATTTCAAGATTAGAGTTCAAGACAAGCATTAACATCCATTTACATGCCTACATTAGAAAAGTTAAGACAAGCTTTTGAAGATCCGAGCATGGTGGCGTACAAAGAGGACTTGATCAACTTTAATCTATGGTAAATGCATTTGGAGGAAGTTTATTGAAGTCTTGTTCAATCAGAAATGAAGAGAAGAGCAAATTAAGAAAGTTGCATCACTTTTGTAAACTTTCCTTATTTTGACCACTTTCCATATTTGTTCCTGAACTTGCCATATATGATGTCCACGAATTTACAATGTATTTGGACATGTTTTAGGCCTTTATTTATCAGCTTTAATGCTTAGAATAGTTTAGGAATGATATATTATCTTCTAGGGCAAAACATTCCTAAAATGCACCAAATGCACTTAAGGAAAGATTTGGCAGATTTTGTGCCTCCTTGTAATCCGAATTTCCTTGTTGTTTTTAGGGTTTCTTTGGCTATTTAAGGCCTCATTTGTAACCCTAATTACTAAGAATTCATATGATAATAATATTGCTTTTTACTTGGCTGAAATTGCTTAGTTTTGTAGCCTTGTTCTTAGGTTGCATATTTTAAGAACATTCAAGCAAACCTTGATCTAGTTTGTTTGTGAATTGTTTCAATCTTGAAATAAGAACATGTTCTCTTATTTCAAGGTCTTTGATCATTGGAATAATCTTCTTTTCTTGTTTTTCCAAAGGTTTTACCTTTTTGTTTATGGGGTTTTAGGATTTGCATCTAGGGGTTCTTTGTCTTTCAAAGGGTTTCTATTTCAATTTTCTAGGGTTTCATATCATTTGGTATCAGAGCTTAGGATCAAGGGAAGATTTCTATCTTACTTGCTTTCTTGTTGTTTTAATTTTTATTGTCTTGTTCTTCGTTCATCGAAAATTTCAGAAAAAAAAAAAAAAAAAAAACTGTTCCAGAATTTTCTTCTTTAGCTACAGTTTTGTTCGTTTGCGTATAGTTTCAATCCGAATCTTAGAAAGTCATAAACTACAAAAGTGTTTTTATTTGAGTCGTTACTATTTGTTATTCAGAAAATTTTGTCAAAACAAAATTGGAAGATTGAGAAAAAAATAGATCTTCGCAGACTGTCGGATTGTCCAGAAAATTTAAAAAAAAAAAGTGTTCTTGCTTGATTTGTTGAAGTTTCTGGAAAAAGTGGTTTGTGTTCGTATTTTTCTTGAAGAGTTCATCTTAAACTCATCATTTATGCATCTTGAATCCTAAATTATCAAGTTGAATGAGCCAAAGTTGTTTCTTTCCTAAAAAACTAGAACTTACCATAAATAGCCAAAACAGTTTTAGGAAAGTATCAATTCTGTCTCATATTCAAATATATGCATATCTTGCTTAAGGAAAGTAATATTTTCTGATCCAAATTACTTTAGGGAAATCTTAACTCGAATTTTTCTCTTTAAGGAAAGTTTATTCTTGCTTATTTTCTTGTTATTCTTTCCTATTTACAAAAATACACCATTTGAAAAATCTGTCCTTTTATTTCTCTAGCCACCCAAGCTGATTGTTTCTTATTTCTTTATTGATACTTTTTACAAATATCATTAGTATCTTAGTTGTTTGATAGTTGCTAAAGTGTGCTAATAGTTCAAGGTTACATTTAGGCCTTAAAATCTGTTTTTGAGTGCAAACACGAGAGAACGAACATCATCGAGTGTAAACACTTAGGGAGTGATTGAGAGGTCCTATTTTTATTATTAACCTTTTTATTTGCAGCAATGTATCATGAAAATATTGGTGAAAGGAGGATTAATAAATTTCAAGAGGTAGAACAGACCCGGAGCCAAAATAGAGAGGTTTATCATGGAGGGATGGAGCATAGAAGCTTAAGAGGTGATAAGCTCAAGTTAAATACTTTCTATGGGAGTTCTAATCAAGAGGAATACTTGCAATGGGAGACAGAAACCGAGCACTTCTTTGATTACAACAATTATAGTGAGGAAAGAAAGGTAATGCTTGCTATTTCCAATTTCACTAATAATGCTCATGTTTGGTGGTCTCAATTGAAAGTGAAACTAAGGAGGGAGAGGAAACAACAAGTAGAAACTTGGTATGTTCTTAAGTGCCATATGAGAAAGAGATTCATGTCAAGGCAACATCAAGACCATCTTGTGCAAAAGTTGGATAACCTAATACAAGGTTGCAAAAGTGTGGATGATTACTATATGGAGATGGAGTTGCTCAAGGCTAGGGCTAATGTGGAGGAAGATGAGGAGTCTACTATTGTAAGGTTCTTCAATGGATTGAATAGAGATATTGCTTGTCAAGTGGAGTTACAACAATTTGAGGAGTTAGGAGAGTTAGTGTATTTTGCCAATAAGGTTGAAAGAAAAATCAAAAGAAGAAGAGATACACGGTATGCTTCTAAACCTATTTCCAATACTACTTCTTCTTATCAATTGGGTCAAAAGGGTATATTTATGGATGATAATGGAGCTGCGAATGGCTTGGTAGAAGAAAATGAAAGATTGATTTTAGAGAAAGTTAAGATGATCGAAAGAGAACTTTTAAAATCGAAGAAAGTTTTCAATGCTAGCATGGAAGAGATAAAAGAGGATATTCGTGCTAATATTTTTGTGGAGGAAACTTGTGAACTACAAAAGAGTTCTATGTTTGAAAATAATGAAAATTGTGACAAAAAAAGTGAGTCGAAAGAAAGAGAGATGAGTGCAAAAGAAATTACTAAGTCAAAAGAAAGAGAGATGAGTGATAAAAAAGAAATGAGTGCTCAAAACAAAGAGAGTTGTGAGTTTGAAAAGAAAGAGTGTAATGAGAGTGAAAAGAACGAGTGCTTTGAGATTACAAAGTGTGAGACATTTGAGTTTAGTGAGCAAAAAGAGAGTGAAATAGAGAGTGAGAGCTTGAAAGTTAGATCAAGTGAGGCTAGGAATGAAATCTATCAACCTACATTTGTACGTTTGTACAAAGAGGTTTGTTTTACACTTAACCCATCTTTGCCTAGTATACTTGTTGAGTTTTTGCAAGAATTCAAACGAATGTTCCCTAATGAGATGCCTGGTGAATTGTCATCAATCCAAGGCATAGAACATCAAGTTGATCACATTTCAAGGGCTGCCATACTCAATAGATCAAGATCTCTCAAGACTCAATGCATGGAAAATAGGGCAAAAGAAACCATTGTAAAGTATCCTAACCCTATTCTTTATAATATGCATAACACTTGTTGGTTTGATAAAAATGATCTCAACTCTGAATTTTTGCACCATAGAATGAATTTCATTGATAATTATGCATTTTGTGCTAAGACTTACTTGCTTAATAATTCCCAAATTAAAAGAGTTGTTGACACTTTTACTACTTCTGATCATGTGCTTAATGTTTTACATAATTCTTGTTTGAATGATTCAATGGTTACACATTCTTGTCATTTGATTGAGAAGAATGTAGGATTTTAGTATGGACACACATATGAGTTGTTTGTGTTAGCATGTTATGAGAAAATTTATGAAATTGACTATGGTCCTTTGGGTTCTGATATGTTATCTAATAGTGTAGCTAGATCTCTTGTTATTTTTTATGAGACAGAATTTAAGAAGAAGCTACAAATACTTCAATACCTAAGCGGGACCAAGGGTATGAAATTAAATGTCAAAGAGGGAGATGCATGGAAATTCAAGGATTTTGATCCGGGAGGAGTTAGACAATTCAAGGCACTAGAAAGATATCAAGATGCTTACAAATCTGATTTCCAAGGTAAGTATGCTTTCGGTGCTTTTATTTATGTTACTAACTTGAGTTATTGTGATGTAGGTAATGTTTTAGATTCGAGGACGAATCTTTTTCAAGAGGGAGGGGATGATATGAATCATGGAACGTCACAAATAGCTCGAGGATCAATTTCAAGATTAGAGTTCAAGACAAGCATTAACATCCATTTACATGCCTACATTAGAAAAGTTAAGACAAGCTTTTGAAGATCCGAGCATGGTGGCGTACAAAGAGGACTTGATCAACTTTAATCTATGGTAAATGCATTTGGAGGAAGTTTATTGAAGTCTTGTTCAATCAGTAATGAAGAGAAGAGCAAATTAGGAAAGTTGCATCACTTTTGCAAACTTTCCTTATTTTGACCACTTTCCATATTTGTTCCTGAACTTGCCATATATGATGTCCATGAATTTACAATGTATTTGGACATGTTTTAGGCCTTTATTTATCAGCTTTAATGCTTAGAATAGTTTAGGAATGATATAATATCTTCTAGGGCAAAACTTTCCTAAAATGCTCCAAATGCACTTAAGGAAAGATTTGGCAGATTTTGTGCCTCCTTGTAATCCGAATTTCCTTGTTGTTTTTAGGGTTTCTTTGGCTATTTAAGGCCTCATTTGTAACCCTAAATACTAAGAATTCATATGATAATAATATTGCTTTTTACTTGGCTGAAATTGCTTAGTTTTGTAGCCTTGTTCTTAGGTTGCATATTTTAGGAACATTCAAGCAAACCTTGATCTAGTTTGTTTGTGAATTGTTTCAATCTTGAAATAAGAACAAGTTCTCTTATTTCAAGGTCTTTGATCATTGGAATAATCTTCTTTTCTTGTTTTTCCAAAGGTTTTACCTTTTTGTTTATGGGGTTTTAGGATTTGCATCTCTTTGTCTTTCAAAGGGCCTTTCCTAAACTATTCTAAGCATTAATACTGATAAATAAAGGCCTAAAACATGACTAAATACATTGTAAATAAAGGCCTAAAACATGACTAAAACATTTCTTCTTTAAATTTGAGTCACATATGCAAGAAGATTCTAAGTCAAGGTATTATTCTAAACCCTATTCATCCAAACCTACTTCATCTAAACCCACTTCTAGCCAACCTTGGGGAAAAGACACCAAAAACACATATTCTGGTCGAGGGGACCAATTTCCAAAAGACAAAACTATTTTTGATAAAAAGAGGGAGGGTGAGAGTTCTTTCAAGGGTAAGGGTAAAATAGAAGAAGCTAGGACTAGGGACATCAAATGTTGGAAGTGTCAAGGGTTAGGGCATGTCATGAAAGATTGTCCAAACAAAAGAACCATGTTTATTGAGAATGGGGAATACATATCCGGGGATGATGAGAGTGAACATGAAAATATGGAGTTTGAGGAGGAAAGTGATGGGAGTGTTGAGGAGGGAAACAAAGTTACTCTAGTGTCTAGAAGGGTACTTAGTGCACAAGTGAAAGAGAATGACCAAGACCAAAGAGAGAACTTATTCTATACTAGATGCTATGTAGAAGGAGTGCCTTGTAGTGTCATCATAGATGGTGGGAGTTGCACAAATGCTGTGAGTTCTACCCTTGTCACTAGATTAAACCTAACAACCAAACCCCATCCAAAACCCTACAAACTACAATGGCTTACTGATTGTGGAGAGTTGAAAGTGAACAAAAAGACTCTAATTTCTATGACTCTTGGGAAGTATAAGGATGAGGTGGAGTGTGATGTAGTTCCAATGCATGCTGGGGATATCTTACTTGGAAGGCCTTGGCAGTTTGATAGAAGGGCAATCCATGATGGTTATCTAAATAGGTACTCATTTACATTGAATGGAAGAAAGACCACACTTACACCATTAACTAGCTCCGAAGTATACATTGATCAATGTAAGTTAGAAAAGAGAAGGAAAGAGCTTGAGAGTGAGAAAAAGAAATTGAGTGATTCAAAAGAATTGAGTGACAAAAAGAAATTGAGTGATTCAAAAGAATTGAGTGACAAAAAGATATTGAGTGATTCAAAAGAATTGAGTGACAAAAAGATATTGAGTGATTCAAAAGATTTGAGTGATAAAAACACTTTGAGTGAAAAAAGAGAGCAAAAGAAAGGAGTGAGCTTGTTTGCAAGATCTAGTGAGGTTAAGAGAGCTTTGTTTTCAAACAAAACAATCCTTGTACTTTTGTGCAAAGGATCTTGCTTTATCACTAACCAACTTAACCAAGAATTGCCTAGTGTCTTTGTTGATCTTTTGCAGCAATATGGAGATGTCTTTCCCGAAGAGATGCCTAATGAATTACCACCAATCAGAGGTATTGAACACAAGATTGACTTCATTCCAGGAGCTTCAATTCCCAATAGGCCAGCCTATAGATCAAATCCAACCGAGGCAAATGAGATTCAAAAGCAAGTTGAGGAGTTGCTTGCTAAAGGATATGTAAGAGAAAGTCTTTCTCCTTGCTCTGTCCCTGTTTTGTTAGTTCCTAAAAAGGATGGTACTTGGCGCATGTGTGTTGATTGTAGGGCCATTAATAAGATCACCATTAAGTATAGACATCCTATCCCTCGATTAGATGACATGCTTGATGAATTACATGGTTGCACACTCTTTACTAAAATTGATTTAAAATCAGGTTACCATCAAATTAGAATGGAATTGGGGGATGAATGGAAAACCGCTTTTAAAACAAAGTTTGGATTGTATGAATGGTTAGTAATGCCTTTCGGATTAACTAATGCACCTAGCACATTCATGAGGTTAATGAATCATGTTCTTAGAGATTTTTTGGGTAAATTTGTGGTAGTTTACTTTGATGACATTCTCATTTACTCTAGATCATTGCATGAGCATGTAAAGCATGTAGGGGCTGTTTGTGAAACACTTAGGAAAGAAAAGTTGTATGCTAATTTGAAAAAGTGTTCTTTTTCCATGGAAAGAGTAAAGTTCTTAGGGTTCATTGTGTCTAATAAGGGGGTAGAAGTAGATGAGGAAAAGATTAAAGCCATCCAAGAGTGGCCAACCCCAACAAATGTGAGTGAAGTGAGGAGCTTTCATGGGCTTGCTGGTTTTTATAGGAGGTTTATAAAAGACTTTAGCACCATTGCTTCTCCTTTAAATGAATTGGTTAAAAAGAATGTTGTGTTTGCATGGGGAGTAGCCCAAGAATCTGCCTTCCAAACTCTTAAGGATAAATTGTGTAATGCACCACTACTTGTTTTGCCTAACTTTGATTTGACTTTTGAGATAGAGTGTGATGCAAGTGGCATAGGCATAGGGGCTGTTTTGATGCAAAATGGGAAGCCAGTGATGTACTTTAGTGAAAAATTGAGTGGAGCTTCATTGAATTATCCAACTTATGATAAAGAGTTGTATGCATTGGTGAGGGCATTGCAAACATGGCAACACTACCTATGGCCAAGAGAGTTTGTCATCCATACGGATCATGAAAGCTTGAAGCATTTGAAAGGACAAGACAAGCTCAACAAAAGACATGCAAAATGGGTAGAGTTCATTGAAACATTTCCTTATGTTATCAAGTACAAGAAAGGTAAGGATAATGTTGTGGCTGATGCATTGTCTAGAAGGTATGCTCTTTTCAATTCTCTTAATTCTAAGTTCTTAGGTTTTGAGCATGTTAAGACACTTTATGCACTTGATGATGATTTTGGAGAGATTTATGCTTCCATTGGCCGAGGGACTTCTTTTGATGACTATGTGATGTGTAATGATTTTCTTTTTAAGAAAGGTAAACTTTGTATTCCTAAATGTTCTATTAGGGAGCTTTTGACTAAAGAGGCTCATGGTGGAGGTTTAATGGGACATTTTGGGGTAGCTAAGACATATGACATGTTGCATGAGCATTTTTATTGGCCTAAGATGAAGCATGATGTAGTTAAAGTTTGTTCTCATTGTATTACATGTAAGGCAGCCAAGTCTAGGGTTAAACCACATGGATTGTATTCTCCTTTACCTATTCCTTTAGCACCTTGGTTAGATGTTTCTATGGATTTTGTGCTAGGCTTGCCGAGAACAAAAAGGGGAAAAGATAGCATTTTTGTTGTTGTTGATAGGTTTAGCAAAATGGCTCATTTCATTGCATGTACTAAAACTGATGATGCTAAACACATTGCTGACTTGTTCTTTAGAGAAGTTGTTAAATTGCATGGCATTCCTCAAAGCATTGTGAGTGATAGGGATGTTAAGTTTCTAAGTCATTTTTGGAGGGTTTTGTGGGGTAAGCTTGGGACTAAATTAATGTACTCTACTACTTGTCACCCCCAAACTGATGGTCAAACCGAGGTTGTCAATAGGACTATGGTTACATTGCTTAGGGCTATAATTGATAAAAACCATAAGACTTGGGAAGATTGCTTGCCATTCATAGAGTTTGCATATAATAGGGCTGTCCATAGTACTACTAAATGCACTCCTTTTGAACTTGTTTATGGTTTTAATCCAACTACTCCTATTGATTTATTGCCCATGTTACCTACTGATTTGGTGAGTTTTGATGCTAGTACTAAGGTTGACAGGATTCAAAAGCTACACAAGGAGGTTCGAGAAAGAATTGAGAAGCAAAACAACAAAGTAGCTTCTAGGATCAATAAGGGTCGAACTAGACTTGTTTTTCAACCTGGAGATTGGGTTTGGGTTCACTTTAGAAAAGAGAGGTTTCCATTGCAAAGGAAATCCAAGCTTAATCCAAGAGGAGATGGTCCATTCCAAGTGCTAGAAAGAATCAATGACAATGCTTACAAGATTGATCTTCCAGGTGAGTATAATGTGAGTGCTTCTTTTAATGTTTCTGACTTAAGTCCTTTCGATGTAGGTGATGAATCAGATTTGAGGACAAATCTTTTTGAAGAGGGAGGGGATGATATGAATCATGGAGCACAAGACAAGATAGACAAGCTTAGGATGGTTCAAGGGCCAATGACAAGATCCAAGACCAAGAAATTGCAACAAGCTTTGAATATCCATTGTCAAGCATACATGAGCAAACTCAAGGAGACTTTTGAAGATTGGAACATTGAGGCTGAGGAAGAAGACTTAAAGCACTTCAACTTGTGGCATGTGCAATTGGAAGAAGAATTTGGACAAGTTGTGCAATCAGATTCAAAGAATGAAGCTTAGAGAGAAAGTTGCAAACTTTCCATATTTGACAACTTTCCTTATTTAAGTCTACTATTTATTTTATGCATTTAGGGATTTTGTATAATGTTTTCCATGGCCAAAGGACATGTTTTAGGCCTTTTATATTCAGTTTATATGTTTGGAAAGGATTAGGAAAGATATTATTCTCTAGAAAAGATTTTCCACAAAATCTGCCAATTTCACATAAGGCAAGTTTTGGGCAGATTTTGTGCTCTTTGTATTCCGAATTTCCTAGCTTATTTTTAGGGTTTCTTTGCCTATTTAAAGGCCTCATTTGTAACCCTAAAGACTCAGAATTCATATAATAATAATATTGGTTTTTGCTTTGCTAAAATTGCTTAGTTTTGTAGCCTTGTTCTTAGGTTGCATGTTTTAGGAACATTCAAGCAAACCTTGATCTAGTTTGTTTGTGAATTGTTTCAATCTTGAAATAAGAACAAGTTCTCTTATTTCAAGGTCTTTGATCATTGGAATAATCTTCTTTTCTTGTTTTTCCAAAGGTTTTACCTTTTTGTTCATGGGGTTTTAGGATTTGCTTCTAAGGGGTTCTTTGTGCATCAAAGGGTTTCTTTATCAATTTCCTAGGGTTTCATATCAGTTTCTATTTCAATTTTCTAGGGTTTCATATCAGTTTCCCACTTGTCAAAGTTGTCCTCATGATTTGGTCCATCCTAAAGATCCAAATGGAGGAACCTCTTCTTTGGGAATCCTCTTTAGACAAAAATTTTGAAAGACGATCCGAACCACTCCAAAAACTTGTTTGTAATTGAAAGCTTGTTTCAAAGTACTTGTTTCACTCTCTATACCAAAATGAATCCGAAGACCTAAGGTTTCCCACTTGTCAATGATGTGCTCATGATTTGGTCTATCCTAAAGATCCAAAAGGATGAACCTCTTCTTTGGTAATCCTGTTTGGACCAAAATATCGAAAGAGGATCCGAACCAATCCAAAAACATGTTTGTAATTGAAAGCTTGTTTCAAAGTACTTGTTTCACTCTTCGGACAATATTGATACCAAAAACTTAAGGTTTCCCACTTGTCAAAGTTGTTCTCATGATTTGGCCCATCCTAAAGATCCAAATGGAGGAACCTCTTATTTGGGAATCCTGTTTGGAACAAACTATCGAAAGAGGATCTGAACCACTCCAAAAACTTGTTTGTAATTGAAAGCTTGTTTCAAAGTACTTGTTTCACTCTTCGGACCATATTGATACGAAAAACTTAAGGTTTCCCACTTGTCAATGTTGACCTCATGATTTGGCCTATTCTAAAGATCCAAATGTAGGAACCTCTTCTTTGGGAATCCTGTTTGGACCAAAATATCGAAAGAGGATATGAACCACTCCAAAACCTTGTTTGTAATTGAATAGCTTGTTTCAAAGTACTTGTTTCACTCTTCGGGCCATATTGATACCCAAGACCAAAGGTTACCTACTTGTCAAAGTTGTCCTCATGATTTGGTCCATCTTAAATATCCAAATGGAGGAACCACTTCTTTGGGAATCCTGTTTGAACCAAAATATCGAAAGAGGATCCGAACCACTCCAAAATCATGTTTGTCATTAAAAAGCTTGTTTCAAAATACTTGTTTCACTCTTCGAACCATATTGATACCACAAACCTAAGGATTTCAACTTGTCAAAGTTGTTCTCGTGATTTGATCCATCCTAAAGATCCAAATGGAGGAACCTCTTCTTTGGGAATCGTCTTTGGACCAAAATTTCGAAAGAGTATTCGAACCATTCCAAAAACTTGTTTGTATCTAAAAAGCTTGTTTCAAAGTAATTGTTTCACTCTCTAAACCAAATTTAATTCAAAGATCTAAGGTTTCCCACTTGTGAAAGTTGTGCTCATGATTTTGTCCATCCTAAAGATCCAAATGGAGGAACGTCTTCTTTGGGAATCCTGTTTGGACCAAAATATCGAAAGAGGATATGAACCACTCCAAAAACTTATTTGTAATTGAAAGCTTGTTTCAAAATACTTGTTTCACTCTTCAGACCATATTGATACCAAAGACCTAAGGTTTCCCACTTGTCAAAGTTGTTCTCATGATTTGGTCCATCCTAAAGATCCAAATGGAGAAACCTCTTCTTTGGAATCGTCTTTGGACCAAAATTTCGAAAGACGTTTAGAACCACTCCAAAAACTTGTTTGTAATTGAAAGTTTGTTTCAAAGTACTTGTTTCACTCTCTAGACCAAAATGAATCCGAAAACCTAAGGTTTTCCACTTGTCAATGATGTGCTCATGATTTGGTCTATCCTATAGATCCAAAAGGAGGAACCTCTTCTTTGGTAATCCTGTTTGGACCAAAATAACGAAATAGGATCCGAACCACTCTAAAAACTTGTTTGTAATTGAAAGCTTGTTTCAAAGTACATGTTTCACTCTTCGGACCATATTGATACCAAAAACTTAAGGTTTCCCACTTGTCAAAGTTGTCCTCGTGATATTGTCCATCCTAAAGATCCAAATGGAGGAACCTCTTCTTTGGGAATCCTCTTTGGACCAAAATTTCGAAAGACGATCTGAACCACTCCAAAAACTTGTTTCAAAGTACTTGTTTCACTCTCTAGACCAAAATGAATCCGAAGACCTAAGGTTTCCCACTTGTCAATCATGTGCTCATGATTTTGTCCATCCTATAGATCCAAATGGACGAACCTCTTCTTTGAGAATCCTTTTTGGACCAAAATATCGAAAGAGGATCCGAACCACTCCAAAAACTTGTTTGTAATTGAAAAGCTTGTTTCAAAGTACTTGTTTCACTTTTCGGACCATATTGATATCAAAGACCTCTAGTTTCTCACTTGTCAAAGTTGTCCTCATGATTTTGTCCATCCTAAAGATCCAAATGGAGGAACCTCTTTTTTGGGAATCCTCCTTGGACCAAAATTTCGAAAGACGATCCGAACCACTCCAAAAACTTGTTTGTAATTGAAAGCTTGTTTCAAAGTACTTGTTTCACTCTCTAGACCAAAATGAATCCGAAGACCTAAGGTTTCTCTCTTGTCAATGATGTGCTCATGAATTGGTCTATCCAAAAGATCCAAAAGGGGGAACCTCTTCTTTGGGAATTCTGTTTGGACCAAAATATCGAAAGAGGATCCGAACCACTCCAAAAACTTGTTTGTAATTGAAAGCTTGTTTCAAAGTACTTGTTTCACTCTAAAGACCATATTGATACCAAAGACCTAAGGTTTCCCACTTGTCAAAGTTGTCCTCATGATTTGGCCCATCCTAAAGATCCAAATGGAGGAACCTCTTCTTTTGGAATCCTCATTAGAAAAAAATATCAAAAGAGGATCCGAACCAAACCAAAAACCTGTTTGTAATTGAAATTCTTATTTAAAAGTACTTGTTTCACTCCTCGGGCCATATTGATACCAAAGACCTAAGGTTTTCTACTTGTCAAAGTTATTCTCGTGATTTGGTCCATCCCAAAGATCCAAATCGAGGAACCTCTTCTTTTGGACCAAAATTTCGAAAAGAGGATCCAAACCGCTCCAAAAATTTGTTTGTAATTGAAAGCTCTTTTCAAAGTACTTGTTTCACTCTCTAGACCAAAATAAATCCAAATACCTAAGGTTTCCCAGTTGTCAAATGTTGTGCTCGTGATTTGGTCTATCCTAAAGATCCAAATGGAGGAACCTCTTCTTTGGGAATCCAGTTTGGACCAAAATATCGAAAGAGGATCCGAACCACTCCAAAAACTTGTTTGTAATTGAAAAACTTGTTTCACTCTTCGGACCATATTGATACCAAATACCTAAGGTTTCCGACCTGTCAAAGTTGTCCTCATGACTTGGTCCATCCTAAAGATCCAAATGGAGGAAGCTCTTCTTTGGGAATCCTCTTTCGACCAAAATTTTAAAAGACGATCCGAACCACTCCAAAAACTTGTTTAAATTGAATACCTTGTTTGAAAGTACTTGTTTCACTCTTCGGACCATATTGATACCAATGACCTAAGTTTCCCACTTGTCAAAGTTTTCCTCATGATTTGGTTCATCCTAAAGATTCAAATGGAGGAACCTCTTCTTTGGGAATCCTCTTTGGACCAAAATTTCGAAATAGGATCCGAACGACTCCAAAAACTTGTTTGTAATTGAAAAGCTTGTTTCAAAGTTTTGCTTCGCTCTTCGGACCATATTGATACCAAAGACCTAAGGTTTCCCACTTGTCAAAGTTGTGCTCATGATTTGGTCCATCCTAAAGAACCAAATGGAGGAACGCCTTCTGTGTACCAAAATATCGAAAGAGGATCCGAACCACTCCAAAAACTTGTTTATAATTGAAAAGCTTGTTTCAAAGTACTTGTTTCACTCTTCGGACCATATTGATACCAAAGACCTAAGGTTTCCCACTTGTCAAAATTGTCCTCATGATTTAGTCCATCATGGAGGAACCTCTTCTTTAGGAATCCCCATTGGACAAAAATATCGAAAGAGGATCCGAACCACACTTCAAAAACATGTTTGTAATTTAAAGCTTATTTCAAAATACTTGTTGCACTCTCTAGACCAAATTGAATCCGAAGACCTAAGGTTTTCCACTTGTCAAAGTTGTGCTCATGATTTGGTCCATCATAAAGATCCAATTGGAGGAACCTCTTCTTTTGGGAATTCTTTTTGGACCCAAATATTGAAAGAGGATCCAAACAACTCCAAAATCTTGTTTGTAATTGAAAGCTTGTTTCAAAGTACTTGTTTCACTCTTCGGACCATATTGATACCAAAAACTTAAGGTTTCCCACTTGTCAAAGTTGTCCTCATGATTTGGCCCATCCTAAAGATCCAAATGGAGGAACCTCTTATTTGGGAATCCTGTTTGGACCAAAATATCGAAAGAGGATCCGAACGACTCCAAAATCTTGTTTGTAATTGAAAGCTTGTTTCAAAGTACTTGTTTCACTCTTCGGACCATATTTGATATGAAACCCTAGGAAATTGAAATAGAAACCCTTTGAAACACAAAGAACCCCTAGATGCAAATCCTAAAACCCCAATGAACAATAAGGTAAAACCCTTGGAAACAAAGAAGAGAAAGATTATTCGAATGATCTAATATCTTGAAATAAGAGAACTTGTTCTTATTTCAAGATCGAAACAATTCACAAACATACTAGATCAAATTATGCTTGAATGTTTCTAAAACATGCAACCTAGAACAAGGCTACAAAACTAAGCAATTTCGGCTAAGCAAAAAAGCAATATTATTATCATATGAATTCTTCATATTTAGGGTTACAAATGAGGCCTTTAAATAGGCAAAGAAACCCTAAAAATAACAAGCAAATTCGGAATAAAGAAGAGAATAAAATCAGCCCAAAACTTGCCTTATATGGATTTGTCAGATTTTGGGGAAAATCTTTCCTAGAGAATAATATCTTTCCTAATCCTTTCCAAACTAATAAAATGAATATAAATTGCCTAAAATATGTCTAAATACATCATAAATTCGTTGGAACCATGTATGGAAAGTTTGGGAACAAATATGGAAAGTGTTCCAAATATGGAAAGTTTGCAAAAGTGATGCAACTTTCTAATTAGCACTTCTCTTCAATTCTGATTGAACAAGTCTTCAATACTCTTCCTTGAAATGCATTTGCCATAGATTGAAGTTTTTCAAGTCTTCTTCCTTAGCCTCCATGCTCAAGTCTTCAAAGCTTGTCTTTACTTTACTCATGTAGGCTTGACAATGCATATTCAAGACTTGTTGTAGCTTCTTGGCTCTTGATCTTGTGATTGGTCTTTGAGCTTGTTGTGACGTTCCATGATTCATATCAATATTGATACAAAAAACTTAAGGTTTCCCACTTGTCAAAGTTGTCCTCATGATTTGGCCAGTCCTAAAGATCCAAATGTAGGAACCTCTTCTTTGGGAATCCTGTTTGGACCAAAATATCGAAAGAGGATCTGAACCACTCCAAAAACTTGTTTGTAATTGAAAAGCTTGTTTCAAAGTACTTGTTTCACTCTTCGGGCCATATTGATACCAAAGACCAAAGGTTTCCCACTTGTCAAAGTTGTCTCATGATTTGGTCCATCCTAAAGATCCAAATGGAGGAACATCTTCTTTGGGAATCCGTTTTGAACCAAAATATCGAAAGAGGATCCGAACCACTCCAAAAACATGTTTGTCATTAAAAAGCATGTTTCAAAGTACTTGTTTCACTCTTCAGACCATATTTATACCAAAAACCTAAGATTTTCTACTTGTCAAAGTTGTTCTCATGATTTGGTCCATCCTAAAGATCCAAATAGAGGAACCTCTTCTTTGGGAATCGTCTTTGGACCAAAATTTCGAAAGAGGATCCAAACCATTCCAAAAATTTGTTTGTATCTAAAAAGCTTGTTTCAAAGTAATTGTTTCACTCTCAAACCCAAATTGAATTCGAAGACCTAAGGTTTTCCACTTGTGAGAGTTGTGCTCATGATTTTGTCCATCCTAAAGATCCAAATGGAGGAACGTCTTCTTTGGGAATCCTGTTTGGACAAAAATATCGAAAGAGGATCTGAACCACTCCAAAAACTTGTTTGTAATTGAAAGCTTGTTTCAAAATACTTGTTTCACTCTTCGGACCATATTGATACCAAAGACCTAAGGTTTCCCACTTGTCAATGATGTGCTCATGATTTGGTCTATCCTAAAGATCCAAAAGGAGGAACCTCTTCTTTGGTAATCCTGTTTTGACCAAAATATCGAAAGAGGGTCCGAACCACTCCAAAAACTTGTTTGTAATTGAAAGCTTGTTTCCAAGTACTTGCTTCACTCTTTGGAACATATTGATACCAAAAACTTAAGGTTTCCCACTTGTCAAAGTTTTCTCATGATTTGCCCCATCCTAAAGATCCAAATGGAGGAACCTCTTATTTGGGAATCCTGTTTGGATCAAAATATCGAAAGAGGATCCGAACCACCCCAAAAACTTGTTTGTAATTGAAAGCTTGTTTCAAAGTACTTGTTTCACTCTTCGGACCATATTGATACCAAAAACTTAAGGTTTCCCACTTGTCAATGTTGACCTCATGATTTGACCCATCCTAAAGATCCAAATGTAGGAACCTCTTCTTTGGGAATCCTATTTGGACCAAAATATCAAAAGAGGATCTGAACCACTCCAAAAACTTGTTTGTAATTGAATAGCTTATTCAAAGTACTTGTTTCACTCTTCTTGCCATATTGATACCAAAGACCAAAGGTTACCCACTTGTCAAAGTTGTCCTCATTATTTGGTCCATCCTAAATATCCAAATGGAGGAACCACTTCTTTGGGAATCCTGTTTGAACAAAAATATCGAAAGAGGATCCGAACCACTCTAAAATCATGTTTGTCATTAAAAAGCTTGTTTCAAAATACTTGTTTCACTCTTCGGACCATATTGATACCACAAACCTAAGGTTTTCTACTTGTCAAAATTATTCTCGTGATTTGGTCCATCCCAAAGATCCAAATGGAGGAACCTCTTCTTTGGGAATCCTCTTTGGACCAAAATATCGAAAGAGGATCCGAACAACTCCAAAAACTTTTTTATAATTGAAAGCTTCTTTCAAAGTACTTGTTTCACTCTTTAAAACAAATTGAATCCGAAGACCTAAGGTTTTCCACTTGTCAAAGTTGTGCTCATGATTTGGTCCATCCTAAAGAACCAAATGGAGGAACCTCTTCTTTGAGAATCCTGTTTGGACCAAAATATTGAAAGAGGATCCGAACCACTCCAAAAATTTGTTTGTAATTGAAAAGGTTGTTTCACTATTCGGACAATATTGATACCAAAGACCTAAGGTTTCCCACCTGTCAAAGTTGTCCACATGAATTGGTCCATCCTAAAGATCCAAATGGAGGAAGCTCTTCTTTGGGAATCATCTTTCGACCAAAATTTCGAAAGACGATCCGAACCACTCCAAAAACTTGTTTGAAATGAAAACCATGTTTCAAAGTACTTGTTTAACTCTTCGGACCATATTGATAGCAATGACCTAAGTTTCCCACTTGTCAACGTTTTCCTCATGATTTGGTTCATCCTAAAGATCCAAATGGAGGAACGTCTTCTTTGGGAATCCTCTTTGGACAAAAATTTCAAAATAGGATCCGAACGACTCCAAAAACTTGTTTGTAATTGAAAAGCTTGTTTCAAAGTTTTTGCTTCACTCTTCAGACCATATTGATACTAAAGACCTAAGGTTTCCCACTTGTCAAAGTTTTGCTCATGATTTGGTCCATCCTAAAGATCCAAATGGAGGAACCTCTTCTTTGTACCAAAATATCTAAAGAGGATCCGAACCACTCCAAAAACTTGTTTATAATTGAAAAGCTTGTTTCAAAGTACTTGTTTCACTCTTCGGACCATATTGATACCAAAGACCTAAGGTTTCTCACTTGTCAAAATTGTCCTCATGATTTAGTCCATCCCAAAGATAAAAATGGAGAAACCTCTTCTTTAGGAATCCCCGTTGGACCAAAATATCGAAAGAGGATCCGAACCACACTTCAAAACCATGTTTCAAAGTACTTGTTTCACTCTCTAGACCAAATTGAATACGAAGACCTAACGTTTTCCACTTGTCAAAGTTGTACTCATGATTTGGTTCATCTTAAAGATCCAAATGGAGGAACCTCTTTTTTTGGGAATTCTATTTGGACCAAAATACTGAAAGAGGTTCCGAACCACTCCAAAATCTAGTTTGTAATTGAAAGCTTGTTTCAAAGTACTTGTTTCACTCTTTGGACCATATTGATACCAAAAAGTTAAGATTACCCACGTGTCAAAGTTGTCCTCATGATTTGGCCCGTCCTAAAGATCCAAATGGAGGAACCTCTTATTTGAAAATCCTGTTTGACCAAAATATCGAAAGATGATCTGAACCACTCCAAAATATTGTTTGTAATTGAAAGCTTGTTTCCAAGTACTTGTTTCACTCTTTGGAAAATATTGATACGAAAAACTTAAGGTTTCCCACTTGTCAAAGTTGTTCTCATGATTTCGCCCATCCTAAAGATCCAAATGGAGGAACCTCTTATTTGGGAATCCTGTTTGGACCAAAATATCGAAAGAGGATCCGAACCATTCCAAAAACTTGTTTGTAATCGAAAGCTTGTTTTAAAGTACTTGTTTCACTCTTCAGACCATATTGATACCAAAAACTTAAAAGGTTTCCCACTTGTCAATGTTCACCTCATGATTTGGCCCATCCTAAAGATCCAAATGTAGGAACCTCTTCTTTGGGAATCCTGTTTGGACCAAAATATCGAAAGAGGATCAGAACCACACAAAAAACTTGTTTGTAATTGAAAAGCTTGTTTCACACTTCGGACCATATTGATACCATAGTCCTAAGGTTTCCCACTTGTAAAAGTTGTCCTCATGATTTGGTCCATCCTAATGATCCAAATGAAGGAACCTCTTCTTTTGGAATCCTCTTTGGACCAAAATATCGAAAGAGGATCCAAACAACTCCAAAAACTTTTTTATAATTGAAAGCTTATTTCAAAGTACCTGTTTCACTCTTTAAAACAAATTAAATCTGAAGACCTAAGGTTTTCCACTTGTCAAAGTTGTTCTCATGATTTGGTCCATCCAAAAGAACCAAATGGAGGAACCTCTTCTTTGGGAATCCTGTTTGGACCAAAATATCGAAAGAGGATCCGAACCACTCCAAAAACTTGTTTGTTATTGAAAAGCTTGTTTCAAAATACTTGTTTCACTCTTCGGACCATATTGATACAAACACCTAAGGTTTCCTACTTTTCAAAGTTGTCCTCATGATTTGGTCGATCCTAAAGATCCAACTGGAGGAACCTCTTCTTTGGGAATCATCTTTGGACCAAAATATTGAAAGATGATCCAAAGAACTCCAAAAACTTGTTTGTAATTGAAAAGCTTGTTTCAAAGTACTTGTTTCATTCTCTAAACCAAATTGAATCCCATGACCTAAGGTTTCCCACTTGTCAAAGTTGTGCTCATGATTTGGTCCATCCTAAAGATCCAAATGGAGGAACCACTTCTTTGGGAATCCTTTTTGGACCAAAATATCGAAAGAGGATCTGAACCACTCCAAAAACTTGCTTGAAATTTAAAAGCTTGTTTCAAAGTACTTGTTTCACTCTTCGGACCACATTGATACCAAAGACCTAAGGTTTCCCACTTGTCAAAGTTGTCATCATGATTTGGTCCGTCCTAAAGATCCAAATGGAGGAATCTCTTCTTGGGAATCCTCTTTGAACCAAAATTTCGAAAGAGGATCCGTTCCACTCCAAAAACTTGTTTGTAATTGTAAAGTTTGTTTCAAAAAACTTGTTTCACTCTTCAGAACATATTCATACCAAAGACCTAAGGTTTCCCACTTGTCAAAATTGTCCTCATGATTTGGTACATCTTAAAGATCCAAATGAAGGAACCTCTTATTTGGAAATCCTGTTTGGATCAAAATATCGAAAGAGGATATGAACCACTCCAAAAACTTGTTTGTAATTGAAAGCTTATTTCAAAGTACTTGTTTCACTCTCTAGACCAAATTGAATTCGAAGACCAAAGGTTTCCCACTTGTCAGAGTTGTGCTCATGATTTGGTCCATCCTAATGATTCAAATGGAGGAACCACTTCTTTGGGAATCCTGTTTAGACCAAAATATCGAAAGAGGATCCGAACCACTATAAAAACTTGTTTGTAATTGAAAAGCTTGTTTCAAATATTTGTTTCACTCTTCAGACCATATTGATACCAAAGACCTAAGGTTTCCCACTTGTCAAAGTCTCCCTCGTGATTTGGTCCATCCTAAAGATCCAAATGGAGGAACCTCTTGTTTGGGAATCCTCTTTGGACAAAAATATAGAAAGAGGATCCGAACCACACCAAACACTTGTTTGTAATTGAAAAGCATGTTTCAAAATACTTGTTCCACTCTTCGGACCATATTGATACCAAAGACATAAGGTTTTCCAATTGTCAAAGTTTTCCTCGTGATTTGGTCCATCCTAAAGATCCAAATGGAGGAACCTCTCCTTTGGGAATCCGTTTTGGACCAAAATATCGAAAGAGAATCCGAACCACTCCAAAAACTTGTTTGTAATTGAAAAGCTTGTTTCAAAATACTTGTTTAACTCTTCGGACCATATTGATACCAAAAGCCTTAGGTTTCCCGCTTGTCAAAGTTTTCCTCGTGATTTGGTCCATCCTAAAGATCCAAATGGAGGAACCTCTTCTTTGGGAATCCTCTTTGGACCAAAATATCGAAAGAGGATCCGAGCCACTCCAAAAACTTGTTTGTAGTTGAAAAGCTTGTTTCAAAGCACTTGTTTCACTCTTCGAACCATATTGATACCAAAAGCCTTAGGTTTCCCACTTGTCAAAGTTTTCCGCGTGATTTGGTCCATCCTAAAGATCCAAATGGAGTAACCTCTTCTTTGGGATTCCTCTTTGGACCAAAATATCGAAAGAGGATCCGAACCACTTCAAAAACTTGTTTGTAATTGAAAACCTTATTTCAAAGTTCTTGTTCCACTCTTCGGACCATATTGATATCAAAGACCTAATGTTTCCCATTTGTGAAAGATGTCCTCATGATCTGTTCCATCCTAAAGATCCAAATGGTGGAACCTCTTCTTTGGGAATCCAGTTTGGACCAAAATTTCGAAAGGGGATCCGAACCACTTCAAAAACATATTTATAATTGAAAGCTTATTTCAAAGTACTTGTTTCACTCTGTAGACCAAATTGAATCCGAAGACCTAAGGTTTTCCACTTGTCAAAGTTGTGTCCATCCTAAAGATCCAAATGGAGGAACCTCTTCTTTTGGGAATCCTGTTGGGACAAAAATATCGAAAGAGGATCTGAACCACTCCACAAACTTGTTTGTAATTGAAAAGTTTGTTTCAAAGTACTCGTTTCACTCTTGGGCCATATTCATATCAAAGTCCTAAGGTTTGCTACTTGTCAAAATTGTCCTCATGATTTGGTTCATCATAAAGATCCAAACGAAGGAACCTCTTCTTTGGGAATCCTGTTTGGACCAAAATATCAAAAGAAGATCCGAACCACTCCAAAAACTTGTTTCTAATTGAAAAGCTTGTTTCAAAGTACTTGTTTCACTCTTTAGATCATATTGATACCAAAGACCTAAAGTTTCCCACTTGCAAAGCTGTCCTCATGATTTGGTCCATCCTAAAGATCAAAATGGATGAATCTCTTCTTTTGGGAATTCTGTTTGGACCAAAATATCTAAAGAGGATCCGAACGACTCCAAAAACGTGTTTGTAATTGAAAAGTTTGTTTCAAAGTACTCGTTTCATTTTTCGAACCATATTCATACCAAAGACCTAAGGTTTCCCACTTGTAAAAATTGTCCTCATGATTTGGTCCATCCTAAAGATCCAAATCAAGGAACATCTTCTTTGGAAATCCTGTTTGGACCAAAATATCGAAAGAGGATCCGAACCACCCCAAAAACTTGTTTGTAATTGAAAGCTTCTTTCAAAATACTTGTTTCACATTCTAGAAAAAAATGAATCCGAAGACATAAGGTTTCCCACTTGTCAAACATCTGCTCATGATTTGGTCTATCCTAAAGATCCAAATGGAGGAACCTCTTCTTTGGGAATCCTCTTTGGACCAAAATATCGAAGGAGGATCCGAACCACTCCAAAAACTTGTTTGTAATTGAAAAGCTTGTTTCAAATATTTGTTTCACTCTTCAGACCATATTGATACCAAAGACCTAAGGTTTCCCACTTGTCAAAGTTTTCCTCGTGATTTGGACCATCCTAAAGATCCAATTGGAGGAACCTCTTCTTTGGGAATCCTGTTTGGAACAAAATATCGAAAGAGTATTAGAACCACTCCAAAAACTTGCTTGTAATTGAAAGATTGTTTCAAAATACTTGTTTCACTCTTCGGACCATATTGATACCAAAGACCTAAGGTTTCCCACTTGTCAAACTTTTCCTCGTGATTTGATCCATCCTCAAGATCCAAATGGAGAAACCTCTTCTTTGGGAATCCTCTTTGGACCAAAATATCCAAAGAGGATCCGAACCACTCCAAAAACTTGCTTGTAATTGAAAGCTTGTTTCAAAGTGCTTGTTTCACTTTCTAGATCAAAATGAATCCGAAGACATAAGGTTTCCCACTTGTCAAAGTTTTCCTCGTGATTTGATCCATCCTAAAGATCCAAATGGAGGAACCTCTTCTTTGGGAATCCTGCTTGGACCAAAATATCGAAAAAGGATCTGAACCACTCCAAAATCTTGTTTGTAATTGAAAAGCTTGTTTCAAAGTACTTGTTTCACTCTTCAGACCATATTGATACCAAAGACCTATGGCTTTCCACTTGTCAAAGTTTTCCTCGTGATTTGGTCCATCCTAAAGATCTAAATGGAGGAACCTTTTCTTTGGGAATCCTCTTTGGACCAAAATATCGAAAGAGGATCCGAACCACTCCAAAAAGTTGTTTGTAATTGAAAAGCTTGTTTCAAAGTACTTGTTTCACTCTTCGGACCATATTGATACCAAAGACCTAAGGTTTCCCACTTGTCAAAGTTTTCCTCGTGATTTGGTCCATCCTAAAGATCCAAATGGAGGAACTTTTTTTTTTCGAATACTCTTTGGAACAAAATATCGAAAGAGGATCCGAACCACTCCAAAAACTTGTTTGTAGTTTAAAAGCTTGTTTCAAAGCACTTGTTTCACTCTCAGGACCATATTGATACCAAAGACCTCAGGTTTCCCACTTGTCAAAGTTTTCCTCGTGATTTGGTCTATCCAAAAGATCCAAATGGGGGAACTTCTTCTTTGGGAATCCTCTTTGGACCAAACTATCGAAAGGGGATCAGAACAACTCCAAAAACTTGCTATTAATTGAAAGCTTGTTTCAAAGTACTTTTTTACTTTCTAGAACAAAGTGAATCCGAAGACATAAGGTTTCCCACTTGTCAAAGTTGTGCTAATGATTTGGTCAATCCTAAAGATCCAAATGGAAGAACCTCTTCTTTGGGAATCCTATATCAAAAGAGGATCCAAACCACTCCAAAAACTTGTTTGTAATTGAAATGTTTGTTTCAAAGCACTTGTTTCACTCTTCAGACCATATTGATACCAAAGACCTAAGGTTTCCCACTTGTCAAAGTTTTTTTCGTGATTTGGTCCATCCTACAGATCTAAATGGAGGAACCTCTTCTTTGGGAATACTCTTTGGACCAAAATATCTAAAGAAGATTCGGAACACTCCAAAAACTTGTTTGTAATTTGATATGAATTATGTAGCCATGCATTTAAGGAATTCAAGCTTAAAGAGTACATGTATTGATGACAACTCAAGTTGCATTAAATGCACTCAAGACGTATTTATGACAACTCAAGCTTGAAGTGTAGTAGCATTGATGACAACGCTAGATGCATTTATGACAACCCAAGCTTCATTCAAGGCAACTTAAAGCTTCATTCAAGATAACTTCAATACACTTCAAGACAAGCATTAATGGCATTTAAAAGCTACTTTTAAGCATCATGTATCAGTTTCAATTGTTTTAGATGCATTGTAAGTTACAAAGTAATAGTGGCAGATTGTAACTCATGTTTTTGCTTTAATTTTGGGGGTTACAAGCTAGGAACTTAATGGGGCTGACATGGGATCATTATGAACGAAATTTACATTTAATTTAAGCCTATAAATAGGCCATGTTTCAGCCAATGTAAATCAGACTTGTAAGACTTGACAGATTCAAAAGATTGAATGAAATGTAGCATTTTTATGCACATTGAGAGCCTTGAGCCTCACCCTTTGTAATCTTGCTTTAGATTACATGTTTAGAAACATTCAAGTGGGGAGTGATCAACCAACTTGTGGAGTGTTTCGAGTCATGAGATGATGGAACGTAAAAGTTTGTCCGTTTCATGATTTTTAGATCACACAAGGCAATCTGTTTTCTAGCCTTTCCTTGGGGTTGTTTCAAATGGCATATGTGGGTTCTTTGGTTGTGATCTTTTTGGGTCCTTAGTTAAGTTTAAGGGTTCTTAAAGCATTTCGAAAGGGTTTTCGTATCATTTTGGCATTAAGAACCCTTAAACTTAACTAAGGACCCAAAAAGATCACAACCAAAGAACCCACATATGCCATTTGAAACAACCCCAAGGAAAGGCTAGAAAACAGATTGCCTTGTGTGATCTAAAAATCATGAAACGGACAAACTTTTACGTTCCATCATCTCATGACTCGAAACACTCCACAAGTTGGTTGATCACTCCCCACTTGAATGTTTCTAAACATGTAATCTAAAGCAAGATTACAAAGGGTGAGGCTCAAGGCTCTCAATGTGCATAAAAATGCTACATTTCATTCAATCTTTTGAATCTGTCAAGTCTTACAAGTCTGATTTACATTGGCTGAAACATGGCCTATTTATAGGCTTAAATTAAATGTAAATTTCGTTCATAATGATCCCATGTCAGCCCCATTAAGTTCCTAGCTTGTAACCCCCAAAATTAAAGCAAAAACATGAGTTACAATCTGCCACTATTACTTTGTAACTTACAATGCATCTAAAACAATTGAAACTGATACATGATGCTTAAAAGTAGCTTTTAAATGCCATTAATGCTTGTCTTGAAGTGTATTGAAGTTATCTTGAATGAAGCTTTAAGTTGCCTTGAATGAAGCTTGGGTTGTCATAAATGCATCTAGAGTTGTCATCAATGCTACTACACTTCAAGCTTGAGTTGTCATAAATACGTCTTGAGTGCATTTAATGCAACTTGAGTTGTCATCAATACATGTACTCTTTAAGCTTGAATTCCTTAAATGCATGGCTACATAATTCATATCATAATTGAAAGCTTATTTTGAAGTATTTGTTTCACTTTCTAGACCAAATTGAATCCGAAGACCAAAGGTTTTCCACTAAGTTGTTCTCATGATTTGGTCCATCCTAAAGTTCCAAATGGAGGAACCTCTTCTTTGGGAATCCTGTTTGGACCAAAATATCGAAAGAGGATCCGAACAACTACAATAACTTGTTTGTAATTGAAAAGCTTGTTTCAAATATTTGTTTCACTCTTCAGACCATATTGATACCAAAGACCTAATGTTTCCCACTTGTGAAAGTTTTTGATATGAATCATAACACTTCACTTACTCATGGAAAGCTAGAAGATGGAGCTAATGTTGCAAATGATCAAGGGGATTTAAATATGCCAATTGGGCCAATAACAAGATCAAAGAATAAGAAATTGAAGCTAGCTTTGATTCAACATGTCCAAACATATTTGAAGGAAACCAAAGAGGAAATCCTTTAAATGAAGGGTTTAACATACAATTTGTGGACAATTCAACTACAAAAAGATTCACAAGCTCAAAATTGTCCATTTGAAGACCTTTCCTAAAATCTGGGAAAATCCCTAAAATTTAGGAAATGGATCCCTAAATTTTAGGCCATGTCACACTTTCAATTTCTAGATACTTTATTTTGAGAGTTTAAAGTTGATGTAAAGAAATGGAAGATCCAAGTACTGTAGGTTTATTAAATATGCAATTTAAATTTTCTAGAGTAGGTTTAATTTTTTTTTGATGACTCATCATGGTGATGTTATGATGAGATCATCCTTATTAGCTTTTTATCTCATATTTTAGAATTTAGTGTCATATTAGAAGTAGGAGACTTTACTTTTTGCCTATTTAAAGGCATCCTTATTCATTAATAAAGGCATCATATCATTATTCAAGAAAACTTGCTTATTTGCATGATAGGAAAGTCATGCATGATGGGTTCTTGAATAGGTATAGTTTCACTAAGGATGGTAGAAAGGTCATTCTTGTACCTTTATCTTCAAAAGAAGTTTGTTATGATCAAATGAAACTTGAGAAAAAAAGAATTGAATTTGAAGAAAAAGAAATGAGAGAAAAGACAGAAATGAGAGAAAAGACAGAAATGAGAGAAAAGACAGAAATGAGTGAAAAGAAAGAGGTGAGTGAACAATTAGAGAAGAAATTGAGAGAAAAAGAGAGAAAAGATGCAAAGCAAAACAAAAGCAAGCAAGTGAGCTTATTAGCAAGATTTGGGGACGTGAGGAGGGCTTTACTTATCCAAAAACCAATCTTTGTGCTTTTGTACAAAGGAGGGTATTTGGCTAATAACCCTAACCAAACTTTGTCTTTGCCAAGTGTGTTTTCTTCTCTTTTACTGGAATTCAAGGACATGTTTCCGGATGAAGTGCCTAATGGATTGCCACCAATAAGAGGCATTGAGCATCAAATTGACTTCATTTCCGTGGCTGGAATTCCAAATAGGCCAGCTTATAGGACCAATCCAACCGAAACTAAGGAAATTCAAAAGCAAGTGGAGGAGCTTCTTGCTAAGGGATATGTAAAGAGAGTTTGAGTCCTTGCTCGGTTCCGGTCATCTTGGTGCCTAAAAAGGATGGAACATGGAGAATGTGTGTGGATTGTCGAGCCATCAACAAAATCACTGTAAAGTATCATCACCCTATTCCTAGGTTTGATGATATGCTTGATGAGTTGTATGGATCTTGTCTTTTCACTAAAATAGACCTTAAATATGGATATCATCAAATAAGAATGCAAGTAGGCGATGAATGGAAAACAGCATTTAAAACGAAATTTGGGTTGTATGAATGACTTGTTATGCCATTTGGCTTGACTAATGCACCTAGTACTTTCATGAGATTGATGAATCATGTTTTGAGGGAGTTTTTGGGTAAGTTTGTAGTTGTTTATTTTGATGACATACTGATTTACTCAAAGAACTTAAATGATCATGTAGAGCATGTTAGGTTAGTTCTAATTACACTTAGAAAAGAAACGCTTTATGAAACAAATCACGAGGAAAACTTTGACAAGTGGGAAACCTTAGGTCTTCGGTATCAATATGGTCCGAAGAGCGGAACAAGTATTTTGAAACATGCTTTTCAATTACAAACAAGTTTTGGTATCAATATGGTCTGAAGAGTGAAACAAATATTTGAAACAAGCTTTTCAATTACAAACAAGTTTTTGGAGTGGTTCGGATTCTCTTTCGATATTTTGGTCCAAAAAGGATTCCCAAAGGAGAGGTTCCTCCATTTGGATCTTTAGGATGGACCAAATCACGAGGAAAACTTTGACAAGTGGGAAACCTTATGTCTTTGGTATCAATATGGTCCGAAGAGTGGAACAAGTATTTTGAAACATGCTTTTCAATTACAAACAAGTGTTTGGTGTGGTTCGGATCCTCTTTCGATATTTTGGTCCAAAGAGGATTCTTAAAGACGAGGTTCCTCCATTTGGATCTTTAGGATGGACCAAATCACGAGGAAAACTTTGACAAGTGGGAAACCTTAGGTCTTTGGTATCAATATGGTCTGAAGAGTGAAACAAATATTTGAAACAAGCTTTTCAATTACAAACAAGTTTTTGTAGTTGTTCGGATCCTCTTTCGATATTTTGGTCCAAACAGGATTCCCAAAGAAGTGGTACCTCCTTTTGGAACTTTAGGATGAACCAAATCATGAGAACAATTTTGAGAAGTGGAAAACCTTTGGTCTTCGGATTCAATTTGGTCCGGAGAGTGAAATAAGTGTTTTGAAACAAGCTTTTCAGCTACAAACACGTTTTTGGAGTGGTTCGGACCCTCTTTCAATATTTTGGTCCAAAGAGTTTTCCCAAAGAGGAGGTTCCTCCATTTGGATCTTTAGGATGGACCAAATCACGAGGAAAACTTTGACAAGTGGGAAACCTTAGGTCTTTGGTATCAATATGGTCCGAAGAGTGAAACAAGTACTTTGAAACAAGCTTTTCAATTACAAACAAGTTTTTCGAGTGGTTCGGATCCCCTTTCGATATTTTGGTCCAAAGAGGATTCCCAAAGAAGAGGTTCGTACATTTGGATCTTTAGGATGGACCAAATCAAAAGGAAAACTTTGACAAGTGGGAAACCTTATGTCTTCGGATTCATTTTGTTCTAGAAAGTGAAACAAGTACTTTGAAACAAGCTTTCAATTACAAGCAAGTTTTTGGAGTGGTTCCTATCCTCTTTCGATAGTTTGGTCCAAACAGGATTTCCAAAGAAGATGTTCCTTCATTTGGATCTTTAGGTGGACCAAATCATGAGGACAATTTTGACAAGTGGGAAACCTTAGGTCTTTGGTATGAATATGGTCCGAAAAATGAAACAAGTACTTTGAAACAAACTTTTCTATTACAAACAAGTTTTTGGAGTGGTTCGCATCCTCTTTCGATATTTTGGTCCAAACAGGATTCCCAAAAGAAGAGGTTCCTCCATTTGGATCTTTAGGATGGACCAAATCACGAGGAAAACATTGACAAGTAGGAAATCTTAGGTCTTTGGTATCAATATAGTCCTCAGAGTGAAACAAGTACTTTGAAACAAGCTTTTAATTACAAACAAGTTTTTGGAGTGGTTCAGATCCTCTTTCGATATTTTGGTCCAAAGAGGATTCCCAAAGAAGAGGTTCCTCCATTTGGATCTTTAGGATGGACCAAATCACGAGGAAAACATTGACAAGTAGGAAACCTTAGGTCTTTGGTATCAATATAGTCCTCAGAGTGAAACAAGTACTTTGAAACAAGCTTTTAATTACAAACAAGTTTTTGAAGTGGTTCGGATCCTCTTTCGATATTTTGGTCCAAAGAGGATTCCCAAAGAAGAGGTTCCTCTATTTGGATCTTTAGGATGGACCAAATCACGAGGAAAACATTCACAAGTAGGAAACCTTAGGTCTTTGGTATCAATATAGTCCTCAGAGTGAAACAAGTACTTTGAAACAAGCTTTGAATTACAAACAAGTTTTTGAAGTGGTTCGGATCCTCTTTCGATATTTTGGTCCAAAGAGGATTCCCAAAGACGAGGTTCCTCCATTTGGATCTTAAGGATGGACCAAATCACGAGGAAAACTTTGACAAGTGGGAAACCTTAGGTCTTTGGTATCAATATGGTCTGAAGAGTGAAACAAATATTTGAAACAAGCTTTTCAATTACAAACAAGTTTTTGTAGTTGTTCGGATCCTCTTTCGATATTTTGGTCCAAACAGGATTCCCAAAGAAGTGGTACCTCCATTTGGAACTTTAGGATGAACCAAATCATGAGAACAATTTTGAGAAGTGGAAAACCTTTGGTCTTCGGATTCAATTTGGTCCGGAGAGTGAAATAAGTGTTTTGAAACAAGCTTTTCAACTACAAACAAGTTTTTGGAGTGGTTCGGATCCTCTTTCGATATTTTGGTCCAAAGAGTTTTCCGAAAGAGGAGGTTCCTCCATTTGGATCTTTAGGATGGACCAAATCACGAGGAAAACTTTGACAAGTGGGAAACCTTAGGTCTTTGGTATCAATATGGTCCGAAGAGTGAAACAAGTACTTTGAAACAAGCTTTTCAATTACAAACAAATTTTTGGAGTGGTTCGGATCCTCTTTTGATGTTTTGGTCCAAAGAGGATTCCCAAAAAAGAGGTTCCTCCATTTAGATCTTTAGGATGGACCAAATCACTAGGAAAACTTTGACAAGTGGGAAACCTTATGTCTTCGGATTCATTTTGTTCTAGGAAGTTAAACAAGTACTTTGAAACAAGCTTTCAGTTACAAGCATGTTTTTGAAGTTGATAAGGCAAACCCAAATTGCAAGTCCAAAGACCCTATGCTATTATGCTTAGCATGAACCTTTGAAGCAAGAACTCAAACCCTCCCTAACTAATCGGTTTCAACCAAGAGATTTAAGGCTAGATGAGATTACCTCTTAGATCAATGACCTAGAGACAAGAATGAGATTCCTTGTTCTAGATTGAATCACTCCACAACTAAGTTGATCAATTCCTAGTTGAATGACTCGACAGCAACCCTAAACACAAGAATTGCAAAGAAATTGAAAACTCTATTTTGTTTTCAAAAAGAAACTCTCAAAGAGTACTTGTTTTTCATTCAATAAAATCTGAGTTTTACATTGAGTTTCCCATGGCTTTATAAGCCTACAATCAGCAAAAGAAAAGCAAAACATAAAAGGAAACAACGCAGTAAAGTATTCGGATACAATTGGCAAAAACAGAAAAGGAAACTAGAGCTCTTAATGCCCACGGTTACAAATAAGGAAAGTTTGACTAAAATGCAAATAAAAGTGAATCTGATTTGCTTAGTTGTTGCATTCTTCCATTCAAGGCATAGTTGACAATTGCACAAGGTTATCTTTGTAGATATTTTCCTTATGGATTTGCAAGTTGCATACATTGATCTTCAAAGTGTCATAAATCAAGTCTTCATCCGAATTGGGCTGCTCACTTGGAAATAAAGCTTGATCCGAGCCTATCCATTCTTGCACATGAGTAATAAAAGCTTGTTGGATCTTCTTAGCTTTGGATCTTGTGATTGGGCCTGTTGGAACATGTATTGGACTTGGAGTGCTTCCATGATCCTTATCATCTTCCCCTTCTTCAAGAAGATTCGTCCTCGAATCAAGGTCATCATCCCCTACATCAAAAGGGCTTAAATCAGCAACATTAAAAGTAGAACTAACCGAGAACTCACCTGGTAGATCTATCTTGTAAGCATTGTTGTTGATTCTTTCAAGCACTTGATAAGGCCCATCTCCTCTTGGATGAAGTTTGGTTTTCCTTTGTGAAGGAAACCTCTCTTTTCTAAAGTGTATCCACACCCAATCTCCCGGTTTAAAAACAAGCTCCTTTCTTCCTTTGTTGATCCGAGAAGCAACCTTTGTGTTTTGTTTTTCAATTCTATCCCTTACTCCTTTGTGCAAATTCATAATAAAATCAGCCTAGAAGTAGCTTCATCACAAACAAACACATTAGTAGGCAAAGGAAGTAAATCAAGTGGAGTAGTAGGGTTAAAGCAATAAACTACCTCAAATGGAGAACAATGTGTTGTACTATGTATGGTTCGGTTGTAAGAAAACTCCACAAAAGGAAGACATGTTTCCCAAGACTTGATATTCTTGGAAATAATGGCTCTAAGTAAAGCCCCTAAAGTCCTATTAACCACCTCAATTTGTCCATCGGTTTGGGGATGACAAGTAGTTGAAAATAGTAGCTTAGTGCCAAGCTTACCCCACAAAACCTTCCAAAAGTGACTTAGGAACTTAACATCCCTATCACTAACAATAGTAGTAGGAATACCATGCAATCTAACCACTTCCCTAAAGAACAAATCTGCAACATGCTTAGCATCATCTGTTTTGTGACATGCAATGAAATGTGCCATTTTGCTAAATCGGTCAACTACAACAAAGATACTATCATGTCCTCTCTTAGTCCTAGGTAAACCTAAAACAAAGTCCATAGATATGTTTGTCCAAGGTTCATTAGGAACATGCAGTGGTGTATAAAGTCCATGTGGTTGTGATCTAGACTTAGCCTCTTTACATTTAAAACAATTTTTACACACTTTATGCACATCTTGTCTCATTTTAGGCCAATAGAAATGCTTATTCAACATGTCAAATGTTTTGTGAGTCCCAAAGTGTCCCATTAAGCCGCCTCCATGTGATTCTTTAACAAGCAATTCTCTAATTGAGCATTTTGGCACACACAACTTATTTTTCTTGAATAACATGCCTTCAAACACAAAGTAGTCATCCACAGATTTCCCATTAACACAAGAAGCATAAATAGCTCCAAAATCAGAATCAAGAGGATATAAATCTTTTACTTGTTTGAATCCTAAGATCTTAGCAATAAGAGTAGAAAACAAGTTGTACCTCCTTGATAATGCATCAGCCACCACATTGTCTTTACCTTGCTTGTACTTGATGACATATGGAAAGGTCTCAATGAATTATATCCATTTGGCATGCCTCCTATTCAACTTGCTTTGTCCCTTGAGGTGTTTTAAGCTCTCATGATCCGTATGGATTACAAACTCCCTCGGCCAAAGATAGTGTTGCCAAACCTTCAAAGTTCTCACTAAAGCATATAATTCCTTGTCATATATAGGATAATTCAAAGATGCTCCATTCAACTTTTCACTAAAGTACATTAAAGGCTTACCATCTTGCATTAACACTGCCCCTATGCCAATCCCACTTGCATCACATTCAATTTCAAATGATTTCTCAAAGTTTGGTAAAACAAGCAAATGTGCATTGGTTAATTTGTCTTTCAATTCTTTAAAAGCCCTTTCTTGCATTTCCCCCACACAAATGTCACATGCTTTTTCACAAGTTCATTCAATGGTGCTGCTATTGTACTAAAGTCTTTAATGAATCTTCTATAAAAACTAGCAAGACCATGAAAACTTCTAACTTCACTAGCATTTCTAGGTTGTGGCCAATCTCTAATAGCTTTAACTTTCTCCTCATCTACTTCAACTCCATCCTTGCTCACAATGAATCCTAAATGGTTCATCCTAAAGATCCAAATGGAGGAACCTCGTCTTTAAGAATCCTCTTTGGACCAAAGTATCGAAAGAGGATTCGAACCACTCCAAAAACATGTTTGTAATTAAAAACTTGTTTCAAAGTACTTGTTTCACTCTGAGGACTATATTGATACCAAAGACGTAAGGTTTCCTACTTGTGAATGTTTTCCTCGTGATTTGGTCTATCCTAAAGATCCAAATGGAGGAACCACTTCTTTGGGAATCCTCTTTGGATCAAAATATCGAAAGAGGATCCGAACCACTCCAAAAACTTGTTTGTAATTAAAAGCTTGTTTCAAAGTACTTGTTTCACTCTGAGGACTATATTGATACCAAAGACCAAAGCTTTCCTACTTGTGAATGTCTTCCTCGTGATTTTGTCCATCCTAAAGATCCAAATGGAGGAACCTCTTCTTTTGGGAATTCTATTTGGACCAAAATATTGAAAGAGGATCCGAACCACTCCAAAATCTAGTTTGTAATTGAAAGCTTGTTTCAAAGTACTTGTTTCACTCTTCGGACCATATTGATACCAAAAAGTTAAGGTTTCCCACGTGTCAAAGTTGTCCTCATGATTTGGCCCATCCTAAAGATCCAAATGGAGGAACTTCTTATTTGGAAATCCTGTTTGGACCAAAATATCGAAAGAGGATCCGAACCACTCCAAAATCTTGTTTGTAATTGAAAGCTTGTTGCAAAGTACTTGTTTCACTCTTCGGACCATATTGATACCAAAATCTTAAGGTTTCCCACTTGTCCAAGTTGTCCTCATGATTTGGCCCATCCTAAAGATCCAAATGTAGGAACCTCTTTTTTAGGAACCCTGTTTGGACCAAAATATCGAAATAGGATCCGAACCACACCAAAAACTTGTTTGTAATTGAAAAGCTTGTTTCAAAGTATTTGTTTCACTCTTCGGACCATATTGATACCAAAGACCTAAGGTTTCCAACTTGTCAAAGTTTACCTCTTGATTTGGTCCATCCTAAAGATCCAAATGGAGGAACCTCTTCTTTGGGAATCCTCTTTGGACCAAAATATCGAAAGAAGATTCGAAACACTCCAAAAACTTGTTTGTAATTGAAACCTTATTTCAAAGTACTTGTTTCACTCTCTAGACCAAATTGAATCCGAAGACCAAAGGTTTTCCACTTGCTCAAAATTATTCTCATGATTTGGCTCATCCTAAAGTTCCAAATGGAGAAACCACTTCTTTGGGAATCCTGTTTGGACAAAAATATCGAAAGAGGATCCGAACAATTACAAAAACTTGTTTGTAATTGAAAAGATTGTTACAAATATTTGTTTCACTCTTCAGACCATATTGATACCAAAGACCTACGGTTTCCCACTTGTCAAAGTTTTCCTCGTGATTTGTTCCATCCTAAAGATCCAAATGGAGGAACCTCGTCTTTGGGAATTCTCTTTGGCCCAAAATATCGAAAGAGGATCCGAACCACTCCAAAAACTTGTTTGTAATTAAAAGCTTGTTTCAAAGTACTTGTTTCACTCTGAGGACTATATTGATACCAAAGACCTATGGTTTACTACTTGTGACTGTTTTCCTTGTGATTTGGTCCATCCTAAAGATCCAAATGGAGGAACATCTTCTTTGGGAATCCTCTTTGGACCAAAATATCGAAAGAGGATCCGAACCACTCCAAAAACTTATTTGTAATTAAAAGATTGTTTCAAAGTACTTGTTTCACTCTGAGGACTATATTGATACCAAAGACCTAAGGTTTCCTACTTGTCAATGTTTCCTCGTGATTTGGTCCATCCTAAAGACCCAAATGGAGGAACCTCTTCTTTGGGAATCCTCTTTGGACCAAAGTATCAAAAGAGGTTCCGAACCACTCCAAAAATTTGTTTGTAATTGAAAACTTGCTTCAAAGTACTTGTTCCACTCTTCGGACCATATTGATGCCAAAGACCTTAAGTTTTCCACTTGTCAAAATTTTCCTCGTGATTTTGTCCATCCTAAAGATCCAAATGGAGGAACCTCTTCTTTGGGATTCCTCTTTGAACCAAAATATTGAAAGAGGATCTGAACCACTCCAAAAACTTGTTTGTAATTGAAAAGCTTGTTTCAAAGTATCACTCTTCAGACCATATTGATACCAAAAACCTAAGGTTTCCCACTTGTCAAAGTTGTCCTCATGATTTGGTCCATGCTGAAGATCCAAATAGAGGAAATCCTCTTTGGACCAAAATATCGAAAGAGGATCCGAACCACTTGAAAAACTTGTTTGTAATTGAAAACCTTGTTTCAAAGTTCTTGTTTCACTCTTCAGACCAGATTGATACCAGTCCTAATGTTTCCCACTTGTCAAAGTTGTCCTCATGATCTGGTCCATCCTAAAGATCCAAATGGTGGAACCTCTTCTTTGGGAATCCAGTTTGGACCAAAATTTAGAAAGAGGATCCGAACCACTTCAAAAACATGTTTATAATTGAAAGCTGATTTCAAAGTACTTGTTTCACTCTCTAGACCAAATTGAATCTGAAGACCTAAGGTTTTCCGCTTGTCAAAGTTGTGCTAATGATTTGGTCCATCCTAAAGATCCAAATGAAGGAACATCTTCTTTGGAAATTCTGTTTGGACCAAAATATCAAAAGGGGATCGGAACCACTCCAAAAACTTGTTTGTAATTGAAAGCTTATTTCAAAGTACTTGTTTCACTCTATAGACCAAAATGAATCAGAAGACATAAGGTTTCCCACTTGTCAAAGTTGTGCTCATGATTTGGTCCATCCGAAAGATCCAAATGGAGGAACCTCTTCTTTTGGAATCCTCTTTGGACCAAAATTTCGAAAGAGGATCTGAACCACTCCAAAAACTTGTTTCAAAGTACTTGTTTCACTCTCTAGACCAAAAGGAATCCGAAGACCTAAGGTTTCCCACTTGTCAATGATGTGCTCATGATTTGGTCCATCCTAAAGATCCAAATGGTTGAACCTCTTCTTTGAGAATCCTTTTTGGACCAAAATATCGAAAGAGGATCCGAACCACTCCAAAAACTTGTTTTTAATTGAAAAGCTTGTTTCAAATATTTGTTTCACTCTTCAGACCATATTGATACCAAAGACCTAAGGTTTCCCGCTTATCAAAGTTTTCCTCGTGATTTGGTCCATCCTAAAGATCCAAATGGAGGAACAACTTCTTTGGGAATCCTGTTTGGACCAAAATATCATAAAAGGATCCGAACCACTCCAAAAACTTGTTTGTAATTAAAAATCTTGTTTCAAATATTTGTTTCACTCTTTAGACCATATTGATACCAAAGACCTAAGCTTTCTCACTTGTCAAAGTTTTCCTCATGATTTGGTCCATCCTAAAGATCCAAATGGTGGAACCTCTTCTTTGGGAATACTGTTTGGACCAAAATATCGTAAGAGGATCCAAACCACTCCAAAAACTTGTTTGTAATTGAAAAGATTGTTTCAAAGTACTTGTTTCACTCTTCGGACCATATTGATACCAAAGACCTAAGTTTTCCTTGTGATTTGGTCCATCATAAATATCCAAATGTAGGAACCTCTTCTTTGGGAATCCTCTTTGGACCAAAATATCGAAAGAGGATCCGAACCGCTCCAAAAACTTGTTTGTAATTGAAAAGCTTGTTTCAAAGTACTTGTTTCACTCTTCGGACCATATTGATACCAAAGACCTAAGGTTTCCAACTTGTCAAAGTTTACCTCTTGATTTGGTCCTTCCTAAAGATCCAAAAGGAGGAACCTCTTCTTTCGGAATCCTCTTTGGACCAAAATATCGAAAGAAGATTCGAAACACTCCAAAAACTTGTTGGTAATTGAAAGCTTATTTCAAAGTACATGTTTGACTCTCTAGACCAAATTGAATCGGAAGACCAAAGGTTTTCCACTTCTCAAAATTGTTCTCATGATTTGGTTCATCCTAAAGTTCCAAATGGAGAAACCACTTCTTTGGGAATTCTGTTTGGACCAAAATAACGAAAGAGGTTCCGAACAATTACAAAAACTTGTTTGTAATTGAAAAGCTTGTTACAAATATTTGTTTCACTCTTCAGACCATATTGATACCAAAGACCAAAGGTTTCCCACTTGTCAAAGTTTTCCTCGAGATTTGGTCCATCCTAAAGATCCAAATGGAGGAACCTCTTCTTTGGGAATCCTCTTTGGACCAAAATTTCGAAAGACGATCCGAACCACTCCAAAAACTTGTTTCTAATTGAAAGCTTGTTTCAAAGTACTTGTTTCACTCTCTAGACCAAACTGAATCCGAAAACCAAAGGTTTCCCACTTGTCAATGATGTGCTCATGATTTGGTCTATCCTAAAGATCCAAAAGGAGGAACCTCTTCTTTGGTAATCCTGTTTGAACCAAAATATCGAAAGAGGATCCGAACCACTCCAAAAATTTGTTTCTAATTGAAAGCTTGTTTCAAAGTACTTGTTTCACTCTTCGGACCATATTGATACCAAAAACTTAAGGTTTCCCACTTGTCAAAAATGTTCTCATGATTTGGCCTATCCTAAAGATCCAAATGGAGGAACCTCTTATTTGGGAATCCTGTTTGGACAAAAATATCAAAAGAGGATCCGAACCACGCCAAAAACTTGTTAGTAATTGAAAGCTTGTTTCAAAGGACTTGTTTCACTCTTCGGACCATATTGATACCAAAAACTTAAGGTTTCCCACTTGTCAATGTTGTCCTCATGATTTGGCCCATCTTAAAGATCCAAATGTAGGAACCTCTTCTTTGGGAATCCTGTTTGGACCAAAATAACGAAAGAGGATCTGAACGACTCCAAAAACTTGTTTGTAATTATATAGCTTGTTTCAAAGTACTTGTTTCACTCTTCGGGCCATATTGATACCAAAGACCAAAGGTTACCCACTTGTCAAAGTTGTCCTCATGATTTGGTCCATCCTAAATATCCAAATGGAGGAACCACTTCTTTGGGAATCCTGTTTGAACCGAAATATCAAAAGAGGATTCGAACCACTACAAAAACATGTTTGTCATTAAAAAGTTTGTTTCAGAATACTTGTTTCACTCTTCGGACCGTATTGATACAACAAACCTAAGATTTTCTACTTGTCAAAGTTGTTCTCGTGATTTGGTCCATCCTAAAGATCCAATTGGAGGAACCTCTTCTTTGGGAATCGTCCTTGGACAAAAATTTTCAAAGAGGATCCCAACCATTCCAAAAACTTTGATATGAATCATGGAGCACAAGATAAGATAAACAAGCTTAGGATGGTTCAAGGGCCAATGACAAGATCTAAGACCAAGAAATTGCAACAAGCTTTGAATCTCCATTGTCAAGCATACATGAGAAAACTCAAGGAAACTTTTGAAGATTGGAACATTGAGGCTAAGGAAGAAGACTTAAAGCACTTCAACTTGTGGCATGTGCAATTGGAAGAAGAATTTGGACAAGTTGTGCAATCAGATTCAAAGAATGAAGCTTAGAGAGTGATATGAAACCCTAGGAAATTGAAATAGAAACCCTTTGAAAGCACAAAGAACCCCTAGATGCAAATCCTAAAACCCCGATGAACAATAAGGTAAAACCCTTGGAACACAAGAAGAGAAAGATTATTCCAATGATCTATGATCTTGAAATAAGAGAACTTGTTCTTATTTCAAGATTGAAACAATCCACAAACACAATAGATCAATTCATGCTTGAATGTTTCTAAAACATGCAACCTAGAACAAGGCTACAAAACTAAGCAATTTGAGCCAAGCAAAAAAGCAATATTATTATCATATTAATTCTTCGTATTTAGGGTTACAAATGAGGCCTTTAAATAGGCAAAGAAACCCTAAAAATAAGCTAGGAAATTCGTATTACAAGGAGCACAAAATCTGCCCAAAACTTGCCTTATATGAAATTGGCAGATTTTGTGGAAAATCTTTTCTAGAGAATAATATCTTTCCTAATCCTTTCCAAACATATAAAATGAATATAAAAGACCTAAAACATGTCTAAATACATCATAAATTCGTTGGAACCATTTTGGGAACAAATATGGAAACTTTGGGAACAAATATGGAAAGTGGTCCAAATAAGGAAAGTTTGCAAAAGTGATGCAACTTTCCTAATTAGCTCTTCTCTTCAATTCCGATTGAACAAGTCTTCAATACTCTTCCTCCAAATGTATTTGCCATAGATTGAAGTTCATCACGTCCTCTTCCATAGCCTCCATGATCGGATCTTCGAAGCTTGTCTTGACTTTGCTAATGTAGGCCTGTAAATGGATGTCAATGCTTCTCTTGAACTTTAATGTTGTGATTTGTCCTTGGGCGTTTTGTGACGTTCCATGATTCATATCATCCCCTCCCTCTTGAAAAGGATTCGTCCTCGAATCTATAACATTACCTACATCGCAATAAATTAAGTTAATAACATAAATAAAAGCATATAAAGCACGCTTACCTCGTGTATTGTGAATTGGCACCAAAGAGAGCAACAATGGTACCCTTCTTTCTCCTTTCAAGTTAACACCTCCCGGGTCAAATATTGTTGGTTTCCTTCCCTTTAAATCAGCAAAACATTCGAGCGTATCAAAGACCACAAAACTGACAATATGGTTGGTGGATAGTGGTAACACATCTAATAGAATATATGGACCATAGTCAATCTCGTAAATTTTCTCATACTCAACACTACTCACAAGATGATCACATGGTGAATGTAACACATTAATCAAAGCATATGAACCATAATCAAACTCAAATAGGTCTAATGTGTTGGGGTAAATTAGAAAATATGAAAACTCCATGTTCTCCCTAAATGCATCACATGTCTTATCAAAGAAAACTTGTGTATCACAAAACATATGTTTATCATTAGAATGAAATTGAAGTGGTAAAATATCAGAGTTGAGATCTAATTTAGCAAACAAACAAGAACTATGCACATCATCACAAGTAAATGGATAGGCTAGCTTAACATGTTTTGCAAGTGATAAGCTGTCAAACAAGTAAAGATCATCCAAAAGAATTTTGCTAGAAAAGAATGCATGTTTATCATAAAAATATAATTGGTTTGGATGATTTCTAGTCTTAAAATCAGAATTGGAAAACAAGAAATAATCATTTAAACAAACCGATGCAAAAGGATTAAAAGTAAGAAACTTCCTTTTCTGGCCTTGGATCCCGTTGGCAACATCTTTTTCCATGAAGTATGGTGGTGCCTTAAGTATTTCAGCCCCTTGAAATGCATCTACTATGTGCTCCATTCCAATTGAAAATTGATCAATGTAATTCTGCAAAACATTAGCTAAAACACTAGAAAAGCAAAGGTTAAGTTCATAAGTTAGAAAGAAAGAATCTTTGCACACAAGTACAAAGTGGGTTTTATTTGAAAACATTATTTTCCTAGCCTCACTTTCTACAAAACTCACAATGTTCTCACCATTCCTCTCCTTCATTTTTGACTCACAACTCTCTTTCTTTTCAATTTCTCTTTCATTCTTTTCAAACACTCTTTCTTTTGAACTCAAATCTCTTTCTTTTGACTCACTCATGTCACTCATTTCTTTTTGAGCACTCATCTCTCTTTCTTTTGGCTCACTTATTTCAATAATTTCTTTTTCACACTCTTCTTTTTGAAAATTCATCTCTCTTTCTTTTGGCTCACTCTCTTTTTGACAATTCTCATTATTTTCAAAGGTAGAACACTTTTTTAACTCACATGCATCATAAGTTTCCCTCATATGAATATTTGATTGGAAGTGGTCTTGTAAAGCAAATGTTACCTTTTTCTTAATCAAGCCATTGGCAGCCACATCCTTTCTCTTTAATGCACTCTTTAATTGATTTTCTTGAGATGGAATCGGGTTAGAAAGATGTTTAGTAGAATACCTTTTTGTAGCCCTTCTTTCGAGTCTCTTTTCCACCGTGGTTGCATAATAAACCATATGTTCCAACTCCACATATGTCTTTCCTTCAACACAATAGGCAATCTCCTCGTTTAAACCCTTTAAGAACCGTGTCATTGTGGACTCATTATCTTCAAAAAAAGACAGCCCTAGCCATGAGAACTTCAAACTCCTTGTGATAAGCTTCAACACTCCTTTCACCTTGTGTAAGATTTAGAAATTCTTTCACAATAGCTCTCTGTCTTTGGCTCGGCACAAACCGCTTCCTCATGTGATATTTAAGTTCATACCAAGTATCAATATGTGGTTGTCTATCTTTCCTTAGTTTTTCCTTCAATTGAGACCACCAAACATAAGCATAGTTAGTGAACTTGGTAATAGCAAGCAATACCTTTCTTTCCTCACTATAGTTGTTGTATTCAAAGAAATGCTCAATTTGACTTTCCCATTGCAAGTACTCTTCTGGATCTACACTCCCATGGAAAGTATATAAGTTGAGCTTATGTGCTCCAAAGCTCCTATGCACCATCCTTTCATAATAATCCTCTCCATTTTCCCTCCAAGTATGCTCTACATCTCGACATCCATTGCTCCTCCTTTCATCATATTTTTCATGATACATTGCTGCAAATAAAAAGGTTAATAATAAAAATAGGACCTCTCAATCACTCCCTAAGTGTTTACACTCGATGATGTTCGTTCTCTCGTGTTTGCACTCAAAAACAGATTTTAGGGCCTAAATGTAACCTTGGACTATTAGCACACTTTAGCAACTATCAAACAACAAAGATTCTAATGAAATTTGTAAAAAGTAACAATCAAAAAATAAGAAACAAGCAAATTGGTGGTTAAGAAGAAAAGAAGACAGATTTATGCAAATGGTTTATTTTAGTGAATAGGAAAGAATAACAAAGAAAACAAGCAAGAATAAACTTTCCTAAAGAGAAAAATTCGAGTTAAGATTTCCCTAAAGTGTTTTGAATCAGAAAATAAGACTTTCCTAAAGCAAAAGATGCATATAATCAAATATGGGACAGATTTGATACTTTCCAAAAACAGTTTTGGCTATTTATGGTAAGTTCTAGCTTTTTAGGAAACAAACAATTCTAGCACAATTCCTTTGCATTTTTCAGATTCAAGATGAAGATATGATGAGTTTAAGATGAACTTTTCAAGAACAATACGAACAAAAACCTCTTTTTCCAGAAACTTCAACAAATCAAGCAAGAACACTTTCTTTTTTTTTTCCAGTTTTTTTTTTTGCACAATCCGACAGTTTGTGAAGATCTATTTTTTTCTCAATCTTCCAATTTTTTTTTGACAAACTTTTCTGAATAACAAATAATCACGACTCAAAGATAAACACTTTTTTAGTTTATGAGTTTCGAAGATTCGGAATGAAACTATACGAAAAAGAAAAAAACAGTAGGTTAAATAAGGAAATTCTGGAACTATATTTTTTTTTTTGTTTTTTTTTTCTGGAATTTTCGATGAACGAAGAACAAGACAATAAAAATTAAAACAACAAGAAAGCAAGTAAGATAGAAATCTTCCCTTGAGCCTAAGCTCTGATACCAAATGATATGAAACCCTAGGAAATTGAAATAGAAACCCTTTGAAAGCACAAAGAACCCCTAGATGCAAATCCTAAAACCCCGATGAACAATAAGGTAAAACCCTTGGAACACAAGAAGAGAAAGATTATTCCAATGATCTATGATCTTGAAATAAGAGAACTTGTTCTTATTTCAAGATTGAAACAATCCACAAACACAATAGATCAATTCATGCTTGAATGTTTCTAAAACATGCAACCTAGAACAAGGCTACAAAACTAAGCAATTTGAGCCAAGCAAAAAAGCAATATTATTATCATATTAATTCTTCGTATTTAGGGTTACAAATGAGGCCTTTAAATAGGCAAAGAAACCCTAAAAATAAGCTAGGAAATTCGGATTACAAGGAGCACAAAATCTGCCCAAAACTTGCCTTATATGAAATTGGCAGATTTTGTGGAAAATCTTTTCTAGAGAATAATATCTTTCCTAATCCTTTCCAAACATATAAAATGAATATAAAAGACCTAAAACATGTCTAAATACATCATAAATTCGTTGGAACCATTTTGGGAACAAATATGGAAACTTTGGGAACAAATATGGAAAGTGGTCCAAATAAGGAAAGTTTGCAAAAGTGATGTAACTTTCCTAATTAGCTCTTCTCTTCAATTCCGATTGAACAAGTCTTCAATACTCTTCCTCCAAATGTATTTGCCATAGATTGAAGTTCATCACGTCCTCTTCCATAGCCTCCATGATCGGATCTTCGAAGCTTGTCTTGACTTTGCTAATGTAGGCCTGTAAATGGATGTGATATGAATCATGGAGCCTTAATGTTGATCTTTTCCGAGCTTGCATTCGTTGTTCTCCAAGTTCAAGATTAGTTCAATAAATGGAAGTCAAGTTCAAGTAGAGTTCATTAAATGCAAGTCAAGTTCAAACCAAGCTCATTAAATGCAAGTAAACTTCAAGCCTAGTTCATTCAATACAAGTCAAGTTCATTTAATGCAAACGAAGCTCATTTAATGCAACTCAAGACATCAATGCAACTCCTGACTTATTCATAACATCCTAAGGTTTCATTTAAGACTCTCATAAACACATGTGGTCAAGGATTTTCAGTTACAAAGACTTTCAAATCAGATTTGTAACTCTTCTAATTTCAGTTACAAGTTTGCATAGTTAAGACCATTTTCGGTTATTTTTGTAAGACTTTAAGGTTGTAGCTGTTTCATTTCCTTTCATTTATGTCAATTTCGTTTTTCCCTTTGTTTTGTAAGGCTTATATAGCCATGTTTCAGATTGTAAACATGGAAGATTATGATTGAATTAAAAATCCAAAGTCTCATTGAGAGCTTTTTCTTTGAATTGTTGTGAGTTGTTCAACTTTTCATCTTGTCATTCCTTGTGTTTAGGGTGGCTGTAGAATCGAGCCATTAGGATTGATCATTCTAATTTGGTGGATTGATTCGAATCTAAAACAAGAAATCCAATTCTTGTCTTTAGATCATTGATCATAAGGATAATCATTTTCTAGCCTTTTTCCTTGGGTTGTTTCAAATGGCATATGTGGGTTCTTTGGTTGTGATCTTTTTGGGTCCTTAGTTAAGTTTAAGGGTTCTTAAAGCATTTCGAAAGGGTTTTCGTATCATTTGGTATCAGAGCATAGGTTGCATCTTGTGGCCTACTCTAGAATTGATTCTATCTTACTTTTATGCATTGTTTTTCATTTCTACACATTCTGTCCATCCATTTCATTTCTACCTTTTCATCCATTTTGATTCACCTTTTGAATCTGATTTCATCTCCATCTTAAAGATCACGTTTAGATCTTGAAAATCAAAATAAAAAAAAAATAAAAAAGAAAAGAGTGAATTTGCATCCGAGGGCACCAAATCTGTTCATCTTGTGTTCTTCTTGAAAATTCTTCACTTTTCTGAGTTTGCCTTATCATTTCTGAGTTTGCCTTGCACGTTCTTGAAATTTGTGAGTTTGATCCATATAAATTCGTGTAGATCTGATATAATTATGTTCTTACATCAGTTATCTTTCAAATATATCAGTTACACATTGATTTGCTCGTATTTAAAGTCTCAGAAACGGTTATAGTTCAAAATTGTCAAAACTGTCCAATTTTGTAACTGCCGCATTTAATGCTACTGTTTTCCATTCAAAGTCTGATCTAACGTCTGAATTTGTCTTTTTTGTCTGAAGCGGAAAGTTTTATCTTTATGTTAGCTTTCAAAGTTCAGAAGGGCGCTTTATCAAAATCATAACGGAAACAATTCAAATCTGGAATTTCATTTCTGTGCGCAGGTTTATCCTATTTTCCGGGAACTTCAATTCTGTGAGTTAGTGTTTTCAACTCTGAAAGAATTTTTGAATTTGGCCTTTTGTATGATCTTTATTATCATCTTAATAAGCTTCATATAGGCTGCCAATTGAAAATTCATTCTCGAACTCCACGAATTTTGAAATTTGTAACTGCCATTTTTCTTGAGTTCTTTGCTTTCAAAAATCTGTTTTGCTTTTCCAATCTGATTTTTGCCTATCCCATCTGTTTTTCTTGCTTTATTTTTGTTTCTTTTCATTATTTTAGATTGTTTAAATACTGATTGCTTGATTTTTAGTACTTTAAACACAAGTTGCTTCATTTTGACCATAGCTTATCCAAGAGCCTAAATTGATATTTTGGCCTACCTTGAGTGATTAAACACGAGAGTTCCCTTGAGTGAAATTTTGTGAGGGAGTGTTGTGAGGTCCAGAAACATGTCACAAGGGGGAAACAATCAGGGTGAGTTTAGTGAAGCTAGGTGGAGAGAGGCCCAAACGAGAGTTTTTGCTAGACTTACTAAAATTGTAGAGGGGCTTAATGATCGCATGGGTAGATTAGAGATAGCTAGTAATCAGCAAATGAGGGGGATAATTGAAGATGAATTAGAAAGTGATGTTGATGGAGAAGTAGTCATAGATTGGGAAGAGAGTGACTTTGAGGAAGAAAATTTTGAGGAAGCCGAAGAGGGTGATTCTATGGAGGAAAATATTGAGGAACCCGAGGCGAGTGATGATAGTCGGGAGGAAGGAAATAGAGTAGCACTCTTGTGTAGGAAAGTTCTCAATTCTGAAATAAAGGAGAATTTTGAAGAAGACCAAAGACACAACTTGTTCCATACTAGGTGTTTAGTGAATGAGACTCCATGTAGTGTTGTAATTGATGGGGGAAGTTGTACAAATGTTGTGAGCTCAATTCTGGTTAAAAGACTCAATTTGCCTACTAAACCACATCCCAAACCTTACAAGTTACAATGGCTAAACAATAGTGGTGAGGTTAAGGTGCATAAGCAAGCTATCATTTCTTTTAGCCTTGGAAAGTATAAGGATGAGGTAGTTTGTGATGTAGTCCCAATGCATGCCGGGGATATGCTTTTGGGAAGGCCTTGGCAGTATGATAGGAGAGTTTCCTATGATGGCTACCTTAATAGGTATACTTTTACCAAAGATGGAAGGAAGACTACTTTGGTACCTTTGTCTTCAAAAGAGGTTTTCATTGACCAATGTAAGCTTGAACAAAGGAGGGTTGAGTTTGAGTTGAAAGAAAAAGAGTTGAAAGAAAAAGAATTAAAAGAAAGAGAATTGAGAGAAGAAAACAGTGAGAGAGAAAAGAAAGCTTTGAGTGGAAAAGGCAAGAGTGAAAACAATGAGAGAAAAGAGAAGAGTGAAAAAGAAATGTGTGAACACTTAGTGGAAATTGAGAGAAAAGGAAAATCAGTGAGCTTTCATGTAAGAATGAGTGAGGTGAGGAAAGTATTTCTTAGTCAAAAGCCTAAAATTGTGCTTATGTGCAATATAGACTTTTTGGCAACTAACCTTAACCATTATTTGTCTAGTGTGTTTGAATATCTTTTTCAGGTTTGGAAGCATTACTTGTGGCCAAATAAAAGTTTGAAGTGTTTGGAAGGACAAGCAAGAAAGTGTATCGGATCTAAAGAAAATGTTGTGAGTAATATACTTTCTAGTTTTGAGTTTGTGAAAGTTCTTGTTAATAAGCATCTTCGAATTTCTAGTTTTGACCATGTTGAAAAGCTGAACTCGAATCATGCACCATTTAGGAATACATATACATCTTATGTTGTAGATTTTACATTGAGTAATTACAATGTATTCCAAAATGTTTTGCTAGAATGGGAAACTCAAGAATTGATAAAAGTGATCTTAGGAGCCAAGTTTAGGGAAACTAAATCTAAAGTGGAAACTTGGGAGAATTGTTTGCCTTTTGTGGATAATACATGTAATAGGAGAATACATCATAAAAAAGTTTGTTTTTCAAATAAACTTATTTATGGTCTTTATGCTATTACTCCCTTTGACTTGCTGCCTTTGAGATCTAATGTCTTTGTGAGTGATTCAGCCAATTTTATGAATGTATTCATCAAATTAATGCACATGGATGTCAAGCAAATGATCGAGGACCAAGTTTTCACATTTACAATGAAAATGATCAAGAGAAGGAAAAGACATAAGTTTCATCCGAGAGCATGGATTTGGATGCATTTTAGAAAGAAACGACTTCAGAAAAGGACTAAGTTGCATCCGAGGGGTGATGGACCATATCAAGTCCTTGGAAGAATCTATACAAGAGTCCACACCATTACATTACAAGGTGAGAATTTTGAGAATTCAATCTTTAAATTTACTTATGTTTCATTTTTTATTGTAGGGCATGAAGATTTGGATTCGAGGACGAATCCTTTTCAAGAAAGAGGGAATGATATGAATCATGGAGCCTTAATGTTGATCTTTTCCGAGCTTGCATTCGTTGTTCTCCAAGTTCAAGATTAGTTCAATAAATGGAAGTCAAGTTCAAGTAGAGTTCATTAAATGCAAGTCAAGTTCAAACCAAGCTCATTAAATGCAAGTAAACTTCAAGCCTAGTTCATTCAATACAAGTCAAGTTCATTTAATGCAAACGAAGCTCATTTAATGCAACTCAAGACATCAATGCAACTCCTGACTTATTCATAACATCCTAAGGTTTCATTTAAGACTCTCATAAACACATGTGGTCAAGGATTTTCAGTTACAAAGACTTTCAAATCAGATTTGTAACTCTTCTAATTTCAGTTACAAGTTTGCATAGTTAAGACCATTTTCGGTTATTTTTGTAAGACTTTAAGGTTGTAGCTGTTTCATTTCCTTTCATTTATGTCAATTTCGTTTTTCCCTTTGTTTTGTAAGGCTTATATAGCCATGTTTCAGATTGTAAACATGGAAGATTATGATTGAATTAAAAATCCAAAGTCTCATTGAGAGCTTTTTCTTTGAATTGTTGTGAGTTGTTCAACTTTTCATCTTGTCATTCCTTGTGTTTAGGGTGGCTGTAGAATCGAGCCATTAGGATTGATCATTCTAATTTGGTGGATTGATTCGAATCTAAAACAAGAAATCCAATTCTTGTCTTTAGATCATTGATCATAAGGATAATCATTTTCTAGCCTTTTTCCTTGGGTTGTTTCAAATGGCATATGTGGGTTCTTTGGTTGTGATCTTTTTGGGTCCTTAGTTAAGTTTAAGGGTTCTTAAAGCATTTCGAAAGGGTTTTCGTATCAGGATGTCAATGCTTCTCTTGAACTTTAATGTTGTGATTTGTCCTTGGGCGTTTTGTGACGTTCCATGATTCATATCAGAGAGAAAGTTGCAAACTTTCCATATTTGACAACTTTCCTTATTTGAGTCTTTTATTTATTTTATGCATTTAGGGCTTTTGTGTAATGTTTCCCATGGCCAAAGAACATGTTTTAGGCCTTTTATATTCAGTTTATATGTTTGGAAAGGATTAAGAAAGATATTATTCTCTAGAAAAGATTTTCCACAAAATCTGCCAATTTCACATAAGGCAAGTTTTGGGCAGATTTTGTGCTCTTTGTAATCCGAATTTCCTAGTTTATTTTTAGGGTTTCTTTGCCTATTTAAATGCCTCATTTGTAACCCTAAAGACTCAGAATTCATATGATAATAATATTGCTTTTTTCTTTGCTGAAATTGCTTAGTTTTGTAGCCTTGTTCTTAGGTTGCATGTTTTAGGAACATTCAAGCAAACCTTGATCTAGTTTGTTTGTGAATTGTTTCAATCTTGAAATAAGAACAAGTTCTCTTATTTCAAGGTCTTTGATCATTGGAATAATCTTCTTTTCTTGTTTTTTCCAAAGGTTTTACCTTTTTGTTCATGGGGTTTTAGGATGTGCATCTAGGGGTTCTTTGTTCTTTCAAAGGGTTTCTACTTCAATTGTAGGGTTTCATACCATTTGGTATCAGAGCTTAGGCTCAAGGGAAGATTTCTATCTTACTTGCTTTCTTATTATTTCAATTTTATTCTTGTTTTCTTCTTTGTTCATCCAAAAACCAGAAAACACATAAAAAAAAAAAACTGTTCCAGAATTTCCTTATTTGTTTTTGCCTACTGTTTTTAATTTTTTTCATATAGTTCCCTTTCGATTCTCTGAAAATCACCAACTACAAAAGTCTTTATTTTTCTATCTAGTTTATTTGTTATTAAGAAAAGTTTGTTAAAAAAAGAGTGGAAGATTGAGAAAAAAATAGATCTTTGCAGACTATCGGATTGTGCAGAAAATTGTTATAAAAAAAAAAGTGTTCTTTCTATTTGTCTGAGTTTCTGGAAAAAAGTGTTTAGTGTTCATATTGTTCTTGAAGAATTCATCTTAAACACATGATTTATGCATCTTGAATCCGAAATTATCAAGTTGAATGAGCCAAAATTTGTTTGTTTCCTAAAAAGATAGAACTTACCATAAATAGCCAAAACAGTTTTAGGAAAGTTTCAAATCTGTCCCATATTTAATTGTTTGCTTCTCTTGGTTTAGGAAAGTCATTTTTTCTTATTCAAAATACTTTAGGGAAGTCTAATTTCGAATTTTTCTCTTTTAGGAAAGTTTATTCTTGCATATTTTCTTTATTATTCTTTCCTTGTTATTAAAATACACCATAGTTGCAAAATCTGTCCTATTTTTCTTAACCAACCACATTACTAACTTGTTTCTCTTGCAGCAATGACTAATGAAGGGGATTGTTCTAATATGAAGGAGGAGATTAAGAAAACTGAAACAATGGAGGGATACATCTTAAAAATACAAAGAGATGTTTATAGGAAGACGGAGGCTCAAACACGGGAGATTGCCAACCTAAGTGCTCAAATACAAGCTTTGCTCTTAAACCAACCTAGAGTCAATCAAAATGTGGCTCCAAATGAGGCTAGGAAGCAACAAATTGTGTAAGGGACTGAGGCACATAATGAACAACAAGGGTGGGATCCTAAGTACTTTTGATATGAATCATGGAGCACAAGACAAGATAGACAAGCTTAGGATGGTTCAAGGGCCAATGACAAGATCTAAGACCAAGAAATTGCAACAAGCTTTGAATATCCATTGTCAAGCATACATGAGCAAACTCAAGGAGACTTTTGAAGATTGGAACATTGAGGCTGAGGAAGAAGACTTAAAGCACTTCAACTTGTGGCATGTGCAATTGGAAGAAGAATTTGGACAAGTTGTGCAATCAGATTCAAAGAATGAAGCTTAGAGAGAAAGTTGCAAACTTTCCATATTTGACAACTTTCCTTATTTGAGTCTTGATAAGGCAAACTCAAATGTCAAGTTCAAACACCCTATGCTATTATACTTAGCATGAACCCTTGAAGCATGAATTCAAACCCTCCCTAACTATTCGATTTCAACCATAAGGAAAGGCTAGAAACAGATTGCCCTATGTGATCTAAAAATCATGAAACGGACAAACTTTTACGTTCCATCATCTCATGACTCGAAACACTCCACAAGTTGGTTGATCACTCCCCTCTTGAATATTTCTAAACATGTAATCTAAAGCAAGATTACAAAGGGTGAGGCACAAGGCTCTCAATGTGCATAAAAATGCTACATTTCATTCATCATTCAAATCTTACAAATCTTCCTTACATTGGCTGATACATGGCCTATTTATAGGCTTAAATTACATGTCAAATTCGTTCATAATGATACCATGTCAGCCCCATTAAGTTCCTAGCTCGTAACCTACTAATTTAATGCAAAAACTTAAGTTACATTCAGCCACTATTTTAATTTGTAACTTAAAATGAATTATTACATTTGAAACTGATATTTAACTCTAATTGAAGCTTGTAAATGGTCATTAATGCTTGTCTTGGAGTTGCCTTAAGTTCCCTTGAATGAAGCTTGAGTTGTCTTGAATGAAGCTTGAGTTGTCTTGAATGAAGCTTGGGTTATCATCAATGCATCTTGAGTTGTAGTTAATGCATCTTAACTTGACTTGTAATAAATGAACTTGGGTTGCCATTAATGCAATTGAAGTGCATTTAATGCAAGTGTTCTTGAAGCTTGAATTCCTCAAATGCAAGGCTACATAATTCATATCAAGTCTTCTATTTATTTTATGCATTTAGGGATTTTGTATAATGTTTTTGATATGAAACCCTAGGAAATTGAAATAGAAACCCTTTGAAAGCACAAAGAACCCCTAGATGCAAATCCTAAAACCCCGATGAACAATAAGGTAAAACCCTTGGAACACAAGAAGAGAAAGATTATTCCAATGATCTATGATCTTGAAATAAGAGAACTTGTTCTTATTTCAAGATTGAAACAATCCACAAACACAATAGATCAATTCATGCTTGAATGTTTCTAAAACATGCAACCTAGAACAAGGCTACAAAACTAAGCAATTTCAGCCAAGCAAAAAGCAATATTATTATCATATGAATTCTTCATGTTTAGGGTTACAAATGAGCCTTTAAATAGGCAAAGAAACCCTAAAAATAACAAGGAATTTCGGATTACAAGGAGGCACAAAATCTGCCAAATCTTTCCTTAAGTGCATTTGGTGCATTTTAGGAAAGTTTTGCCCTAGAAGATATTATATCATTCCTAAACTATTCTAAGCATTAAAACTGATAAATAAAGGCCTAAAACATGTCCAAATACATTGTAAATTCGTAGACATCATATATGGCAAGTTCGGGAACAAATATGGAAAGTGGTCCAAATAAGGAAAGTTTGCAAAAGTGATGCAACTTTCCTAATTTGCTCCTCTTCATTTCTGATTGAACAAGTCTTCAATACTCTTCTTCAACATGTATTTTCCATAGATTAAAGTTCATTAAGTCCTCTTCCATAGCCTCCATGCTCAGATCTTCAAAGCTTGTCTTGACTTTTCTCATGTAGGCTTGTAATGGATGTTTTATGCTTGTCTTGAACTTTGATCTTGAGATTGATCCTTGAGATATTTGTGACGTTCCATGATTCATATCATCCCCTCCCTCTTGAAAAGGATTCGTCCTCGAATCTAAAACATTACCTACATCGCAAAAACTTAAGTTAATAACATAAATAAAAGCACCTAAGGTATACTTACCTTGGAAATCAGATTTGTAAGCATCTTGATATCTTTCTAGTGCCTTGAATTGTTTAACTCCTCCCGGATCAAAAACCTTGAACTTCCATGTATCTCCCTCTTTGTCATTTAATTGCATGGTCCCTCTTAGGTATTGAAGTATTTGTAGCTTCTTCTTAAATTCTGTCTCATAACAAATAACAAGAGATCTAGCTACACTATTAGATAACATATTAGAACCCAAAGGACCATAGTCAATTTCATAAATTTTCTCATAACATGGTATCACAAACAATGATGCAAAAGTACATTCAACCCACTCATATGTGTGTCCATACAAAAATCCTACATTCTTCTCAATCAAGTGACAATCATATGTAACCATTGAATCAATCAAACAATTATTATTGAAAACATTAAGCACATGATCAGAAGTAGCTCCTTTAATTTGGGAATTATTAAGCAAGTAAGTCTTAGCACAAGATGTATAATTATCAATGAAATTCATTTCATGCTGTAAAAATTCAGAATTGATACCAATTTTAGCAAGCAAACAATTAATATGCATTTCATCAAAAATAGGGTTAGGATACTTTACCATGGATGTGTTTACCCGATTTTCCATGCATTGAATCATGTGAGATTGTGGTTTATTGAGTATGGCAGCCCCTTGAATGTTGTCTTCATGATGTTTTATGCCTTTCATTGATGACAAATTACTAGGCATCTCATTAGGAAACAACCTTTTGAATTCCTGCAAAAACTCAACAAACATACTAGGCAAAGATGGGTTAAGTGTAAAACAAACCTCTTTGTACAAAAGTACAAATGTAGGTTGGTAGATTTCATTCCTAGCCTCACTTGATCTAGCTTTCAAACTCTCACTCTCTAGTTGACTCTCTTTTTTCTTACTAAACTCAAATGCCTCACACTTTGTTTTCTCAAAACCTTCTTTCTTTTCATTCTCTCTTTCATTATTTTCAAACTCACAACTCTCATTCTTTTGAGCACTCATTTCTTTTTTGTCACTCATCTCTCTTTCTTTTGGCTCACTCTTTTTGTCACAGTTTTCATTACTTTCAAACATAGAACTCTTTTGTAGCTCACAAGTTTCCTCCACAAAAACATTAGCACGAATATCCTCTTTTATCTCCTCCATGCTAGCATTGAAAACATCCTTCGATTTTAAAAGTTCTCTTTCAATCATCTTGACCTTCTCTAAAATCAAATTTGCATTTTCCTCTACCAAGCCATAGGCAGCCCCATTCTTATCCATTAATGTATCATTTTCACCCATTTGATAAGAAGAAGTAGTATTGGAAATAGGTTTAGAAGCATACCGTGTATCTCTTTTTCTTTTGATTTTTCTTTCAACCTTATTGGCAAAATACACTAACTCTCCTAACTCATCAAATTGTTGTAACTCCACTTGACAAGCAATATCTCTATTCAATCCATTGAAGAACCTTACAATAGTAGACTCCTCATCTTCCTCCACATTAGCCCTAGCCTTGAGCAACTCCATCTCCATGTAGTATTCATCCACACTTTTACATCCTTGAATTAGCTTATCCAACATTTGCACAAGATGCTCTTGATGTTGTCTTGAAACAAATCTCCTTCTCATATGGCACTTAAGATCATACCACGTTTCTATTGGTCGTTTCCTCTCCCTCCTTAGTTTCACTTTCAATTGAGACCACCAAACATGAGCATTATTAGTGAAATTGGAAATAGCAAGCATTACCTTTCTTTCCTCACTATAATTGTTGTAATCAAAGAAATGCTCGGTTTCTATCTCCCATTGCAAGTATTCCTCTTGATTAGAACTCCCATAGAAAGTATTTAACTTGAGCTTATCACCTCTTAAGCTTCTATGCTCCATCCTTCCATGATAAACCTCTCTATTTTGGCTCCGGGTCTGTTCTACCTCTCGAAAACTCTTACTTCTCATTTGATCAAACCTTTCATGATACATTTCTGCGAATAAAAAGGTTAATAATAAAAAATAGGACCTCTCAATCACTCCCTAAGTGTTTACACTCGATGATATTTGTTCTCTCGTGTTTGCACTCAAAACAGATTTTAGGGCCTAAATGTATCCTTGAACTATTAGCACACTTTAGCAACTATCAAACAAATAAGATACTAATGATATTTGTAAAAAGTATCAATAAAGAAATAAGAAACAATCAGCTTGGGTGGCTAGAGAAATAAAAGGACAGATTTTTCAAATGGTGTATTTTTGTAACAAGGAAAGAATAAGAAAGAAAACAAGCAAGAATAAACTTTCCTAAAAGAGAAAAATTCGAAATTAGACTTCCCTAAAGCAATTTGGATCAGAAAATATGACTTTCCTTAAGCAAGATATGCATATATTTGAATATGGGACAGATTTGAAACTTTCCTAAAACAGTTTTTGCTATTTATGGTAAGTTCTAGCTTTTTAGGAAACAAACAACTTTGGCTCATTCAACTTGATAATTTCGGATTCAAGATGCATAAATGATGAGTTTAAGATGAACTCTTCAAGAACAATAAGAACACTAAACACTTTTTTCCAGAAACTTCAACAAATCAAGCAAGAACACTTTTTTTTTTTTTTCAATTTTCTGGACAATCCGACAGTCTGTGAAGATCTATTTTTTTCTCAATCTTCCACTTTTTTTTTGACAAACTTTTCTGAATAACAAATAATCATGACTCAAATATAAACACTTTTATAGTTTATGACTTTCTAAGATTCGGATTGAAACTATAAGAAAAAGAACAAAAACAGTAGCTAAAGAAGGAAATTCTGTAACAGTTTTTTTTTTTTTTTTTGGAATTTTTGATGAACGAAGAACAAGACAATAAAAATTAAAACAACAAGAAAGCAAGTAAGATAGAAATCTTTCCTTGAGCCTAAGCTCTGATACCAAATGATATGAAACCCTAGGAAATTGAAATAGAAACCCTTTGAAAGCACAAAGAACCCCTAGATGCAAATCCTAAAACCCCGATGAACAATAAGGTAAAACCCTTGGAACACAAGAAGAGAAAGATTATTCCAATGATCTATGATCTTGAAATAAGAGAAGTTGTTCTTATTTCAAGATTGAAACAATCCACAAACACAATAGATCAATTCATGCTTGAATGTTTCTAAAACATGCAACCTAGAACAAGGCTACAAAACTAAGCAATTTCAGCCAAGCAAAAAGCAATATTATTATCATATGAATTCTTCATGTTTAGGGTTACAAATGAGCCTTTAAATAGGCAAAGAAACCCTAAAAATAACAAGGAATTTCGGATTACAAGGAGGCACAAAATCTGCCAAATCTTTCCTTAAGTGCATTTGGTGCATTTTAGGAAAGTTTTGCCCTAGAAGATATTATATCATTCCTAAACTATTCTAAGCATTAAAACTGATAAATAAAGGCCTAAAACATGTCCAAATACATTGTAAATTCGTAGACATCATATATGGCAAGTTCGGGAACAAATATGGAAAGTGGTCCAAATAAGGAAAGTTTGCAAAAGTGATGCAACTTTCCTAATTTGCTCTTCTCTTCATTTCTGATTGAACAAGTCTTCAATACTCTTCTTCAACATGTATTTTCCATAGATTAAAGTTCATTAAGTCCTCTTCCATAGCCTCCATGCTCAGATCTTCAAAGCTTGTCTTGACTTTTCTCATGTAGGCTTGTAATGGATGTTTTATGCTTGTCTTGAACTTTGATCTTGAGATTGATCCTTGAGATATTTGTGACGTTCCATGATTCATATCAGTTTTCCATGGCCAAAGGACATGTTTTAGGCCTTTTATATTCAGTTTATATGTTTGGAAAGGATTAGGAAAGATATTATTCTCTAGAAAAGATTTTCCACAAAATCTGCCAATTTCACATAAGGCAAGTTTTGGGCAGATTTTGTGCTCCTTGTAATCCGAATTTCCTAGCTTATTTTTAGGGTTTCTTTGCCTATTTAAAGGCCTCATTTGTAACCCTAAAGACTCAGAATTCATATGATAATAATATTGCTTTTTGATTTGCTCAAATTGCTTAGTTTTGTAGCCTTGTTCTTAGGTTGCATGTTTTAGGAACATTCAGGCAAACCTTGATCTAGTTTGTTTGTGAATTGTTTCAATCTTGAAATAAGAACAAGTTCTCTTATTTCAAGGTCTTTGATCATTGGAATAATCTTCTTTTCTTGTTTTTTCCAAAGGTTTTACCTTTTTGTTCATGGGGTTTTAGGATTTGCATCTAAGGGGTTCTTTGTGCATCAAAGGGTTTCTTTATCAATTTCCTAGGGTTTCATATCAAATTTAGGGAAGTCTAATTTCGAATTTTTCTCTTTTAGGAAAGTTTATTCTTTCTTTTTTTCTTTCTTATTCTTTCCTTGTTACAAAAATACACCATTTGAAAAATCTGTCGTTTTATTTTCTATAGCCACCCAAGCTGATTGTTTCGTATTTCTTTATTGATACTTTTTACAAATATCATTAGTATCTTAGTTGTTTGATAGTTGCTAAAGTGTGCTAATAGTTCAAGGTTACATTTAGGCCCTAAAATCTGTTTTTTGACTGCAAACACGAGAGAACGAACATCATCGAGTGTAAACACTTAGGGAGGGATTGAGAGGTCCTATTTTTATTACTAACTTGTTTACTTGCAGCAATGTATCATGAAATTGATCAAAGGAGGAGTAATAGATGTCGAGAGAGAGAACATACTCGGAGGGAAAATAGAGGTGTTTATCATGAAGGGATGGAGCATAGAAGCATAAGAGGTGATAAGCTCAAGTTACCTACTTTCCAAGGAAGATCAAATCCAGAGGTTTACTTGATATGGGAAAGAGAGGTGGAGCTTTGTTTTGAAGAACATCCATGTAGTAATTCAAAGAAGGTACAACTTATAACCACTCAATTTTGTGATTATGCACTAACATGGTGGAAACACTTGGTGAATGATAGACAAAGAAGAAATTTGGAGGATCCAATTGAAATTTGGTGTGAACTCAAATACATCATGAGGAAACGATTTGTACCAAGCCGATTTCAAAGAGAGCTTGAGCGAAAATTTGAAGATCTTACACAAGGAATCAAGAGTGTAGATGAGTACTACAATGAGTTTAAATATCACATGGCTAGGGCTAACATTGAGGAGAATGAAGAGATTACTATGGCATGGTTCTTAGATGGTTTAAACTATTAGATTTCTAGCCAAGTAAATGGGTATACATATGTGGAGTTGGAAGAAATGGTTCACTATGCCACCAAGGTAGAAAAGAGACTCAAAAGAATAGTGGATACACGGTATGCTTCTAAACCTATTTCCAATACCACTTCTTCTTATCAAATTGGTGCAAATAGTACTTTAATGGATAAGAATGGGGCTGCCTAAGAATTAATATGATAGAAAATAGCTTTGTTTTGCTTATTGCTTGGTTGATTTTACCTTGCATTTTGTAGCCTTGTTCTAGGTTGCATGTTTTAGAAACATTCAAGCATAACTTGATCTATTGTGTTTGTGGATTGTTTCGATCTTGAAATAAGAACAAGTTCTCTTATTTCAAGGTATTAGATCATTGGAATAATCTTCTTCTTCTTGGTTTCCAAGGGTTTTACCTTATTGTTCATTGGGGTTTTAGGATTTGCATCTAGGGGTTCTTTGTGTTTCAAAGGGTTTCTATTTCAATTTTCTAGGGTTTCATATCATTATGCTTATGATGAAGATCCTAGAAATCAAATGAGAGCACATAATGGAGGAGGTAGAGGAAGAGGCCGAGGGTTCCAAGTTCAAAGACCAAACAGGGAGTTTCCTCTTGCTAGAGATGATGACTTAAAGGGAATCAAGTTCAAAATTCCACCATTCCAAGGCAAGACTGATCCGGAAGAGTACTTGCAATGGGAGGCACAAACTGAGCACATATTTGATTGCAACAACTTCAGTGAGCAAAGGAAGGTACTTTTAGCAATTACTGAATTTACTAATTATGCTTCTGTTTGGTGGATTCAGTTAAAAGCTAAATTTAGAAGGGAGAGACAACCTCAAATAGAGACATGGGCTGAGCTTAAGGGCATGATGAAGAAGAGGTTCATTCCAACAACTTATGAAAGAGATATAGTGTTCAAGTTGCAAAGGTTTGACCAAGGCTCAAAAAGTGTAGAAGACTATTACAAGGAGCTTGATATCTTGATGACAAGGGCTGGAATTGAGGAGACTGAATTAGCGACCATGGGAAGGTTTATGGGGGGCTTGAATAGAGAATTAAGGCACAAAGTTGATGCTCACTCTTGCTATGACATGGAGGAAATGTTACACCTTGCAATTAAATTTGAGTCACATATGCAAGAAGATTCTAAGTCAAGGTATTATTCTAAACCCTATTCATCCAAACCTACTTCATCTAAACCCACTTCTAGCCAACCTTGGGGAAAAGACACCAAAAACACATATTCTGGCCGAGGGGACCAATTTCCAAAAGACAAACCTATTTTTGATAAAAAGAGGAGGGTGAGAGTTCTTTCAAGGGTAAGGGTAAAATAGAAGAAACTAGGACTAGGGACATCAAATGTTGGAAGTGTCAAGGGTTAGGGCATGTCATGAAAGATTGTCCAAACAAAAGAACCATGTTTATTGAGAATGGGGAATACATATCCGAGGATGATGAGAGTGAACATGAAAATATGGAGTTTCAGGAGGAAAGTGATGGGAGTGTTGAGGAGGGAAACAAAGTTACTCTAGTGTCTAGGAGGGTACTTAGTGCACAAGTGAAAGAGAATGACCAAGACCAAAGAGAGAACTTATTCTATACTAGATGCTATGTAGAAGGAGTGCCTTGTAGTGTCATCATAGATGGTGGGAGTTGCACAAATGTTGTGAGTTCTACCCTTGTTACTAGATTAAACCTAACAACCAAACCCCATCCAAAACCATACAAACTACAATGGCTTACTGATTGTGGAGAGTTGAAAGTGAACAAAAAGACTCTAATTTCTATGACTCTTGGGAAGTATAAGGATGAGGTGGAGTGTGATGTAGTTCCAATGCATGCTGGGGATATCTTACTGGGAAGGCCTTGGCAGTTTGATAGAAGGGCAATCCATGATGGTTATCTAAATAGGTACTCATTTACATTGAATGGAAGAAAGACCACACTTACACCATTAACTAGCTCCGAAGTATACATTGATCAATGTAAGTTAGAAAAGAGAAGGAAAGAGCTTGAGAGTGAGAAAAAGAAATTGAGTGAGGCAAAAGAATTGAGTGACAAAAAGAAATTGAGTGATTCAAAAGATTTGAGTGATAAAAATACTTTGAGTGAAAAAAGAGAGCAAAAGAAAGGAGTGAGCTTGTTTGCAAGAACTAGTGAGGTTAAGAGAGCTTTGTTTTCAAACAAAACAATCCTTGTACTTTTGTGCAATGGATCTTGCTTTATCACTAACCAACTTAACCAAGATTTGCCTAGTGTCTTTGTTGATCTTTTGCAGCAATATGGAGATGTCTTTCCCGAGGAGATGCCTAATGAATTACCACCAATCAAAGGTATTGAACACAAGATTGACTTCATTCCAGGAGCTTCAATTCCAAATAGGCCAGCCTATAGATCAAATCCAACCGAGGCAAATGAGATTCAAAAGCAAGTTGAGGAGTTGCTTGCTAAAGGTTATGTAAGAGAAAGTCTTTCTCCTTGCTCAGTTCCTGTTTTGTTTGTTCCTAAAAAGAATGGTACTTGGCGTATGTGCGTTGATTGTAGGGCCATTAATAAGATCACCATTAAGTATAGACATACTATCCTTAGATTAGATGACATGCTTGATGAATTACATGGCTGCACACTTTTTACTAAAATTGATCTAAAATCAGGTTACAATCAAATTAGAATGGAATTAGGGGATGAATGGAAAACTGCTTTTAAAACAAAGTTTGGATTGTATGAATGGTTAGTAATGCCTTTCGGATTAACTAATGCACCTAGCACATTCATGAGGTTAATGAATCATGTTCTTAGAGACTTTTTGGGTAAATTTGTGGTAGTTTACTTCGATGATATTCTCATTTACTCTAGATCATTGCATGAGCATGTAGAGCATGTAGGGGCTGTTTGTGAAACACTTAGGAAATAAAAGTTGTATGCTAATTTGAAAAAGTGTTCTTTTTGCATGGAAAGAGTAAAGTTCTTAGGGTTCATTGTGTCTAATAAAGGGGTAGAAGTAGATGAGGAAAAGATTAAAGCCATCCAAGAGTGGCCAACCCCAACAAATGTGAGTGAAGTGAGGAGCTTTCATGGGCTTGCTGGTTTTTATAGGAGGTTTATAAAAGACTTTAGCACCATTGCTTCTCCTTTAAATGAATTGGTTAAAAAGAATGTTGTGTTTGCATGGGGAGTAGCCCAAGAATCTGCCTTTCAAACTCTTAAGGATAAATTGTGTAATGCACCACTACTTAATTTGCCTAACTTTGATTTGACTTTTGAGATAGAGTGCGATGCAAGTGGCATAGGCATAGGGATTGTTTTGATGCAAAATGGGAAGCCAGTGATGTACTTTAGTGAAAAGTTGAGTGGAGCTTCATTGAATTATCCAACTTATGATAAAGAGTTGTATGCATTGGTGAGGGCATTGCAAACATGGCAACACTACCTATGGCCAAAAGAGTTTGTCATCCATACGGATCATGAAAGCTTGAAGCATTTGAAAGGACAAGACAAGCTCAATAAAAGACGTGCAAAATGGGTAGAGTTCATTGAAACATTTCCTTATGTTATCAAGTACAAGAAAGGTAAGGATAATGTTGTGGCTGATGCATTGTCTAGAAGGTATGCTCTTTTCAATTCTCTTAATGCTAAGTTCTTAGGTTTTGAGCATGTTAAGACACTTTATGCACTTGATGATGATTTTGGAGAGATTTATGCTTCCATTGGCCGAGGGACTTCTTTTGATGACTATGTGATTTGTAATGATTTTCTTTTTAAGAAAGGTAAACTTTGTATTCCTAAATGTTCTATTAGGGAGCTTTTGACTAAAGAGGCTCATGGTGGAGGTTTAATGGGACATTTTGGGGTAGCTAAGACATATGACATGTTGCATGAGCGTTTTTATTGGCCTAAGATGAAGCATGATGTAGTTAAAGTTTGTTCTCATTGTATTACATGTAAGGCAGCCAAGTCTAGGGTTAAACCACATGGATTGTATTCTCCTTTACCTATTCCTTTAGCACCTTGGTTAGATGTTTCTATGGATTTTGTGCTAGGCTTGCCGAGAACAAAAAGGGGAAAAGATAGTATTTTTGTTGTTGTTGATAGGTTTAGCAAAATGGCTCATTTCATTGCATGTACTAAAACTGATGATGCTAAACACATTGCTGACTTGTTCTTTAGAGAAGTTGTTAAATTGCATGGCATTCCTCAAAGCATTGTGAGTGATAGGGATGTTAAGTTTCTAAGTCATTTTTGGAGGGTTTTGTGGGGTAAGCTTGGGACTAAATTAATGTACTCTACTACTTGTCACCCCCAAACTGATGGTCAAACTGAGGTTGTCAATAGGACTATGGTTACATTGCTTAGGGCTATAATTGATAAAAACCATAAGACTTGGGAAGATTGCTTGCCATTCATAGAGTTTGCATATAATAGGGCTGTCCATAGTACTACTAAATGCACTCCTTTTGAACTCGTTTATGGTTTTAATCCAACTACTCCTATTGATTTATTACCCATGTTACCTACTGATTTGGTGAGTTTTGATGCTAGTACTAAGGTTGACAGGATTCAAAAGCTACACAAGGAGGTTCGAGAGAGAATTGAGAAGCAAAACAACAAAGTAGCTTCAAGGATCAATAAGGGTCGAACGAGACTTGTTTTTCAACCTGGAGATTGGGTTTGGGTTCACTTTAGAAAAGAGAGGTTTCCATTGCAAAGGAAATCCAAGCTTAATCTAAGAGGAGATGGTCCATTCCAAGTGCTAGAAAGAATCAATGACAATGCTTACAAGATTGATCTTCCAGGTGAGTATAATGTGAATGCTTCTTTTAATGTTTCTGACTTAAGTCCTTTTGATGTAGGTGATGAATCAGATTTGAGGACAAATCCTTTTGAAGAGGGAGGGGATGATATGAATCATAGAGCACAAGATAAGATAGACAAGCTTAGGATGGTTCAAGGGTCAATGACAAGATCTAAGACCAAGAAATTGCAACAAGCTTTGAATCTCCATTGTCAAGCATACATGAGCAAACTCAAGGACACTTTTGAAGATTGGAACATTGAGGCTAAAGAAGAAGACTTAAAGCACTTCAACTTGTGGCATGTGCAATTGGAAGAAGAATTTGGACAAGTTCTGCAATCAGATTCAAAGAATGAAGCTTAGAGAGAAAGTTGCAAACTTTCCATATTTGAGTCTTTTATTTATTTTATGCATTTAGGGCTTTTGTGTAATGTTTCCCACAGCCAAAGGACATGTTTTAGGCCTTTTATATTCAGTTTATATGTTTGGAAAGGATTAGGAAAGATATTATTCTCTAGAAAAGATTTTCCACAAAATCTTCCAATTTCACATAAGGCAAGTTTTGGGCAGATTTTGTGCTCTTTGTAATCCGAATTTCCTAGCTTATTTTTAGGGTTTCATTGCCTATTTAAATGCCTCATTTGTAACCCTAAAGACTCAAAATTCATATGATAATAATATTGCTTTTTTCTTTGCTGAAATTGCTTAGTTTTGTAGCCTTGTTCTTAGGTTGCATGTTTTAGGAACATTCAAGCAAACCTTGATCTAGTTTGTTTGTGAATTGTTTCAATCTTGAAATAAGAACAAGTTCTCTTATCTCAAGGTCTTTGATCATTGGAATAATCTTCTTTTCTTGTTTTTTCCAAAGGTTTTACCTTTTTGTTCATGGGGTTTTAGGATTTGCATCTAAGGGGTTCTTTGTTCTTTCAAAGGGTTTCTACTTCAATTCTAGGGTTTCATACCAAACTTATTTGTATCTAAAAAGCTTGTTTCAAAGTAATTGTTTCACTCTCTAAACCAAATTGAATTCGAAGACCTAAGGTTTCCCACTTGTGAAAGTTGTGCTCATGATTTTGTCCATCCTAAAGATCCAAATGGAGGAACGTCTTCTTTGGGAATCCTGTTTGGACCAAAATATCGAAAGAGGATCTGAACCACTCCAAAAACTTGTTTGTAATTGAAAGCTTGTTTCAAAATACTTGTTTCAATCTTCGGACCATATTGATACCAAAGACCTAAGGTTTCCAACTTGTCAAAGTTGTCCTCATGATTTGTTCCATCCTAAAGATCCAAATGAAGGAACCTCTTCTTTGGAATCCTCTTTGGACAAAAATTTCGAAAGACGATCCGAACCACTCCAAAAACTTGTTTGTAATTGCAAGCTGGTTTCAAAGTACTTGTTTCACTCTCTTGACCAAAATGAATCCGAAGTCCTAAGGTTTCCCACTTGTAAATGATGTGCTCATGATTTGGTCTATCCTAAAGATCCAAAAGTAGGAACCTCTTCTTTGGTAATCCTGTTTGGACCAAAATATAGAAAGAGGATCCAAACCACTCCAAAAACTTGTTTGTAATTGAAAGCTTGTTTCAAAGTACTTGTTTAGCTCTTCGGACCATATTGATACCAAAAACTTAAGGTTTCCCACTTGTCAAAGTTGTCCTCATGATTTGGCCCGTCCTAAAGATCCAAATGGAGGAACCTCTTATTTGGGAATCCTGTTTGGACAAAAATTTCGAAAGACGATCCGAACCACTCCAAAAACTTTTTTATAATTGAAAGTTTGTTTCAAAGTACTTGTTTCACTTTCTAGAACAAAATGATTCCGAAGACCTAAGGTTTCCCACTTGTCAAAGTTGTGCTCATGATTTTGTCCTTCCTAAAGAACCAAATGGAGGAACCTCTTCTTTGGGAATCCTGTTTGGACCAAAATACCGAAAGAGGATCTGAACCACTCCAAAAACTTGTTTGTAATTGAAACCTTGTATCAAAGTACTTGTTTCACTCTTTGAACCATATTGATACCAAAGTCCTAACGTTTCTGATACGAAAATCTGATTATTACAATGGAAAGAAAGGCATTATATAGCCTTTAAAAGACCATCAAAAAACAAAATATACAAGCCATTAAAGTCCTAGACATGTAACACTTACACAAATAATGACAATTGATAGTGAAAATAAAAGTGTAACCTACATGGCTTTCCAAAAGTTGTAACCTACCATCTTTTGTAACTTATCATCACTCTAAATGCTAGAATATTTAATACACCAAAGTTCTCTTTAAGTAAGTGTCTTGTAATTATGATGAAAACTGAGTTGCATTGAAAAAGCTTGAATTCCATTAAATGAGCTTCGGTTGCATTAAATGAACTTGAGTTTCAACTTGGCTTGCATTTAATGAACTAGGCTTGAACTTGACTTCTATTTATTGATGTAAGCTTGAACTTTGATGTTGCATTTATTGAACTTAGCTTGTAGCTTGAGGTTGTCATGAACTTGTAAAGTAATGAATGCAATTCCGGCAATGATCAACATTAAGGCTCCATGATTCATATCATTCCCTCCTTCTTGAAAAGGATTCGTCCTCGAATCCAAATCTTCATGCCCTACAACAAAAGATCCAAAATCAGAAACTTTAAATATTGAGTTCGAAAAATACTCACCTTGTAACGCAATGGTATGAAATTTTGCATGTATTCTTCCAAGGACTTGATAGGGTCCATCCCCCCTTGGATGCAACTTAGTCCTTTTTTGTAATCTTTTCTTCCGGAAATGCGTCCAAATCCATGCTCTTGGATGTAACTTAAGCGGTTTCCTTCTCAAGTTCATTTTCAAGGTAAATGTCAAAATTTGCTCCTCGATCATTTGCTCGACATCCATGTGCATTAATTTGATGAATACATTCATAAAATGGGCTGAATCACTCACAAAAACCTTAGATCTCAAAGGCAGCAACTCAAAGGGAGTAATAGCATAAAGACCATAAATAAGTTTATTTGAAAAACAAACATTTTTATGATGTATTCTCTTATTACATGTATTCTCGGCCAATAATTGTCCCAAGTTTCCACTTTAGAGTTAGTTTCCCTAAACTTGCCACCTAAGATCACATTTATCAACTTTTGAGTTTCCCATTCTAGCAAAACAGATTGGTATACATTGTAACTTCTCAAAGCAAAATCAACTACATAAGAAGAATATGCATTCCTTAATGAGTTCAACTTTTCAACAAACTCAAAAATTGTAATTTCAAGATGCTCATTAACAAGAACTTTCACATGCTCAAAAGTAGAAAGTATATTACTTACAAAAGTCTCTTTAGATTCGATATACTTTCTTGCATGGATGTATTTCCCTTCCGAACACCTCAAGCTCTTATTTGGCCATAAGTAATGCTTCCAAACCTGAAAAAGATATTCAAACACACTAGGCAAATAATGGTTAAGGTTAGTTGCCAAAAAGTCTACTTTGCACATAAGCACAAAATTAGGCTTTTGACTAAGAAAAACTTTCCTCACCTCACTCATTCTTACATGAAAGCTCACTAATTTGTCTTCTCTTTCTCTTTCCTCTAAGTATTCACACTTATCTTTTTCACTCTTCTCTTTTATCTCTTTCACTTCTTTTTCTCGAAACTCTCTTGTCACACATTCCTCTTTTATATCACTTTCATTTTTACAACACAAAGCTCTCTTTTCTCTCTCACTCATTTCTTCACTCAATTTCTTTTCTTTCAATTCTTTTTCTTTCAACTCTTTTTCTTTTAACTCAAATTCAATCCTCCTTTGTTCAAGCTTACATTGGTCAATGAAAACCTCTTTTGAAGGCAAAGGTACCAAAGTAGTCTTCCTTCCATCTTTGGTAAAAGTATACCTATTAAGGTATCCATCATAGGAAACTCTCCTATCATACTGCCAAGGTCTTCCCAAAAGTATATCCCCGGCATGCATTGGGACTACATCACAAACTACCTCATCCTTATACTTCCCAAGGCTAAAAGAAATAATTGCTTGCTTATGCACCTTAACCTCACCACTATTGTTTAACCATTGTAACTTGTAAGGTTTAGGATGTGGTTTAGTAGGCAAATTGAGTCTTTTAACCAGAATTGAGCTCACAAAATTTGTACAACTTCCCCCATCAATCACAACACTACATGGGGTCTCATTCACTAAACACCTAGTATGGAATAAGTTGTGTCTTTGGTCATCTTCAAAATTCTCCTTTATTTCAGAATTGAGAACTCTCCTACACAAGAGTGCTACTCTATTCCCTTCCTCCCGACTATCATCACTCGCCTTGGGTTCCTCAATATTTTCCTCCATAGAATCACCCTCTTCGGCTTCCTCAAAATATTCTTCCTCAAAGTCACTCTCTTCCCAATCAGTGACTACTTCTTCAACAACATCACTTTCTAATTCATCTTCAATTATTTCTCCCATTTGCTGATTACTAGCTATCTCTAATCTACCCATGCGCTCATTAAGCCCCTCTACAATTTTAGTAAGTCTAGCAAAAACTCTCGTTTGGGCCTCTCTCCACCTAGCTTCACTAAACTCACCCTGATTATTTCCCCCTTGTGACATGTTTCTGGACCTCACAACACTCCCTCAAAATATATCACTCAAGGAACTCTCGTGTTTAATCACTCAAGGTGCAAAATATCAAGTAAGGCTATTGGATAAGTTGGAAGCAACTTGTGTTTAAAGTACTAAAAATCAAGCAATCAGTATTTAAACAATCTAAAATAATGAAAAGAAACAAAAATAAAACAAGAAAAACAGATTGGATAGGTAAAAACAGATTGGAGAAACTAAAACAGATTTTTAAAGCTAAGAACTCAAGAAAAATGGCAGTTACAAATTTCAAAATTCGTGGAGTTCGAGAATGAATTTTCAATTGGCAGTCTATATGTAGCTTATTAAGATGATAGTAAAGAGCATACAAAAGGCCAAATTCAAAAATTCGTTCAGAATTGAAAACACTAACTCACAGAATTGAAGTTCCCGGAAAATAGGATAAACCTGCGCACAGAAATGATATTCCAGATTTGGACTGTTTACGTTATGATTTTGATAAATAGCCCTTCTGAACTTTGAAAGCTAATAGAAATATAAAACTTTTCTCTTCAGACAACAAAGACAAATTCGGAATTTAGATCAGAGTTTGAATGGAAAACAGTAGCATTAAATGCGGCAGTTACAAAACGGGAGAGTTTTGGAAAATGTAACTTATAGCCGTTTCTGAGACTTTAAATCAATGTGTAACTGATATATTTCAATGGTAAATGTTATAGAAACACAATTATATCAGTTATACACGAAATTATACGAATCAAACTCAAAAAATTGAAGAATTTTGAAGAAGAACACAAGATGTACAGATTAGTGCTCTCGGATGCAATTGCTCTCCTCTTTCTTTCTTTCTTTATATTTTTTTTTATTTTCAAGATCTAATCGTGATCTTTAAGATGGATATGAAATCAGAATAAAATGATGAAGAAAAATGGATGAAAAGGCAGAAATGAATTCGATGGACAGAATGTGTAGAATTGAAAAACAAGTGCATAAAAGTAAGATAGAATCAATTCTAGAGATCGGCCACTAAGATGCAACCTATGCTCTGATACCAAATGATACGAAAATCTGATTATTACAATGGAAAGAAAGGCATTATATAGCCTTTAAAAGACCATCAAAAAACGAAATATACAAGCCATTAAAGTCCTAGACATGTAACTTACACAAATAATGACAATTGATAGTGAAAATAAAAGTGTAACCTACATGGCTTTCCAAAAGTTGTAACCTACCATCTTTTGTAACTTATCATCACTCTAAATGCTAGAATATTTAATACACCAAAGTTCTCTTTAAGTAAGTGTCTTGTAATTATGATGAAAGCTGAGTTGTATTGAAAAAGCTTGAATTCCATTAAATGAGCTTCGGTTGCATTAAATGAACTTGAGTTTCAACTTGGCTTGCATTTAATGAACTAGGCTTGAACTTGACTTGCATTTAATGAACTAGGCTTGAACTTGACTTCTATTTATTGATGTAAGCTTAAACTTTAATGTTGCATTTATTGAACTTAGCTTGTAGCTTGAGGTTGTCATGAACTTGTAAAGTAATGAATGCAATTCCGGCAATGATCAACATTAAGGCTCCATGATTCATATCAGTTTCCCACTTGTCAAAGTTGTCCTCATGATTTGGCCCATCCTAAAGATCCAAATGGAGGAACGTCTTCTTTGGGAATCTTGTTTGGATTAAAATATCGAAAGATGATTCGAACCACTCAAAAAACCTGTTTGTTATTGAAACCTTGTTTCAAAGTACTTGTTTCACTCTTCGGACCATATTGATACCAAAGACCTAAGGTTTCCTACTTGTCAAAGTTGTCCTCATGATTATGTCCATCCTAAAGATCCAAATAAAGGAACCTCTTTTTTGGGAATCCTCTTTGGACCAAAATTTCGAAAGAGGATCCGAACTACTCCAAAAATTTGTTTGTTATTGAAAGCATGTTTCAAAGTACTTGTTTCACTCACAAGGCCAAATTGAATCTGAAGACCTAAGGTTTCCCACTTGTCAAAGATGTGCTCATGATTCGGTCCATCCTAAAGATCCAAATGGAGGAACCTCTTCCTTCGGAATCCTGTTTGGACCAAAATATCGAAAAATGATCCGAACCACTCCAAAAACTTGTTTGTAATTAAAAAGCTTATTTCAAAGTACTCGTTTCACTCTTCGAAACGAATTGATACCAAAGACCTATGGTTTCTCACATGCCAAAGTTGTCCTCATGATTTGGTCCATCCTAAAGATCCAAATGGTGGAACCTCTTCTTTGGGAATCCTCTTTAGACAAAAATTTAGAAAGACGTTCCGAACCACTGCAAAAACTTGTTTGTAATGAAAAAAGCTTATTTCAAAGTACTTGTTTCACTCTCTAGACCAAAATGAATCCGAAGACCTAAGGTTTCCCACTTGTCAAAGTTGTGCTCATGATTTGGTCTATCCTAAAGATCTAAAAGGAGGAACCACTTCTTTGGGAATCCTGTTTGGACCAAAATACCGAAAGAGGATCCGAACCACTCCAAAAACTTGTTAGTAATTGAAAGCTTGTTTTAAAGTACTTGTTTCACTCTTCAGACCATATTGATACCAAAGACCTAAGGTTTCCCACTTGTCAAAGTTGTCCTCATGATTTGGCCCATCCTAAAGATCCAAATGGAGGAACGTCTTCTTTGGGAATTGATATGAATTATGTAGCCATGCATTTAAGGAATTCAAGCTTAAAGAGTACATGCATTGATGACAAGTCAAGTTGCATTTAATGCACTCAAAATGTATTTATGACAACTCATGCTTCCAGTGTAGTAGCATTGATGACAACTCTAGATGCATTTATGACAACTCAAACTTCATTCAAGGAAACTTAAAGCAACTCCAAGACAAGCATTAATGACCATTTACAAGCTTCAATTATCAGTTACAAATGTGTTATAGGCTTGTAGGTTACAAAGTTAATTGTGGCTGATTGTAATTTGAAATTTCTATTAAAATTCGTAGGTTACATTCCAGGGACTTAATGGGGCTGATATGGGATCGTTATGAACGAAATTTACATGTATTTTATGCCTATAAATAGGCTTTGTTTTAGCCATTGTAAATCAGATTTGAAAATGTAATGAAATGTTGCCTTTTGTGCAAATGGAGAGCCTTGAGCCTCACCCCTTTGTAGTCTTGTCGTAGACTACATGTTTAGAGTCATTCAAGTGGAAATGATCATCCTACTTGTGGAGTGTCTCGAATCTTGGGCTTGGAAACTTGTCCTAGATCAATGATCATCTTTCCTAAGCAATCTGTTTTTAGCCATTCTTAGGGGGTGTTTCCAAATAGTTAGGGAGGGTTTGAGTTCTTGCTTCAAAGGTTCATGCTAAGCATAATAGCATCGGGTCTTTGGACTTGCAATTCGAGTTTGTCTTATCATTTGGAACTCTTGGGTTGATCCGATTAGTTAAGGAGGTTTTGTGCCATTTTCATGCTTCAAAGGTTCTTGCAAACGATTGTAATGGGTTTTTGGACTTGAACGCAAGGTTGCCTTATCAGGAATCTTCTTTGGACCAAAATTTCGAAAGAGGATCCGAACCACTACTAAAACTTGTTTGTAATTGAAAGCTTGTTTCACTCTCTAGACCAAAATGAATCCGAAGACCTAAGGTTTTCCACATGTCAATGATGTGCTCATGATTTGGTCTATCCTAAAGATCCAAAAGGAGGAACCTCTTCTTTGGGAATCCTGTTTGGACCAAAATATCGAAAGAGGATCTGAACCACTCCAAAAACTTGTTTGTAATTGAAAAGCTTGTTTCAAAGTACTTGTTTCACTGTTTGGACCATATTGATACCAAAGACCTAAGGTTTCCCACTTGTCAAAGTTGTCCTCATGATTTGGTCCATCCTAAATATCCTAATTTAGGAACCTCTTCTTAGGGAATCCTCTTTTGACCAAAATTTTGAAAGATGATCCGAAGCACTACAAAAACTTGTTTGTTATTGAAAAGCTTGTTTCAAAGTACTTGTTTCACTCTTCGGATCAAATTGATACCAAAGACCCAAGGTTTCTGATACGAAAAGCCCATGGAATTGCTTTTAAAACCCTTAAACTTAACTAAGGACCCTAATAGATCAAACCATTGAACCCACATATGTCATTCGAAACAACCCAAGGTGTAAGTAAGAGAAGAACGATACCTTGATGATCAAATATCAAGAAACAAGAATAACTTCTTACCCCATGATTTGAAACACTCCACAAACAACTTGATCAAGGTTGCTTGAATGCTTCTAAGCATGCAATCTAAAGCAAGACTACATAGTTGAGAGATATGGCTCCCAGCCAAGGCAAGCACAATCGGCTACTTTTTCTTAATTCATGAAATCTGTCTATTAATTGAATAATAAAACCTTTAAATAGGCAAAACAAGTTTCCTACTCCTAATATGACTCTAATTTCGAAAATATGAGATAAAGTGTTGATAAGGATGACTTGATCATGACATCACCATGATGAGTCATCAAAAATAAAAACTACAATTCCTAGAAATTTAAAAATGTCAAAATTAAAGCCCTACACTACTTGGAACTTCCATTTCTACATAAAGTCTTCAATCCTTGGTGTTGAGCTTCCTTTGAATGTAAATTTGATCTTCTCCACGAATTACCATATATGGAAAGTTTTCATTTCGGGAAAGATTCCATTTCTGGAAAGTTTCCATTTCGGGAAAGTTTCCATTATTCTTCATTTCTAGCCAAGCTCTTCTTTCATGATCCAACTTCTTAGCTCTTGAACCTTGAGTGAAGCTAATGTCATTCATCTCTTTTGAGGCTCCATGATTCATATCAGTTTCCCACTTGTCAAAGTTGTCCTCATGATTATGTTCATCCTAAAGATCCAAATAAAGGAACCTCTTCTTTGGGAATCCTCTTTGGACCAAAATTTTGAAAGAAGATCCGAACTACTCCAAAAACTAGTTTGTTATTGAAAGCATGTTTTAAAGTACTTGTTTCACTCACAAGGCCAAATTGAATAAGAAGACCTAAAGTTTCCCACTTGTCAAAGCTGTGCTCATGATTTGGTCCATCCTAAAGATCCAAATGGAGGAATCTCTTCCTTGAGAATCCTATTTGGACAAAAATATCGAAAGATGATCCGAACCACTCCAAAAACTTGTTTGTAATTGAAAACCTTGTTTCAAAGTACTTGTTTCACTCTTCGGACCGAATTGATACCAAAGACCTAAGGTTTCCCACTTGTGAAAGTCGTCCTCATGATTTGGTCCATCCTAAAGATCCAAATGTAGGAACCTCTTCTTTGGGAATCCTCTTTGGACCAAAATTTCGAAAGAGGATCCGAACTACTCCAAAAACTTGTTTGTTATTGAAAACATGTTTCAAAGTACTTGTTTCACTTACAAGGCCAAATTGAATCTGAAGACCTAAGGTTTCCCACTTGTCAAAGTTGTGCTCATGATTTGGTCCATCCTAAAGATCCAAATGGAGGAATCTCTTCCTTGGGAATCCTATTTGGACCAAAATATCGAAATATGATCCGAACCACTCCAAAAACTTGTTTGTAATTGAAAACCTTGTTTCAAAGTACTTGTTTCACTCTTCGAACCGAATGGATACCTAAGACCTAAAGTTTCCCACTTGTCAAAGTTGTGCTCATGATTTGGTCTATACTAAAGATTCAAATGGAGGAACCTCTTCTTTGGGACTCCTCTTTGGACCAAAATATCGAAAGACGATCCGAACCACTCTAAAAACTTGTTTGTAATTGAAAAGCTTGTTTCAAAGTACTTGTTTCCCTCTTCAGACAATATTGATACCAAAGACCTTAGGTTTCCGACTTGTCAAAGTTGTCCTCGTGATTTGGTCCACCCTAAAGATCCAAATGGAGGAACCACTTCTTTGGGAATCCTCTTTGGACCAAAATTTCGAAAGAGGATCCGAACCACTCCAAAAACCTGTGTGTAATTGAAACGCTTGTTTCAAAGTACTTTTTTCACTCTTCGGACCATATTGATACCAAGGACCTAAGTTTTCCCAATTGTCAAACTTGTCCTCATGATTTGGTCCATCCTGAAGATCCAAATGGAGGAACCTCTTCTTTGGGAATCCTCTCTGAACTAAAATTTCGAAAGACGTTCCGAACCACTCCAAATAAAATTTTAATTGGAAGCTTGTTTCAAAGTACTTGTTTCATTCTCTAGACAAAAATGAATCCGAAGACCTAAGGTTTCCCACTTGTCAAGGATGTGCTCATGAATTGGTCTATCCTAAAGATCCAAAAGGAGGAACCTCTTCTTTTTTCACTCTTTGGACCATATTGATACAGAAGACCTAACGTTTCCCACTTGTCAAAGTTTTCCTCATGATTTGGCCCATCCTAAAGATCCAAATGGAGGAACCTCTTCTTTAGGAATCCTGTTTGGACCAAAATATCCAAAGAGGATCCGAACCACTCCAAAAACCTGTTTGTAATGGAAAAAGTTGTTTCAAAGTACTTGTTTCACTCTTCGGACCATATTGATACCAAATACCTAAGTTTCCCACTTGTCAAAGTTGTCCTCATGATTTGCTCTATCCTAAAGATCCAAATGGAGGAACCTCTTCTTTGAGAATCCACTTTGGACCAAAATTTCGAAAGACGATACGAACCACTCCAAAACTTGTTTGTAATTGAAAAGCTTGTTTCAAAGTACTTGTTTCACTCTTCGGACCATATTGATACCAAAGACCTAAGGTTTCCGACTTGTCAAAGTTGTCCTCGTGATTTGGTCCATCCTAAAGATTCAAATGGAGGAACCTCTTCTTTGGGAATCCTCTTTGTACCAAAATTTCGAAAGAGGATCCGAACCACTCCAAAAACTTGTGTGTAATTGAAAAGCTTGTTTCAAAGTACTTTTTTCACTCTTCGGACCATATTGATACCAAGGACCTAAGGTTTCCCAATTGTCAAACTTGTCCTCATGATTTGGTCCATCCTAAAGATCCAAATGGAGGAACCTCTTCTTTGGGAATCCTCTTTGATATGAATCATGGAACGTCATAAAAAGCCCAAGGACAAATGACAACATTAAAGTTCAAGAGAAGCATTGACATCCATTTACAAGCCTACATTAGCCAAGTCAAGACAAGCTTTGAAGATCCGATCATGGAGGCTATGGAAGAGGACGTGATGAACTTCAATCTATGGCAAATACATTTGGAGGAAGAGTATTGAAGACTTGTTCAATCGGAATTGAAGAGAAGAGCTAATTAGGAAAGTTGCATCACTTTTGCAAACTTTCCTTATTTGGACCACTTTCCATATTTGTTCCCAAAGTTTCCATATTTGTTCCCAAAATGGTTCCAACGAATTTATGATGTATTTTGACATGTTTTAGGCCATTTACATTCAGTTTTTTGGCTAGGAAAGAATTAGGAAAGATATTATTCTCTAGGAAAGATTTTCCCCAAAATCTGCCAAATCCATGTAAGGCAAGTTTTGGGCAGATTTTATTCTCTTCTTTATTCCGAATTTGCTTGTTATTTTCAGGGTTTCTTTGCCTATTTAAAGGCCTCATTTGTAACCCTAAATATGAAGAATTAATATGATAGAAACTAGCTTTATTTTTCTTATTGCTTGGTCTATTTTACCTTGCATTTTGTAGCCTTGTTCTAGGTTGCATGTTTTAGAAACATTCAAGCATAACTTGATCTATTGTGTTTGTGGATAGTTTCGATCTTGAAATAAGAACAAGTTCTCTTATTTCAAGGTATTAGATCATTGGAATAATCTTCTTCTTCTTTGTTTCCAAGGGTTTTACCTTATTGTTTATTGGGGTTTTAGGATTTGCATCTAGGGGTTCTTTGTGTTTCAAAGGGTTTCTATTTCAATTTTCTAGGGTTTCATATCACTCTTTGGACTAAAATTTCGAAAGACGTTCCAAACCACTCCAAATAAAATTTTAATTGGAAGCTTGTTTCAAAGTACTTGTTTCACTCTCTAGACCAAAATGAATCCGAAGACCCAAAGTTTCCCACTTGTCTATGATGTGCTCATGAATTGGTCTATCCTAAAGATCCAAAAGGAGGAACCTCTTCTTTGAGAATCCTGTTTGGACTAAAATATCGAAAGAGGAACTGAACCACTCCAAAAACTTGTTTGTAATTGAAACCTTGTTTCACTCTTTGGACCATATTGATACCAAAGACCTAAGGTTTCCCACTTTTCAAAGTTGTCCTCATGATTTGGCCCATCCTAAAGATCCAAATGGAGGAACCTCTTCTTTGGGAATCCAGTTTGGAAAAAAATATCGAAAGATGATCCGAACCACTCCAAAAACTTGTTTGTAATTGAAAAACTTGTTTCAAAGTACTTGTTTCACTCTTCAGACCATATAGATACCAAAGAATTAATGTTTTCGACTTGTCAAAGTTGTCCTCATGATTTGGTCTATCCTAACGATCCAAATGGAGGAACCTTTTCTTTGGGAATTCTCTTTGGACCAAAATTTCGAAAGAGGATCCGAACCACTCCAAAAACTTGTTCGTAATTGAAAAGCTTGTTTACCAAAGTACTTGTTTCACTCTTCGGACCATATTGATACCAAAGACCTAAGGTTTCCCACTTGCCAAAGTTGTCCTCCTTATTTGGCCCATCCTAAAAATCCAAATGGAGGAACCTCTTCTTTGGGAATCCTCTTTGGAACAAATTTCCCACTTGTAAATGATGTGCTCATGATTTGGTCCATCCTAAAGATCCAAATGCAGGAACCTCTTCTTTGAGAATCTTGTTTGGACCAAAATATCGAAAGAGGATCTGAACCACTCCAAAAACTTGTTTGTAATTGAAAAACTTGTTTCAAAGTACTTGTTTCACTCTTCGGGCCATATTGATACCAAAGACCAAAGGTTTCCCACTTATCAAAGTTGTCCTCATGATTTGGTCCATCCTAAAGATCCAAATGGAGGAACCTCTTCCTTATGAATCCTGTTTGAACCAAAATATTGAAAGAGGATCTGAACCACTCCAAAAACATGTTTGTCTTTAAAAAGCTTGTTTCAAAGTACTTGTTTCACTCCTCTGACCATATTGATACCAAAAACCTAAGGTTTTCTACTTGTCAAAGTTGTTCTCGTGATTTGGTCCATCCTAAAGATCCAAATGGAGGAACCTCTTCTTTGGGAATCGTCTTTGGACCAAAATTTCGAAAGAGGATCCGAACCATTCCAAAAACTTGTTTGTATCTAAAAAGCTTGTTTCAAAGTAATTGTTTCACTCTCTAAACCAAATTAAATTCGAAGACCTAAGGTTTCCCACTTGTGAGAGTTGTGCTCATGATTTTGTCCATCCTAAAGATCCAAATGGAGGAACGTCTTCTTTGGGAATCTTGTTTGGACCAAAATATCGAAAGAGGATAGGAACCACTCCAAAAACTTGTTTGCAATTGAAAGCTTGTTTCCAAGTACTTGTTTCACTCTTTGGACCATATTGATACCAAAAACTTAAGGTTTCCCACATGTCAAAGTTGTTCTCATGATTTGGCCCATACTAAAGATCCAAATGGAGGAACCTCTTATTTGGGAATCCTGTTTGGACAAAAATATCGAAAGAGGATCCAAACCACTCCAAAAATTTGTTTGTAATTGAAAGCTTGTTTCAAAATAATTGTTTCACTCTTCGGACCATATTGATAGCAAAGACCTAAGGCTTCCCACTTGTCAAAGTTGTCCTCATGATTTGGTTCATCCTAAAGATCCAAATGGAGGAACCTCTTCTTTGGGAATCCTCTTTGGACCAAAATTTCGAAAGACGATCCAAACCACTCCAAAAACTTGTTTGTAATTTCAAAGTACTTGTTTCACTCTCTAGACCAAAATGAATCCGAAGACCTAAGGTTTCCCACTTGTCAATGATGTGCTCATGATTTGGTCTATCCTAAAGATCCAAAAGGAGGAACCTCTTCTTTGGGAATCCTCTTTGGACCAAAATTTCGAAAGAGGATCTGAACCACTCCAAAAACTTGTTTCAAAGTATTTGTTTCACTCTCTAGACCAAAATGAATCCGAAGACCTAAGGTTTCCCACTTGTCAATGATGTGCTCATGATTTGGTCCATCCTAAAGATCCAAATGGATGAACCTCTTCTTTGAGAATCCTTTTTGGACCAAAATATCGAAAGAGGATCTGAACCACTCCAAAAACTTGTTTGTAATTAAAAACTTGTTTCAAAGTACTTATTTCACTCTAAAGACCATATTGATACCAAAGACCTATGGTTTCCCACTTGTCAAAGTTGTCCTCATGATTTGGCCCATCCTAAAGATCCAAATGGAGGAACCTCTTCTTTTGGAATCCTCTTTGGAACAAAATATCGAAAGAGGATCCGAACCACTCCAAAAACCTGTTTGTAATTGAAATTCTTGTTTAAAAGTACTTGTTTCACTCCTCGGACCATATTGATACCAAAGACCTAAGGTTTTCTACTTGTCAAAGTTATTCTCGTGATTTGGTCCATCCCAAAGATCCAAATGGAGGAACCTCTTCTTTTGGAATCCTCTTTTGGACCAAAATTTTGAAAAGAGGATCCAAACCGCTCCAAAAATATGTTTGTAATTGAAAGCTTGTTTCAAAGTACTTGTTTCACTCTCTAGACCAAAATAAATTCAAATACCTAAGGTTTCTCAGTTGTCAAAGTTGTGCTCATGATTTGGTCCATCCAAAAGATCCAAATGGAGGAATGATATGAATCAAGGAGCCTTATTGTTGATCATTGCCGGAATTGCATTCATTACTTTCCAAGTTTATGACAAGCTCAAGCTTCAAGCTAAGTTCAATAAATGCAACATCAAGGTTCAAAATTAGTTCAATAAATGGAAGTCAAGTTCAAGCCTAGTTCATTAAATGCAAGTCAAGTTCAAGCCTAGTTCATTAAATGCAAGTCAAGTTCAAACTCAAGTTCATTTAATGCAATCGAAGCTCATTTATTGCAACTCAAGACATCAATGCAACTCAAGACTTATTCATGACATCTTAAGGCTTCATTTAAGACTCCCATCAATACATGTGATCAAGATATTTCAGTTACAAAGGCCCAAAGATCATATTTGTAACTCCCCACATATCGGTTACACTTTAATAATTCAATAGGGTAGTTAATTGTCTTTATTTCAGACTTTATTATGGCTGTATGTCTTTTGGCATTATTCATTCATTTTAATAAGTTTATTTTCGTGCATTATGAAGGCTATAAAGCCATGGAACCATTTTGTAAGATGGAGATTATTCATGAGATAAAAATACAAAAACTCTTTGAGAGCTTTTCTTTGAAATTGTTGTGCTTACCATTTCAATTTTGTCATTCCTTGTGTTTAGGGTGGCTGTAGAATCAAGCCTTTAGGATTGATCATTCTAAATTGGTGGATTGATTCGAATCTAGAACAAGAAATTCAATTCTTGTCTTTAGATCATTGATCATAAGGATAATCATTTTCTAGCCTTTTTCCTTAGGTTGTTTCAAATGGCATATGTGGGTTCTTTGGTTGTGATCTTTTTGGGTCCTTAGTTAAGTTTAAGGGTTCTTAAAGCATTTTGAAAGGGTTTTCGTATCAAGGAACCTCTTCTTTGGGAATCCAGTTTGGACCAAAATATCGAAAGAGGATCCGAACCACTCCAAAAACTTGTTTGTAATTGAAAAGCTTGTTTCACTCTTCGGACCATATTGTTACCAAAGACCTAAGGTTTCTGATATGAATCAAGGAGCCTCAAAGTTGATCATTGCCGGAATTGCATTCATTTCTTTCCAAGATCAAGCTACAAGCAAGTTCAATAATTACAACATCAAAATTCAAGCTTACATCAATAAATGGAAGTCAAGTTTAAGCTTAGTTCATTAAATGCAAGTCAAGTTCAAGCCTAGTTCACTAAATGCAAGTCAAGTTCATTTATTGCAACCGAAGCTCATTTAATGCAACTCAATACATCAATGAAACTCAAGACTTATTCATGACATCTTAAATCTTCATTCAAGACTCCCATCAATACATTTGATGAAGATGTTTCAGTTACAAAGAGTTACAAATCAGATTTGTAACTCCCAAGAAATCAGTTACACTTTGACAATTTAATAGGCTTGTCAATTGTCTTTATTTTGTCATTACTTTTTTGGGCTGTCTTTTGGCCTTTTTTATTCAATTTTATCACCTTAATTTCGTGGCTATTGAAGGCTATAAAGCCATGACACATGCTTGTAACAAAGCAGATTATGATTGAATTAAAAATCCAAAGTCTCATTGAGAGCTTTTTCTTTGAATTGTTGTGAGTTGTTCAACTTTTCATCTTGTCATTCCTTGTGTTTAGGGTGGCTGTAGAATCGAGCCATTAGGATTGATCATTCTAATTTGGTGGATTGATTCGAATCTAAAACAAGAAATCCAATTCTTGTCTTTAGATCATTGATCATAAGGATAATCATTTTCTAGCCTTTTTCCTTGGGTTGTTTCAAATGGCATATGTGGGTTCTTTGGTTGTGATCTTTTTGGGTCCTTAGTTAAGTTTAAGGGTTCTTAAAGCATTTCGAAAGGGTTTTCGTATCATTTGGTATCAGAGCATAGGTTGCATCTTGTGGCCTACTCTAGAATTGATTCTATCTTACTTTTATGCATTGTCTTTCATTTCTACACATTCTGTCCATCCATTTCGTTTCTACCTCTTCATTCATTTTGATTCACCTTTTGAATCTGATTTCATCTCCATCTTAAAGATCACGTTTAGATCTTGAAAATCAAAATCAACAAAAAAAAAAAAAAAGAGTGAATTTGCATCCGAGGGCACCAAATCTGTTCATCTTGTGTTCTTCTTGAAAATTCTTCACTTTTCTGAGTTTGATTCATATAAATTCGTTTAGATCTGATATAATTGTGTTTATATATCAGTTACCATTCAAATATATCAGTTTCACATTCATTTTCATGTATTTAAAGCATCAAAAACGGCTATAGTTCAAAATTTCCAAAACTGTCCCGTTTTGTAACTGCCGCATTTAATGCTACTGTTTTCCATTCAAACTCTGATCTAACGTCCGAATTTGTCTTTGTTGTCTGAAGAGAAAACTTTTATCTTTCGGTTAGCTTTCAAAGTTCAGAAGGGCACTTTATCAAAATCATAACGGAAACAGTTCAAATCTGGAATATCATTTCTGTGCGCAGGTTTATCCTATTTTCCGGGAACTTCAATTCTGTGAGTTAGTGTTTTCAATTCTGAAAGAATTTTTGAATTTGGCCTTTTGTATGCTCTTTATTATCATCTTAATAAGCTTCATATAGACTGCCAATAGAAAATTCATTCTCGAACTCCACGAATTTTGAAATTTGTAATTGCCATTTTTTCTTGACTTCTTAGTTTTAAAAATCTGTTTTAGTTTCTCCAATCTGTTTTTACCTATCCAATCTGTTTTTCTTGTTTTATTTTTGTTTCTTTTCATTATTTTAGATTGTTTAAATACTGATTGCTTGATTTTTAGTACTTTAAACACAAGTTGCTTCATTTTGACCATAGCTTATCCAAGAGCCTAAATTGATATTTTGGCCTACCTTGAGTGATTAAACACGAGAGTTCCTTGAGTGATATATTGTGAGGGAGTGTTGTGAGGTCCAGAAACATGTCACAAGGGGGAAATAATCAGGGTGAGTTTAGTGAAGCTAGGTGGAGAGAGGCCCAAACGAGAGTTTTTGCTAGACTTACTAAAATTGTAGAGGGGCTTAATGAGCGCATGGGTAGATTAGATATAGCTAGTAATCAGCAAATGAGGGAGATAATTGAAGATGAATTAGAAAGTGATGTTGTTGAAGATGTAGTCACTGATTGTGAAGAAAGTGACATTGAGGAAGTTCTTGAGGAAGCCGAAGAGAGTGATACTATAGAGGAGAATATTGAGGAACCCGAGGCGAGTGATGGTAGTTGGGGGGAAGGAACTCAACAAGCACTTTTGTGTAGGAGAGTTCTAAATTCTGAAATAAGAGATAGTGTTGAAGATGACCAAAGACACAACTTGTTCCATACTAGGTGTTTAGTGAATGAGACCCCATGTAGTGTTGTGATTGATGGTGGAAGTTGTACAAATGTTGTGAGCTCAATTCTGGTCAAGAGACTCAATTTGCCTACTAAACCACATCCCAAACCTTACAAGTTACAATGGTTAAACAATAGTGGTGAGGTTAAGGTGCATAAGCAAGCTATTATTTCTTTTAGCCTTGGGAAGTATAAGGATGAGGTAGTTTGTGATGTAGTCCCAATGCATGCCGGGGATATACTTTTGGGAAGGCCTTGGCAGTATGATAGGAGAGTTTCCTATGATGGCTACCTTAATAGGTATACTTTTACCAAAGATGGAAGGAAGACTACTTTGGTACCTTTGTCTTCAAAAGAGGTTTTCATTGACCAATGTAAGCTTGAACAAAGGAGGATTGAATTTGAGTTAAAAGAAAAAGAGTTGAAAGAAAAAGAATTAAAAGAAAGAGAATTGAGAGAAGAAAAGAGTGAGAGAAAAAAGAAAGCTTTGAGTGTAAAAAGCAAGAGTGAAAACAATGAGAGAAAAGAGAAGAATGAAAAGGAAATATGTGAACACTTAGTGGAAATTGAGAGAAAAGGAAAATCAGTGAGCTATCATGTAAAAATGAGTGAGGTGAGGAAAGTTTTTCTTAGTCAAAAGCCTAATTTTGTGCTTATGTGCAAAGTAGACTTTTTGGCAACTAACCTTAACCATTATTTCCCTAGTGTGTTTGAATATCTTTTTCAGGTTTGGAAGCATTACTTGTGGCCAAATAAAAGTTTGAAGTGTTTGGAAGGACAAGCAAGAAAGTATATCGAATCTAAAGAGAATGTTGTGAGTAATATACTTTCTAGTTTTGAGTTTGTGAAAGTTCTTATTAATAAGCATCTTCGAATTTCTAGTTTTGACCATGTTGAAAAGCTGAACTCGAATCATGCACCATTTAGGAATACATATACATCTTATGTTGTAGATTTTACATTGAGTAATTACAATGTATTCCAAAATGTTTTGCTAGAATGGGAAACTCAAGAATTGATAAATGTGATCTTAGGAGCCAAGTTTAGGGAAACTAAATCTAAAGTGGAAACTTGGGAGAATTGTTTGCCTTTTGTGGGTAATACATGTAATAGGAGAATACATCATAAAAAAGTTTGTTTTTCAAATAAACTTATTTATGGTCTTTATGCTATTACTCCCTTTGACTTGCTGCCTTTGAGATCTAATGTCTTTGTGAGTGATTCAGCCAATTTGATGAATGTATTCATCAAATTAATGCACATGGATGTGAAGAAAATGTTTGAGGAGAAAAGTTTCAGATTTACCTATAAAAAGAAAATGAGAAGGAAACCACTCAAATTTCATCCAAGAGCATGGATTTGGATGCATTTTCGGAAGGAACGACTTCAAAAAAGAACTAAATTGCATCCAAGGGGTGATGGACCATATCAAGTACTTGGAAGAATCTATACAAAAGTTCACACCATTGCATTATTACAAGGTGAGTATTTTTCGAATTCAATCTTTAAAGTTGCTGATTTTACATGTTTTATTGTAGGGCATGAAGATTTGGATTCGAGGACGAATCCTTTTCAAGAAGGAGGGAATGATATGAATCAAGGAGCCTCAAAGTTGATCATTGCCGGAATTGCATTCATTTCTTTCCAAGATCAAGCTACAAGCAAGTTCAATAATTACAACATCAAAATTCAAGCTTACATCAATAAATGGAAGTCAAGTTTAAGCTTAGTTCATTAAATGCAAGTCAAGTTCAAGCCTAGTTCACTAAATGCAAGTCAAGTTCATTTATTGCAACCGAAGCTCATTTAATGCAACTCAATACATCAATGAAACTCAAGACTTATTCATGACATCTTAAAGCTTCATTCAAGACTCCCATCAATACATTTGATGAAGATGTTTCAGTTACAAAGAGTTACAAATCAGATTTGTAACTCCCAAGAAATCAGTTACACTTTGACAATTTAATAGGCTTGTCAATTGTCTTTATTTTGTCATTACTTTTTTGGGCTGTCTTTTGGCCTTTTTTATTCAATTTTATCACCTTAATTTCGTGGCTATTGAAGGCTATAAAGCCATGACACATGCTTGTAACAAAGCAGATTATGATTGAATTAAAAATCCAAAGTCTCATTGAGAGCTTTTTCTTTGAATTGTTGTGAGTTGTTCAACTTTTCATCTTGTCATTCCTTGTGTTTAGGGTGGCTGTAGAATCGAGCCATTAGGATTGATCATTCTAATTTGGTGGATTGATTCGAATCTAAAACAAGAAATCCAATTCTTGTCTTTAGATCATTGATCATAAGGATAATCATTTTCTAGCCTTTTTCCTTGGGTTGTTTCAAATGGCATATGTGGGTTCTTTGGTTGTGATCTTTTTGGGTCCTTAGTTAAGTTTAAGGGTTCTTAAAGCATTTCGAAAGGGTTTTCGTATCAGTTTCCCACCTGTCAAAGTTGTCCTCATGATTTGGTCCATCCTAAAGATCCAAATGGAGGAAGCTCTTCTTTGGGAATCCTCTTTCGACCAAAATTTCGAAAGACGATCCGAACCACTCCAAAAACTTGTTTGATTTGAAAACCTTATTTCAAAGTACTTGTTTCACTCTTCGGACCATATTGATCCCAATGACCTAAGTTTCCCACTTGTCAAAGTTTTCCACATGATTTGGTCCATCCTAAAGATCCAAATGGAGGAACCTCTTCTTTGGGAATCCTCTTTGATATGAATTATATAGCCATGCATTTAAGGAATTCAAGCTTAAAGAGTACATGCATTGATGACAACTCAAGTTGCATTAAATACACTCAAGATGTATTTATGACAACTCAAGCTTCAAGTGTAGTAGCATTGATGACAACTCTAGATGCATTTATGACAATTAAAAGCTTCATTCAAGGAACTCAAAGCAACATCAAGACAAGCTTTAATGAACATTTAAAAGCTTAATTTAGAGTTCAAATATCAGTTTCAATTGTAGTAGTTGTATTTTAATTTACAAATTAAATGGTGGCAGATGTAACTTAAGTTTTTGCTTTAAATTCGTAGGTTACATGCTAGGGACTTAATTGGGCTGTTATGGGAGCATTATGAACGAAATTGCATTGTATTTTAAGGCTATAAATAGACCATGTATCAGCCAATGTAAATCAGACTGGTAAGATTTGAATGATGAAGACCTAAGGTTTCCAACTAGTCAAAGTTTTCCTCGTGATTTGTTCCATCCTAAAGATCCAAATGGAGCAACCTCTTTATTGGGAATACTCTTTGGACCAAAATATCGAAAGAGGATCCGAACCACTCCAAAAACTTGTTTGTAGTTTAAAAGCTTGTTTAAAGCACTTGTTTCACTCTCTGGACCATATTGATACCAAAGACCTCAGGTTTCCAACTTGTCAAAGTTTTCCTCGTGATTTGGTCCATCCTAAAGATCCAAATGGAGGAACTTCTTCTTTGGGAATCCTCTTTGGACCAAAATATCGAAAGAGGATCCGAACCACTCCAAAAACTTGTTTGTAATTGAAAGCTTATTTCAAAGTACTTGTTTCACTCTCTAGACCAAATTGAATCCGAAGACCTAAGGTTTCGCACATGTCAAAGTTGTGCTCATTCTACACTCTTTATCAATTCAATTTTTTTTTCTTTTTCTCTTCCCTCTTCTCTATCAATTCTTTTCTTATTCTACACTCTTTATCAATTCAATTTTTTTAAAATTTTGTAATCTTTTCTTCATTAAAAGTTAGAAAATTTTAATATTTTTGATTTCAAGAGAATTTTTACTCTTAAAATCAAAGGGGGCGAAATATGTGATGATTAAACGTGACGACTTGGACATACGACCCAACTCCAAAATGACCAGAGACAGAAAATTCAACCTACCAAGCTTCAACACTTAGTATTTTCTCAGAAAAAAAAATTATAACAGAAAATTCAATTACAAAGGAGAAATACAAGCTACAAACTATCAAAATTTTGACGAGTGCAACGGTGAAAAATTCAAGCTACAGACCTCAACACTTTGAATATTTTCAAGAAATTGGCTAAGGTAAAATTCCGATTTGAAAGAATACTCCCAAGTAGCATTGAACTCGCATCTCAACTCGGGAGTAGGGGGCCTCTGTTGTGGGGTGAAATTGGATTACACGTGGAATTTTACAACTTGACAAAGCACCTGGTCCAAAGCACTTCTACCTGGCCTAAAGCACTTCTACACCTGGTCTAAAGCACCTCTACCTGGTCTAAAGCACCTAGTCCAAAGCACCTGGTCTAAAGCACCTAGTCCAAAGCACCAGGTCTAAAGCACCTGGTCTAAAGCACCTGGTTCGAAGCACCTGGTCCAAAGCACCTCATCTGACCTTGGTACCTAGGCATAAAGTCCATGCACCGGAAAAGACCTGGCTACGCAGTCTTCGACATAGACCTAATACTTAAGATTGAATACAAGTATCCACTTGGGAAACGACACATGGCACAACCCACAAGCGACACGTAATTGAGAAGCAACACATGGCTCAATCCCGAAGCGACACGTGGCACGATGATGTCATCAACCTAATCTCCTATAAATAGAAGAAGAAATTCATTCATTAGGTAACTAATTTCTACTACAATTCTCTCTGGCACACTAGCTCTGCTTGCTCTGACTTCAGCATCGGAGGGTGTTAGGCCGGCACCACACCAGTGCACTTTTCCTTTTCTGTGCAGGTACCTACGTAGCACGCCGTCGAAGCAGCGCACAACCTCCAACTCATACAATAAATTAAGTTCGTTGTCTACGTGGAACCTCTCCATTTTTAGGCAACAACACAAATTATCACTCTTCGGACCATATTGATACCAAAAACCTACGGTTTCCCACTTGCCAAAGTTGTCCTCATGATTTGGTCCATCCTGAAGATCCAAATAGAGGAAATCCCCTTTGGACCAAAATATCGAAAGAGGATCCGAACCACTTGAAAAACTTGTTTGTAATTGAAAACCTTGTTTCAAAGTTCTTGTTTCACACTTCAGACCATATTGATACAAAAGTCCTAATGTTTCCCACTTGTCAAAGTTGTCCTCATGATCTGGTCCATCCTAAAGATCCAAATGGTGGAACCTCTTATTTGGGAATCCAGTTTGGACCAAAATTTTGAAAGAGGATCCGAACCACTTCAAAAACATGTTTATAATTGAAAGCTTATTTCAAAGTACTTGTTTCACTCTCTAGACCAAATTGAATCTGAAGACCTAAGGTTTTCCACTTGTCAAAGTTGTGCTAATGATTTGGTCCATCCTAAAGATCCAAATGAAGGAACATCTTCTTTGGAAATCCTGTTTGGACCAAAATATCGAAAGAGGATCGGAACCACTCCAAAAACTTGTTTGTAATTGAAAGCTTATTTCAAAGTACTTGTTTCACTTTCTAGAACAAAATGAATCCGACGACATAAGGTTTCCCACTTGTTAAAGTTGTGCTCATGATTTGGTCCATCCGAAAGATCCAAATGGAAGAACCTCTTCTTTGGGAATCCTCTTTGGACCAAAATATCAAAAGAGGATCCGAACCACTCCAAAAGCTTGTTTGTAATTTAAAAGCTTGTTTCAAATATTTGTTTCACTCTTCAGACCATATTGATACCAAAGACCTAAGGTTTCCCACTTGTCAAAGTTTTCCTCGTGATTTGGTCCATCCTAAAGATCCAAATGGAGGAACCTCTTCTTTGGGAATCCTGTTTGGACCAAAATATCGTAAGAGGATCCGAACCACTCCAAAAACTTGTTTGTAATTGAAAAGCTTGTTTCAAAGTACTTGTTTCACTCTTCGGACCATATTGATACCAAAGACCTAAGGTTTCCCACTTGTCAAAGTTGTCTTCATGATTTGGTCCATCCTAAAGATCCAAATGGAGGAACCTCTTCTTTGGGAATCCATTTTGGACCAAAATTTTGAAAGAGGATCCGAACCACGTCAAAAACATGTTTATAATTGAAAGCTTATTTCAAAGTACTTGTTTCACTCACAAGGCCAAATTGAATCTGAAGACCTAAGGTTTCCCACTTGTCAAAGCTGTGCTAATGATTTGGTCCATCCTAAAGATCCAAATGGAGGAATCTCTTCCTTGGGAATCATATCTGGAAGAAAATATCGAAAGATGATCCGAACCACTCCAAAAATTTGTTTGTAATTGAAAACCTTTCTTCAAAGTACTTGTTGCTCTTCGGACCGAATTGATACCAAAGACCTAAAGTTTCCCACTTGTCAAAGTTTTCCTCATGATTTGGTCCATCCTAAAGATCCAAATGGAGGAATCTCTTCTTTGGGAATCCTCTTTGGACCAAAATTTCGAAAGAGGATCCGAACTACTCCAAAAACTTGTTTGTTATTGAAAGCATGTTTCAAAGTACTTGTTTCACTCACAAGGCCAAATTGAATATGAAGACCTAAGGTTTCCCACTTGTCAAAGCTGTGCTCATGATTTGGTCCATCCTAAAGATCCAAACGGAGGAACCTCTTCTTTGGGAATCCTCTTTGGACCAAAATATCGAAAGAAGATCCGAACCACTCCAAAAACTTGTTTGTTGTTGAAAAACTTGTTTCAAAGCACTTGTTTCACTCTACGGACCATATTGATACCGATGACCTAAGGTTTCCCACTTGTCAAAGTTTTCCTCGTGATTTTGTCCATCCTAAAGATCCAAATTGATATGAAACCCTAGAATTGAAATAGAAACCCTTTGAAAGAACAAAGAACCCATAGATGCACATCCTAAAACCCCATGAACAAAAAGGTAAAACCCTTGGAAAAACAAGAAAAGAAGATTATTCCAATGATCAAAGACCTTGAAATAAGAGAACTTGTTCTTATTTCAAGATTGAAACAATTCACAAACAAACTAGATCAAGGTTTGCTTGAATGTTCCTAAAACATGCAACCTAAGAACAAGGCTACAAAACTAAGCAATTTCAGCAAAGCAAAAAGCAATATTATTATCATATGAATTCTTCGTCTTTAGGGTTACAAATGAGGCCTTTAAATAGGAAAAGAAACCCTAAAAATAAGCTAGTAAATTCGGATTCCAAGGAGCACAAAATCTGCCCAAAACTTGCCTTATATAAACTTGGCAGATTTTGTGGAAAATCTTTTCTAGAGAATAATATCTTTCCTAATCCTTTCCAAACATATAAACTGAATATAAAAGGCCTACAACATGTCTAAATACATGATAAATTCGTTGGAACCATATATGGAAAGTGTGGGAACAAATATGGAAAGTTTGGGAACAAATATGGAAAGTGGTCCAAATAAGGAAAGTTTGCAAAAGTGATGCAACTTTCCTAATTAGCTCTTCTCTTCAATTCTGATTGAATAAGTCTTCAATACTCTTCTTCAAAATGCATTTTCCATAGATTGAAGTTCATCAAGTCCTCTTCCATAGCCTCCATGCTCGGATATTCAAAGCTTGTCTTGACTTTTCTCATGTAGGCTTGTAATGGATGTTTTTATGCTTGTCTTGAACTTTGATCTTGAAATTGATTCTTGAGCTATTTGTGATGTTCCATGATTCATATCATCCCCTCCCTCTTGAAAAGGATTCGTCCTCGAATCTAAAACATTACCTACATTGCAAAAACTTAAGTTAGTAACATAAATAAAAGCACCTAAAGCATACTTACCTTGCAAATCAGATTGGTAAACATCTTGATATCTTTCTAGTGCCTTGAATTGTCTAACTCCTCCCGGATCAAAAACCTTGAACTTCCATGCATCTCCCTCTTTGACATTTAGTTTCATACATTCAGTCCCCTTTTGATATTTTTTTCTTTGTAGCCTCTTCTTATAATCTGTCCTATAACAAACATAAAGAGATCTAGCTACAATATTAGATTGAAATAACATATTAGAACCCAAAGGACCATAGTCAATCTCATAAATTTTCTCATACTCAATATTATTCACAAGAAGATTAGACAATGAAGGTAAGAAATCAGTCACATCACATAAACAAAAGTCAAACTCAAATAGTTTTAAAGTATTCGGGAAATGCATATAAGATGTAAAATCCATACTATCCATAAATTCATTAAATGATCTAACTCTTGTAGCACAAAACAAATTTTTATCATTAGAATGCAATTGAAGCGGTAAAATATCATAGTTGAGATCAAATTTAGCAAACAAACAAGAACTATGCACATCATCACAAGTAAATGGATAGGCTAGCTTAACATGTTTTGCAAGTGATAAGCTGTCAAACAAGTAAAGATCATCCAAAAGAATTTTGCTAGAAAAGAATGCATGTTTATCATAAAAATATAATTGGTTTGGATGATTTCTAGTCTTAAAATCAGAATTGGAAAACAAGAAATAATGGGGGAACCTCTTGATTTGGTCCATCCTAAAGATCCAAATGGGGGAACCTCTTCTTTGGGAATCCTCTTTGGACGAAAATATCGAAAGAGGATCCGAACCACTCCAAAAACTTGTTTGTAATTGAAAAGCTTGTTTCAAAGTACTTGTTTCACTCTTCGGACCATATTGATACCGAAGACCTAAGGTTTCCAACTTGTCGAAGTTTTCCTCTTGATTTGGTCCATCCTAAAGATCCAAATGATGGAACCTCTTCTTTGGGAATACTCTTTGGACCAAAATATCGAAAGAGGATCCGAACCACTCCAAAAACTTGTTTGTAGTTGAAAAGCTTGTTCCAAAGCACTTGTTTCACTCTCAATACCATATTGATACCAAAGACCTCGGGTTTCCAACTTGTCAAAGTTTTCCTCGTGATTTGGTCCATCCTAAAGATCCAAATGGAGGAACCTCTTCTTTGGGAATCCTCTTTGGACCAAAATATCGAAAGAGGATCCGAACCACTCCAAAAACTTGCTTGTAATTGAAAGATTGTTTCAAAGTACTTGTTTCACTGTCTAGAACAAAATGAATCTGAAGACATAAGGTGATATGAAACCCTAGAATTGAAATAGAAACCCTTTGAAAGAACAAAGAACCCCTAGATGCACATCCTAAAACCCCATGAACAAAAAGGTAAAACCTTTGGAAAAACAAGAAAAGATGTAACGTCCCGTTATTTTGTGATAAAATTTTTTATTTATTTATTTTATTTAAGTAATTAAAGTTTATTTATTTATCGGTAAATTAGAATTTAGTAGTTTATTTCATTTTAAGTCATTTTAATGGCTTTATTTATTTAAATACGTTTTAATGGTATTAATAATTATTAACGGGCCAATTAATAATTATTAATCACCATTGGGATAGTTTGAGATGTTTGGGATTCATTTTTAAGCCAAAAGTCATAAAAGGATGCAACCGTCATTTCCAAATTTCCTAAATATCTAAACACTATTCATTAATCTTCTTTAAATGAACCATTGACCACAAAATTGACCAAAATCATCTCAGTCTTTCCCTCCTCCACCCGTGGGTCACAAAGAAGAAAAAGGAGATTTTGCTTTTTGTTCGTTTCTTGCCCGATCGACTTGATTCCGGGTCCATTGGAAAGGTATCGGTCCTACGATCCTTTTCCACCTAGCCTTCGTACTTGCTACTCGTGTTATACGGAGTTCTCGGTAAGTTTCTCTTGAAACCCTAAGCTCCAAATAGTGTTTTAATGGAGTTTTCTTTGATTTCCTTCGATTTTGTGATGTGGAACTCGGTGTTTGTAAACTATCCCATAACCCTAAAACCGAGTTTCAGTCGAAACCCTTCCCGTTTGAAATTTACCCTTTTGGGTTTGATTTTGGGTTAGAATTTAATGAAATAATGTTTATTTAAATTCAATTCGGGAAAGGGCTTAATGTTCAAAAACCCTAATTATCAATACCCATTGAAATCGGGATTATCGAATTTGCTTAAATCCAACTCGAAACACTTTTAGATTGCCTAAAAGATGGAAAACCAAACCCGAGGCCCATTTTCCTTGTGAAGGCCGAGAGCCTCTTGTGGGGTTTTGTTGGGTTTTTCGTCGTTTTGTACGTTTGATTGATGTTTGATTGATAGTTGGTAAATTATTGATTGTATGATATAATTCAATTGTAGGTGATATGAAACCCTAGGAAATTGAAATAGAAACCCTTTGAAAGCACAAAGAACCCCTAGATGCATAAAATAAATAGAAGACTCAAATAAGGAAAGTTGTCAAATATGGAAAGTTTGCAACTTTCTCTCTAAGCTTCATTCTTTGAATCTGATTGCACAACTTGTCCAAATTCTTCTTCCAATTGCACATGCCACAAGTTGAAGTGCTTTAAGTCTTCTTCCTTAGCCGCAATGTTCCAATCTTCAAAAGTCTCCTTGAGTTTGCTCATGTATGCTTGACAATGGATATTCAAAGCTTGTTGCAATTTCTTGGTCTTGGATCTTGTCATTGGCCCTTGAACCATCCTAAGCTTGTCTATCTTGTCTTGTGCTCCATGATTCATATCAGTAGGTGTTTTTGAATCGCTTGTGAAGGCCGAGAGCCTCTTGTGGGGTTTTGTTGGGTTTTTCGTCGTTTTGTACGTTTGATTGATGTTTGATTGATAGTTGGTAAATTATTGATTGTATGATATAATTCAATTGTAGGTTTTTTTGAATCGCTTGATTGATCACTCCTTCGGACTTAGGAGCAAAGTCATCTTTTATTTAAGGTGAGAATAGTTAGGATTTAAAGTAATTATAGAAATCGAATAAGTGTGATGGTTGTAGAATTGGAAACTAAGACTAGAATCCGAATCTAAGATTAGAGGGATGTGAGTTAGTGCCCTTAGGATTAAGAGTTAATCCTTTAAGTGAGAAGTTAGAAGTTCTCAAGGAAAGTATTGAATCTTAGAAGATTCTAAGTTAGATTCGTTTCGAAGCTTAAGGTTGGATCATTGGAAGTTTAGGATCCTTGAAAGTATAGGTTAATCGTTTAAGATAGGATTTACTTGTTTTAATGTAGCGGAGTTCGATTTACATATCGTTCGTCCGAGATTACTATCTATTTTACTTATGTCCTTTACTTTATGTCTTTACTTTTGCTCCTTTACTTTATGCATGTTTCGGTTACTTTAACATTTACATTTACTTATTTACTTTTGCAAGCATATGCATAACATCTCGCATCATTGAAAAGAACAGAAAGAAAAACAAAGAAAGAAGTTGAATGGTAAGTTACGGACGTACACATTACTTCCTCATGTGGAGTTGAATGGTAAGTTATGGACGTACACATTACTTCTCATGCATAGGGAGTTGAATGGTAAGTTACGAACGTACACATTACTTCCTCATGTGGAGTTGAATGGTAAGTTACGGGACGTACGCATTTCTTCCTCATGCATAAAAGCAATTGTGGAATCCTACGGGATGTCCTCATGCATTCGTGCTTATGATTGATGATATAGAGAATCGAGATGTTATATTTTATACAAAGTTTATTTACTTTACTTATTCTTTGTCATAACAAGTTAATGGATGAGGATTGACTACAAGTGTAGTAATGTCATACTTTGGAGAAAATGGAATAGAATTACCTAGAGTTTGGAGAACTTTAGGAGTGAATTGTGTCAGTTTGCTAGGACACTGATATGAACCAAGGAAGCTTACAAGTGGCGGAGTTGCATTCATTACAATCCAATTTCATGTCAAGCTCAAACTTCAAGCTTAGTTCAATAAATGAAATTCAAGTTCAAGATTAGTTCAATAAATGCAAGTCAAGTTCAAGCCTAGTCCATTGAATGCAAGTCAAGTTCGAACTCAAGTTCATTTAATGCAACCGAAGATCATTTAATGCATTCAATGCAACTCTAGGCTTCATGAAGACATCCACACATGGTGAAACGATTTTTACCAAGCTTAAAGACACTTAAATATCAGATTTTAGGTGATTTAAACATGGAGGTTACAAGGATTTAAAGACTAGCTATGTGCATTAAGTTTACTAGTCGTTAGCATTAAATTAACTAGCTGTTTTTGCTTTAATTTTGTAACCTTTTGTTCTTTATGTCTTGAAACGTTTTTGGCTTTGTTTGTAGGCTATATAAAGCCATTCTAATATCATTTGTAATCAGATTATGATTGAATTAAAAATCCAAAGTCTCATTGAGAGCTTTTTCTTTGAATTGTTGTGAGTTGTTCAACTTTTCATCTTGTCATTCCTTGTGTTTAGGGTGGCTGTAGAATCGAGCCATTAGGATTGATCATTCTAATTTGGTGGATTGATTCGAATCTAAAACAAGAAATCCAATTCTTGTCTTTAGATCATTGATCATAAGGATAATCATTCTTCTAGCCTTTTTCCTTGGGTTGTTTCAAATGGCATATGTGGGTTCTTTGGTTGTGATCTTTTTGGGTCCTTAGTTAAGTTTAAGGGTTCTTAAAGCATTTCGAAAGGGTTTTCGTATCATTTGTAGTTAATTTAATGCTAACGACTAGTAAACTTAATGCACATAGCTAGTCTTTAAATCCTTGTAACCTCCATGTTTAAATCACCTAAAATCTGATATTTAAGTGTCTTTAAGCTTGGTAAAAATCGTTTCACCATGTGTGGATGTCTTCATGAAGCCTAGAGTTGCATTGAATGCATTAAATGATCTTCGGTTGCATTAAATGAACTTGAGTTCGAACTTGACTTGCATTCAATGGACTAGGCTTGAACTTGACTTGCATTCAATGGACTAGGCTTGAACTTGACTTGCATTTATTGAACTAATCTTGAACTTGAATTTCATTTATTGAACTAAGCTTGAAGTTTGAGCTTGACATGAAATTGGATTGTAATGAATGCAACTCCGCCACTTGTAAGCTTCCTTGGTTCATATCAGACACAAATCGAAATGCGAGTTTGAGGTCTATCTTTACTTTTTATGCTTATTATTCTCACTGGGCTTAAGTTTTTAGCTCATGATATTACAAAAATTTCAGGTAATGCCCTGGCCAGAGGTCGAGGGAGAGGAGATGGTGCTGCGTGATCGAGGGATGCTGACCTCGAGATGGACTCGTTGTTGTAAAGTCTATGTAAATATTTTTGTGAATTTCAAAGACTTTGATGATTTACATGTTGTATTTAGCTCATAAGAGCTTTTGATGTGATTTTTATGATATGAAATATTTGAACTCCTGATTTGGGACTTAAAGTCCATGTGATCTATTAGATTTGAAAAATTAGGATGTACACAGGTTTTGGCTAGCCAACTTTCAAACAAAACCACGCAAAATTTTCTTAAAATAAAAGACTTCCGCTGTTTTCTTTAATTTAATTTATTTTAAAAGTGACGGGTCGTCTTAAAAGAAGATTATTCCAATGATCAAAGACGTTGAAATAAGAGAACTTGTTCTTATTTCAAGATTGAAACAATTCACAAACAAACTAGATCAAGGTTTGCTTGAATGTTCCTAAAACATGCAACCTAGAACAAGGCTACAAAATGTAAGGTAAAATCAACCAAGCAATAAGCAAAACAAAGATATTTTCAATCGTATTAATTCTGAGTATTTAGGGTTACAAATGAGGCTTTAAATAGCCAAAGAAACCTTAAAAACAACAAGGAAATTCGGATTACAAGGAGGCACAAAATCTGCCAAATCTTTCCTTAAGTGCATTTGGTGCATTTTAGGAAAGTTTTGCCCTAGAAGATATTATATCATTCCTAAACTATTCTAAGCATTAAAACTGATAAATAAAGGCCTAAAACATGTCCAAATACATTGCAAACTCGTGGACATTATATATGGAAAGTTCATAAACAAATATGGAAAGTGGTCCAAATAAGGAAAGTTTGCGAAAGTGATGCAACTTTCCTAAATTGCTCTTATCTTCAATTCTGATTGAACAAGTCTTCAATAATCTTCCTCCAAATGCATTTGTCTTAGATTGTAGTTTATCAAGTCCTCTTCCATAGCCTCCATGATCGGATCTTCAAAGTTTGTCTTGACTTTTCAAATGCAGGCTTGTAAATGGATGTTAACGCTTGTCTGGAACTTTAATCTTGAAATTGATCCTTGAGCTATTTGTGACGTTCCATGATTCATATCATCAGGTTTCCCACTTGTCAAAGTTGTGCTCATGATTTGGTTCATCCTAAAGATCCAAATGGAGGAACCTCTTCTTTGGGAATTCTATTTGGACCAAAATATCAAAGGAGGATCCGATCCGAACCACTCCAAAAACTTGTTTGTAATTGACAAGCTTGTTTCAAAGTACTTGTTTCACTCTTTGAACCATATTGATACCCAAGACCTAAGGTTTCCCACTTGTCAAAGTTTTCCTCGTGATTTGGTCCATCCTAAAGATCCAAATGGAGGAACCTCTTCTTGGAATCCTCTTTGGACCAAAATATCGAAAAAGGATCCGAACCACTCCAAAAAATTGCTTGTAATTGAAAGCTTGTTTCAAAGTAATGGTTTCACTTTCTAGAACAAAATGAATCCGAAGACACAAAGTTTCCCACTTGTAAAAGTTTTCCTCTTGATTTGGTCCATCCTAAAGATCCAAAGGGAGGAACCTCTTCTTTGGGAATCATGTTTGGACCAAAATATCGAAAGAGGATCCGAACCACTCTAAAAACTTGTTTGTAATTGAAAAGCTTGTTTCACAGTACTTGTTTCACTCTTCGGACCATATTGATACCAAAGACCTAAGGTTTACCACTTGTCAAAGTTTTCCTCGTGATTTTGACCGTCCTAAAGATCCAAATGAAGGAACCTTTTCTTTTGGAATCCTCTTTGGACCAAAATATCGAAAGAGGATCCGAACCACTCCAAAAACTTGCTTTTAATTGAAAGCTTGTTTCAAAGTACTTGTTTCACTTTCTAGAACAAAATGAATCCGAAGACATAAGGTTTCCCACTTGTCAAAGTTGTGCTCATGATGTTGTCCATCCTAAAGATCCAAATGGAGGAACCTTTTCTTTGGGAATCCTCTTTGGACCAAAATATCAAAAGAGGATCCGAACCACTCCAAAAACTTATTTGTAATTGAAAAGCTTGTTTCAAATATTTGTTTCACTCTTCTGACCATATTATTACCATAGACCTAAGGTTTCCCACTTGTCAAAGTTGTCCTTGTGATTTGGTCCATCCTAAATATCCAAATGGAGGAACCTCTTCTTTGGAAATCCTCTTTGGACGAAAATATCGAAAGAGGATCCGAACCACTCCAAAAACTTGTTTGTAATTGAAAAGCTTGTTTCAAAGTACTTGTTTCACTCTTCGGACCATATTGATACCAAAGACCTAAGGTTTCCCACTTGTCAAAGTTTTCCTCGTGATTTTGACCGTCCTACAGATCCAAATGGAGGAACCTTTTCTTTTGGAATCCTCTTTGGACCAAAATATCGAAAGAGGATCCGAACCACTCCAAAAACTTGCTTTTAATTGAAAGCTTGTTTCAAAGTACTTGTTTCACTTTCTAGAACAAAATGAATCCGAAGACATAAGGTTTCCCACTTGTCAAAGTTGTGCTCATGATTTTGTCCATCCTAAAGATCCAAATGGAGGAACCTTTTCTTTGGGAATCCTCTTTGGACTAAAATATCAAAAGAGGATCCGAACCACTCCAAAAACTTGTTTGTAATTGAAAAGCTTGTTTCAAATATTTGTTTCACTCTTCTGACCATATTGTTACCATAGACCTAAGGTTTCCCACTTGTCAAAGTTTTCCTCGTAATTTTGTCCATCCTAAAGATCCAAATGGAGGAACCTCTTCTTTGGAAATCCTCTTTGATATGAATCATGGAACGTCACAAATAGCTCCAGGATCAGTTTCAAGATTAAAGTTCAAGACAAGCGTTAACATCCATTTACATGCCTACATTAGAAAAGTCAAGACAAGCTTTTGAAGATCCGAGCATGGTGGCGTACAAAGAGGACTTGATCAACTTTAATCTATGGTAAATTCATTTGGTGGAAGGTTATTGAAGATTTGTTCAACCAGAAATGAAGATGAGAGCTAATTTGGAAAGTTGCATCACTTTTGCAAACTTTCCTTATTTGGACCACTTTCCATATTTGTTCTCAAACTTACCATATATGATGTCCACGAATTTACAATGTATTTGGACATGTTTTAGGTCTTTATTTATCAGTTTTAATGCTTAGAATAGTTTAGGAATGATATAATATCTTCTAGGGTAAAACTTTCCTAAAATGCACCAAATGCAGTTAAGGAAAGATTTGGCAGATTTTGTGCCTCCTTGTAATCCGAATTTCCTTGTTGTTTTTAGGGTTTCTTTGCCTATTTAAAGGCCTCATTTGTAAACCTAAATATGAAGAATTAATATGATAGAAAATAGCTTTGTTTTGCTTATTGCTTGGTTGATTTTACCTTGCATTTTGTAGCCTTGTCCTAGGTTGCATGTTTTAGAAACATTCAAGCATAACTTGATCTATTGTGTTTGTGGATTGTTTCGATCTTGAAATAAGAACAAGTTCTCTTATTTCAAGATCATAGATCATTGGAATAATCTTTCTCTTCTTGTTTTCCAAGGGTTTTACCTTATTGTTCATCGGGGTTTTAGGATTTGCATCTAGGGGTTCTTTGTGCTTTCAAAGGGTTTCTATTTCAATTTCCTAGGGTTTCATATCATTTGGTATCAGAGCTTAGGCTCAAGGGAAGATTTCTATCTTACTTTCTTTCTTGTTATTTCAATTTTTCTTACTTATTGTTCTTCGTTCATCGAAAATTGCAGAAAAAAAAATTCATAGTTCCAGAATTTCCTTATATAGCTACTGTTTTTGTTCTTTTTCGTATAGTTCCTTTCCGATTCTCAGAAAATCATCAACTTGAAAAGTGTTTATATTTTTCTCGTGCTTATTTTTTATTCAGAAACATTTGTCAAAAAAAAAGTGAAAGATAGAGAAAAAAAATAGATCTTTGCAGACTGTCGGATTGTGCAGAAAATTGTTATATAAAAAAAAGTGTTCTTGCTATTTGCTTGAGTTTCTGGAAAAAAGTGTTTAGTGTTCTTATTTTTCTTGAAGAATTCATCTTAAAATCATCATTTATGCATCTTGAATCCGAAATTATCAAGTTGAATGAGCCAAAGTTGTTTGTTTCCTAAAAAGCTAGAACTTACCATAAATAGCAAAAACTGTTTTAGGAAAGTTTCAAATCTGTCCCATATTCAAATATATGCATATCTTGCTTAAGGAAAGTCATATTTTCTGATCCAAATTGCTTTAGGGAAGTCTAATTTCGAATTTTTCTCTTTTAGGAAAGTTTATTCTTGCTTGTTTTCTTTCTTATTCTTTCCTTGTTACAAAATACACCATTTGGTAAATCTGTCCTATTTTTCTTTAGCCACCCAAGCTGATTGTTTCTTATTTTTTGATTGTTACTTTTTCACAAATTTCATTAGTATCTTACTTTTTTGATAGTTGCTAAAGTGTGCTAATAGTTCAAGGTTACATTTAGGCCTTTAGAATCTGTTTTTGAGTGCAAACACGAGAGAACGAACATCATCGAGTGTAAACACATAGGGAGTGATTGAGAGGTCCTATTTTTATTACTAACCTTTTTATTTGCAGCAATGTATCATGAAAGGTTTGATCAAATCAGAAGTAATAGATGTCGAGAGGTAGAACATACCCGGAGTGAAAATAGAGAGGTTTTTCATGGAGGGATGGAGTATAGAAGCATAAGAGGTGATAAGCTCAAGTTACCTACTTTCCAAGGAAGATCAAATCCAGAGGTTTACTTGATATGGGAAAGAGAGGTGGAGCTTTGTTTTGAAGAACATCCATGTAGTAATTCAAAGAAGGTACAACTTATAACCACTCAATTTTGTGATTATGCACTAACATGGTGGAAACAATTGGTGAACGATAGGAAAAGAAGAACTTTGGAGGATCCAATTGAAACTTGGTGTGAACTCAAATACATCATGAGGAAATGATTTGTACCAAGCCGATTTCAAAGAGACCTTGAGGAAATGTTCGAAGATCTTACACAAGGAAACATGAGTGTTTGTGAGTACTACAATGAGTTTAAATATCTCATGGCTAGAGCTAATATTGAGGAAGATGAAGAGATGACTATGGCATGGTTCTTAGATGGATTAAAATATGAGATTGTTGGCCAAGTTAATGGGTGTATATGTGAAGTTGGAAGAAATGGTTTACTATGCAACCAAGGTAGAAAATAGACTCAAAAGAAGAAGAGATACACGGTATGCTTCTAAACCTATTTCCAATAATACTTCTTCTTATCAAATGGGTGAAAATGGTACATTAATGGATAAGAATGGGGCTTCTTATGATTTGGTAGAGGAAAATACAAATTTGATTTTAGAGAAGGTCAAGATGATTGAAAGAGAACTTTTAAAATCAAAAGAAGTTTTCAATGCTAGCATGGAGGAGATAAAAGAGGATATTCGTGCTAATGCTCGTGTGGTGGAAACTTATGATGCATGTGAGCTACAAAAGTGTTCAACATTGGAAAACAATGAGAATTGTCAAAAAGAGAGTGAGCCAAAAGAAAGAGAGATGAGTTTTCAAAAAGAAAAGTGTGAAAAAGAAATTATTGAAATAAGGGAGCCAAAAGAAAGAGAGATGAGTGCTCAAAAAGAAATGAGTGACATGAGTGAGTCAAAAGAAAGAGATTTGAGTTCAAAAGAAAGAGTGTTTGAAAAGAATGAAAGAGAAATTGAAAAGAAAGAGAGTTGTGAGTCAAAAATGAATGACAGGAATGGTGAGAACATTGTGAGTTTGGTAGAAAGTGAGACTAGGAACACAATGTTTTCAAATAAAACCCACTTTGTACTTGTGTGTAAAGATTCTTTCTTTCTAACTTATGAACTTAACCTTTGTTTTTCTAGTGTTTTAGCTAATGTTTTGCAGAATTACATTGATCAATTTTCAATTGGAATGGAGCACAAAGTAGATGCATTTCAAGGGGCTGAAATACTTAAGGCACCACCATACTTCATGGAAAAACATGTTGCCAACGGGATCCAAGGCCAGAAAATGAAGTTTCTTACTTTTAATCCTATTGCATCGGTTTATTTAAATGTTTATTTCTTGTTTTCCAATTCTGATTTTAAGACTAGAAATCATCCAAACCAATTATATTTTTATGATAAACATGCATTCTTTTCTAGCAAAATTCTTTTGGATGATCTTTACTTGTTTGACAGCTTACCACTTGCAAAACATGTTAAGCTAGCCTATCCATTTACTTGTGATGATGTGCATAGTTCTTGTTTGTTTGCTAAATTTGATCTCAACTATGATATTTTACCACTTCAATTTCATTCTAATGATAAACATATGTTTTGTGCTACACGAGTTATCTTTGAAAAGACATATGATGCATTTAGGGAGAGCATAGAGTTTTCATATTTTCTAATTTACCCCAACTTATTAGACCTATTTGAGTTTGATTATAGTTCATATGCTTTGATTAATTTGTTACCTTCACCATGTGATCATCTTGTGAGTATTGTTGAGTATGAGAAAATTTACGAGGTTGACTATGGTCCATATATTCTATTAGACTTGTTCCCACTATCCACCAACCATATTGTCAATGTTGTGGTCTTTGATAAGCTAGGTTGTTTTGCTGATTTAAAGGGAAGAAAACCAACAATATTTGACCCGGGAGGTGTTAACTTGAAAGGAAAAAGAAGGGTACCATTGTTGCTCTCTTTGGTGCCAATTCACAATACACGAGGTACGTATGCATTATGTGCTTTTATTTATGTTATTAACTTAAGTTTTTGCGATGTAGGTAATGTTATAGATTCGAGGACGAATCCTTTTCAAGAGGGAGGGGATGATATGAATCATGGAACGTCACAAATAGCTCCAGGATCAGTTTCAAGATTAAAGTTCAAGACAAGCGTTAACATCCATTTACATGCCTACATTAGAAAAGTCAAGACAAGCTTTTGAAGATCCGAGCATGGTGGCGTACAAAGAGGACTTGATCAACTTTAATCTATGGTAAATTCATTTGGAGGAAGGTTATTGAAGATTTTTTCAACCAGAAATGAAGATGAGAGCTAATTTGGAAAGTTGCATCACTTTTGCAAACTTTCCTTATTTGGACCACTTTCCATATTTGTTCTCAAACTTACCATATATGATGTCCACGAATTTACAATGTATTTGGACATGTTTTAGGTCTTTATTTATCAGTTTTAATGCTTAGAATAGTTTAGGAATGATATAATATCTTCTAGGGTAAAACTTTCCTAAAATGCACCAAATGCACTTAAGGAAAGATTTGGCAGATTTTGTGCCTCCTTGTAATCCGAATTTCCTTGTTGTTTTTAGGGTTTCTTTGCCTATTTAAAGGCCTCATTTGTAAACCTAAATATGAAGAATTAATATGATAGAAAATAGCTTTGTTTTGCTTATTGCTTGGTTGATTTTACCTTGCATTTTGTAGCCTTGTCCTAGGTTGCATGTTTTAGAAACATTCAAGCATAACTTGATCTATTGTGTTTGTGGATTGTTTCGATCTTGAAATAAGAACAAGTTCTCTTATTTCAAGATCATAGATCATTGGAATAATCTTTCTCTTCTTGTTTTCCAAGGGTTTTACCTTATTGTTCATCGGGGTTTTAGGGTTTGCATCTAGGGGTTCTTTGTGCTTTCAAAGGGTTTCTATTTCAATTTCCTAGGGTTTCATATCACTCTTTGGACGAAAATATCGAAAGAGGATCCGAACCACTCCAAAAACTTGTTTGTAATTTAAAAGCTTGTTTCAAAGTACTTGTTTCACTCTTCGGACCATATTGATACCAAAGACCTAAGGTTTCCAACTTGTCAAAGTTTTCCTCTTGATTTGGTCCATCCTAAAAATCCAAATGGAGGAACCTCTTCTTTTTTAATACTCTTTGGACCAAAATATCGAAAGAGGATCCGAACCACTCCAAAAACTTGTTTGTAGTTTAAAAGCTTGTTTCAAAGCACTTGTTTCACTCTCAGGACCATATTTGATATGAATTATGTAGCCATGCATTTAAGGAATTCAAGCTTAAAGAGTACATGCATTGATGACAACTCAAGTTGCATTAAATGCACTCAAGACGTATTTATGACAACTCAAGCTTGAAGTGTAGTGGCATTGATGACAACTCTAGATGCATTTATGACAACCCAAGCTTCATTCAAGGCAACTTAAAGCTTCATTCAAGATAACTTCAATACACTTCAAGACAAGCATTAATGGCATTTAAAAGCTACTTTTAAGCATCATGTATCAGTTTCAATTGTTTTAGATGCATTGTAAGTTACAAAGTAATAGTGGCAGATGTAACTTAAGTTTTTGCTTTAAATTTGTAGGTTACATGCTAGGGACTTAATTTGGCTGTTATGGGAGCATTATGAACGAAATTTACATGTACTTTAAGCCTATAAATAGGCCATGTATCAGCCAATGTAAAGGAGATTTGTGAGACTTGTAAGACTTCACAGATTCAAAAGATTGAATGAAATGTAGCATTTTTATGCACATTGAGAGCCTTGCGCCTCACCCTTTGTAATCTTGCTTTAGATTACATGTTTAGAAACATTCAAGAGGGGAGTGATCAACCAACTTGTGGAGTGTTTCGAGTCATGAGATGATGGAACGTAAAAGTTTGTCTGTTTCATGATTTTTAGATCACATAGGGCAATCTGTTTCTAGCCTTTCCTTATGGTTGAAATCGAATAGTTAGGGAGGGTTTGAATTCATGCTTCAAGGGTTCATGCTAAGTATAATAGCATAGGGTGTTTGAACTTGACATTTGAGTTTGCCTTATCAATATTGATACCAAAGACTTCAGGTTTCCACTTGTCAAAGTTTTCCTCGTGATTTGGTCCATCCTAAAGATCCAAATGGAGGAACCTCTTCCTTGGGAATCCTATTTGGACCAAAATATCGAAAGAGGATCCGAACCACTCCAAAAACTTGTTTGTAATTGAAAAGTGATACGAACCCTCAAACGTTGATGGATTCAAGAACCGGATGATGGACCCTTGAACGGAAAAGCTTGAAAACCCTTAACAATTTTAATCAACCTTTAGGCGAGGTTGGGAAGATGATGACCTAATCGATCAATCCCCTAATTCAAGAATAGGTTTCTTTAATTTAGGTCGAGGCACTCCACAAGAACAATGATCAATTGGACTTGAATGACTCTAAATACTCAATTCAAGAACATGAATTACAAAGACGTTTTTCAAAGCAAAAAGCCTAAACCAAAACAAAGGGATTTTGATTCATTGATATTCTGATTGTAAAGCTTACAAATGAGGCTTTAAATAGCCTAAGAAACCCTAGCTTGGTTGAAAATATCAAGGGAAATAAAAAATTAATGATAAAAAAAAGGCAAAAACTAGACTTTCCTAATTCAAATTAGGAAAGTTTTCCTAATCTTCTAAACTTGGGCTCCTAGTTTTAAAAACTAAGGAAACAAAGTAAATTCTTCCCTATTACATTAATAATAATAATAATAAATGAAACTAAATTAATAAAACTCAAATAAAATACTAAAATTCGAAATTGGATTAAAATAGACATAACTACAAGTGTCGGTTGCCGTTTTTCATGTCATTTTCACTCGTTTGAATGTATTCATGCAAGGTTTTCTTTGGAGCTCTTTAAAACAAATATCCCATGAGTTTAATAGTGTTTTAAACTCATTTTCTTCATTAGTAAAGTATGTAACCCAATATCCTTGCAAATGCCCAAGAAAGTCAATCTTCACTCGTTTAGTCTTCGGATTCTTGATCTTTTCTCGAATGAAACCTTAGAGTTCAATATCTTCAATTCTTTGACATTTGGGGCTGGGATGATTCATATCAAAAAGCTTGTTTCAAAGTACTTGTTTCACTCTTCGGACCATATTGATACCAAAGACCTAAGGTTTCCCACTTTTCAATGTTGTCCTCGTGATTTGGTCCATCCTAAAGATCCAAATGGAGGAACCTCTTCTTTGAGAATCCTCTTTGGACGAAAATATCGAAAGAGGATCCGAACCACTCCAAAAACTTGTTTGTAATTGAAAAGATTGTTTCAAAGTACTTGTTTCACTCTTCGGACCATATTGATTCCAAAGACCTAAGGTTTCCCACTTGTCAAAGTTTTCCTCGTGATTTGGTCCATCCTAAAGATCCAAATGGAGGAACCTCTTCTTTAGGAATACTCTTTGGACCAAAATATCGAAAGAGGATCCGAACCACTCCAAAAACTTGTTTGTAGTTTAAAAGCTTGTTTCACTCTCAGGACCATATTGATAGCAAAGACCTAAGGTTTCCAACTTGTCAAAGTTTTCCTCGTGATTTGGTCCATCCTAAAGATCCAAATGGAGGAACATCTTCTTTGGGAATCCTCTTTGGACCAAAATTTCGAAAGACGATCTGAACCACTCCAAAAACTTGTTTGTAATTGAAAGCTTGTTTCAAAGTACTTGTTTCACTCTCTAGACAAAAATGAATCCGAAGACCTAAGGTTTTCCACTTGTTAATGATGTGCTCATGATTTGGTCTATCCTAAAGATCCAAATGGAGGAACCTCTTCTTTGGGAATCCTGTTGGACCAAAATATCATAAGAGGATCCTAACCACTCCAAAAACTTGTTTGTAATTGAAAACCTTGTTTCAAATATTTGTTTCACTCTTCAGACCATATTGATACCAAAGACCTAAGCTTTCCCAGTTGTGAAAGTTTTCCTCGTGATTTGGTCCATCCTGAAGATCCAAATAGAGGAACCTCTTCTTTGGGAATCCTGTTTGGACCAAAATATCGTAAGAGATCCGAACCTCTCCAAAAACTTGTTTGTAATTGAAAAGATTGTTTCAAAGTACTTGTTTCACTCTTCGGACCATATTGATACCAAAGACCTAAGGTTTCCAACTTTTCAAAGTTTACCTCTTGATTTGGTCCTTCCTAAAGATCCAAATGGAGGAACCTCTTATTTGGGAATCCTCTTTGGACCAAAATATAGAAAGAAAATTCGAAACACTCCAAAAACTTGTTGGTAATTGAAAGCTTATTTCATAGTACTTGTTTCACTCTCTAGACCAAATTGAATAGGAAGACCAAAGGTTTTCCACTTCTCAAAATTGTTCTCAAGATTTGGTTCATCCTAAAGTTCCAAATGGAGAAACCACTTCTTTGGGAATCCTGTTTGGACCAAATATCAAAAGAACTTCCGAACAATTACAAAAACTTGTTTGTAATTGAAAAGCTTGTTACAAATATTTGTTTCACTCTTCAGACCATATTGATACCAAAGACCTAAGGTTTCCCACTTGTCAAAGTTTTCCTCGTGATTTGGTCCAACCTAAAGATCCAAATGGAGGAACCTCTTCTTTGGGAATCCTCTTTGGACCAAAATTTCGAAAGACGATCCGAACCACTCCAAAAACTTGTTTGTAATTGAAAGCTTGTTTTAAAGTACTTGTTTCACTCTCTAGACCAAAATGAATCCGAAGACCTAAGGTTTCCCACTTGTGAATGATGAGCTTATGATTTGGTCTATCCTAAAGATCCAAAAGGAGGAACCTCTTCTTTGGTAACCCTGTTTGAACCAAAATATCGAAAGAGGATCCGAACCACTCCAAAAATTTGTTTGTAATTGGAAAGCTTGTTTCAAAGTACTTGTTTCACTCTTCGGACCATATTGATACCAAAAACTTAAGGTTTCCCACTTTTTAAAAATGTTCTCATGATTTGGCCTATCCTAAAGATCCAAATGGAGGAACCTCTTATTTGGGAATCCTGTTTGGACCAAAATATCGAAAAAGGATCCAAACCAAGCCAAAAACTTGTTTGTAGTTGAAAGCTTGTTTCAAAGGACTTGTTTAACTCTTCGGACCATATTGATACCAAAAACTTAAGGTTTCAAAGGACTTGTTTGTAGTTGAAAGTTGTGCTCATGACTTGGTCCATCCTAAAGATCCAAATGGAGGAACCTCTTCTTTGGGAATCCTGTTTCGACCAAAATATCGAAAGAGGATCCGACCCACTCCAAAAACTTGTTTGTAATAGAAAAGTTTGTTTTAAAGTATTTGTTTCACTCTTCAGACCATATTGATACTAAAGACCTAAGGTTTTCTACTTGTCAAAGTTGTTATCGTGATTTGGTCCATATTAAAGATCCAAATGGAGGAACCTCTTCCTAAGGAATCGTCTTTGGACCAAAATTTTGAAAGAGGATCCGAACTGCTCCAAAAACTTGTTTGTAATTGAAAAAGCTTGTTTCAAAGTACTTGTTTCACTCTTCGGACCATATTGATACCAAAGACCTAAGGTTTCCCACTTGTCAAAGTTTTCCTCGTGATTTGGTCCATCCTAAAGATCCAAATTGAGGAACCTCTTCTTTGGGAATACTCTTTGGACCAAATTATCGAAAGAGGATCCGAACCACTCCAAAAACTTGTTTGATTAAAAAGCTAGTTTCAAAGTACTTGCTTCACTCTTCAGACCATATTGGTACCAAAGACCTAAGGTTTCCCACTTGTCAAAGTTGTCCTCATGATTTGGTCCATCCTAAAGATCCAAATGGAGGAACCTCATCTTTGGGAATCCTCTTCGGACAAAATTTCGAAAGACGATCCGAAGCACTCCAAAAACTTTTTTGTAATGGAAAGTTTGTTTCAAAGTACTTTTTTCACTTTCTAGAACAAAATGATTCCGAAGACCTAAGGTTTCCCACTTGTGAAAGTTGTGCTCATGATTTTGTACATCCTAAAGAACCAAATGGAGGAACCTCTTCTTTGGGAATCCTGTTTGGACCAAAATACCGAAAGAGGATCCGAACCACTCAAAAAACTTGTTGGTAATTGAAAGCTTATTTCAAAGTACTTGTTTCACTCTCTAGACCAAATTGAATCGGAAGACCAAAGGTTTTCCACTTCTCAAAATTGTTCTCATGATTTGGTTCATCCTAAAGTTCCAAATGGAGAAACCACTTCTTTGGGAATCCTGTTTGGACCAAAATATCAAAAGAGGTTTCGAACAATTACAAAATCTTGTTTGTAATTGAAAAGCTTGTTACAAATATTTGTTTCACTTTTCAGACCATATTGATACCAAAGACCTAAGGTTTCTGATATGAATCATCCCAGCCCCAAATGTCAAAGAATTGACAATATTGAAGTCCAAGGTTTCAATCAAGAAAAGATCAAGAATCCGAAGACTAAACGAGTGAAGATTGACTTTCTTGGGCATTTGCAAGGATATTGGGTTACATACTTTACTGATGAAGAAAATGAGTTTAAAACACTACTAAACTCATGGGATATTTGTTTCAAAGAGCTCCAAAGAAAATCGCGCATGAAAACATTCAAACGAGTGAAAATGACATCAAAAACGGTGACTGACACTTATAGTTTTGTCTATTTTCATCCAATTTCGAATTTTAGTATTTTATTTGAGTTTTATTACTTTAGTTTTATTTATTATTATTATTATTGATGTAATAGGGAAGATTTGACTTTGTTTCCTTAGTTTTGCAAACTTGGAGACCAAGTTTAGAAGATTAGGAAAACTTTCCTAATTTGAATTAGGAAAGTCTAGTTTTTTGCCTTTTTATCATTAGATCTTTATTTCCCTTGATATTTTAGACCAAGCTAGGGTTTCTTAGGCTATTTAAAGCCTCTTTTGTAAGCTTTACAATCAGAATATCAATGAATGAAAATCCTTTTGTTTTGGTTTAAGCTTTTGCTTTGAAAAACCTCTTTGTAATTCATGTTCTTGAATTGCATGTTTAGAGTCATTCAAGTCCAATTGATCATTCTTCTTGTGCAGTGCCTCAACCTTAATTAAAGAAACCTATTCTTGAATTAGGGGATTGATCGATTAGGTCATCATCTTCCCAACCTCGCCTAAAGGTTGATTCAAATTGTTAAGGGTTTTCAAGTTTTTCCGTTCAAGGGTCCATCATCCGGTTCTTGAATCCGTCAACGCTTGAGGGTTCTTATCAGTTTCCCACTTGTCAAAGTTTTCCTCGTGATTTGGTCCATCCTAAAGATCCAAATGGAGGAACCTCTTCTTTGGGAATCCTCTTTGGACCAAAATTTCGAAAGACGATCCGAACCACTCCAAAAACTTGTTTGTAATTGAAAGCTTGTTTCAAAGTACTTGTTTCACTCTCTAGACCAAAATGAATCCGAAGACCTAAGGTTTCCCACTTGTTAATGATGTGCTCATGATTTAGTCTATCCCAAAGATCCAAATGGAGGAACCTCTTCTTTGGGAATCCTGTTTGGACCAAAATATCATAAGAGGATCCGAACCACTCCAAAAACTTGTTTGTAATTAAAAAGCTTGTTTCAAATATTTGTTTCACTCTTCAGACCATATTGATACCAAAGACCTAAGCTTTCCCAGTTGTGAAAGTTTTCCTCGTGATGATACGAACCCTCAAGCGTTGACGGATTCAAGAACCGGATGATGGACCCTTGAACGGAAAAGCTTGAAAACCCTTAACAATTTGAATCAACCATTAGGCGAGGTTGGGAAGATGATGACCTAATCGATCAATCCCCTAATTCAAGAATATGTTTCTTTAATTAAGGTTGAGGCACTCCACAAGAACAATGATCAATTGGACTTGAATGACTCTAAACATGCAATTCAAGAACATGAATTACAAAGAGGTTTTTCAAAGCAAAAGCTTAAACCAAAACAAAAGGATTTTCATTCATTGATATTCTGATTGTAAAGCTTACAAAAGAGGCTTTAAATAGCCTAATAAACCCTAGCTTGGTCGAAAATATGAAGGGAAATAAAGACCTAATAATAAAAAGGTAAAAACTAGACTTTCCTAAATTCAAATTAGGAAAGTTTTCCTAATCTTTTAAACTTGGTCTCCAAGTTTGCAAAACTAAGGAAACAAAGTCAAATCTTCCCTATTACATCAATAATAATAATAATAAATAAAAATAAAGTAATAAAACTCAAATAAAATACTAAAATTCGAAATTGGATGAAAATAGACAAAACTACAAGTGCCAGTCGCCGTTTTTGATGTCATTTTCACTCGTTTGAATGTTTTCATGCGCGATTTTCTTTGGAGCTCTTTGAAACAAATATCCCATGAGTTTAGAAGTGTTTTAAACTCATTTTCTTGATTAGTCAAGTATGTAACCAAATATCCTTGCAAATGCCCAAGAAAGTCAATCTTCACTCGTTTAGTCTTCGGATTCTTGATCTTTTCTTGATTGAAACCTTGGACTTCAATATTGTCAATTCTTTGACATTTGGGGCTGGGATGATTCATATCACGTGATTTGGTCCATCCTAAAGATCCAAATAGAGGAACCTCTTCTTTGGGAATCCTGTTTGGACCAAAATATCGTAACAGGATCCGAACCACTCCAAAAACTTGTTTGTAATTGAAAAGATTGTTTCAAAGTACTTGTTTCACTCTTCGGACCATATTGATACCAAAGACCTAAGGTTCCCACTTGTCAAAGTTTTCCTTGTGATTTGGTCCATCCAAAATATCCAAATGGAGGAACCTCTTCTTTGGGAATCCTCTTTGGACCAAAATATCGAAAGAGGATCCGAACCACTCCAAAAACTTGTTTGTAATTGAAAAGCTTGTTTCAAAGTACTTGTTTCACTCTTCGGACCATATTGATACCAAAGACCTAAGGTTTCCAACTTGTCAAAGTTTACCTCCTGATTTGGTCCTTCCTAAAGATCCAAATGTAGGAACCTCTTATTTGGGAATCCTCTTTGGACCAAAATATTGAAAGAAGATTCGAAACACTCCAAAAACTTGTTGGTAATTAAAAGCTTATTTCATAGTACTTGTTTCACTCTCTAGACCAAATTGAATCGGAAGGCCAAAGGTTTTCCACTTCTCAAAATTGTTCTCATGATTTGGTTCATCCTAAAGTTCCAAATGGAGAAACCACTTCTTTGGGAATCCTGTTTGGACCAAAATATCGAAAGAGGTTCCGAACAATTACAAAAACTTGTTTGTAATTGAAAAGCTTGTTACAAATATTTGTTTCACTCTTCAGACCATATTGATACCAAAGACCTAAGGTTTCCCACTTGTCAAAGTTTTCCTCGTGATTTGGTCCAACCTAAAGATCCGAATGGAGGAAACTCTTCTTTGGGAATCCTCTTTGGACCAAAATTTCGAAAGACGATCCGAACCACTCCAAAAACTTGTTTGTAATTGAAAGCTTGTTTCAAAGTACTTGTTTCACTCTCTAGACCAAAATGAATCCGAAGACCTAAGGTTTCCTACTTGTGAATGATGAGCTCATGATTTGGTCTATCCTAAAGATCCAAATGGAGGAACCTCTTCTTTGGTAATCCTGTTTGAACCAAAATATCGAAAGAGGATCCGAACCACTCCAAAAATTTGTGTGTAATTGAAAGCTTGTTTCAAAGTACTTGTTTCACTTTTCGGACCATATTGATACCAAAAACTTAAGGTTTCCCATTTGTCAAAAATGTTCTCATGATTTGGCCTATCCTGAAGATCCAAATGGAGGAACCTCTTATTTGGGAATGCTGTTTGGACCAAAATATCGAAAGAGGATCCGAACCACGCCAAAAACTTGTTTGTAGTTGAAAGCTTGTTTCAAAGGACTTGTTTAACTCTTCGGACCATATTGATACCAAAAACTTAAGGTTTCAAAGGACTTGTTTGTAGTTGAAAGTTGTCCTCATGATTTGGTCCATCCTAAAGATCCAAATGGAGGAACCTCTTCTTTGGGAATCCTGTTTCGACCAAAATATCGAAAGAGCATCTGACCCACTCCAAAAACTTGTTTGTAATAGAAAAGTTTGTTTTAAAGTATTTGTTTCACTCTTCAGACCATATTGATACTAAAGACCTAAGGTTTTCTACTTGCAAAGTTGTTATCGTGATTTGGTCCATATTAAAGATCCAAATGGAGGAACCTCTTCCTAAGGAATCGTCTTTGGACCAAAATTTCGAAAGAGGATCCGAACTGCTCCAAAAACTTGTTTGTAATTGAAAAAGCTTGTTTCAAAGTACTTGTTTCACTCTTCGGACCATATTGATACCAAAGACCTAAGGTTTCCCACTTGTCAAAGTTTTCCTCGTGATTTGGTCCATCCTTAAGATCCAAATTGAGGAACCTCTTCTTTGGGAATACTCTTTGGACCAAAGTATCGAAAGAGGATTGGAACCACTCCAAAAACTTGTTTGTTTAAAAAGCTAATTTCAAAGTACTTGTTTCACTCTTCACACCATATTGGTACCAAAGACCTAAGGTTTTCCACTTGTCAAAGTTGTCCTCATGATTTGGTCCATCCTAAAGATCCAAATGGAGGAACCACATCTTTGGGAATCCTCTTCGGACAAAACTTCGAAAGACGATCCGAACCACTCCAAAAACTTTTTTGTAATTGAAAGTTTGTTTCAAAGTACTTGTTTAACTTTCTAGAACAAAATGATTCCGAAGACCTAAGGTTTCCCACTTGTCAAAGTTGTGCTCATGATTTTGTCCATCCTAAAGAACCAAATGGAGGAACCTCTTCTTTGGGAATCCTGTTTGGACCAAAATACCGAAAGAGGATCCGAACCACTCCAAAAACTTGTTGGTAATTGAAAACTTATTTCAAAGTACTTGTTTTACTCTCTCGACCAAATTGAATCGGAAGACCAAAGGTTTTCCACTTCTCAAAATTGTTCTCATGATTTGGTTCATCCTAAAGTTCCAAATGGAGAAACCACTTCTTTGGGAATCCTGTTTGGACCAAAATATCGAAAGAGGTTCCGAACAATTACAAAAACTTGTTTGTAATTGAAAAGCTTGTTACAAATATTTGTTTCACTCTTCAGACCATATTGATACCAAAGACCTAAGGTTTCCCACTTGTCAAAGTTTTCCTCGTGATTTGGTCCATCCTAAAGATCCAAATGGAGGAACCTCTTCTTTGGGAATCCTCTTTGGACCAAAATTTCGAAAGACGATCCGAACCACTCCAAACACTTGTTTGTAATTGAAAGCTTGTTTCAAAGTACTTGTTTCACTCTCTAGATCAAAATGAATCCTAAGACCTAAGGTTTCCCAGTTTTCAATGATGTGCTCATGATTTGGTCTATCCTAAAGATCCAAAAGGAGGAACCTCTTCTTCGGAAATCCTGTTTCAACCAAAATATCGAAAGAGGATCCGAACCACTCCAAAAATTTGTTTGTAATTGAAAGCTTGTTTCAAAGTACTTGTTTCACTCTTCGGACCATATTGATACCAAAAACTTAAGGTTTCCCACTTGTCAAAAATGTTCTCATGATTTGGCCTATCCTAAAACTCCAAATGGAGGAACCTCTTATTTGGTAATCCTGTTTGGACCAAAATATCAAAATAGGATCCGAACCACTCCAAAAACATGTTTGTCATTAAAAAGCTTGTTTCAAAATATTTGTTTCACTCTTCGGACCATATTGATACCACAAACCTAAGATTTTCTACTTGTCAAAGTTGATCTCGTGATTTGGTCCATCCTAAAGATCCAATTGGAGGAACCTCTTCTTTGGGAATCGTCTTTGGACAAAAATTTCGAAAGAGGATCCGAACCATTCAAAAAACTTATTTGTATCTAAAAAGCTTGTTTCAAAGTAATTGTTTCACTCTCTAAACCAAATTTAATTCGAAGACCTAAGGTTTCCCACTTGTGAAAGTTGTGCTCATGATTTTGTCCATCCTAAAGATCCAAATGGAGGAACGTCTTCTTTGGGAATCCTGTTTGGACCAAAATATCGAAAGAGGATCTGAACCACTCCAAAAACTTGTTTGTAATTGAAAGCTTGTTTCAAAATACTTGTTTCACTCTTCGGACCATATTGATACCAAAGACCTAAGGTTTCCAACTTGTCGAAGTTGTCCTCATGATTTGGTCCATCCTAAAGATCCAAATGAAGGAACCTATTCTTGGGAATCCTCTTTGGACCAAAATTTCGAAAGATGATCCGAACCACTCCAAAAACTTGTTTGTAATTGAAAGCTTGTTTCAAAGTACTTGTTTCACTCTCTAGACCAAAATGAATCCGAAGACCTAAGGTTTCCACTTGTCAATGATGTTCTCATGATTTGGTCTATACTAAATGATAAGGCAACCTTGCGTTCAAGTCCAAAAACCCATTACAATCGTTTGCAAGAACCTTTGAAGCATGAAAATGGCACAAAACCTCCTTAACTTATCGGATCAACCCAAGAGTTCCAAATGATAAGACAAACCCGAATTGCAAGTCCAAAGACCCGATGCTATTATGCTTAGCATGAACCTTTGAAGCAAGAACTCAAACCCTCCCTAACTATTCGGAAACACCCCCTAAGAATGGCTAAAAACAGATTGCTTAGGAAAGATGATCTGATATGAATCAGGGAGCCTCGCAATCAAAAGTTCAAGGGCCAAGAAACTTGTCAAATGAGAGCAAACTGAGGAGAAGTGATATGAATCAGGGAGCCTCGCAATCAAAAGTTCAAGGGCCAAGAAACTTGTCAAATGAGAGCAAACTGAGGAGAAGCTTGTCAATCAATAAGATAATCTTGTAAATCGATGGGTGGACAAAGAATATTGAAGAAGAAGCTTTATGACATCAAGATACTCAGTAAAGAAGCAAACTTTGAAGAAGAAATGTGCTAAAAATAATTTTAGGAATGTTTTCGGTGATTTTGGAAACTTTCCTTATTTGGACCACTTTCCATATTTGTCTTCTACTTTCCTTATATGGTGTCAACGAATTTACAATGTATTTAGTCATGTTTTAGGCCTTTATTTATCAGTATTAATGCTTAGAATATTTTAGGAATCATATAATATCTTCTAGGGCAAAACTTTCCTAAAATGCACCAAATGCACTTAAGGAAAGTATTTGGCAGATTTTATTCTCATTTATTTCGAATTTTGTAGCTTATTTTAGGGTTTTTTTTGCCTATTTAAAGGCTTATTTGTAACCCTAATGGGAGGATTGAAAATGTAATGAAAAGTTGCCTTTAGAGCAAATGGAGAGCCTTGAGCCTCACCCCTTTGTAGTCTTGTCTTAGATTACTTGTTTAGAGTCATTCAAGTGGAGATGATCGTGCTACTTGTGGAGTGTCTCGGATCATGAAATGATGGCATGTAATGTTTGTCCGTTTCATGATTTTTAGATCAACATAAGGTAATCTGTTTTCTAGCCTTTCCTTGGGTTGCTTCGAATGACATATGTGGGTTTTATGGTTTGATCTTTTGGGGTCCTTAGTTAAGTTTAAGGGTTTTAAGAGCAATTCCATAGGGTTTCTATTTCAATTTCCTAGGGTTTCATATCATTTGGTATCAGAGCGTAGGCTCAAGGGAAGATTTCTATCTTACTTGCTTTCTTGTTATTTTAATTTTTCTTGTCTTGTTCTTCGTTCATCAAAAATTCAAAAAAAAAAAAAAAAAAAACACAAAAAAAAAACTGTTCCAGAATTTCCTTCTATAGCTACTGTTTTTGTTCTTTTTCGTATAGTTTCAATCCGAATATTAGAAAGTCATAAACTACAAAAGTGTTTATCTTTGAGTCTTGATTATTTGTTATTCAGAAAAGCTTGTCAAAAAAAAAGTGGAAGATTGAGAAAAAAATAGATATTCGCAGACTGTCGGATTGTGCAGAAAATTGTTATAAAAAAAAAAAGTGTTCTTGCTATTTGCTTGAGTTTCTGGAAAAAAGTGTTTAGTGTTCTTATTGTTCTTGAAGAGTTCATCTTAAACTCATCATTTATGCATCTTGAATCTGAAATTATCAAGTTGAATGAGCCAAAGTTGTTTGTTTCCTTAAAAAGCTAGAACTTACCATAAATAGCAAAAACTGTTTTAGGAAAGTTTCAAATCTGTCCCATATTCAAATATATGCATATCTTGCTTAAGGAAAGTCATATTTTCTGATCCAAATTTCTTTAGGGAAGTCTAATTTCGAATTTTTCTCTTTTAGGAAAGTTTATTCTTGCTTGTTTTCTTTCTTATTCTTTCCTTGTTACAAAAATACGCCATTTGAAAAATCTATCCTTTTATTTCTCTAGCCACCCAAGCTGATTGTTTCTTATTTCTTTATTGATACTTTTTACAAATATCATTAGTATCTTATTTGTTTGATAGTTGCTAAAGTGTGCTAATAGTTCAAGGTTACATTTAGGCCCTAAAAATCTGTTTTGAGTGCAAACACGAGAGAACAAACATCATCGAGTGTAAACACTTAGGGAGTGATTGAGAGGTCCTATTTTTTTTATTATTAACCTTTTTATTTGCAGCAATGTATTATGAAAGGTTTGATCAAATGAGAAGTAAGAGTTTTCGAGAGGTAGAACAGACCCGGAGCCAAAATAGAGAGGTTTATCATGGAGGGATGGAGCATAGAAGCTTAAGAGGTGATAAGCTCAAGTTAAATACTTTCTATGGGAGTTCTAATCAAGAGGAATACTTGCAATGGGAGATAGAAACCAAGCATTTCTTTGATTACAACAATTATAGTGAGGAAAGAAAGGTAATGCTTGCTATTTCCAATTTCACTAATAATGCTCATGTTTGGTGGTCTCAATTGAAAGTGAAACTAAGGAGGGAGAGGAAACAACCAATAGAAACATGGTATGATCTTAAGTGCCATATGAGAAGGAGATTTGTTTCAAGACAACATCAAGAGCATCTTGTGCAAATGTTGGATAAGCTAATTCAAGGATGTAAAAGTGTGGATGAATACTACATGGAGATGGAGTTGCTCAAGCCTAGGGCTAATGTGGAGGAAGATGAGGAGTCTACTATTGTAAGGTTCTTCAATGGATTGAATAGAGATATTGCTTGTCAAGTGGAGTTACAACAATTTGATGAGGTAGGAGAGTTAGTGTATTTTGCCAATAAGGTTGAAAGAAAAATCAAAAGAAAGAGAGATGAATTTTCAAAAAGAAGAGTGTGAAAAAGAAATTATTGAAATAAGTGAGCCAAAAGAAAGAGAGATGAGTGCTCAAAAAGAAATGAGTGACATGAGTGAGTCAAAAGAAAGAGATTTGAGTTCAAAAGAAAGAGTGTTTGAAAAGAATGAAAGAGAAATTGAAAAGAAAGAGAGTTTTGAGTCAAAAATGAATGAGAGGAATGGTGAGAACATAGTGAGTTTTGTAGAAAGTGAGGCTAGGAAAACAATGTTTTCAAATAAAACCCACTTTGTACTTGTGTGCAAAGATTCTTTCTTTCTAACTTATGAACTTAACCTTTGCTTTTCTAGTGTTTTAGCTAATGTTTTGCAGAATTACATTGATCAATTTTCAATTGGAATGGAGCACAAAGTAGATGCATTTCAAGGAGCTGAAATACTTAAGGCACCACCATACTTCATGGAAAAAGATGTTGCCAACGGGATCCAAGGCCAGAAAAGGAAGTTTCTTTCCTTTAATCCTTTTGCATCGGTTTGTTTAAATGATTATTTCTTGTTTTCCAATTCTGATTTTAAGACTAGAAATCATCCAAACCAATTATATTTTTATGATAAACATGCATTCTTTTCTAGCAAAATTCTTTTGGATGATCTTTACTTGTTTGACAGCTTATCACTTGCAAAACATGTAAAGCTAGCCTATCCATTTACTTGTGATGATGTGCATAGTTCTTGTTTGTCATTAAAAAGCTTGTTTCAAAATACTTGTTTCACTCTTCGGACCATATTGATACCACAAACCTAAGACTTTCTACTTGTCAAAGTTGTTCTCGTGATTTGGTCCATCCTAAAGATCCAATTGGAGGAACCTCTTCTTTGGGAATCATCTTTGGACAAAAATTTTGAAAGAGGATCCGAACCATTCCAAAAACTTATTTGTATCTAAAAAGCTTGTTTCAAAGTAATTGTTTCACTCTCTAAACCAAATTGAATTCGGAAACCTAAGGTTTCCCACTTGTGAAAGTTGTGCTCATGATTTTGTCCATCCTAAAGATCCAAATGGAGGAACGTCTTCTTTGGGAATCCTGTTTGGACCAAAATAACGAAAGAGGATCTGAACCACTCAAAAAACTTGTTTGTAATTGAATAGCTTGTTTCAAAGTACTTGTTTCACTATTCGGGCCATATTGATACCAAAGACCAAAGGTTACCCACTTGTCAAAGTTGTCCTCATGATTTGGTCCATCCTAAATATCCAAATGGAGGAACCACTTCTTTGGGAATCTTGTTTGAACCAAAATATCGAAAGAGGATCCGAACCACTCCAAAAACATATTTGTCATTAAGAAGCTTGTTTCAAAATACTTGTTTCACTCTTCGGACCATATTGATACCACAAACCTAAGATTTTCTACTTGTCAAAGTTGTTCTCGTGATTTGGTCCATCCTAAAGATCCAATTGGAGGAACCTCTTCTTTGGGAATCGTCTTTGGACAAAAATTTTGAAAGAGGATCCGAACCATTCCAAAAACTTATTTGTATCCAAAAAGCTTGTTTCAAAGTAATTGTTTCACTCTCTAAACCAAATTGAATTCGAAGACCTAAGGTTTCCCACTTGTGAAAGTTGTCCTCATGATTTGGTCCATCCTAAAGATCCAAATGGAGGAACCTCATCTTTGGGAATCCTCTCCGGACAAAATTTCGAAAGACAATCCGAACCACTCAAAACTTGTTTGTAATTGAAAGACTTGTTTCAAAGTACTTGTTTCACTCTTCGAACCATATTAATACCAAAGACCTAAGGTTTCCGACTTGTCAAAGTTGTCCTCGTGATATTGTCCATTTTAAAGATCCAAATGGAGGAACCTCTTCTTTGGGAATCCTCTTTGGACCAAAATTTCGAAAGAGGATCTGAACCACTCCAAAAACTTGTTTCAAAGTACTTGTTTCACTCTCTAGACCAAAATGAATCCGAAGACCTAAGGTTTCCCACTTGTCAATGATGTGCTCATGATTTGGTCCATCCTAAAGATCCAAATGGATGAACCTCTTCTTTGAGAATCCTTTTTGGACCAAAATATCGAAAGAGGATCCGAACCACACAGAAAACTTGTTTCTAATTGAAAAGCTTGTTTCAAAGTACTTGTTTCACTCTTCGGACCATATTGATATCAAAGACCTCAGGTTTCTCACTTGTCAAAGTTGTCCTCATGATTTTGTCCATCCTAAAGATCCAAATGGAGGAACCTCTTCTTTGGGATCTCTCTTTGGACCAAAATTTCAAAAGACGATCCGAACCACTCCAAAAACATGTTTGTAATTGAAAGCTTGTTTCAAAGTACTTGTTTCACTCTCTAGAACAAAATGAATCTGAAGACCTAAGGTTTCCCTCTTGTCAATGATGTGCTCATGAATTGGTCTATCCTAAAGATCCAAAATATCGAAAGAAGATCCGAACCATTCCAAAAACTTGTTTGTAATTGAAAGCTTGTTTCAAAGTACTTGTTTCACTCTAAAAACCATATTGATACCAAAGACCTAAGGTTTCCCACTTGTCAATGTTGTCCTCATGATTTGGCCTATCCTAAAGATCCAAATGGAGGAACCTCTTCTTTTGGAATCCTCATTGGAACAAAATATCGAAAGAGGATACGAACCACTCCAAAAACCAGTTTGTAATTGAAATTCTTGTTTAAAAGTACTTTTTAACTCCTCGGGCCATATTGATACTAAAGACCTAAGGTTTTCTACTTGTCAAAGTTATTCTCGTGATTTGGTCCATCCCAAAGATCCAAATGGAGGAACCTCTTCTTTTGGAATCCTTTTTTGGACCAAAATTCGGAAAAGATGATCCAAACCACTCTAAATAATTTGTTTGTAATTGAAAGTTTGTTTCAAAGTACTTGTTTCACTCTCTAGACCAAAATAATTCCAAATACCTAAGGTTTCCAAGTTGTCAAAGTTGTGCTCATGATTTGGTCAATCGTAGAGATCCAAATGGAGGAACCTCTTCTTTTGGAATCAAGTTTGGACCAAAATATCGAAAGAGGATCCGAACCACTCCAAAAACTTGTTTGTAATTGAAAAGCTTGTTTCACTCTTCGGACCATATTGATACCGAAGACCTAAGGTTTCCCACGTGTCAAAGTTGTCCTCATGATTTGGTCCATCCTAAAGATCCAAATGGAGGAAGCTCTTCTTTGGGAATCCTCTTTCGACCAAAATTTCGAAAGACGATCCGAACCAGTCCAAAAACTTGTTTGAATTGAAAACCTTGTTTCAAAGTACTTGTTTCACTCTTCGGACCATATTGATACCAATGACCAAACTTTCCCACTTGTCAAAGTTTTCCTCATGATTTGGTCCATCCTAAAGATCCAAATGGAGGAACCTCTTCTTTGGGAATCCTCTTTGGACCAAAATTTCGAAATAGGATTCGAAAGACTCCAAAAAACTTGTTTGTAATTGAAAAGCTTGTTTCAAAGTTTTTGCTTCACTCTTCGAACCATATTGATACCAAAGACCTAAGGTTTCCCACTTGTCAAAGTTGTGCTCCTGATTTGGTCCATCCTAAAGATCCAAATGGAGGAACCTCTTCTCTGTACCAAAATATCGAAAGAGGATCCGAACCACTCCAAAAACTTGTTTATAATTGAAAACCTTGTTTCAAAGTATTTGTTTCACTCTTCGAACCATATTGATACCAAAGACCTAAGGTTTCCCACATGTCAAAATTGTCCTCATGATTTAGTCCATCCTAAAGATAAAAATGGAGGAACCTCTTCTTTAGGAATCCCCATTGGACCAAAATATCGAAAGAGGATCCGAACCACACTTCAAAAACTTGTTTGTAATTTAAAGCTTTTTTCAAAGTACTTGTTTCACTCTCTAGACCAAATTGAATCCGAAGACCTAAGGTTTTCCACTTGTCAATGTTGTGCTCATGATTTGGTCCATCATAAAGATCCAAATGGAGGAACCTCTTCTTTTGGGAATTCGTTTAGGACCAAAATATTGAAAGAGGTTCCGAACCACTCCAAAATCTAGTTTGTAATTGAAAGCTTGTTTCAAAGTACTTGTTTCACTCTTCGGACCATATTGATACCAAAAACTTAAGGTTTCCCACTTGTCAAAGTTGTCCTCATGATTTGGCCCATCCTAAAGATCCAAATGGAGGAACCTCTTATTTGGGAATCCTGTTTGGACCAAAATATCGAAAGAGGATCCGAACCACTCCAAAATCTTGTTTGTAATTGAAAGCTTGTTTCAAAGTACTTGTTTAACTCTTCGAACCATATTGATACCAAAAACTTAAGGTTTCCTACTTTTCAAAGTTGTCCTCATGATTTGGCCCATCCTAAAGATCCAAATGTAGGAACCTCTTCTTTGGGAATCCTGTTTGGACCAAAATATCGAAAGAGGATCCGAACCACTCCAAAAACTTGTTCGTAATTGAAAAGCTTGTTTCAAAGTACTTGTTTCACACTTCGGACCATATTGATACCAATGTCCTAAGGTTTCCCACTTCTCAAAGTTGTCCTCATGATTTGGTCCATCCTAAAGATCCAAATGGAGGAACGTCTTCTTTGGGAATCCTCTTTGGACCAAAATATCGAAAGAGGATCCGAACCACTTCAAAAACATTTTGTAATTAATAGCTTTTTTCAAAAGTACTTGTTTCACTCTCTAGACCAAATTGAATCCGAAGACCTAAGGTTTTCCACTTGTCAAAGTTGTGGTCATGATTTGGTCCATCCTAAAGATCCAAATGGAGGAAACTCTTCTTTTGGGAATCCTTTTTGGACCAAAATATCGAAAGAGAATCCGAACCACACCAAAAACTTGTTTGTAATTGTAAAGTTTGTTTCAAAGTACTTGTTTCACTCTTCGGAACATATTCATACCAAAGACCTAAGGTTTCCCACTTGTCAAAATTGTCCTCATGATTTGGTACATCCTATAGATCCAAATGAAGGAACCTCTTATTTGGAAATCCTGTTTGGACCAAAATATCGAAAGAGGATCCGAACCACTCCAAAAACTTATTTGTAATAGAAAGCTTATTTCAAAGTACTTGTTTCACTCTCTAGACCAAATTGAATTCGAAGACCAAAGGTTTCCCACTTGTCAAAGTTGTGGTCATGATTTGGTCCATCCTAATGATTCAAATGGAGGAACCACTTCTTTGGGAATCCTATTTAGACCAAAATATTGAAAGAGGATCCGAACCACTATAAAAACTTGTTTGTAATTGAAAAGCTTGTGTCAAATATTTTTTTCACTCTTCAGACCATATTGATACCAAAGACCTAAGGTTTCCCACTTGTCAAAGTCTTCCTCGTGATTTGGTCCATCCTAAAGATCCAAATGGAGGAACCTCTTGTTTAGGAATCCTCTTTGGACCAAAATATCGAAAGAGGATCCGAACCACTCCAAACACTTGTTTGTAATTGAAAAGTTTGTTTCAAAGTACTTGTTCCACTCTCCGGACCATATTGATACCAAAGACATAAGGTTTCCCACTTGTCAAAGTTTTCCTCGTGATTTGGTCCATCCTAAAGATCCAAATGGAGGAACCTCTTCTTTGGGAATCCTCTTTGGACCAAAATATCGAAAGAGGATCCGAACCACTTCAAAAACATATTTGTAATTAATAGCTTTTTTCAAAAGTACTTGTTCCACTCTCTAGACCAAATTGAATCCGAAGACCTAAGGTTTTCCACTTGTCAAAGTTGTGCTGATGATTTGGTCCATCCTAAAGATGCAAATGGAGGAAACTCTTCTTTTGGGAATCCTGTTTGGACCAAAATATCGAAAGAGAATCCGAACCACACCAAAAACTTGTTTGTAATTGTAAAGTTTGTTTCAAAGTACTTGTTTCACTCTTCGGAACATATTCATACCAAAGACCTAAGGTTTCCCACTTGTCAAAATTGTCCTCATGATTTGGTACATCCTATAGATCCAAATGAAGGAACCTCTTATTTGGAAATCCTGTTTGGACCAAAATATCGAAAGAGGATCCGAACCACTCAAAAAACTTGTTTGTAATTGAAAGCTTATTTCAAAGTACTTGTTTCACTCTCTTGACCAAATTGAATTCGAAGACCAAAGGTTTCCCACTTGTCAAAGTTGTGCTCATGATTTGGTCCATCCTAATGATTCAAATGGAGGAACCACTTCTTTGGGAATCCTGTTTAGACCAAAATATCGAAAGAGGATCCGAACCACTATAAAAACTTGTTTGTAATTGAAAAGCTTGTTTCAAATATTTGTTTCACTCTTCAGACCATATTGATACCAAAGACCTAAGGTTTACACTCTTCAGACCATATTGATACCAAAGACCTAAGGTTTCCCACTTGTCAAAGTCTTCCTCGTGATTTGGTCCATCCTAAAGATCCAAATGGAGGAACCTCTTGTTTGGGAATCCTCTTTGGACCAAAATATCGAAAGAGGATCCGAACCACTCCAAACACTTGTTTGTAATTGAAAAGCTTGTTTCAAAGTACTTGTTCCACTCTTCGGACCACATTGATACCAAAGACATAAGGTTTCCCACTTTTCAAAGTTTTCCTCGTGATTTGGTCCATCCTAAAGATCCAAATGGAGGAACCTCTTCTTTGGTAATCCTTTTTGGACCAAAATATCGAAAGAGAATCCGAACCACTCCAAAAATTTGTTTGTAATTGAAAAGCTTGTTTCAAAATACTTGTTTCACTCTTCGGACCATATTGATATCAAAAGCCTAAGGTGATTGAAACCCTAGGAAATTGAAATAGAAACCCTTTGAAACCCAAAGAACCCCTAGATGCAAATCCTAAAACCCCAATAAACAATAAGGTAAAACCCTTGGAAACAAAGAAGAAGAAGATTATTCCAATGATCTAATACCTTGAAATAAGAGAACTTGTTCTCATTTCAAGATCGAAACAATCCACAAACACAATAGATCAAGTTATGCTTGAATGTTTCTAAAACATGCAACCTAGAACAAGGCTACAAAATGCAAGGTAAAATCAACCAAGCAATGAGCAAAACAAAGCTATTTTCTATCATAATAATTCTTGGTATTTAGGGTTACAAATGAGGCCTTTAAATAGGCAAAGAAACCCTAAAAATAAGCTAGGAAGTTCGGATTACAAGGAGCACAAAATCTGCCCAAAACTTGCCTTATGTGAAATTGGCAGATTTTGTGGAAAATCTTTTCTAGAGAATAATATCTTTCCTAATCTTTTCCAAACATATAAAATGAATATAAAAGACCTAAAACATGTCTAAATACATCATAAATTCGTTGCAACCATTTTGGGAACAAATATGGAAACTTTGGAAACAAATATGGAAAGTGGTCCAAATAAGGAAAGTTTGCAAAAGTGATGCAAATTTCCTAATTAGCTCTTCTCTTCAATTCCGATTGAACAAGTCTTCAATACTCTTCCTCCAAATGTATTTTCCATAGATTGAAGTTCATCAAGTCCTCTTCCATAGCCTCCATGCTCGGATATTCAAAGCTTGTCTTGACTTTTCTCATGTAGGCTTGTAATGGATGTTTTTATGCTTGTCTTGAACTTTGATCTTGAAATTGATCCTTAAGCTATTTGTGATGTTCCATGATTCATATCATCCCCTCCCTCTTGAAAAGGATTCGTCCTCGAATCTAAAACATTACCTACATTGCAAAAACTTAAGTTAGTAACATAAATAAAAGCACCTAGAGCATACTTACCTTGCAAATCAGATTGGTAAACATCTTGATATCTTTCTAGTGCCTTGAATTGTCTAACTCCTCCCGGATCAAAAACCTTGAACTTCCATGCATCTCCCTCTTTGACATTTAGTTTCATACATTCAATCCCCTTTTGATATTTTTTTCTTTGTAGCCTCTTCTTATAATCTGTCCTATAACAAACATCAAGAGATCTAGCTACAATATTAGATTGAAATAACATATTAGAACCCAAAGGACCATAGTCAATCTCATAAATTTTCTCATACTCAATATTATTCACAAGAAGATTAGATAGTGAAGTTAAGAAATCAGTCACATCACATAAACAAAAGTCAAACTCAAATAGTTTTAAAGTATTCGGGAAATGCATATAAAATGTAAAATCCATACTATCCATAAATTCATTAAATGATCTAACTCTTGTAGCACAAAACAAATTTTTATCATTAGAATGCAATTGAAGTGGTAGAAATTGAGAGTTGAGATCAAATTTAGCAACCAAACAAGTGTTATGAATAAAATCAAGAATAGGGTTAGGATACTTTACAATGGTCATTTTTACCGTATTTTCCATGCATTGAACCATGTGAGGTAGTGATCCATTGAGTATGGCAGCCCCTTGAATGTTGTCTTCATGATGTTTTATGCCTTTCATTCATGACAAATTACTAGGCATCTCATTAGGGAACAACCTTTTAAATTCCTGCAAAAACTCAACAAACATACTAGGCAAAGATGGGTTAAGTGTAAAACAAACCTCTTTGTACAAAAGTACAAATGTAGGTTGGTAGATTTCATTCCTAGCCTCACTTGATCTAACTTTCAAGGTCTCACTCTCTATTTGACTCTCTATTTTCTCACTACACTCATATGTCTCACACTTTGTAATCTCAAAACACTCTTTCTTTTCACTCTCATTACACTCTTTCTTTTCAAACTCTCTTTCTTTTGAATCAATATCTCTTTCTTTTTTTCTCATCTCTCTTTCTTTTGACTCACTTATTACACTCATTTCTTTTTCATCACTCATCTCTCTTTCTTTTTGCTCACTGTCTTTTTCACAATTCTCATTGTTTTCAAATGTATAAGACTTTTGTAACTCACAAGTTTCTTCCACACAAACATTAGCACAAACTTTTGGAACAAGGTCAATAATTGGCTTTTGCTCATTCACTTTATTTGGAACTTTTATGCCCTCTTTATAAGCACACATTGACTTTAGAATTCCCTCTCTAATCTCTTCCAGGCTAGCTATATAAACCTCATCCGCTTGCAAAGACTCCATTCTAATAATTTTAAGCTCCTCTAAAATAACCAATCTTTTATTTTCCTCAATCAATCCATTCGCAGCCCCATTCTCACCCATTAATGTACAATTTTCACCCATTTGATAAGAAGAAATAGTATTGGAAATAGGTTTAGAAGCATACCGTGTATCTCTTCTTCTTTTGAGTCTATTTTCTACCTTGGTGGCATAGTAAACCATTTCTTCCAACTTCACATATGTATACCCATTAACTTGGCCAGCAATCTCATAGTTTAATCCATCTAAGAACCATGCCATAGTCATCTCTTCATCTTCCTCAATATTAGCTCTAGCCATGAGATATTTAAACTCATTGTAGTACTCACAAACACTCATGTTTCCTTGTGTAAGATCTTCGAACTTTTGCACAAGGTCTCTTTGAAATCGGTCTGGTACAAATCGTTTCCTCATTATGTATTTGAGTTCAAACCAAGTTTCAATTGGATCCTCCAAAGTTCTTATTTTCCTATTGTTCACCAATTGTTTCCACCATGTTAGTGCATAATCACAAAAATTACCGGTTATAAGTTGTACCTTCTTTGAATCACTACATGGATATTCTTCGAAACAAAGCTCCACATCTCTTTCCCATATCAAGTAAACCTCTGGATTTGATCTCCCTTGGAAAGTAGGTAACTTGAGCTTATCACCTCTTATGCTTCTATGCTCCATCCCTTCATGATAAATACCTCTATTTTCCTTCCGAGTATGTTCTCTCTCTCGACATCTATTACTCCTCCTTTGATCAATTTCATGATACATTGCTGCAAGTAAACAAGTTAGTAATAAAAATAGGACCTTTCAATCACTCCCTAAGTGTTTACACTCGAAGATGTTATTTCACTCGTGTTTGCACTCAAAACAGATTCTAGACCCTAAATGTAACCTTGAACTTTTAGCACACTTTAGCAACTATCAAGCAACAAAGATACTAATGAAATTTGTAAAAAGTATCAATAAAGAAATAAAAAACAAGCAAATTGGTTGGTTAAGAAGAAAAGAAGACAGATTTATGCAAATGGTTTATTTTAGTGACAAGGAAAGAATAAGAAAGAAAATAAGCAAGAATAAACTTTCCTAAAAGAGAAAAATTCGAAATTAGACTTCCCTAAAGCAATTTGGATCAGAAAATATGACTTTCCTTAATCAAGATATGCATAGATTTGAATATGGGACAGATTTGAAACTTTCCTAAAAACAGTTTGTCTATTTATGGTAAGTTCTACCTTTTTAGGAAACAAACAATTCTAGCACAAATCCTTTGTAATTTTCAGATTCAAGATGAAGATAGGATGAGTTTAAGATGAACTCTTCAAGAACAATACGAACACAAACCACTTTTTCCAGAAACTTCAACAAATCAAGCAAGAACACTTTTTTTTTAATTTTCTGGACAATCCGACAGTCTGCGAATATCTATATTTTTCTCAATCTTCCACTTTTTTTTTGACAAACGTTTGTGAATACAAAATATACACGACAGACTGATAAAGACTTTTGTAGTTGATGACTTTCTGAGAATCGGATTACAACTATACTCAAAATAACAAAAACAGTACCTAAATATGAAAATTCTGGAACTATGATTTTTTTTGTTTTTTGTTTTTTTTTTTGGAATTTTCGATGAACGAAGAACAAGACAATAAAAATTAAAACAACAAGAAAGCAAGTAAGATAGAAATCTTCCCTTGAGCCTAAGCTCTGATACCAAATGATATGGAACCCTAGGAAATTGAAATAGAAACCCTTTGAAAGCACAAAGAACCCCTTAGATGCAAATCCTAAAACCCCGATGAACAATAAGGCAAAACCCTTGGAACACAAGAAGAGAAAGATTATTCCAATGATCTAATACCTTGAAATAAGAGAACTTGTTCTTATTTCAAGATCGAAACAATCCACAAACACAATAGATCAAGTTATGCTTGAATGTTTCTAAAACATGCAACCTAGAACAAGGCTACAAAATGCAAGGTAAAATCAACCAAGCAATAAGCAAAACAAAGCTATTTTCTATCATATTAATTCTTAATGTTTAGGGTTACAAATGAGGCCTTTAAATAGGCAAAGAAACCCTAAAAATAACAAGGAAATTCGGAATAAAGAAGAGAATAAAATCTGCCCAAAACTTGCCTTATATGGATTTGGCAGATTTTGGGGAAAATCTTTCCTAGAGAATAATATCTTTCCTAATTCTTTCCTAGCTAATAAACTGAATGTAAATGGCCTAAAACATGTCTAAATACATAATAAATTCGTTGGAACCATATATGGAAAGTTTGGGAACAAATATGGAAAGTTCGATAACAAATATGGAAAGTGGTCCAAATAAGGAAAGTTTGCAAAAGTGATGCAACTTTCCAAATTAGCTCTCATCTTCACTTCTGGTTGAACAAGTCTTCAATAACCTTCCTCCAAATGCATTTACCAAAGATTGAATTTCATCACGTCCTCTTCCATAGCCTCCATGATCGGATCTTCAAAGCTTGTCTTGACTTGGCTAATGTAGGCTTGTAAATGGATGTCAATGCTTCTCTTGAACTTTAATGTTGTGATTTGTCCTTGGGCTTTTTGTGACGTTCCATGATTCATATCATCCCCTCCCTCTTGAAAAGGGTTCGTCCTCGAATCTATAACATTACGTACATCGCAATAAATTAAGTTAATAACATAAATAAAAGCACCTAAAGCATACTTACCTTGCAAATCAGATTTGTAAGCATCTTGATGTCTTCTCCCTTGTCTAACTCCTCCTGGATCAAAAACTTTGAACTTCCGTCCTATATCCACATCAAAATCTAGCTCATGAAAGACCACAACACTCACAGAAAAGGTAAAACTTAGTGTTAAGAAGCCGAAAAGAATATGTGGACCATAGTCAATCTCAAAAATTTTCTCATACTCCACAATACTCTCAAGATGATCACATGGTGAAGATAATAAATATCTCAAATAATATGAACCATAATCCAACTCAAGTAGGTCTAATGTGTTTGAGCAATCCAAAAAAGTTACACAATCGAGACTATCCATACACTCTTCAATTATTTTATCAAAGACAACTCTTGGGGCACAAAACATATGTTATCTTTAGAACATAATTCAAGTTGTAAAAATTCAGATTTGAAATACACTTTAGCAAACAAATATGAACTATGAAAATCATCACAAGTAAATGGATAGGCTAGCTTAACATGTTTTGCAAGTGACAAGCTGCCATACAAGTAAAGATCATCCAAAAGAACTTTCCTAGAAAAGAATGCATGTTTATCATGAAAATATAATTGGTTTGGATGATTTCTAGTCTTAAAATCAGAATTGGAAAACAAGAAATAATCATTTAAATAAACTGATGCAATAGGATTAAAAGTAAGCAACTTCCTTTTCTGGCTTTGGATCCCGTTTGCAACATCCTTTTCCATGAAATATGGTGGTGCATTAAGTATTTCAACCCCTTGTAATGTATCTACCATGAGCTCCATTCCAATTGAAAATTGGTCCTTGTAATTATGCAAAAGGTTAGCTAAAACACTAGAAAAGCAAAGGTTGAGTTCATATGTTAGAAAGAAAAAATCTTTGCAAAAAAGTACAAAGTGGGTTTTGTTTGAAAACATTGTTTTCCTAGCCTCACTTTCTACAAAACTCACAATGTTCTCACAATTCCTCTCATTCTTTTTTGACTCACAACTCTCCTTTCTTTCAATTTCTCTTTCATTCTTTTCAAACACTCTTTCTTTTGAACTCAAATCTCTTTCCTTTGACTCACTCATGTCACTCATATTTTTCATGATACATTGCTGCAAATAAAAAGGTTAATAATAAAAATAGGACCTCTCAATCACTTCCTAAGTGTTTACACTCGATGATGTTCGTTCTCTCGTGTTTGCACTCAAAAACAGATTTTAGGGCCTAAATGTAACCTTGAACTATTAGCACACTTTAGCAACTATCAAACAACTAAGATACTAATGATATTTGTAAAAAGTATCAATAAAGAAATAAGAAACAAGCAAATTGGTTGGTTAAGAAGAAAACAAGACAGATTCATGCAAATGGTTGGGTGGCTAGAGAAATAAAAGGACAGATTTTTCAAATGGTGTATTTTTGTAAATAGGAAAGAATAACAAAGAAAACAAGCAAGAATAAACTTTCCTAAAAGAAAAAAATTCGAAATTGGACTTCCCTAAAGCACTTTGGATCAGAAAAGAATACTTTCCTAAAGAAAAAGATGCATATATTCAAATATGGGACAGAATTGATACTTTCCTAAAACTGTTTTGGCTATTTATGGTAAGTTCTAGCTTTTTAGGAAATAAACAATTCTAGCACAAATATTTTGTAATTTTCAGATTCAAGATGAAGATAGGATGAGTTTAAGATGAACTCTTCAAGAACAATATGAACACAAACCACTTTTTCCAGAAATTTCAACAAATCAAGCAAGAACAAACTTTTTTTTTTTTTCAATTTCTGCACAATCAGACAGTCCAGAAAGATCTATTTTTTTCTCGATCTTCCAATTTTTTTTTGACAAACTTTTCTGAATACGAAATAAACTAGACAAAAAGATGAGGACTTTTATAGTTATTGATTTTCTCAGAATCGAAATGAAACTATACTAAAAAAAATAAAAACAGTAGCTAAAAAAGAAAATTCTGGAACTGTAATAGTTTTTGTGTTTTTTCTGGAATTTTTGATGAACGAAGAACAAGACAATAAAAATTCAATAAACAAGAAAGCAAGTAAGATAGAAATCTTCCCTTGAGCCTAAGCTCTGATACCAAATGATATGAAACCCTAGGAAATTGAAATAGAAACCCTTTGAAAGCACAAAGAACCCCTAGATGCAAATCCTAAAACCCCGATGAACAATAAGGCAAAACCCTTGGAACACAAGAAGAGAAAGATTAGTCCAATGATCTAATACCTTGAAATAAGAGAACTTGTTCTTATTTCAAGATCGAAACAATCCACAAACACAATAGATCAAGTTATGCTTGAATGTTTCTAAAACATGCAACCTATAACAAGGCTACAAAATGCAAGGTAAAATCAACCAAGCAATAAGCAAAACAAAGCTATTTTCTATCATATTAATTCTTAATGTTTAGGGTTACAAATGAGGCCTTTAAATAGGCAAAGAAACCCTAAAAATAACAAGCAAATTCGGAATAAAGAAGAGAATAAAATCTGCCCAAAACTTGCCTTATATGGATTTGGCAGATTTTGGGGAAAATCTTGCCTAGAGAATAATATCTTTCCTAATTCTTTCCTAGCTAATAAACTGAATGTAAATGGCCTAAAACATGTCTAAATACATAATAAATTCGTTGGAACCATATATGGAAAGTTTGGGAACAAATATGGAAAGTTCGATAACAAATATGGAAAGTTCGATAACAAATATGGAAAGTGGTCCAAATAAGGAAAGTTTGCAAAAGTGATGCAACTTTCCAAATTAGCTCTCATCTTCACTTCTGGTTGAACAAGTCTTCAATAACCTTCCTCCAAATGCATTTACCAAAGATTGAATTTCATCACGTCCTCTTCCATAGCCTCCATGATCGGATCTTCAAAGCTTGTCTTGACTTGGCTAATGTAGGCTTGTAAATGGATGTCAATGCTTCTCTTGAACTTTAATGTTGTGATTTATCCTTCGGCTTTTTGTGACGTTCCATGATTCATATCAAAAGTGATGGGAGTGTTGAGGAGGGAAACAAAGTTACTCTAGTGTCTAGGAGGGTACTTAGTGCACAAGTGAAAGAGAATGACCAAGACCAAAGAGAGAACTTATTCAATACTAGATGCTATGTAGAAGGAGTGCCTTGTAGTGTCATCATAGATGGTGGGAGTTGCACAAATGCTGTGAGTTCTACCCTTGTTACTAGACTAAACCTAACAACCAAACCCCATCCAAAACCATACAAACTACAATGGCTTACTGATTGGAGTGTAATGTAGTTCCAATGCATGCTGGGGATATCTTACTTGGAAGGCCTTGGCAGTATGATAGAAGAGTAATTCATGATGGTTATCTAAATAGGTACTCATTTACATTGAATGGAAGAAAGACCACACTTACACCATTAACTAGCTCCGAATTATACATTGATCAATGTAAGTTAGAAAAGAGAAGGAAAGAGCTTGAGAGTGAGAAAAAGAAATTGAGTGAGTCAAAAGAATTGAGTGACAAAAAGAAATTGAGTGATTCAAAAGATTTGAGTGATAAAAATACTTTGAGTGAAAAAAGAGAGCAAAAGAAAGGAGTGAGCTTGTTTGCAAGAACTAGTGAGGTTAAGAGAGCTGTGTTTTCAAACAAAACAATCCTTGTACTTTTGTGCAAAGGATCTTGCTTTAGCACTAACCAACTTAACCAAGATTTGCCTAGTGTCATTGTTGATCTTTTGCAGCAATATGAAGATGTCTTTCTCGAGGAGATGCCTAATGAATTACCACCAATCCGAGGCATTGAGCACAAGATTGACTTCATTCCTGGAGCTTCCATTCCAAATAGGCCAGCCTATAGATCAAATCCAACTGAGGCGAATGAGATTCAAAAACAAGTTGAGGAGTTGCTTGCTAAAGGTTATGTAAGAGAAAGTCTTTCTCCTTGCTCTGTCCCTGTTTTGTTAGTTCCTAAAAAGGATGTCACTTGGCGCATGTGTGTTGATTGTAGGGCCATTAATAAGATCACCATTAAGTATAGACATCCTATCCCTAGATTAGATGACATGCTTGATGAATTACATGGTTGCACACACACTCTTTACTAAAATTGATCTAAAATCAGGTTACCATCAAATTAGAATGGAATTGGGAGATGAATGGAAAACTGCTTTTAAAACAAAGTTTGGATTGTATGAATGGTTAGTAATGCCTTTCAGATTAACTAATGCACCTAGCACATTCATGAGGTTAATGAATCATGTTCTTAGAGATTTTTTGGGTAAATTTGTGGTAGTTTACTTTGATGACATTCTCATTTACTCTAGATCATTGCATGAGCATGTAGAGCATGTAGGGGCTGTTTGTGAAACACTAAGGAAAGAAAAGTTGTATGCTAATTTGAAAAAGTGTTCTTTTTGCATGGAAAGAGTAAAGTTCTTAGGGTTCATTGTGTCTAGTAAAGGGGTAGAAGTAGATGAGGAAAAGATTAAAGCCATTCAAGAGTGGCCAACCCCAACAAATGTGAGTGAAGTGAGGAGCTTTCATGGGCTTGCTGGTTTTTATAGGAGGTTTATAAAAGACTTTAGCACCATTGCTTCTCCTTTAAATGAATTGGTTAAAAAGAATGTTGTGTTTGCATGGGGAGTAGCCCAAGAATCTGTCTTTCAAACTCTTAAGGATAAATTGTGTAATGCACCACTACTTAATTTGCCTAACTTTGATTTGACTTTTGAGATAGAGTGTGATGCAAGTGGCATAGGCATAGGGGCTGTTTTGATGCAAAATGGGAAGCCAGTGATGTACTTTAGTGAAAAGTTGAGTGGAACTTCATTGAATTATCCAACTTATGATAAAGAGTTGTATGCATTGGTGAGGGCATTGCAAACATGGCAACACTACCTATGGCCAAGAGAGTTTGTCATCCATACGGATCATGAAAGCTTGAAGCATTTGAAAGGACAAGACAAGCTCAATAAAAGACATGCAAAATGGGTAGAGTTCATTGAAACATTTCCTTATGTTATCAAGTACAAGAAAGGTAAGGATAATGTTGTGGCTGATGCATTGTCTAGAAGGTATGCTCTTTTCAATTCTCTTAATTCTAAGTTCTTAGGTTTTGAGCATGTTAAGACACTTTATGCACTTGATGATGATTTTGGAGAGATTTATGCTTCCATTGGCCGAGGGACTTCTTTTGATGACTATGTGATGTGTAATGATTTTCTTTTTAAGAAAGGTAAACTTTGTATTCCTAAATGTTCTATTAGGGAGCTTTTGACTAAAGAGGCTCATGGTGGAGGTTTAATGGGACATTTTGGGGTAGCTAAGACATATGACATGTTGCATGAGCATTTTTATTGGCCTAAGATGAAGCATGATGTAGTTAAAGTTTGTTCTCATTGTATTACATGTAAGGCAGCCAAGTGTAGGGTTAAACCACATGGATTGTATTCTCCTTTACCTATTCCTTTAGCACCTTGGTTAGATGTTTCTATGGATTTTGTGCTAGGCTTGCCGAGAACAAAAAGGGGAAAAGATAGCATTTTTGTTGTTGTTGATAGGTTTAGCAAAATGGCTCATTTCATTGCATGTACTAAAACTGATGATGCTAAACACATTGCTGACTTGTTCTTTAGAGAAGTTGTTAAATTGCATGGCATTACTCAAAGCATTGTGAGTGATAGGGATGTTAAGTTTCTAAGTCATTTTTGGAGGGTTTTGTGGGGTAAGCTTGGGACTAAATTAATGTACTCTACTACTTGTCACCCCCAAACTGATGGTCAAACTGAGGTTGTCAATAGGACTATGGTTACATTGCTTAGGGCTATAATTGATAAAAACCATAAGACTTGGGAAGATTGCTTGCCATTCATAGAGTTTGCATATAATAGGTGATATGAAACCCTAGGAAATTGAAATAGAAACCCTTTGAAAGCACAAAGAACCCCTAGATGCAAATCCTAAAACCCCGATGAACAATAAGGTAAAACCCTTGGAACACAAGAAGAGAAAGATTATTCCAATGATCTATGATCTTGAAATAAGAGAACTTGTTCTTATTTCAAGATTGAAACAATCCACAAACACAATAGATCAATTCATGCTTGAATGTTTCTAAAATATGCAACCTAGAACAAGGCTACAAAACTAAGCAATTTCAGCTAAGCAAAAAGCAATATTATTATCATATTAATTCTTCATATTTAGGGTTACAAATGAGGCCTTTAAATAGGCAAAGAAACCCTAAAAATAACAAGGAAATTCGGAATAAAGAAGAGAATAAAATCTGCCCAAAACTTGCCTTATATGGATTTGGCAGATTTTGGGGAAAATCTTTCCTAGAGAATAATATCTTTCCTAATTCTTTCCAAGCCAATAAACTGAATATAAATGACCTAAAACATGTCTAAATACATCATAAATTCGTTGGAACCATTTTGGGAACAAATAAGGAAAGTTTGGGAACAAATATGGAAAGTGGTCCAAATAAGGAAAGTTTGCAAAAGTGATGCAACTTTCCAAATTAGCTCTCATCTTCATTTCTGGTTGAACAAGTCTTCAATAACCTTCCTCCAAATGTATTTACCATAGATTAAAGTTCATCAAGTCTTCTTTGTTAGCCTCCATGCTTGGATCTTCGAAGCTTGTCTTGACTTTGCTAATGTAGGCTTGTAAATGGATGTTCAATGCTTCTCTTGATCTTTGAACTTGTGATTGGTCCTTGAGCTTTTTGTGAGGTTCCATGATTCATATCAATAGGGCTGTCCATAGTACTACTAAATGCACTCCTTTTGAACTTGTTTATGGTTTTAATCCAACTACTCCTATTGATTTATTGCCCATGTTACCTACTGATTTGGTTAGTTTTGATGCTAGTACTAAGGTTGACAGGATTCAAAAGCTACACAAGGAGGTTCGAGAGAGAATTGAAAAGCAAAACAAAAAAGTAGCTTCAAGGATATAAGTGATATGAATCATGGAGCCTTAATGTTGATCTTTTCCGAGCTTGCATTCGTTGTTCTCCAAGTTCAAGATTAGTTCAATAAATGGAAGTCAAGTTCAAGTAGAGTTCATTAAATGCAAGTCAAGTTCAAACCAAGCTCATTAAATGCAAGTAAACTTCAAGCCTAGTTCATTCAATGCAAGTCAAGTTCATTTAATGCAACCGAAGCTCATTTAATGCAACTCAAGACATCAGTGCAACTCCTGACTTATTCATGACATCCTAAGGTTTCATTTAAGACTCTCATAAACACATGTGGTCAAGGATTTTCAGTTACAAAGACTTTCAAATCAGATTTGTAACTCTTCTAATTTCAGTTACAAGTTTGCATAGTTAAGACCATTTTCGGTTATTTTTGTAAGACTTTAAGGTTGTAGCTGTTTCATTTCCTTTCATTTATGTCAATTTCGTTTTTCCCTTTGTTTTGTAAGGCTTATATAGCCATGTTTCAGATTGTAAACAATCAGATTATGATTGAATTAAAAATCCAAAGTCTCATTGAGAGCTTTTTCTTTGAATTGTTGTGAGTTGTTCAACTTTTCATCTTGTCATTCTTTGTGTTTAGGGTGGCTGTAGAATCGAGCCATTAGGATTGATCATTCTAATTTGGTGGATTGATTCGAATCTAAAACAAGAAATCCAATTCTTGTCTTTAGATCATTGATCATAAGGATAATCATTTTCTAGCCTTTTTCCTTGGGTTGTTTCAAATGGCATATGTGGGTTCTTTGGTTGTGATCTTTTTGGGTCCTTAGTTAAGTTTAAGGGTTCTTAAAGCATTTCGAAAGGGTTTTCGTATCAATAAGGGTCGAACGAGACTTGTTTTTCAACCTGGAGATTGGGTTTGGGTTCACTTTAGAAAAGAGAGGTTTCCATTGCAAAGGAAATCCAAGCTTAATCCAAGAGGAGATGGTCCATTCCAAGTGCTAGAAAAAATCAATGACAATGCTTACAGGATTGATCTTCCAAGTGAGTATAATGTGAGTACTTCTTTTAATGTTTCTGACTTAAGTCCTTTTGATGTAGGTGATGAATCAGATTTGAGGACAAATCCTTTTGAAGAGGGAGGGGATGATATGAATCATGGAGCACAAGATAAGATAGATAAGCTTAGGATGGTTCAAGGGCCATTGACAAGATCTAAGACCAAGAAATTGCAACAAGCTTTGAATATCCATTGTCAAGCATACATGAGCAAACTCAAGGAGACTTTTGAAGATTGGAACATTGAGGCTAATGAAGAAGACTTAAAGCACTTCAACTTGTGGCATGTGCAATTGGAAGAAGAATTTGGACAAATTGTGCAATCAGATTCAAAGAATGAAGCTTAGAGAGAAAGTTGCAAACTTACCATATTTGACAACTTTCCTTATTTGAGTCTTTTATTTATTTTATGCATTTAGGGCTTTTGTGTAATGTTTCCCACGGCCAAAGGACATTTTTTAGGCCTTTTATATTCAGTTTATATGTTTGGAAAGGATTAGGAAAGATATTATTCTCTAGAAAAGATTTTCCACAAAATCTGCCAATTTCACGAAAGGCAAGTTTTGGGCAGATTTTGTGCTCTTTGTAATCCGAATTTCCTAGCTTATTTTTAGGGTTTCTTTGCCTATTTAAAGGACTCATTTATAACCCTAAAGACTCAGAATTCATATGATAATAATATTGCTTTTTGCTTTGCTGAAATTGCTTAGTTTTGTAGCCTTGTTCTTAGGTTGCATGTTTTAAGAACATTCAAGCAAACCTTGATCTAGTTTGTTTGTGAATTGTTTCAATCTTGAAATAAGAACAAGTTCTCTTATTTCAAGGTCTTTGATCATTGGAATAATTTTCTTTTCTTGTTTTTCCAAAGGTTTTACCTTTTTGTTCATGGGGTTTTAGGATGTGCATCTAGGGGTTCTTTGTTCTTTCAAAGGGTTTCTATTTCAATTCTAGGGTTTCATATCAGTACTTGTTTCACTTTCTAGAACAAAATGAATCCGAAGACATAAGGTTTTCCACTTGTCAAAGTTTTCCTCGTGATTTGATCCATCCTAAAGATCCAAATGGAGGAACCTCTTCTTTAAGAATCCTGCTTGGACCAAAATATTGAAAGAGGATCTGACCACTCCAAAATCTTGTTTGTAATTGAAAAGCTTGTTTCAAAGTACTTGTTTCACTTTTCAAACCATATTGATACCAAAGACCTAAGGTTTTCCACTTGTCAAAATTTTCCCCGTGATTTGGTCCATCCTAAAGATCCAAATGGAGGAACCTTTTCTTTGGGAATCCTCTTTGGACCAAAATATCGAAAGACGATCCGAACCACTCCAAAAACTTGTTTGTAATTGAAAAGCTTGTTTCAATGTACTTGTTTCACTCTTCGGACCATATTGATACCAAAGACCTAAGGTTTCCCACTTGTCAAAGTTTTCCTCGTGATTTGGTCCATCCTAAAGATCCAAATGGAGGAACTTTTTTTTTGGAATACTCTTTGGAACAAAATATTGAAAGAGGATCCGAACCACTCCAAAAACTTGTTTGTAGTTTAAAAGCTTGTTTCAAAGCACTTGTTTCACTCTCAGGACCATATTGATACCAAAGACCTCAGGTTTCCCACTTGTCAAAGTTTTCCTCGTGATTTGGTCCATCCTAAAGATCCAAATGGGGGAACTTCTTCCTTTTTGGACCAAACTATCGAAAGGGGATCCGAACCACTCCTAAAACTTGCTATTAATTGAAAGCTTGTTTCAAAGTACTTGTTTGACTTTCTAGAACAAAATGAATCCGAAGACATAAAGTTTCCCACTTGTCAAAGTTGTGCTCATGATTTGGTCAATCCTAAAGATCCAAATGGAAGAACCTCTTCTTTGGGAATCCTGTTTGGACCAAAATATCGAAAGAGGATCCGAACCACTCCAAAAACTTATTTGTAATTGAAAAGTTTGTTTTAAAGCACTTGTTTCACTCTTCGGACCATATTGATACCAAAGACCTAAGGTTTCCCACTTGTCAAAGTTTTCCTTGTGATTTGGTCCATCCTAAAGATCCAAATGGAAGAACCTCTTCTTTGGGAATACTCTTTGGACCAAAATATCGAAAGAAGATTTGAAACACTCCAAAAACTTGTTTGTAATTGAAAGCTTATTTCAAAGTACTTGTTTCACTCTCTAGACCAAATTGAATTCGAAGACCAAAGGTTTTCCACTAAGTTGTTCTCATGATTTGGTCCATCCTAAAGTTCCAAATGGAGGAACCTCTTCTTTGGGAATCCTGTTTGGATCAAAATATCGAAAGAGGATTCGAACAACTACAAAAACTTGTTTGTAATTGAAAAGCTTGTTTCAAATATTTGTTTCACTCTTAAGACCATATTGATACCAAAGACCTAAGGTTTCCCACTTGTGAAAGTGTTTGATATTAATCATAACACTTCACTCACTCATGGAAAGCTAGAAGATGGAGCTAATGTTGCAAATGATCAAGGGGAGCTAAATCTGCCAATTGGGCCAATAACAAGATCAAAGAATAAGAAATTGAAGCTAGCTTTGATTCAACATGTCCAAACATATTTGAAGGAAACCAAAGAGGAAATCCGAGAAATGAAGGGTTTAACATACAATTTGTGGACAATTCAACTACAAAAAGCATCACAAGCTCAAAATTGTCCATTTGAAGACCTTTCCTAAAATCTGGGAAAATCCCTAAAATTTAGGATATGGATCCCTAAATTTTAGGCCATGTCACACTTTCCATTTCTAGATACTTTATTTTGAGAGTTTAAAGATGATGTAAAGAAATGGAAGATCCAAGTAGTGTAGGTTTATTAAATATGCAATTTAAATTTTATAGAGTGGGTTTAATTTTTTTTTTTGATGACTCATCATGGTGATGTCATGATGAGATCATCCTTATCAGCTTTTTATCTCCTATTTTCGAATTTAGTGTCATATTAGAAGTAGGAGACTTTACTTTTTGCCTATTTAAAGGCATCCTTATTCATTAATAAAGGCAACTATCATTATTCAAGAAAACTTGCTTATTTGCATGATTTGGCTTAGAAGACCATTCTCTTCTTCATCTTTTGTAATTCTTGCTTAGGATTGCATGTTTTAGAGCAGTAAAAAAATTCTGATCACATTGTTTTTAGAGTGTTCGAATCTTGGGGTAAGAAGTCATTCTTGTTTCAAGATCATAGATCATAAAGGTAGCCTAATTCCTTAACTCTTTCCTTTGAGTTTTTACTACTGATTTTGTGCGATCTTGTTTCATCATCTAGGGTTCTTCTTTTGAAGGGTTCTTGGTATGTTTCCAAGGGTTTTTATATCAGTTTTCCTTGTGATTTGGTCCATCCTAAAGATCCAAATGGAGGAACCTTGTCTTTGGGAATCCTCTTTGGACCAAAATATCGAAAGAGGATCCGAACCACTCCAAAAACTTGTTTGTAGTTGAAAAGCTTGTTTCAAAACACTTGTTTCACTCGCCGGACCATATTGAAACCAAAGACCTAAGGTTTCCCACTTGCAAAGCCTTCCTCGTGATTTGGTCTATCCTAAAGATCCAAATAGAGGAACCTCTTCTTTGGGAATCCTTTTTGGACCAAAATATCGAAAGAAGATTCAAAACACTCCAAAAACTTGTTTGTAATTGAAAGCTTCTTTTAAAGTACTTGTTTCACTCTCTAGACCAAATTGAATCCGAATACCAAAGGTTTTCCACTTCTCAAAATTGTTCTCATGATTTGGTCCATCCTAAAGTACCAAATGGAGGAACCTCTTCTTTGGGAATCCTGTTTGGACCAAAATATCGAAAGAGGATTCGAACAACTACAAAAACTTGGTTGTAATTGAAAAGCTTGTTTCAAATATTTGTTTCACTCTTCAGACCATATTGATACCAAAGACCTAAGGTGATATGAATCATCCCAGCCTCAAATGTCAAAGAATTGACAATATTGAAGTCCAAGGTTTCAATCAAGAAAAGATCAAGAATCCGAAGACTAAACGAGTGAAGATTGACTTTCTTGGGCATTTGCAAGGATATTGGGTTACATACTTGCATAATGAAGAAAATGAGTTTAAAACACTATTAAACTCATGGGATATTTGTTTCAAAGAGCTCCAAAGAAAATCGCGCATGAAAACATTCAAACGAGTGAAAATGACATCAAAAACGGCGACTGACACTTGTAGTTTTTTCTATTTTCATCCAATTTGGAATTTTCCCAACCTCGCCTAAAGGTTGATTCAAATTGTTAAGGGTTTTCAAGCTTTTCCGTTCAAGGGTCCATCATCCGGTTCTTGAATCCGTCAACGCTTGAGGGTTCGTATCATTTGGTATCAGAGCTTAGGCTCAAGGGAAGATTTCTATCTTACTTGCTTTCTTGTTGTTTTAATTTTTATTGTCTTGTTCTTCATTCATCGAAAATTCCAGAAAAACAAAAAAAAAATATAGTTCCAGAATTTCCTTATTTATCCTACTGTTTTTGTTCTTTTTCGTATAGTTGCATTCCGATTCTCAGAAAATCATAAACTTAAAAAGTCTTTATCTTTCTGTTGTGAGTATTTGTTATTCAGAAAATTTTGTCAAAAAAAAAGTGGAAGATTGAGAAAAATATAGATCTTCATAAACTGTTGGATTGTCCAGAAAATTAAAAAAAAAAGTGTTCTTGCTTGATTTGTTGAAGTTTCTGGAAAAAGAGGTTTTTGTTCGTATTGTTCTTGAAAAGTTCATCTTAAACTCATCATTTATGCATCTTGAATCCGAAATTATAAAGTTTAATGAGCCAAAGTTGTTTGATTCCTAAAAAGCTAGAAGTTACCATAAATAGCCCAAAACTGTTTTTGGAAAGTTTCAAATCTGCCCATATTTGAATATATGCATCTTTTTCTTTAGGAAAGTATTCTTTTCTGATCCAAAGTGCTTTAGGGAAGTCTAATTTCGAATTTTTCTCTTTTTGGAAAGTTTATTCTTGCTTGTTTTCTTTCTTATTCTTTCCTTGTTAAAAAATACATCATTTGAAAAATCTGTCCTTTTATTTCTCTAGCCACCCAAGCTGATTGTTTCTTAGTTCTTGATTGTTACATTTTACAAATTTCATTAGTATCTTACTTGTTTGATAGTTGCTAAAGTTTGCTAATAGTTCAAGGTTACATTTAGGCCCTAAAATCTGTTTTGAGTGCAAACACGAGAGAACAAACATCATCGAGTGTAAACACTTAGGGAGTGATTGAGAGGTCCTATTTTTTATTATTAACCTTTTTATTTGCAGCAATGTATCATGAAAGGTTTGATCAAATGAGAAGTAAGAGTTTTCGAGAGGTAGAACAGACCCGGAGCCAAAATAGAGAGGTTTATCATGGAGGGATGGAGCATAGAAGCTTAAGAGGTGATAAGCTCAAGTTAAATACTTTCTATGGGAGTTCTAACCAAGAGGAATACTTGAAATGGGAGATAGAAACCGAGCATTTCTTTGATTACAACAATTATAGTGAGGAAAGAAAGGTAATGCTTGCTATTTCCAATTTCACTAATAATGCTCATGTTTGGTGGTCTCAATTGAAAGTGAAACTAAGGAGGGAGAGGAAACGACCAATAGAAACATGGTATGATCTTAAGTGCCATATGAGAAGGAGATTTGTTTCAAGACAACATCAAGAGCATCTTGTGCAAATGTTGGATAAGCTAATTCAAGGATGTAAAAGTGTGGATGAATACTACATGGAGATGGAGTTGCTCAAGGCTAGGGCTAATGTGGAGGAAGATGAGGAGTCTACTATTGTAAGGTTCTTCAATGGATTGAATAGAGATATTGCTTGTCAAGTGGAGTTACAACAATTTGATGAGTTAGGAGAGTTAGTGTATTTTGCCAATAAGGTTGAAAGAAAAATCAAAAGAAAAAGATATACACGGTATGCTTCTAAACCTATTTCCAATACTTCTTCTTCTTATTCTTCTTCTCAAATGGGTGAAAATGATACATTAATGGATAAGAATGGGGCTGCCTATGGCTTGGTAGAGGAAAATACAAATTTGATTTTAGAGAAGGTCAAGATGATTGAAAGAGAACTTTTAAAATCAAAGGAAGTTTTCAATGCTAGCATGGAGGAGATAAAAGAGGATATTCGTGCTAATGTTTTTGTGGAGGAAACTTGTGAGCTACAAAAGAGTTCTATGTTTGAAAGTAATGAAAACTGTGACAAAAAGAGTGAGCCAAAAGAAAGAGAGATGAGTGCAAAAGAAATTAGTGGGTTAAAAGAAAGAGAGATGAGTGATAAAAAAGAAATGAGTGCTCAAAACAAAGAGAGTTGTGAGTTTGAAAAGAAAGAGTGTAATGAGATTGAAAAGAAAGAGTGCTTTGAGGTTACAAAGTGTGAGACACTTGAGTTTAGTAAGCAAAAAGAGAGTGAAATAGAGAGTGAGAGCTTGAAACTTAGATCAAGTGAGGCTAGGAATGAAATCTACCAACCTACATTTGTACTTTTGTACAAAGAGGTTTGTTTTACACTTAACCCATCTTTGCCTAGTATGTTTGTTGAGTTTTTGCAGGAATTCAAAAGATTGTTACCTAATGAGATGCCTAGTAATTTGTCATCAATGCAAGGCATAAAACATCATGAAAACAACATTCAAGGGGCTGCCATACTCAATAGATCAAGACCTCACATGATTCAATGCATGGAAAATCCGGTTAAAACAGCCATGGTCAAGTATCCTAACCCATTTCTTGATGATATGTATAACACTTGGTTGCTTGCTAAAATTGATCTCAACTTTGAATATATACTTTTTAAATTGCATTCTAATGATAAAAAATTGTTTTGTGCTACAAGAGTTAGATCATTTCATGAAATTATGGATAGTATGGATTTAACATCTTATATGCATTTCACGAACATATTAGAAATATTTGAGTTTGACAATGGTTTACTTGTTTTTACTGATTTGATATCTTCACCATGTGATCATCTTGAGAGTATTGTGGAGTATGAGAAAATTTTTGAGATTGACTATGGTCCACATATTCTCTTCGGCTTCTTATCACTAAGTATTACCTTTTTTGTGAGTGTTGTGGTCTTTCATGAGATAGGTTATGATGTGGATATAATGGGAAGGACGTTCAAAGTTTTTGATCTGGGAGGAGTTAGACAATTCAAGGCAATAGGGAGAAGACATCAAGATGCTTATAAATCTGATTTCCAAGGTAAGTATGCTTTATGTGCTTTTATTTATGTTATTAACTTAATTTATTGTGATGTAGGTAATGTTATAGATTCGAGGACGAATCCTTTTCAAGAGGGAGGGGATGATATGAATCATGGAACGTCACAAAAATCCCAAGGACAAATCACAACATTAAAGTTCAAGAGAAGCATTGACATCCATTTACAAGCCTACATTAGCCAAGTCAAGACAAGCTTTGAAGATCCGATCATGGAGGCTATGGAAGAGGACGTGATGAACTTCAATCTATGGCAAATATATTTGGAGGAAGAGTATTGAAGACTTGTTCAATCGGAATTGAAGAGAAGAGCTAATTAGGAAAGTTGCATCACTTTTGCAAACTTTCCTTATTTGGACCACTTTCCATATTTGTTCCCAAAGTTTCCATATTTGTTCCCAAAATGGTTCCAACGAATTTATGATGTATTTAGACATGTTTTAGGTTTTTTATATTCATTTTATATGTTTGGAAAGGATTAGGAAAGATATTATTCTCTAGAAAAGATTTCCACAAAATCTGCCAATTTCACATAAGGCAAGTTTTGGGCAGATTTTGTGCTCCTTGTAATCCGAATTTCCTAGCTTATTTTTAGGGTTTCTTTGCATATTTAAAGGCCTCATTTGTAACCCTAAAGACCAAGAATTCATATGATAATAATATTACTTTTTGCTTAGCTGAAATTGCTTAGTTTTGTAGCCTTGTTCTAGGTTGCATGTTTTAGAAACATTCAAGCATGAATTGATCTATTGTGTTTGTGGATTGTTTCAATCTTGAAATAAGAACAAGTTCTCTTATTTCAAGATCACAGATCATTGGAATAATCTTTCTCTTCTTGTGTTCCAAGGGTTTTACCTTATTGTTCATCGGGGTTTTAGGATTTGCATCTAGGGGTTCTTTGTGCTTTCAAAGGGTTTCTATTTCAATTTCCTAGGGTTTCATATCATTTGATACGAACCCTCAAGCGTTGACGGATTCAAGAACCGGATGATGGACCCTTGAACGGAAAAGCTTGAAAACCCTTAACAATTTGAATCAACCTTTAGGCGAGGTTGGGAAGATGATGACCTAATCGATCAATCCCCTAATTCAAGAATAGGTTTCTTTAATTAAGGTCGAGGCACTCCACAAGAACAATGATCAATTGGACTTGAATGACTCTAAACATGCAATTCAAGAACATGAATTACAAAGAGATTTTTCAAAGCAAAAGCTTAAACCAAAACAAAGGAATTTTCATTCATTGATATTCTGATTGTAAAGCTTGCAAAAGAGGCTTTAAATAGCCTAATAAACCCTAGCTTGGTCGAAAATATGAAGGGAAATAAAGACCTAATAATAAAAAGGTAAAAACTAGACTTTCCTAATTCAAATTAGGAAAGTTTTCCTAATCTTTTAAACTTGGTCTCCAAGTTTGCAAAACTAAGGAAACAAAGTAAAATCTTCCCTATTACATCAATAATAATAATAATAAATAAAAATAAAGTAATAAAACTCAAATAAAATACTAAAATTCCAAATTGGATGAAAATAGAAAAAACTACAAGTGTCAGTCGCCGTTTTTGTTGTCATTTTCACTCGTTTGAATGTTTTCATGCGCGATTTTCTTTGGAGCTCTTTGAAACAAATATCCCACGAGTTTAATAGTGTTTTAAACTCATTTTCTTCATTATGCAAGTATGTAACCCAATATCCTTGCAAATGCCCAAGAAAGTCAATCTTCACTCGTTTAGTCTTCGGATTCTTGATCTTTTCTTGATTGAAACCTTGGACTTCAATATTGTCAATTCTTTGACATTTGGGGCTGGGATGATTCATATCATTCTCTCCAACTTCGAAAAGATTCGTTGATATGAAACCCTAGGAAATTGAAATAGAAACCCTTTGAAGACAAAGAACCCCTAGATGCAAATCCTAAAACCCCGATGAACAATAAGGTAAAACCCTTGGAACACAAGAAGAGAAAGATTATTCCAATGATCTATGATCTTGAAATAAGAGAACTTGTTCTTATTTCAAGATTGAAACAATCCACAAACACAATAGATCAATTCATGCTTGAATGTTTCTAAAACATGCAACCTAGAACAAGGCTACAAAACTAAGCAATTTCAGCTAAACAAAAAGATATATTATTATCATATGAATTCTTCGTATTTAGGGTTATAAAATGAGGCTTTAAATAGCCAAAGAAACCCTAAAAACAACAAGGAAATTCGGATTACAAGGAGGCACAAAATCTGCCAAATCTTTCCTTAAGTGCATTTGGTGCATTTTAGGAAAGTTTTGCCCTAGAAGATATTATATCATTCCTAAACTATTTTAAGCATTAAAACTGATAAATAAAGGCCTAAAACATGTCCAAATACATTGTAAATTCGTGGACATCATATATGGCAAGTTCGGGAACAAATATGGAAAGTGGTCCAAACAAGGAAAGTTTGCAAAAGTGATGCAACTTTCCTAATTTGCTCTTCTCTTCATTTCTGATTGAACAAGTCTTCAATTCTCTTCTTCCAAATGCATTTTCCATTGATTAATGTGCATCAAGTCTTCTTTGTTAGCCTCCATGCTCGGATCTTCGAAGCTTGTCTTGACTTTGCTAATGTAGGCTTGTAAATGGATGTTCAATGCTTCTCTTGATCTTTGAACTTGTGATTGGTCCTTGAGCTTTTTGTGACGTTCCATGATTCATATCATTCGTCCTCGAATCTAAAGGTTTGATCATGGTGGAGTCTCCCTTGAAAAGTTCGCCAATTGTTAAATCATTTGTGGCACCATTATTGTCATTGATTTCCTGCAAAAAATCATAAACAAAATCTTGCAAAGGGTTTAGGTTGAAACTTCCCATATGATACTCGAGTGCAAAGAGGGGTGGTGTGGCCAATAATTTCCTTTTCCTCTCAATTCTTCTAACGAGAGCTTGCTTTTCTTGCTCTAATTTTCTCAACTCTTCTTGCTTCTTTATTTTCTCCTTTTCTTCTCGCTCTAATCTCTCTCGCTTCACCGACTCCCTTTTCTCTCTTCTTTTTTGTTGTTCTTGTTCCATCCTCTTCAATCTCTCTTTTTCTTCTTCTTTAGTTTCATCTCCTTCTAGAGCCAAATCTATCTTGTTAGGGCACACCTCCCGAATATGCCCTCTTCCACGACATTTAGTACACTTGATGTCTCTAGTATGTATTGTCATAATGGAAGAATTTTGTGGTTGTAAAAAAATTAGGGTTTTGAAAGATGAGGAAAAAAAAACTGCTTGGTATTCAAACTTTGAAACGAGTTTTTAGGTAATTTAAGTTCTGATTTTGGATTTGATGTCTTCTGTAATTTTGTAGAGGATCGAAAAATAAACAGATTGGAAAAAAATTTTGTAGGAAAAGGTGAAGGGACGAGGTCAGTAGGTGATGTACAAGTTGGAACAAAAATCTGGAAAATTTCTGTTTTTTTTTTTTTTTCTTTTTTTTTAATGAAAGCGGTTTTGATGGGAGATTAGAAAAAGTGAAGACGTAGGTGATGAAGTAAACGAATTTACCGTTGATAACTCTCTCCCAGAGCAAGCTCTGATACCAAATGATATGAAACCCTAGGAAATTGAAATAGAAACCCTTTGAAAGCACAAAGAACCCCTAGATGCAAATCCTAAAACCCCGATGAACAATAAGGTAAAACCCTTGGAACACAAGAAGAGAAAGATTATTCCAATGATCTGTGATCTTGAAATAAGAGAACTTGTTCTTATTTCAAGATTGAAACAATCCACAAACACAATAGATCAATTCATGCTTGAATGTTTCTAAAACATGCAACCTAGAACAAGGCTACAAAACTAAGCAATTTCAGCTAAGCAAAAAGTAATATTATTATCATATGAATTCTTGGTCTTTAGGGTTACAAATGAGGCCTTTAAATAGGCAAAGAAACCCTAAAAATAAGCTAGGAAATTCGGATTACAAGGAGCACAAAATCTGCCCAAAACTTGCCTTATGTGAAATTGGCAGATTTTGTGGAAAATCTTTTCTAGAGAATAATATCTTTCCTAATCCTTTCCAAACATATAAAATGAATATAGAAGACCTAAAACATGTCTAAATACATCATAAATTCGTTGGAACCATTTTGGGAACAAATATGGAAACTTTGGGAACAAATATGGAAAGTGGTCCAAATAAGGAAAGTTTGCAAAAGTGATGCAACTTTCTTAATTAGCTCTTCTCTTCAATTCCGATTGAACAAGTCTTCAATACTCTTCCTCCAAATATATTTGCCATAGATTGAAGTTCATCACGTCCTCTTCCATAGCCTCCATGATCGGATCTTCAAAGCTTGTCTTGACTTGGCTAATGTAGGCTTGTAAATGGATGTCAATGCTTCTCTTGAACTTTAATGTTGTGATTTGTCCTTGGGATTTTTGTGACGTTCCATGATTCATATCATTTCCCACTTGTGAAAGTTTTCCTCGTGATTTGGTCCATCCTAAAGATCCAAATGGAGGAACCTCGTCTTTGGGAATCCTCTTTGGACCAAAATATCGAAAGAGGATCCGAACAACTCCAAAAACTTGTTTGTAATTGAAAACTTTGTTTCAAAATACTTGTTTCACTCTTCAGACCATATTTGATATGAATCATGGAACGTCACAAAAAGCCCAAGGACAAATAACAACATTAAAGTTCAAGAGAAGCATTGACATCCATTTACAGGCCCACATTAGCAAAGTCAAGACAAGCTTCGAAGATCCGATCATGGAGGCTATGGAAGAGGACGTGATAAACTTCAATCTATGGCAAATACATTTGGAGGAAGAGTATTGAATACTTGTTCAATCGGAATTGAAGAGAAGAGCTAATTAGGAAAGTTACATCACTTTTGTAAACTTTCCTTATTTGGACCATTTTCCATATTTGTTCCCAAAGTTTCCATATTTATTTCCAAAATGGTTCCAACGAATTTATGATGTATTTAGAAATGTTTTAGGTCTTTTATATTCATTTTATATGTTTGGAAAGGATTAGGAAAGATATTATTCTCTAGAAAAGATTTTCCACAAAATCTGCCAATTTCACATAATGCAAGTTTTGGGCAGATTTTGTGCTCCTTGTAATCCGAATTTCCTAGCTTATTTTTAGGGTTTCTTTGCATATATTAAGGCCTCATTTGTAACCCTAAAGACGAAGAATTAATATGATAGAAAATATCTTTGTTTTGCTTATTGCTTGGTTGATTTTACCTTGCATTTTGTAGCCTTGTTCTAGGTTGCATGTTTTAGAAACATTCAAGCATAACTTGATCTATTGTGTTTGTGGATTGTATTGATCTTGAAATAAGAACAAGTTCTCTTATTTCAAGGTATTAGATCATTGGAATAATCTTCTTCTTCTTGGTTTCCAAGGGTTTTACCTTATTGTTCATTGGGAGGATTTGCATCTAGGGGTTCTTTGTCTTCAAAGGGTTTCTATTTCAATTTTCTAGGGTTTCATATCAATATTGATACCAAAGACCTAAGGTTTCCCACTAGTCAAAGTTTTCCTCGTGATTTGTTCCATCCTAAAGATCTAAATGGAGCAACCTTTTCATTGGGAATACTCTTTGGACCAAAATATCGAAAGAGGATCCGAACCACTCCAAAAACTTGTTTGTAGTTTAAAAGCTTGTTTCAAAGTACTTGTTTCACTCTCTGGACCATATTGATACCAAAGACCTCAGGTTTCCAACTTGTCAAAGTTTTCCTCGTGATTTGGTCCATCCTAAAGATCCAAATGGAGGAACCTCTTCTTTGGGAATCCTCTTTGGACCAAAATATCGAAAGAGGATCCGAACCACTCCAAAAACTTGTTTGTGATTGAAAGCTTATTTCAAAGTACTTGTTTCACTCTCTAGACCAAATTGAATCCGAAGACCTAAGGTTTTGCACATGTCAAAGTTGTGCTCTTGATTTGATCCATCCTAAAGATCCAAATGGAGGAACCTCTTCTTTGGGAATCCTGTTTGGACCAAAATATAGAAAGAGGATCCGAACCACTATAAAAATTTGTTTGTAATTGAAAAGCTTGTTTCAAAGTACATGTTTCACTCTTCGAACCATATTGATACAGAATACCTATGGTTTCCCACTTGTCAAAATCTTCCCCGTGATTTGGTCCATCCTAAAGATCCAAATGGATGAACCTCTTCTTTAATAATCCTCTTTGGACCAAAATTTCAAAAGAGGATACGAACCACTCCAAAAACTTGTTTGTAATTGAAAAGCTTGTTTTAAAGTACTTGTTTCTGATATGAATCATGGAACCTCACAAAAAGCTCAAGGACCAATCACAAGTTCAAAGATCAAGAGAAGCATTGAACATCCATTTACAAGCCTACATTAGCAAAGTCAAGACAAGCTTTGAAGATCCGATCATGGAGGCTATGGAAGAGGACGTGATGAACTTCAATCTATGGAAAATACATTTGGAGGAAGAGTATTGAAGATTTGTTCAATCAGAATTGAAGAGAAGAGCTAATTAGGAAAGTTGCATCACTTTTGCAAACTTTCCTTATTTGGACCACTTTCCATATTTGTTCCCAAAGTTTCCATATTTGTTCCCAAAATGGTTCCAACGAATTTATGATGTATTTAGACATGTTTTAGGTCTTTTATATTCATTTTATATGTTTGGAAAGGATTAGGAAAGATATTATTCTCTAGAAAAGATTTTCCACAAAATCTGCCAATTTCACATAAGGCAAGTTTTGGGCAGATTTTGTGCTCCTTGTAATCCGAATTTCCTAGCTTGTTTTTAGGGTTTCTTTGCCTATTTAAAGGCCTCATTTGTAACCCTAAAGACCAAGAATTCATATGATAATAATATTGCTTTTTGCTTAGCTGAAATTGCTTAGTTTTGTAGCCTTGTTCTAGGTTGCATGTTTTAGAAACATTCAAGCATAATTTGATCTAGTATGTTTGTGAATTGTTTCGATCTTGAAATAAGAACAAGTTCTTTTATTTCAAGATATTAGATCATTGGAATAATCTTCTTCTTCTTGTATTCCATGGGTTTTACCTTATTGTTCATCGAGGTTTTAGGATTTGCATCTAGGGGTTCTTTGTGTTTTCAAAGGGTTTCTATTTCAATTTCCTAGGGTTTCATATCATTTGGTATCAGAGCTTAGGCTCAAGGGAAGATTTCTATCTTACTTGCTTTCTTGTTGTTTTAATTTTTATTGTCTTGTTCTTCGTTCATCGAAAATTCCAGAAATTTTTTTTTTTTATTATAGTTCCAGAATTTCCTTATTTAGCCTACTGTTTTTGTTCTTTTTCGTATAGTTACTTTCCGAATCTTAAAAAGTCAAAAACTAAAAAAGTCTTTATATTTCTGTTGTGATTATTTGTTATTCAGAAAAGTTTGTCAAAAAAAAAGTGGAAGGTTGAGAAAAATATAGATCTTCACAGACTGTCGGATTGTGCAAAAAAAAACTGGAAAAAAAAAAAAGTGTTCTTGCTTGATTTGTTGAAGTTTCTGGAAAAAGAGGTTTTTGTTCGTATTGTTCTTGAAAAGTTCATCTTAAACTCATCATATCTTCATCTTGAATCTGAAAAATGCAAAGGAATTGTGCTAGAATTGTTTGTTTCCTAAAAAGCTAGAACTTACCATAAATAGCCAAAACTGTTTTTGGAAAGTATCAAATCTGTCCCATATTTGAATATATGCATCTTTTGCTTTAGGAAAGTATTATTTTCTGATCCAAATTGCTTTAGGGAAGTCTAATTTCGAATTTTTCTCTTTTAGGAAAGTTTATTCTTGCTTGTTTTCTTTCTTTTTCTTTCCTTGTTACAAAAATACACCATTTGAAAAATCGGTTCTTTTATTTTCTCTAGCCACCAAAGCTGATTGTTTCTTATTTCTTTATTGATACTTTTTACAAATATCATTAGTATCTTAGTTGTTTGATAGTTGCTAAAGTGTGCTAATAGTTCAAGGTTACATTTAGGCCCTAAAATATGTTTTTGAGTGCAAACACGAGAGAACGAACATCATTGAGTGTAAACACTTAGGGAGTGATTGAGAGGTCCTATTTTTATTACTAACTTGTTTATTTGCAGCAATGTATCATGAAATTGATCAAAGGAGGAGTAATGGATGTCGAGAGAGAGAACATACTCGGAGGGAAAATAGATGTGTTTATCTTGAAGGGATGGAGCATAGAAGCATAAGAGGTGATAAGCTCAAGTTACCTACTTTCGAAGGAAGATCGAATCCAGAGGTTTACTTAATATGGGAAAGAGAGGTGGAGCTTTGTTTTGAAGAACATCCATGTAGTGATTCAAAGAAGGTACAACTTATAACCACTCAATTTTGTGATTATGCACTAACATGGTGGAAACAATTGGTGAACGATAGGAAAAGAAGAACTTTGGAGGATCCAATTGAAACTTGGTGTGAACTCAAATACATCATGAGGAAACGATTTGTACCAAGCCGATTTCAAAGAGACCTTGAGGAAATGTTCGAAGATCTTACACAAGGAAACATGAGCGTTTGTGAGTACTACAATGATTTTAAATATCTCATGGCTAGGGCTAATATTGAGGAAGATGAAGATATGACTATGGCATGGTTCTTAGATGGATTAAATTATGAGATTGCTGGCCAAGTTAATGGGTATACATATGTGAAGTTGGAAGAAATGGTTTACTATGCCACCATAGTAGAAAATAGACTCAAAAGAAGAAGAGATACACGGTATGCTTCCAAACCTATTTCCAATAATACTCCTTCTTATCAAATGGGTGAAAATGGTACATTAATGGATAAAAATGGGGCTGCCTATGACTTGGTAGAGGAAAATACAAATTTGATTTTTGAGAAGGTCAAGATGATTGAAAGAGAACTTTTAAAATCAAAGGAAGTTTTCAATGCTAGCATGGAGGAGATAAAAGAGGATATTCGTGCTAATGTTTTTGTGGAGGAAACTTGTGAGCTACAAAAGAGTTCTATGTTTGAAAGTAATGAAAACTGTGACAAAAAGAGTGAGCCAAAAGAAAGAGAGATGAGTGCAAAAGAAATTAGTGAGTTAAAAGAAAGAGAGATGAGTGATAAAAAAGAAATGAGTGCTCAAAACAAAGAGAGTTGTGAGTTTGAAAAGAAAGAGTGTAATGAGATTGGAAAGAAAGAGTGCTTTGAGGTTACAAAGTGTGAGACACTTGAGTTTAGTGAGCAAAAAGAGAGTGAAATAGAGAGTGAGAGCTTGAAAGTTAGATCAAGTGAGGCTAGGAATGAAATCTACCAACCTACATGTGTACTTTTGTACAAAGAGGTTTGTTTTACACTTAACCCATCTTTGCCTAGTATGTTTGTTGAGTTTTTGCTGGAATTCAAAAGATTGTTACCTAATGAGATGCCTAGTAATTTGTCATCAATGCAAGGCATAAAACATCATGAAAACAACATTCAAGGGGCTGCCATACTCAATAGATCAAGACCTCACATGATTCAATGCATGGAAAATCCGGTTAAAACAGCCATGGTCAAGTATCCTAACCCATTTCTTGATGATATTTATAACACTTGTTTGCTTGATAAAATTGATCTCAACTCTGAATATATACCTTTTAAATTGCATTCTAATGATAAAAAATTGTTTGGTGCTACAAGAGTTAGATCATTTCATGAAATTATGGATAGTATGGATTTAACATCTTATATGCATTTCACGAACATATTAGAAATATTTGAGTTTGACAATGGTTTACTTGTTTTTACTGATTTGATATCTTCACCATGTGATCATCTTGAGAGTATTGTGGAGTATGAGAAAATTTTTGAGATTGACTATGGTCCACATATTCTCTTCGTCTTCTTATCACTAAGTATTACCTTTTTTGTGAGTGTTGTGGTCTTTCATGAGATAGGTTATGATGTGGATATAATGGGAAGGACGTTCAAAGTTTTTGATCCGGGAGGAGTTAGACAATTCAAGGCAATAGGGAGAAGACATCAAGATGCTTATAAATCTGATTTCCAAGGTAAGTATGCTTTAGGTGCTTTTATTTATGTTTTTAACTTAAGTTTTTGCAATGTAGGTAAAGTTTTAGATTCGAGGACGAATCCTTTTCAAGAGGGAGGGGATGATATGAATCATGGAACCTCACAAAAAGCTCAAGGACCAATCACAAGTTCAAAGATCAAGAGAAGCATTGAACATCCATTTACAAGCCTACATTAGCAAAGTCAAGACAAGCTTTGAAGATCCGGTCATGGAGGCTATGGAAGAGGACGTGATGAACTTCAATGTATGGAAAATACATTTGGAGGAAGAGTATTGAAGATTTGTTCAATCAGAATTGAAGAGAAGAGCTAATTAGGAAAGTTGCATCACTTTTGCAAACTTTCCTTATTTGGACCACTTTCCATATTTGTTCCCAAAGTTTCCATATTTGTTCCCAAAATGGTTCCAACGAATTTATGATGTATTTAGACATGTTTTAGGTCTTTTATATTCATTTTATATGTTTGGAAAGGATTAGGAAAGATATTATTCTCTAGAAAAGATTTTCCACAAAATCTGCCAATTTCACATAAGGCAAGTTTTGGGCAGATTTTGTGCTCCTTGTAATCCGAATTTCCTAGCTTATTTTTAGGGTTTCTTTGCCTATTTAAAGGCCTCATTTGTAACCCTAAAGACCAAGAATTCATATGATAATAATATTGCTTTTTGCTTAGCTGAAATTGCTTAGTTTTGTAGCCTTGTTCTAGGTTGCATGTTTTAGAAACATTCAAGCATAATTTGATCTAGTATGTTTGTGAATTGTTTCGATCTTGAAATAAGAACAAGTTCTTTTATTTCAAGATATTAGATCATTGGAATAATCTTCTTCTTCTTGTATTCCATGGGTTTTACCTTATTGTTCATCGAGGTTTTAGGATTTGCATCTAGGGGTTCTTTGTGTTTTCAAAGGGTTTCTATTTCAATTTTCTAGGGTTTCATATCAGTTTCACTCTTCGGACCATATTGATACCAAGACCTAAGGTTTCCCACTTATCAAAGTTTTCCTCGTTATTTGGTCCATCCTAAAGATCCAAATGGAGGAACCTCTTCCCTGGGAATCCTCTTTGGACCAAAATTTCGAAAGAGGATCCGAACCACTCCAAAAACTTGTTTGTAATTGAAAAACTTGTTTGAAAGTACTTATTTCACTCTCTAAACCAAATTGAATCCGAAGACCTCAGGTTTCCCACTTGTCAAAGTTGTGCTCATGATTTGGTCCATCCTAAAGATCCAAATGGAGGAACCTCAACTTTGGGAATCCTGTTTGGACCAAAATATCGAAAGAGGATCCGAACCACTCCAAAAACTTGTTTGTAATTGAAAAGCTTGTTTTAAAGTACTTGTTTCATTCTTCGGACCATATTCATACTAAAGACCTAAGGTTTCCCACTTGTCAAAGTTTTCCTCCTTATTTGGTCCATCCTAAAGATCCAAATGGAGGAACCTCTTCTTTGGGAATACTCTTAGGACCAAAATATCGAAAGAGGATCCGAACCACTCCAATAACTTGTTTGTAGTTTAAAAGCTTGTTTCAAAGCACTTGTTTCACTCTCCGGACCATATTGATACAAAAGACCTAAGGTTTACCACTTGTCAAAGTTTTGCTCGTGATTTGGTCCATCTTAATAATCCAAATGAAGGAACATCTTCTTTGGGAATTATGTTTGGACCAAAATATCGAAAGAGGATCCGAACCACTCCAAAAACTTGTTTGTAATTGAAAGCTTATTTCAAAGTACTTGTTTTACTACCTAGACCAAATTGAATACGAAGACCTAAGGTTTCCCATTTGTCTAAGTTGTGCTCATGATTTTTTCCATCCTAAAGATCCAAATGGAGGAACCTCTTCTTCGGGAATCCTGTTTAAACCAAAATATCGAAAGAGGATCTGAACCACTATAAAAACTTGTTTGTAATTGAAAAGCTTGTTTCAAACTACTTGTTTCACTCTTCGGACCATATTGATACCAAAGACCTAAGGTTTCCCACTTGTCAAAGTTTTCCTCGGGATTTGGTCCATCCTAAAGATCCAAATGGAGGAACCTCTTCTTTGGGAATCATCTTTGGACCAAAATTTCGAAAGACGATCCGAACCACATCAAAAACTTGTTTGAATCCTAAGACCTATGGTTTCCCACTTGTCAAAGTTGTGCTCATGATTTGGTCCATCCTAAAGATCCAAATGGAGGAATCTCTTCTTTGAGAATCCTGTTTGAACCAAAATATAAGAAGAGGATCCGAACTAGTCCAAAAACTTGTTTGTAATTGAAAAGCTTGTTTCAAATACTTGTTTCACTCTTCGGACCATATTGATACAGAAGACCAAATGATATGAATCATGGAGCACAAGACAAGATAGACAAGCTTAGGATGGTTCAAGGGCCAATGACAAGATCCAAGACCAAGAAATTGCAACAAGCTTTGAATATCCATTGTCAAGCATACATTAGCAAACTCAAGGAGACTTTTGAAGATTGGAACATTGAGGCTGAGGAAGAAGACTTAAAGCACTTCAACTTGTGGCATGTGCAATTGGAAGAAGAATTTGGACAAGTTCTGCAATCAGATTCAAAGAATGAAGCTTACAGAGAAAGTTGCAAACTTTCCATATTTGACAACTTTCCTTATTTGAGTCTTCTATTTATTTTATGCATTTAGGGATTTTGTATAATGTTTTCCATGGCCAAAGGACATGTTTTAGGCCTTTTATATTCAGTTTATATGTTTGGAAAGGATTACGAAAGATATTATTCTCTAGAAAAGATTTTCCACAAAATCTGCCAATTTCACATAAGGCAAGTTTTGGGCAGATTTTGTGCTCCTTGTAATCCGAATTTCCTAGCTTATTTTTAGGGTTTCTTTCCCTATTTAAAGGCCTCATTTGTAACCCTAAAGACTCAGAATTCATATGATAATAATATTGCTTTTTGCTTTGCTAAAACTGCTTAGTTTTGTAGCCTTGTTCATAGGTTGCATGTTTTAGGAACATTCAAGCAAACCTTGATCTAGTTTGTTTGTGAATTGTTTCAATCTTGAAATAAGAACAAGTTCTCTTATTTCAAGGTCTTTGATCATTGGAATAATCTTCTTTTCTTGTTTTTCCAAAGGTTTTACCTTTTTGTTCATGGGGTTTTAGGATTTGCATCTAAGGGGTTCTTTGTGCATCAAAGGGTTTCTTTATCAATTTCCTAGGGTTTCATATCATTTGGTATCAGAGCTTAGGCTCAAGGGAAGATTTCTATCTTACTTGCTTTCTTGTTATTTCAATTTTATTCTTGTTTTGTTCTTAGTTCATCTAAAAAACCAGAAAACACATTAAAAAAAAAAAACTGTTCCAGAATTTCCTTATTTGTTTTTGCCTACTGTTTAAATTTTTTTCATATAGTTCCCATTCGATTCTCAGAAAATCACCAACTACAAAAGTCTTTATTGTTTTGTCTAGTTTATTTCGTATTCAGAAAAGTTTGTCGAAAAAAATTTGGAAGATTGAGAAAAAAATAGATCTTTCCGGACTGTCTTTTTGTGCAGAAATTGAAAAAAAAAAAAAAAGTTTGTTCTTGCTTGATTTGTTGAAATTTCTGGAAAAAAGTGGTTTGTGTTCGTATTGTTCTTGAAGAGTTCATCTTAAACTCATCCTATCTTCATCTTGAATCTGAAAATTACAAAGGATTTGTGCTAGAATTGTTTATTTCCTAAAAAGCTAGAACTTACCATAAATAGCCAAAACAGTTTTAGGAAAGTATCAATTCTGTCCCATATTCAAATATATGCATATCTTGCTCAATTAAAGTCATTTTTTCTGATCCAAAACACATTAGGGAAGTCTAATTTCGAATTTTTCTCTTTTAGGAAAGTTTATTCTTGCATATTTTCTTTATTATTCTTTCCTTGTTATTAAAATACACCATAGTTGCAAAATCTGTCCTATTTTTCTTAACCAACCAAATTGCTTGTTCTTTTTTCTTTATTGTTACTTTTTATAAACTTTCTTAGTATCTTAATTGTTTGATAGTTACTAAAGTGTGCTAAGAGTTCAAGGCTTAATTTAGGGTGTAAAATCTGTTTTGAGTGCAAACACGAGTGGATTGACATTTTTTGAGTGAAACACTTAGGGAGTGATTTGAAAGGTCATATTTTTACATTACTAACTTGTTTCTCTTGCAGCCATGAATATTGAAGGAGATTGTTCTAATATGAAGGAGGAGATTAAGAAAACTGAAACAATGGAAGGTTACATCTTGAAAATACAAAGGGATGTTGATAGGAAGATGGAGGCTCAAACAAGGGAGATTGCCAACCTAAGTGCTCAAAAACAAGCTTTGCTCTTAAACCAACCTAGAGCCAATCCAAATGTGGCTCCAAATGAGGCTAGGGAGCAACAAATTGTGCAAGGGGCTGAGGCACATAATGAACAACAAGGGTGGGATCCTTATGATTATGAGGAAGAACTTAGAAATCAAATGAGAGCACATCATGGAGGAGGAAGAGGAAGAGGCCGGGGGTTCCAAGTTCAAAGACCAAACAGGGAGTTTCCTCTTGCTAGAGATGATGACTTAAAGAGAATCAAGTTCAAAATTCCACCATTCCAAGGCAAGACTGATCCGGAAGAGTACTTGCAATGGGAGGCACAAACTGAGCACATATTTGATTGCAACAACTTCAGTGAGCAAAGGAAGGTACTTTTAGCAATTACTGAATTTACTAAATATCCAAATGGAGGAACCTCTTCTTTGGGAATCCTATTTGGACAAAAATATCGAAAGAGGATCTCAACCACTCCAAAAACTTTTTTGTAAATGAAAAGCTTGTTTCAAAGTACTTGTTTCACTCTTAGGACCATATTGATACCAAAGACCTAAGATTTCCCACTTGTCAAAGTTTTCCTCGCGACTTGGTCCATCCTAAAGACGCAAATGGAGGAACCTCTTCTTTGGGAATCCTCTTTGGACAAAAATTTTGAAAGAGGATCCGAACCACTCCAATAACTTGTTTGTAATTGAAAAGCTTGTTTCAAAGTACTTGTTTCACTCTTCGGACCATATTGATACCAAAGACCTAAAGTTTCCCCCTTGTCAAAGTTTTCCTCGCGATTTGTTCCATCCTAAAGATGCAAATGGAGGAACCTCTTTTTTGGGAATCCTCTTTGGACAAAATTATAGGAAGAGGATCTGACAACTCCAAAAAACATATTTGTAATTGAAAAGCTTGTTTGAAAGAACTTTTTTCAATCTCTAAACCAAATTGAATCTGAAGACCTAAGGTTTCCCACTTGTCAAAGTTGTGCCCATGATTTTGTCCATCCTAAAGATTCAAATGGAGGAACCTCTTCTTTGGAAATCCTGTTTGGACCAAAATATCGAAAGAGGATCCCAACCACTCATAAAACTTGTTTGTAAATGAAAAGCTTGTTTCAAAGTACTTGTTTCACTCTTAGGACCATATTGATACCAAAGACCTAAGGTTTCCCGCTTGTCAAAGTTTTCCTCGCGACTTGGTCCATCCTAATGATGCAAATGGAGGAAACTCTTCTTTGGGAATCCTCTTTGGACCAAAATTTAGAAAGAGGATCCGAACCACTCCAACAACCTGTTTGTAATTGAAAAGCTTGTTTCAAAGTACTTGTTTCACTCTTCGGACCATATTGATATCAAAGACTTATGGTTTCCCACTTGTCAAAGTTGTGCTCATGATTTGGTCCATCCTAAAGATTCAAATGGAGGAACCTCTTCTTTGGGAATCCTCTTTGAACCAAAATTTCAAAAGAGGGTCCGAACCACTCCAAAAACTTGTTTGTAATTGAAAAGCTTGTTTCAAAGTACTTGTTTCACTCTTCGGACCATATTGATACCAAAGACCTAAGGTTTCCCACTTGCAAAGTTGTGCTCATGATTTGGTCCATCCTAAAGATCCGAATGGAGGAACGTCTTCTTTGGGAATCCTGTTTGGACCAAATTATCGAAAGAGAATCCGAACCATTCCAAAAACTTGTCTGTAATTCAAAAGCTTGTTTCAAAGCACTTGTTTAACACATCGGACCATATTGATACCAAATACCTATGGTTTCCCACTTGTCAAAGTTGTGCTCATGATTTGGTCCATCCTAAAGATCCAAATGGAGGAACCACTTCTTTGGGAATCCTCTTTGGACCAAAATATCGAAAGAGGATCCGAACCACTCCAAAAACTTGTTTGTAATTAAAAAGCTTGTTTCAAAGTACTTGTTTCACTCTTCGGACCATATTGATACCAAAGACCTAAGGTTTCCCACTTGCAAAGTTGTGCTCATGATTTGGTCCATCCTGAAGATCCAAATGGAGGAACCTCTTCTTTGGGAATCTTCTTTGGACCAAAATATCGAAAGAGGATCCCAACCACTCCAAAAACTTGTTTGTAAGTGAAAAGCTTGTTTCAAATAACTTGTTTCACTCTTCGGACCATATTGATACCAAAGACCTAAGGTTTCCCACTTGTCAAAGTTTTCCTCACGACTTGGTCCATCCTAAAGATGCAAATGGAGGAACCTCTTCTTTGGGAATCCTCTTTGGACTAAAATTTGGAAAGAGGATCCGAACCAATCCAACAACTTGTTTGTAATTGAAAAGCTTGTTTTAAAGTACTTGTTTCACACTTCGGACCATATTGATACCAAAGACCTAATGTTTCCCCCTTGTCAAAGTTTTCTTCGCGATTTGGTCCATCCTAAAGATGCAAATGGAGGAACCTCTTCTTTGGGAATCCTCTTTAGACCAAAATTTCGAAAGAGGATCCGAACCACTCAAAAACTTGTTTGTAATTGAAAAACTTGTTTTAAAGTACTTGTTTCACTCTTCGGACCATATTGATAAAAAAGACCTATGGTTTCCCACTTGCAAAGTTGTGCTCATGATTTGGTTCATCCTGAAGATCCAAATGGAGGAACCTCTTCTTTGGGAATCTTCTTTGGACCAAAATATCGAAAGAGGATCCCAACCACTCCAAAAACTTGTTTGTAAGTGAAAAGCTTGTTTCAAAGTACTTGTTTCACTTTTCGGACCATATTGATACCAAAGACCTAAGGTTTCCCATTTGTCAAAGTTTTCCTCGCGACTTGGTCCATCCTAAAGATGAAAATGGAGGAACCTCTTCTTTGGGAATCCTCTTTGGACTAAAATTTGGAAAGAGGATCCGAACCAATGCAACAACTTGTTTGTAATTGAAAAGCTTGTTTCAAAGTACTTGTTTCACTCTTCGGACCATATTTATACCAAAGACCTAAGGTTTCCCCCTTGTCAAAGTTTTCCTCGCGATTTCTTCCATCCTAAAGATGCAAAGGGGGGAAACTCTTCTTTGGGAATCCTCTTTGGACCAAAATATCGGAAGAGGATCTGACCACTCCAAAAAACTTATTTGTAATTGAAATGCTTGTTTGAAAGCAGTTGTTTCAATCTCTAAACCAAATTGAATCCGAAGACCTAAGGTTTCCCACTTGTCAAAGTTGAGCTCATGATTTGGTCCATCCTAAAGATTCAAATGGAGGAACCACTTCTTTGGGAATCCTCTTTGGACCAAAATTTCGAAAGAGGATCCGAACCATTCCAAAAACTTCTTTGTAAGTGAAAAAGCTTGTTTCAAAGTACTTGTTTCACTCTTCAGACCATATTGATACCAAAGATCTGAGGTTTCCCACTTGTCAATGTTGTGCTCATGATTTGGTCCATCCTAAAGTTTCGAATTGAAGAACCTCTTCTTTGGGAATCCTGTTTGGGCCAAAATATCGAAATAGGATGCGAACCAATCAAAAAACTTGTTTGTAATTGGAAAGCTTGTTTCAAATTACTTGTTTCACTCTTCGGACCATATTGATACCAAAGACCTAAGGTTTCCCCCTAGTCAAAGTTTTCTTCACGATTTTGTCCATCCTAAATATGCAAATGGAGGAACCTCTTCTTTGGGAATCCTCTTTTGACCAAAATATCGGAAGAGGATGCGAACCACTCCAAAAACTTGTTTGTAATTGAAAAGCCTGTTTGAAAGCACTTGTTTCACTCTAAACAATATTGAATCCGAAGACCTAAGGTTTCCTACTTGTCAAAGTTGTGTTCATGATTTGGTCCTTCCTAAAGATTCAAATGGAGGAACCTCTTCTTTAGGAATCATGTTTGGACAAATATATCGAAAGAGGATCCGAACCACTCCGATAACCTGATTGTAATTGAAAAGCTTGTTTTAAAGTACTTGTTTTACACTTGGACCATATTGATACCAATGACCTAAGACTTCCCCCTAGTCAAAGTTTTCCTCGCGATTTGGTCCATCCTAGAGATGCAAATGGAGGAACCTCTTCTTAGGGAATCCTCTTTGGACTAAAATTTTGAAAAAGGAACCGAACCACTCCAAAAACTTGTTTGTAATTGAAAAGCTTGTTTCAAAGTACTTGTTTCACTCTTCGGACCATATTGATACCAAAGACCTAAGGTTTCCCCCTTGTCAAAGTTGTGCCCATGATTTGGTCCATCCTAAAGATTCAAATGGAGGAACCACTTCTTTGGGAATCCTGTTTGGACCAAAATATCGAAAGAGGATCCCAACCACTCCAAAAACTTGTTTGTAAATGAAAAGCTTGTTTCAAAGTAGTTGTTTCACTCTTAGGACCATATTGATACCAAAGATCTGAGGTTTCCCACTTGCAAAGTTGTGCTCATGATTTGGTCCATCCTGAAGATCCAAATGGAGGAACCTCTTCTTTGGGAATCTTCTTTGGACCAAAATATCGAAAGAGGATCCCAACCACTCCAAAAACTTGTTTGTAAGTGAAAAGCTTGTTTCAAAGTACTTGTTCACTCTTCGGACCATATTGATACCAAAGACCTAAGGTTTCCCACTTGTCAAAGTTTTCCTCACGACTTGGTCCATCCTAAAGATACAAATGGAGGAACCTCTTCTTTGGGAATCCTCTTTGGACTAAAATTTGGAAAGAGGATCCGAACCAATCCAACAACTTGTTTGTAATTGAAAAGCTTGTTTTAAAGTACTTGTTTCACACTTCGGACCATATTGATACCAAAGACCTAATGTTTCCCCCTTGTTAAAGTTTTCCTCGCGATTTGGTCCATCCTAAAGATTCAAATGGAGGAACCTCTTCTTTGGGAATCCTCTTTGGACCAAAATTTCGAAAGAGGATCCGAACCACTCAAAAACTTGTTTGTAATTGAAATGCTTGTTTCAAAGTACTTGTGATACAATATTAAATGAGGGTGTTGAACATGAAGAGGAAGACAATATTACCTTATTGGCTGGAGTATACCCTAGGAGAGAGCAAGGAGGGGGCCGAGGAAGGGGTAGAGGTAGAGGAAGAGGTAGAGACATAGAACCACCTAGGAGGCTTATGAGGGAGTTACGAGAAGAAAGAGTGGATGAGAGAAATTCAGGAGGTGTTAAGCTTAAAATTCCGTCTTTCCATGGGAGGTCTAACCCGGAGGAGTACTTGCAATATGAAGATAAAATAGAGCATGTCTTTGATTGCCACAATTTTAGTGAGGAGAGGAAAATGAAGCTTGCCGTGGCTGAGTTTTGTGATTATGCTAGTATTTGGTGGAGTCATCTTAGGGCTGAATGGAGGAGAAACTATGAGCAACCAATTGAAACTTGGGAGGAGCTTAAGGTTTTGATGAGGAAGAAATACATACCAAAGCACTATCATAGGGAAATCAGAAATAAGTTGTTTTCCTTAAAGCAAGGATCAAAGAGTGTTGAAGAATACTATAGGGAGATGAATGTTTTAATGACTAGATCACATATAGAAGAGAGAGAGGATGATACTATGTCACGGTTTTTAGGAGGAATGAATGAAGAGTTGGCCCATAGAGTAGATATGTACCCTTACTTTGACATGGAGGAACTTTTGCATATAGCCGAGAAGATTGAGAAACAAATGGCTTGGGAGAAAGATAACTCCAAGAAATACAGTTCTAAATCCACTTTTCCACCATCTAATCCTTGGAAAAAGGGAGTTAGTAGTTCCAAGGAGACTTTAAACCTAGAGGCACATTTGCGGCTGCCAAGAAGGATAAGGGGGAGTCTTCTAAGGGGAAAGGGAAGGAGAGGGTGGATGAAACAAAAGTTGAGAGAAATAGGGATTTTAAATGTTGGAAGTGTCAAGGAGTTGGGCACATTAGCCGCGACTGTCCTAATAAACGAACTATGATTATTAGGAATGGGGAAGTAGTCACGGATGATGAAGATTGTGAAGTTGAGGAGGACGAGTGTGATATTGATGAGGATAGTGATGCAAGCATAGAAGAGGGAAATCAAGTAGCACTTGTTCTAGAAGACTACTTAGTGCTCAAGTGAAGGAGAATGATATTGATGAGGATAGTGATGCAAGCATAGAAGAGGGAAATCAAGTAGCACTTGTTACTAGAAGACTACTTAGTGCTCAAGTGAAGGAGAATGATATTGATGATCAAAGGGACAATTTGTTCCCTACTAGATGTTTGGTGCAAGGGACTCCTTGTAGTGTGGTGATTGATAGTGGGAGTTGTACCAATATTGTGAGTTCAATTCTTGTCAAGAGACTCAATTTGCCTACCATTCCACATCCCATACCTTACAAGTTACAATGGTTGAATAATAGTGGTGAGGTGAAGGTGCTTAAGCAAGCTAACATTTCTTTTCATCTTGGGAAGTATAAGGATGAGATAGTTTGTGATGTAGTGCCAATGCATGCCGGGGACATACTTTTGGGAAGACCATGGCAGTTTGATAGGAAGGCTATTCATGATGGTTACCTTAATCGATACACTTTTACCAAGGATGGAAGGAAAACTACTTTGGTGCCTTTGTCTTCCAAAGAGGTTTTCATTGATCAATGTAAGCTTGAACAGAGGAGGCTTGAGTTTGAGATGAAAGAAAAAGAGTTGAAAGAAAAAGAATTGAGTGAAGAGATGAGTAAGAGAGAAAAGAATGTTTTAAGTGGAAAAATCAAGAGTGAAAATAATGAGAGAAAAGAAAAGGAAAACAAAAGAGACAAAGAGAGAAAAGTGAGTTTAATTGCTACTAAGAGTGAAGTGAGGCATGTTTTGTTTTCAAAACAAAACTTCCTTGTACTTTTGTACAAAGGAACTTGTTTTATGACTAACACACCTAACCCTACTTTGCCTAGTGTTTTTGTGTCTCTTTTGCAGGACTTTGAGGATATATTTTCAGATGAGGTACCGAGTGGTTTGCCCCCAATAAGAGGCATTGAGCATCAAGTGGATTTCATTCCCGTGGCAACTATACCTAATAGGCCAGCTTATAGGGCCAACCCAACGGAGACAAAGGAAATTCAAAAGCAAGTGGAGGAGTTGTTTGCCAAGGGCTATGTGAGGGAAAGTTTGAGCCCATGTTCGGTTCCGGTGATTTTAGTTCCAAAGAAGGATGGAACTTGGAGGATGTGTGTTGATTGTAGAGCCATCAACAAAATAACAGTAAAGTATCGTCATCCTATCCCTAGGCTAGATGATATGTTAGATGAATTGCATGGTTCTCTTTTATTTACAAAAATTGATCTTAAATCTGGTTATCATCAAATTAGAATGCATATAGGTGATGAATGGAAAACAGCTTTTAAGACTAAGTAAGGCTTGTATGAATGGCTTGTGATGCCTTTTGGTCTTACTAATGCACCTAGTACTTTTATGAGATTGATGAACCATGTTCTTAGGGAATTTTTGGGAAAGTTTGTTGTGGTCTATTTTGATGATATTCTGATTTACTCCAAGAGTTTAGATGAACATGTTGAGCATGTTAGACTTGTCTTGCTTACACTTAGGAAAGAAAAGTTGTATGCTAATCTTAAAAAGTGTAGCTTTTGCATGACTAAGGTTAACTTTCTTGGTTTTATAATTTCTGGAAATGGGGTTGAAGTTGATGAAGAGAAGATTAAGGCAATTAAAGAATGGCCAACACCCAAGAATGCAAGTGAGGTAAGAAGTTTTCATGGTTTAGCTAGTTTCTATAGGAGGTTCATTAAGGACTTTAGTTCTATTGCTTCTCCATTGAATGAATTAGTTAAAAAGCATGTTGTATTTGTTTGGGGAGAGTCACAAGAGAAGGCTTTTAATGAACTGAAAGCTAAGTTATGTAATGCACCTTTGCTTTCTTTGCCTAACTTTGAGAATACATTTGAGATTGAATGTGATGCTAGTGGTGTAGGCATTGGAGCCGTTTTGAAGCAGGAACAAAAGCCTTTGATGTACTTTAGTGAGAAACTTGGAGGGGCTGCCTTGAACTATCCAACCTATGACAAGGAGCTTTATGCATTGGTTAGAGCTTTGCAAACATGGCAACACTATCTTTGGCCAAAAGAGTTTGTGATTCACACGGATCATGAGAGCTTGAAACATTTGAAGGGATAAAACAAGCTTAACCGAAGGCATGCCAAGTGGGTGGAATTCATTGAGACATTTCCTTATGTTATTAAGTACAAGCAAGGTAAAGAAAATGTGGTGGCTGATGCATTATCTAGGAGGTACAATCTCTTTAATTCTTTAAGTGCAAAAGTTTTAGGATTTGAGCATATTAAAGAATTATACATGCATGATTCTGATTTTGGTAATACTTATGCATCTTGCATTAATGGGGCTGTTTTGAATGACTTTTATGTGTTTGAGGGATTCTTGTTTAAGAAAGACAAATTATGCATACCCAATTGTTCTATTAGGGAGCTTTTAGCTAAAGAAGCTCATGGAGGGGGTTTGATGGGTCATTTTGGTGAGGCTAAGACATATGCTATGCTAAATGAACATTTTTATTGGCCTAAAATGAGACATCTTGTGCATAAAGTTTGTAATGCTTGTTTTGTTTGTAAAGAGGCTAAATCTAAAATGAAACCACATGGACTGTATACTCCTCTTCCCGTGCCTAATGAACCTTGGACAGAAATTTCTATTGATTTTGTGCTTGGTTTGCAAAAAACTAGGAAGGGTCATGATAGCATCTTTGTTGTGGTTGATAGAATTAGTAAAATGGCTCATTTCATACCTTGTCACAAAACTGATGATGCAAAGCATGTGGCTGATTTATTTTTCATTCATATTGTTAAATTGCATGGCATTCCAAAAAGCATTGTTAGTGATAGAGATGTAAAATTTCTTAGCCATTTTTGGAGAGTGTTATGGGGGAAGCTTGGAACTAAGTTGTTATTTTCTACTACATGCCATCCACAAACTGATGGGCAAACAGAGGTAGTAAATAGGACTTTAATTCAATTGCTTAGGGCTATACTTGATAAAAACATAAAAATGTGGGAGGATAGTTTACCATTTGTGGAGTTTGCTTACAATAGGGCTATACATAGCACTACTAATTGTTCTCCATTTGAAATTGTTTATGGTTTTAATCCTCTTAGTCCTATTGATTTATTGCCTATGCCTCCTAACAATTTTGTGAGTGCTGAAGCTATTTCCAAGGCTGAATTAGTAAAAGAAGATTCATATGGAAGTCAAGGAACGGATTGAAAAGCAAAATGCTAAGGTTGCTTCAAGGATTAACAAAGGTCGAAAGGAGTTGATCTTTAAACTAGGTGATTGGGTTTGGGTGCACTTTAGGAAGGAAAGGTTTCCACTTCAAAGGAAATCAAAGCTAAATCCAAGGGGAGATGGTCCTTTTCAAGTTCTTGAGCGGATCAACAACAATGCATACAAGATTGATCTACCCGGTGAGTTTTCTATTAGTGCAACTTTTAATGTCGCTGATTTGAGTCCTTTTGATGTAGGGGATGGTCAAGATTCGAGGACGAATCCTTTTGAAGAGGGGGGAAATGATGACAATCAAGGAAGCTCTATCATCTTACCTCAAGGTCCAATAACAAGATCAAGGGCAAGGAAGCTTCAAGCCAACCTCAATCTACATGTACAAGCACTAGTGAATTCGGCCATGGACTATTTTGCAAATATGGTGATATGAATCATGGAACCTCACAAAAAGCTCAAGGACCAATCACAAGTTCAAAGATCAAGAGAAGCATTGAACATCCATTTACAAGTCTACATTAGCAAAGTCAAGACAAGCTTCGAAGATCCGAGCATGGAGGCTATGGAAGTGGACGTGATGAACTTTAATCTATGGCAAATACATTTGGAGGAAGAGTATTGAAGTCTTGTTCAATCGGAATTGAAGAGAAGAGCTAATTAGGAAAGTTGCATCACTTTTGCCAACTTTCCTTATTTGGACCACTTTCCATATTTGTTTCCAAAGTTTCCATATTTGTTCCCAAAATGGTTCCAACGAATTTATCATGTATTTAGGCATGTTTTAGGTCTTTTATATTCATTTTATATGTTTGGAAAGGATTAGGAAAGATATTATTCTCTAGAAAAGATTTTCCACAAAATCTGCCAATTTCACATAAGGCAAGTTTTGGGCAGATTTTGTGCTCCTTGGAATCCGAATTTGCTTGTTATTTTTAGGGTTTCTTTGCCTATTTAAAGGCCTCATTTGTAACCCTAAACATGAAGAATTAATATGATAATAATATTGCTTTTTGCTTAGCTGAAATTGCTTAGTTTTGTAGCCTTGTTCTAGGTTGCATATTTTAGAAACATTCAAGCATGAATTGATCTATTGTGTTTGTGGATTGTTTCAATCTTGAAATAAGAACAAGTTCTCTTATTTCAAGATCATAGATCATTGGAATAATCTTTCTCTTCTTGTGTTCCAAGGGTTTTACCTTATTGTTCATCGGGGTTTTAGGATTTGCATCTAGGGGTTCTTTGTGCTTTCAAAGGGTTTCTATTTCAATTTCCTAGGGTTTCATATCATTTGGTATCAGAGCTTAGGCTCAAGGGAAGATTTCTATCTTATTTGCTTTCTTGTTATTTTAATTTTTCTTGTCTTGTTCTTCGTTCATCAAAAATTCCAAAAAAAAAAAAAAAAAACACAAAAACACAAAAAAAAACTGTTCCAGAATTTCCTTCTTTAGCTACTGTTTTTGTTCTTTTTCGTATAGTTACTTTCCGAATCTCAAAAAGTCATAAACTAAAAAAGTCTTTATCTTTCTGTTGTGATTATTCGTTATTCAGAAACGTTTGTCAAAAAAAAAAGTGGAAGATTGAGAAAAATAAAGATCTTCGTAGACTGTCGGATTGTGTAGAAAATTGAAAAAAAAAAAAAAGTGTTCTTCCTTATTTGCTTGAGTTTCTGGAAAAAAGTGGTTTGAGTTCTTATGGTTCTTGAATAGTTCATCTTAAACTCATCATTTATGCATCTTGAATCCAAAATTATCAAGTTGAATGAGCCAAATTTGTTTGTTTCCTAAAAAGCTAGAACTTACCATAAATAGCCAAAACTGTTTTTGGAAAGTTTCAAATCTGCCCATATTTGAATATATGCATCTTTTGCTTTAGGAAAGTATTATTTTCTGATCCAAATTGCTTTAGGAAAGTCTAATTTCGAATTTTTCTCTTTTAGGAAAGTTTATTCTTGCTTGTTTTCTTTCTTATTCTTTCCTTGTTACAAAAATACACCATTTGAAAAATCTGTCCTTTTATTTCTCTAGCCACCCAAGCTGATTGTTTCTTATTTCTTTATTGATACTTTTTACAAATATCATTAGTATCTTAGTTGTTTGATAGTTTCTAAAGTGTGCTAATAGTTCAAGGTTACATTTAGGGTCTAAAATCTGTTTTGAGTGCAAACACGAGTGGATTCACATCTTTGAGTGTAAACACTTAGGGAGTGATTTGTAAGGTCCTATTTTTACATTACTAACTTGTTTACTTGCAGCAATGTATCATGAAAGGATTGATCAAAGGAGGATTAGTAAATTTTGGGAGGTAGAACATCCTAGGAGTGAACATAAAGACATTTATGAAGAGAGGATGGAGGATCAAAGCTTAGGAGGACATAAGCTCAAGTTATATACTTTCAATGGGAGTTTGGATCAAGAGAAGTACTTGCAATGGGAGACAGAAACCGAGCACTTCTTTGATTACAATAATTATAGTGAGGAAAGAAAGGTAATGCTTGCTATTTCCAATTTCACTAATAATGCTCATGTTTGGTGGTCTCAATTGAAAGTGAAACTAAGGAGGGAGAGGAAACAACAAGTAGAAACTTGGCATGATCTTAAGTGCCATATGAGAAAGAGATTCGTGTCAAGGAAACATCAAGACCATCTTGTGCAAAAGTTGGATAACCTAATACAAGGTTGCAAAAGTGTGGATGATTACTATAAGGAGATGGAGTTTCTCAAGGCTAGGGCTAATGTTGAGGAAGATGAGAAGTCTACTATTGTTAGGTTTTTAAATGGATTGAATAGAGATATTGCTTACCAAATGGAGTTAACACAATTTGAGGAGTTAGGAGAATTGGTGCACATTGCCAACAAGGTGGAAAGAAGACTCCAAAGAGGGGCTGCAAAAAGGTATGTCACTAAACAATATTCCAATCCAATTTCTTCTTATCAAATGGGTGAAAATGGTATATTAATGGATGATAATGGAGCTGCGAATGGCTTGGTAGAAGAAAATAAAAGATTGATTTTAGAGAAAGTCAAGATGATTGAAAGAGAACTTTTGAAATCGAAGGAAGTTTTCAATGCTAGCATGGAGGAGATAAAAGAGGATATTCGTGCTACTGTTTTTGTGGAGGAAACTTGTGAGCTACAAAAGAGTTCTATGTTTGAAAATAATGAGAATTGTGAAAAAGAGAGTGAGCCAAAAGAAAGAGAGATGAGTGCAAAAGAAATTAGTGAGTTAAAAGAAAGAGAGATGAGTGATAAAAAAGAAATGAGTGCTCAAAACAAAGAGAGTTGTGAGTTTGAAAAGAAAGAGTGTAATAAGATTGAAAAGAAAGAGTGCTTTGAGGTTACAAAGTGTGAGACACTTGAGTTTAGTGAGCAAAAAGAGAGTGAAATAGAGAGTGAGAGCTTGAAAGTTAGATCAAGTGAGGCTAGGAATGAAATCTACCAACCTACATTTGTACTTTTGTACAAAGAGGTTTGTTTTACACTTAACCCATCTTTGCCTAGTATGTTTGTTGAGTTTTTGCAGGAATTCAAAAGATTGTTACCTAATGAGATGCCTAGTAATTTATCATCAATGCAAGGCATAAAACATCATGAAAACAACATTCAAGGGGCTGCCATACTCAATAGATCAAGACCTCACATGATTCAATGCATGGAAAATCCGGTTAAAACAGCCATGGTCAAGTATGCTAACCCATTTCTTGATGATATGTATAACACTTGTTGGCTTGCTAAAATTGATCTCAACTCTGAATATATACCTTTTAAATTGCATTCTAATGATAAAAAATTGTTTTGTGCTACAAGAGTTAGATCATTTCATGAAATTATGGATAGTATGGATTTAACATCTTATATGCATTTCACGAACATATTAGAAATATTTGAGTTTGACAATGGTTTACTTGTTTTTACTAATTTGATATCTTCACCATGTGATCATCTTGAGAGTATTGTGGAGTATGAGAAAATTTTTGAGATTGACTATGGTCCACATATTCTCTTCGGCTTCTTATCACTAAGTATTACCTTTTTTGTGAGTGTTGTGGTCTTTCATGAGATAGGTTATGATGTGGATATAATGGGAAGGACGTTCAAAGTTTTTGATCCGGGAGGAGTTAGAAAATTCAAGGCAATAGGGAGAAGACATCAAGATGCTTATAAATCTAATTTCCAAGGTAAGTATTCTTTAGGTGCTTTTATTTATGTTTTTAACTTAAGTTTTTGCAATGTAGGTAAAGTTTTAGATTCGAGGACGAATCCTTTTCAAGAGGGAGGGGATGATATGAATCATGGAACCTCACAAAAAGCTCAAGGACCAATCACAAGTTCAAAGATCAAGAGAAGCATTGAACATCCATTTACAAGTCTACATTAGCAAAGTCAAGACAAGCTTCGAAGATCCGAGCATGGAGGCTATGGAAGAGGACGTGATGAACTTTAATCTATGGCAAATACATTTGGAGGAAGAGTATTGAAGTCTTGTTCAATCGGAATTGAAGAGAAGAGCTAATTAGGAAAGTTGCATCACTTTTGCCAACTTTCCTTATTTGGACCACTTTCCATATTTGTTTCCAAAGTTTCCATATTTGTTCCCAAAATGGTTCCAACGAATTTATCATGTATTTAGGCATGTTTTAGGTCTTTTATATTCATTTTATATGTTTGGAAAGGATTAGGAAAGATATTATTCTCTAGAAAAGATTTTCCACAAAATCTGCCAATTTCACATAAGGCAAGTTTTGGGCAGATTTTGTGCTCCTTGGAATCCGAATTTGCTTGTTATTTTTAGGGTTTCTTTGCCTATTTAAAGGCCTCATTTGTAACCCTAAACATGAAGAATTAATATGATAATAATATTGCTTTTTGCTTAGCTGAAATTGCTTAGTTTTGTAGCCTTGTTCTAGGTTGCATATTTTAGAAACATTGCATGAATTGATCTATTGTGTTTGTGGATTGTTTCAATCTTGAAATAAGAACAAGTTCTCTTATTTCAAGATCATAGATCATTGGAATAATCTTTCTCTTCTTGTGTTCCAAGGGTTTTACCTTATTGTTCATCGGGGTTTTAGGATTTGCATCTAGGGGTTCTTTGTGCTTTCAAAGGGTTTCTATTTCAATTTCCTAGGGTTTCATATCATATGGATTCTTTCAAGGGCTGTCTTACAAGGAAAGGAGTTTGTATTGAAGAAGCATACAATGTTTTCAAGATTAAAGTCCAAAATGAAGATGCATTTATTGCAAGTTCGGTTGCATTAATGACAACTCCAGTTACATTAAATGCAACTCAAGACTAGCTCATTTCAACTCAAGGCTTCATTAAAGACTCTCATCAAGACTTGTGATCAATGAGTTTAAGTTACAAAGTCTTTAAAATCAGATTTGTAACTCCTTTAATTTCAGTTACAAGTTTTTAATTAGTTAATGTCTTAATTATGTTGTTTATGACCATTTTCGGTTACAATTGTAAGTCTTTATGTTTCTAGCCGTTTTTATTCCTTTCCTTCATGACAATTTCGGTTTTAGCTTGGCTTTGTAAGGCTTATATAGCCATGTTTCAGATTGAAAAGATTCAGATTATGATGAATTAAAAATCCAAAGTCTCATTGAGAGCTTTTTCTTTGAATTGTTGTGAGTTGTTCAACTTTTCATCTTGTCATTCCTTGTGTTTAGGGTGGCTGTAGAATGAAGCCATTAGGATTGATCATTCTAATTTGGTGGATTGATTCGAATCTAAAACAAGAAATCCAATTCTTGTCTTTAGATCATTGATCATAAGGATAATCATTTTCTAGACTTTTTCCTTGGGTTGTTTCAAATGGCATATGTGGGTTCTTTGGTTGTGATCTTTTTGGGTCCTTAGTTAAGTTTAAGGGTTCTTAAAGCATTTCGAAAGGGTTTTCGTATCAACTTGTTTCACTCTTCGGACCATATTGATACCAAAGACCTACGGTTTCCCACTTGCAAAGTTGTGCTCATGATTTGGTTCATCCTGAAGATCCAAATGGAGGAACCTCTTCTTTGGGAATCTTCTTTAGACCAAAATATCGAAAGAGGATCTCAACCACTCCAAAAACTTGTTTGTAAGTGAAAAGCTTGTTTCAAAGTACTTGTTTCACTTTTCGGACCATATTGATACCAAAGACCTAAGGTTTCCCACTTGTCAAAGTTTTCCTCGCGACTTGGTCCATCCTAAAGATGCAAATGGAGGAACCTCTTCTTTGGGAATCCTCTTTGGACTAAAATTTGGAAAGAGGATCCAAACCAATCCAACAACTTGTTTGTAATTGAAAAGCTTGTTTCAAAGTACTTGTTTCATTCTTCGGACCATATTTATACCAAAGACCTAAGGTTTCCCCCTTGTCAAAGTTTTCCTCGCGATTTCTTCCATCCTAAAGATGCAAAGGGGGGAAACTCTTCTTTGGGAATCCACTTTGGACCAAAATATCGGAAGAGGATCTGACCACTCCAAAAAACTTATTTGTAATTGAAATGCTTGTTTGAAAGCAGTTGTTTCAATCTCTAAACCAAATTGAATCCGAAGACCTAAGGTTTCCCACTTGTCAAAGTTGAGCTCATGATTTGGTCCATCCTAAAGATTCAAATGGAGGAACCACTTCTTTGGGAATCCTCTTTGGACCAAAATATCGAAAGAGGATCCGAACCATTCCAAAAACTTCTTTGTAAGTGAAAAGCTTGTTTCAAAGTACTTGTTTCACTCTTCAAACCATATTGATACCAAAGATCTGAGGTTTCCCACTTGTCAATGTTGTGCTCATGATTTGGTCCATCCTAAAGTTCCGAATTGAAGAACCTCTTCTTTGGGAATCCTGTTGGGGCCAAAATATCGAAATAGGATGCGAACCAATCAAAAAACTTGTTTGTAATTGGAAAGCTTGTTTCAAATTACTTGTTTCACTCTTCGGACCATATTGATACCAAAGACCTAAGGTTTCCCCCTAGTCAAAGTTTTCTTCACGATTTGGTCCATCCTAAATATGCAAATGGAGGAACCTCTTCTTTGGGGATCCTCTTTGGACCAAAATATCGGAAGAGGATGCGAACCACTCCAAAAACTTGTTTGTAATTGAAAAGCCTGTTTGAAAGCACTTGTTTCACTCTAAACAATATTGAATCCGAAGACCTAAGGTTTCCCACTTGTCAAACTTGTGTTCATGATTTGGTCCTTCCTAAAGATTCAAATGAAGGAACCTCTTCTTTAGGAATCATGTTTGGACAAATATATCGAAAGAGGATCCGAACCACTCCGATAACCTGATTGTAATTGAAAAGCTTGTTTTAAAGTACTTGTTTCACACTTGGACCATATTGATACCAATGACCTAAGACTTCCCCCTAGTCAAAGTTTTCCTCGCGATTTGGTCCATCCTAAAGATGCAAATGGAGGAACCTCTTCTTAGGGAATCCTCTTTGGACTAAAATTTTGAAAAAGGAACCGAACCACTCCAAAAACTTGTTTGTAATTGAAAAGCTTGTTTCAAAGTACTTGTTTCACTCTTCGGACCATATTGATACCAAAGACCTAAGGTTTCCCCCTTGTCAAAATTTTCCTCTCGATTTGGTCCATCTTAGAGATGCTAATGGAGGAACCTCTTCTTTGGATATCCTCTTTGGACCAAAATATCGAAAGAGGATCCGAACCACTCCAAAAACTTGTTTGTATTTGAAAAGTTTGTTTCAAAGTACTTGTTTCACTCTTCGGACCATATTGATACCAAAGACCTAAGGTGGCTTATCAATGTTTTCCTCGCGACTTGGTCCATCTAAAGATGCAAATGGAGGAACCTCTTCTTTGAGAATCCTCTTTGGACAAAAATTTCGAAAGGGATCCGAACCACTCCAAAATTTGTTTGTAATTCAAAAGATTGTTTCAAAGTACTTGTTTATCTCTTTGGACCATATTGATACCGAAGACCTAAGGTTTCCCACTTGTCGAAGTTGTCCTCATGATTTGGTCCATCCTAAAGATCCAAATGGAGGAACCTCTTCTTTGGGAATCCTCTTTGGACCAAAATATCGAAAGAGGATCCGAACCACTCCAAAAACTTGTTTGTAATTGAAAAGATTGTTTCAAATTACTTTTTTAACTCTTCGGACAATATTGATTCCAAAGACCTAAGGTTTCCAACTTGTCAAAGTTGTGCTCATGATTTGGTCCATCTTAAAGATCCGAAAGGAGGAACGTCTTCTTTGGGAATTCTGTTTGGACCAAAATATCGAAAAAGGATCCGAACCATTCCAAAAACATGTCTGCAATTCAAAAGCTTGTTTCAAAGCACTTGTTTAACACTTCGGACCATATTGATACCAAATACCTAGGGTTTCCCACTTGTCAAAGTTGTGCTCATGATTTGGTTCATCCTAAAGATCCAAATGGAGGAACCTCTTCTTTGGGAATCCTCTTTGGACCAAAATATTGAAAGAGGATCCGAACCACTCCAAAAACTTGTTTGTAATTGAAAAGCTTGTTTCAAATTACTTGTTTCACTCTTCGGACCATATTGATACCAAAGACCTAAGGTTTCCCCCTTGTCAAAGTTTTCTTCGCGATTGGGTACATCCTAAATATGTAAATGGAGGAACCTCTTCTTTGGGAAACCTCTTTGGACCAAAATATCAGAAGAGGATTCGAACCACTCCAAAAACTTCTTTGTAATTGAAAAGCATGTTTGAAAGCACTTGTTTCACTCTCTAAACCAAATTGAATCCGAAGACCTAAGGTTTCCCACTTGTTAAAGTTGTGTTCATGATTTGGTCCATCCTTAAGATTCAAATGGAGGAACCTCATCTTTGGGAATCCTGTTTGGACCAAAATATCGAAAGAGGATCCGTACCACTCCAAAAATTTGTTTGTATTAGAAAAGCTGGTTTCAAAATACTTGTTTCACTCTTCGGACCATATCGATACCAAAGGCCTACGGTTTCCCCCTTGTCAAGGTTTTCTTCGCTATTTGGTCCATCCTAAAGATGCAAATGGAGAACCTCTTCTTTGGGAATCCTCTTTGGACCAAAATTTGGAAAGAGGATCTGAACCACTCAGAAAACTTGTTTGTAATTGAAAGCCTTGTTTCAAAGTACTTGTTTCACTCTTTGGACCATATTGATACGAAAGACCTAAGGTTTCCCCCTTGTCAAAGGTGTGCTCATGATTTGGTCCATACTAAAGATCCAAATGGAGGAACCTCTTCTTTGGGAATCCTCTTTGGACCAAAATATCGAAAGAGGATCCGAACCACTCCAAAAACTTGTTTGTAATTGAAAATATTGTTTCAAAGTACTTGTTTCACTCTTCGGACCATATTGATACCAAAGACCTAAGGTTTCCCACTTGTCAAAGTTGTGCTCATGATTTGGTCCATCCTAAAGATGCAAATGATGGAACCACTTCTTTGGGAATCCTCATTGGACCAATATTTCGAAAGAGGATCCGAACCACTCCAAAAACTTGTTTGTAATTGAAAAGCTTGTTTCAAAGTATTTGTTTCAATCTTCGGACCATATTGATACCAAAGACCTAAGGTTTCCGACTTGTCAAAGTTGTCCTCATGATTTGGTCCATCCTAAAGATCCAAATGGAGGAACCTCTTCTTTGGGAATCTTCTTTGGACCAAAATATCGAAAGAGGATCCCAAAAACTCCAAAAACTTGTTTGTAAGTTAAAAGCTTATTTCAAAGTACTTGTTTCACTCTTCGGACCATATTGATACCAAAGACCTAAGGTTTCCCACTTGTCAAAGTTTTCCTCGAGACTTGGTCCATCCTAAAGATGCAAATGGAGGAACCTCTTCTGATATGAATTATGTAGCCATGCATTTAAGGAATTCAAGCTTAAAGAGTACATGCATTGATGACAACTCAAGTTGCATTAAATGCACTCAAGACGTATTTATTACAACTCAAGCTTGAAGTGTAGATGCATTGATGACAACTCAAAGCTTCATTCAAGGGAACTCAAAACAATATCAAGACAAGCTTTTATGAAGATTTAAAAGCTTAATTTAGAGTTCAAATATCAGTTTCAATTGTAATAGTTGTATTTTAAGTTACAAATTAAATGGTGGCAGATGTAACTTAAGTTTTTGCTTTAAATTCGTAGGTTACATGCTAGGGACTTAATTGGGCTGTTATGGGAGCATTATGAACGAAATTGCATTGTATTTTAAGCCTATAAATAGGCCATGTATCAGCCAATGTAAGGGAGATTGGTAAGATTTGAATGATGAATGAAATGTAGCATTTTTATGCACATGGAGAGCCTTGAGCCTCAACCCTTTGTAATCTTGCTTTAGATTACATGTTTAGAAACATTCAAGAGGGGAGTGATCAACCAACTTGTGGAGTGTTTCGAGTCATGAGATGATGGAACGTAAAAGTTTGTCCGTTTCATGATTTTTAGATCACATAGGGCAATCTGTTTCTAGCCTTTCCTTATGGTTGAAATCGAATAGTTAGGGAGGGTTTGAATTCATGCTTCAAGGGTTCATGCTAAGTATAATAGCATCGGGTGTTTGAACTTGACATTTGAGTTTGCCTTATCATTTGGTATTGATATGAATTATGTAGCCATGCATTTAAGGAATTCAAGCTTAAAGAGTACATGCATTGATGACAACTCAAGTTGCATTAAATGCACTCAAGACGTATTTATTACAACTCAAGCTTGAAGTGTAGATGCATTGATGACAACTCAAAGCTTCATTCAAGGGAACTCAAAACAATATCAAGACAAGCTTTTATGAAGATTTAAAAGCTTAATTTAGAGTTCAAATATCAGTTTCAATTGTAATAGTTGTATTTTAAGTTACAAATTAAATGGTGGCAGATGTAACTTAAGTTTTTGCTTTAAATTCGTAGGTTACATGCTAGGGACTTAATTGGGCTGTTATGGGAGCATTATGAACGAAATTGCATTGTATTTTAAGCCTATAAATAGGCCATGTATCAGCCAATGTAAGGGAGATTGGTAAGATTTGAATGATGAATGAAATGTAGCATTTTTATGCACATGGAGAGCCTTGAGCCTCAACCCTTTGTAATCTTGCTTTAGATTACATGTTTAGAAACATTCAAGAGGGGAGTGATCAACCAACTTGTGGAGTGTTTCGAGTCATGAGATGATGGAACGTAAAAGTTTGTCCGTTTCATGATTTTTAGATCACATAGGGCAATCTGTTTCTAGCCTTTCCTTATGGTTGAAATCGAATAGTTAGGGAGGGTTTGAATTCATGCTTCAAGGGTTCATGCTAAGTATAATAGCATCGGGTGTTTGAACTTGACATTTGAGTTTGCCTTATCATTTGGTGCATTTAATGCAACTTGAGTTGTCATCAATGCATGTACTCTTTAAGCTTGAATTCCTTAAATGCATGGCTACATAATTCATATCATCTTCTTTGGGAATCCTCTTTGGACTAAAATTTGTTAAGAGGATCCGAACCAATCCAACAACTTGTTTGTAATTGAAAAGCTTGTTTCAAAGTATTTGTTTCACTCTTCGGACCATATTTATACCAAAGACCTAAGGTTTCCCACTTGTCAAAGATGTCCTCATGATTTGGTCCATCCTAAAGATCCAAATGGAGGAACTCTTCTTTGGGAATCTTCTTTGGACCAAAATATCGAAAGAGGATCCCAACCACTCCAAACACTTGTTTGTAAGTGAAAAGCTTGTTTCAAAGTACTTGTGTCACTCTTCGGACCATATTGATACCAAAGACCTAAGGTTTCCCACTTGTCAAAGTTTTCCTCGCGACTTTGTCCATCCATAGATGCAAATGGAGGTACCTCTTCTTTGGGAATCCTCTTTGGACTAAAATTTGGAAAGAGGATCCGAACCAATCCAACAACTTGTTTGTAATTGAAAATCTTGTTTCAATGTACTTGTTTTAATCTTGTTTCAATGTACTTGTTTTACTCTTCTTTGGGAATCCTCTTTGGACAAAAATATCGGAAGAGGATCTGACCACTCCAAAAAACTTATTTGTAATTGAAATGCTTGTTTGAAAGCAGTTGTTTCACTCTCTAAACCAAATTGAATCCGAAGACCTAAGGTTTCCCACTTGTCAAAGTTGTGCTCATGATTTGGTCCATCCTAAAGATTCAAATGGAGGAACCACTTCTTTGGGTATACTCTTTGGACCAAAATTTCAAAAGAGGATCCGAACCACTCCAAAAACTTGTTAGTAATTGAAAAGCTTTTTTCAAAGTACTTGGTTCAATCTTCGGACCATATTGATACCAAAGACCTAAGGTTTCCCACTTGTCAAAGTTGTCCTCATGATTTGGTCCATCCTAAAGATCCAAATGGAGGAACCTCTTGTTTGGGAATCCTGTTTGGACCAAAATATCAAAAGAGGTTCAAAACCTCTCCAAAAACTTGTTTGTAATTGAAAAGCTTGTTTCAAAGTACTTGTTTCAAACTTCGGACCATATTGATACCAAAGACCTAAGGTTTCCCACTTGTCAAAGTTGTCCTCATGATTTGGTCCATCCTAAAGATCCAAATGGAGGAACCTCTTCTTTGGGAATCTTCTTTAGACCAAAATATCGAAAGAGGATCCCAACCACTCCAAAAACTTGTTTGTAAGTGAAAAGCTTGTTTCAAAGTACTTGTTTCACTCTTCGGACCATATTGATACCAAAGACCTAAGGTTTCCGACTTGTCAAAGTTTTCCTCGCGACTTGGTCCATCCTAAAGATGCAAATGGAGGAACCTATTCTTTGGGAATCCTCTTTGGACTAAAATTTGGAAAGAGGATCCGAACCAATCTGATATGAATCATGGAACGTCACAAATATCTCAAGGATCAATCTCAAGATCAAAGTTCAAGACAAGCATAAAACATCCATTAAAAGCCTACATGAGAAAAGTCAAGACAAGCTTTGAAGATCTGAGCATGGAGGCTATGGAAGAGGACTTGATGAACTTTAATCTATGGAAAATACATGTTGTAGAAAGTATTGAAGACTTGTTCAATCAGAAGTGAAGAGAAGAGCAAATTAGGAAAGTTGCATCACTTTTGCAAACTTTCCTTATTTGGACCACTTTCCATATTTGTTCCCGAACTTGCCATATATGATGTCCACTAATTTACAATGTATATGGACATGTTTTAGGCCTTTATTTATCAGTTTTAATGCTTAGAATAGTTTAGGAATGATATAATATCTTCTAGGGCAAAACTTTCCTAAAATGCACCAAATGCACTTAAGGAAAGATTTGGCAGATTTTGTGCTTCCTTGTAATCCGAAATTCCTTGTTATTTTTAGGGTTTCTTTGCCTATTTAAAGGCTCATTTGTAACCCTAAATATGAAGAATTAATAAGATCGAAAATAGCTTTGTTTTTCTTATTGCTTGGTTGATTTTACCTTGCATTTTGTAGCCTTGTTCTAGGTTGCATGTTTTAGAAACATTCAAGCATAACTTGATCTATCGTGTTTGTGGATTGTTTCGATCTTGAAATAAGAACAAGTTCTCTTATTTCAAGGTATTAGATCATTGGAATAATCTTCTTCTTCTTGGTTTCCAAGGGTTTTACCTTATTGTTCATCGGGGTTTTAGGATTTGCATCTAGGGGTTCTTTGTGCTTTCAAAGGGTTTCTATTTCAATTTCCTAGGCTTTTGATATCACAATCCAACAACTTGTTTGTAATTGAAAAGCTTGTTTCAAAGTACTTGTTTCACTATTCGGACCATATTTATACCAAAGACCTAAGGTTTCTCCCTTGTCAAAGTTTTCCTCGCGATTTCTTCCATCCTAAAGATGCAAAAGGGGGAAACTCTTCTTTGGGAGAATCCTCTTTGGACCAAAATAACGGAAGAGGATCTGACCACTCCAAAAAACTTATTTGTAATTGAAATGCTTGTTTGAAAGCAGTTGTTTCACTCTCTAAACCAAATTGAATCCGAAGACCTAAGGTTTCCCACTTGTCAAAGTTGTGCTCATGATTTGGTCCATCCTAAAGATTCAAATGGAGGAACCACTTCTTTGGGAATCCTCTTTGGACCAAAATTTCAAAAGAGGACCCGAACCACTCCAAAATCTTGTTTGTAATTGAAGTACTTGTTTCAATCTTCGGACCATATTGATACCAAAGACCTAAGGTTTCCCACTTGTCAAAGTTGTCCTCATGATTTGGTCCATCCTAAAGATCCAAATGGAGGAACCTCTTGTTTGGGAATCCTGTTTGGACCAAAATATCAAAAGAGGTTCCGAACCTCTCCAAAAACTTGTTTGTAATTGAAAAGCTTGTTTCAAATTACTTGTTTCACTCTTCGGACCATAGTGATACCAATGACCTAAGGTTTCCCATTTGTCAAAATTTTCCTCTCGATTTGGTCCATCCTAAAGATGCAAATGGAGGAACCTCTTCTTTGCATATCCTCTTTGGACCAAAACATCGAAAGAGGATCCGAACCACTCCAAAAACTTGTTTGTATTTGAAAAGCATGTTTCAAAGTACTTGTTTCACTCTTCGGACCATATTGATACCAAAGACCTAAGGTTTCCCACATGTCAAAGTTTTCCTCGCGATTTGGTCCATCCAAAAAATGCAAATGGAGGAACCTCTTCTTTGGGAATCCTCTTTGGACCAAAATTTCGAAAGAGGATCTGAACCACTCCAAAAACTTGTTTGTAATTGAAAACCTTGTTTGAAAGCACTTGTTTCACTCTTTAAACCAAAATGAATCCGAGACCTAAGGTTTCCCACTTGTCAAAGTTGTGCTTATGATTTGGTCCATCCTAAATATCCAAATGGAGGAAGCTCTTCTTTTGGAATCCTCTTTGGACCAAAATATCGAAAGAGGATCCGAACCACTACAAAAACTTGTTTGTAATTGAAAAGATTGTTTCAAAGTACTTGTTTCACTCTTCGGACCATATTCATTCCAAAGACCTAAGGTTTCCCACTTGTCAAAGTTGTGCTCGCGACTTGGTCCATCCTAAAGATTCGAATGGAGAAACCTCTTCTTTGGGCATCCTCTTTGGACCAAAATATCGAAAGAGGATCCGAATAACTCCAAAAAGTTTTTTGTAATTCAAAACCTTGTTTCAAAGCACTTGTTTAAGAATTCGGACCATATTGATACCAAAAACCTAAGGTTTCCTACTTGTCAAAGCTTTCCTCATGATTTGGTCCATCCTAAAGATCCAAATGGAGGAACCTCTTCTTTAGGAATCCTCTTTGGACCAAAATATCGAAAGAGGATCCGAACCACTCCAAAAACTTGTTTGTAATTGAAAAGATTGTTTCAAATTACTTGTTTAACTCTTCGGACCATATATATTCCAAGGACCTAAGGTTTCCCACTTGTCAAAGTTGTGCTTATGATTTGGTCCATTCTAAAGATCCGAATAGAGGAACCTCTTCTTTGGGAATCCTGTTTGGACCAAAATATCGAAAGAGGATCCGAACCACTCCAAAAACTTGTTTGTAATTCAAAAGCTTGTTTCAACGCACTTGTTTAACACTTCGGACCATATTGATACCAAATACCTAAGGTTTCCCATTTGTCAAAGTTTTCCTTGCGACTTAGTTCATACTAAAGATGCAAATGGATGAACCTCTTCTTTTGGAATCCTCTTTGGACAAAAATTTCAAAGAGGTTCCGAACCACTCCATAAACTTGTTTGTAATTGAAAAGCATGTTTCAAAGTACTTGTTTCACTCTTCGGATCATATTCAAACCAAAGACCTAAGGTTTTCCATTTGTCAAAGTTTTCCTTGTGATTCGGTACATCCTAAAGATCCAAATGGAGGAACCTCTTCTTTGGGAATCCTCTTTGGATCAAAATTTTGAAAGAGGATATGAACCACTCCAAAAACTTGTTTGTAATTGAAAAGCTTGTTTCAAAGTACTTGTTTCACCCTTTGGACCATATTGATACAGAAGACCTAAGGTTTCCCCCCTTGCAAAGTTTTCCTCGCGATTTGGTCCATCCTAAAGATGCAAATGGAGGAACCTCTTCTTTGGGAATCCTCTTTGGACCAAAATATCGAAAGAGGATCCGAACCACTCCAAAAACTTGTTTGTAAATGAAAAGCTTGTTTCAAAGTACTTGTTTTACTCTTCGGACCATATTGAAACCAAAGAACTAATGTTTTCCATTTGTCAAAGTTTTCCTCGTGATTGGGTCCATCCTAAAGATCCAAATGGAGGAACCTATTCTTTGGGAATCCTCTTTCGACCAAAATTTCGAAAGAGGATCCGAACCACTCCAAAAACTTGTTTATAATTCAAATACTCTTTTCAAAGTACTTGTTTCACTCTTCGGACCATATTGATACCAAAGACCTAAGGTTTCCCATTTGTCAAAATTTTCCTCGCGACTTGGTCCATACTAAAGATGCAAATGGAGGAACCTCTTCTTTGGGAATTCTCTTTGGACCAAAATTTTGAAAGAGGATCCGAACCACTCCAAAAACTTGTTTGTAATTCAAATACTCTTTTCAAAGTACTTGTTTAACTCTTCGGACCATATTGATACCAAAGACCTAAGGTTTCCCACTTATCAAAGTTTTGCTCGTGACTTGGTCCATACTAAAGATGCAAATGGAGGAACCTCTTCTTTTGGAATCCTCTTTGACAAAAAATTTCAAAGAGGTTGCAAACCACTCCAAAAACTTGTTTGTAATTGAAAAGCATGTTACAAAGTACTTGTTTCACTCTTCGGACCATATTGAAAACAAAAGACCTAAGGTTTTCCATTTGTCAAAGTTTTCCTTGTGATTCGGTCCATCCTAAAGATCCAAATGGAGGAACCTCTTCTTTGGGAATCCTCTTTGGATCAAAATTTTGAAAGAGGATACGAACCACTCCAAAAACTTGTTTGTAATTGAAAAGCTTGTTTCAAAGTACTTGTTTCACCCTTTGGACCATATTGATACAAAAGACTTAAGGTTTCCCCCTTGTCAAAGTTTTCCTCGCGATTTGGTCCATCCTAAAGATGCAAATGGAGGAACCTCTTCTTTGGGAATCCTCTTTGGACCAAAATATCGAAAGAGGATCCGAACCACTCCAAAAACTTGTTTGTAATTGAAAAGCTTGTTTCAAAGTACTTGTTTTACTCTTCGGACCATATCAACCAAAGACCTAAGGTTGTCCATTTGTCAAAGTTTTCCTCGTGATTAGGTCCATCCTAAAGATCCAAATGGAGGAACCACTTCTGTGGGAATCCTCTTTCGACCAAAATTTTAAAAGAGGATCTGAACCACTCCAAAAACTTGTTTGTAATTTAAATACTCTTTTCAAAAAACTTGTTTCACTCTTCGGACCATATTGATACAAAAGAGCTAAGGTTTCCCATTTGTCAAAGTTTTCCTCGCGACTTGGTCCATACTAAAGATGCAAATGGAGGAACCTCTTCTTTGGGAATCCTCTTTGGACCAAAATTTTGAAAGAGGATCCGAACCACTCCAAAAACTTGTTTGTAATTCAAATACTCTTTTTAAAGTACTTGTTTCACTCTTCGGACAATATTGATACCAAAGAACTAAGGTTTCCCACTTATCAAAGTTTTCCTCGCGACTTGGTCCATACTAAAGATGCAAATGGAGGAACCTCTTCTTTTGGAATCCTCTTTGGGCAAAAATTTCAAAGAGGTTCCGAACCACTCCAAAAACTTGTTTGTAATTAAAAAGCATGTTTCAAAGTACTTGTTTCACTCTTCGGACCATATTGAAACAAAAGACCTAAGCTTTTCCATTTGTCAAAGTTTTCCTTGTGATTCGGTCCATCCTAAAGATCCAAATGGAGGAACCTCTTCTTCTGGAATCCTCTTTGGACCAAAATTTCGAAAGTGGATCCGAACCACTCATAAAACTTGTTTGTAATTGAAAAGCTTGTTTCAAAGTACTTGTTTCACTCTTCGGACCATATTGATACAAAAGACCTATGGTTTCCCCCTTGTCAAAGTTTTCCTCACGATTTCGTCCATGCAAAAGATGCAAATGGAGGTACCTCTTCTTTGGAAATACTCTTTGGACCAAAATATCGAAAGAGGATCCGAACGATTCCAAAAACTTCTTTACAAGTGAAAAGCTTGTTTCAAAGTAGTTGTTTCACTCTTTCTGACCATATTGATACCAAAGACCTAAGGTTTCCCACTTGTCAAAGTTTTCCTCGCGACTTGGTCCATCCTAAAGATGCAAATGGAGGAACCGCTTCTTTGGGAATCCTTTTTGGACCAAAATTTTGAAAGAGGATCCGAACCACTCCAAAAACTTGTTTGTAATTGAAAAGCTTGTTTCAAAGTTCTTGTTTCACCCTGTGGACCATATTGATACAAAAGACCTAAGGTTTCCCCCTTGTCAAAGTTTTCCTCGCGATTTGGTCCATCCTAAAGATGCAAATGGAGGAACCTCTTCTTTGGGAATCCTCTTTGGACCAAAATATCGAAAGAGGATCCGAACCACTCCAAGAACTTGTTTGTAATTGAAAAGCTTGTTTCAAAGTACTTGTTTCACCCTTTGGACCATATTGATACAAAAGACCTAAGGTTTCCCCCTTGTCAAAGTTTTCCTCGCGATTTGGTCCATCCTAAAGATGCAAATGGAGGAACCTCTTCTTTGGGAATCCTCTTTGGACCAAAATATTGAAAGAGGATCCGAACCACTTCAAAAACTTGTTTGTAATTGAAAAGCTTGTTTCAAAGTACTTGTTTCATTCTTCGGACCATATTCAAACCAAAGACCTAAGGTTTTCCATTTGTCAAAGTTTTCCTCGTGATTGGGTCCATCCTAAAGATCCAAATGTAGGAACCTCTTCTTTGGGAATCCTCTTTGGACCAAAATATCGAAAGAGGATCCGAACCACTCCAAAAACTTGTTTGTAATTGAAAAGCTTGTTTAAAAGTACTTATTTTACTCTTCGGACCATATTGAAACCAAAGACCTAAGGTTTTCCATTTGTCAAAGTTTTCCTCGTGATTGGTTCCATCCTAAAGATCCAAATGGAGGAACCTCTTCTTTGGGAATCCTCTTTCGACCAAAATTTCAAAAGAGGATCCGAACCACTCCAAAAACTTGTTTGTAATTCAAATACTCTTTTCAAAGTATTTGTTTCACTCTTCGAACCATATTGATACCAAACACCTAAGGTTTCCCATTTGTCAAAATTTTCCGCGCGACTTGGAAAATACTAAAGATGCAAATGGAGGAACCTCTTCTTTGGGAATCCTCTTTGGACCAAAATATCGAAAGAGGATCCGAACCACTCCAAAAGCTTGTTTGTAATTCCAAAGCTTGTTTCAAAGTACTTGTTTTACTCTTCGGACCATATTGAAACCAAAGGCCTAAGGTTTTCCATTTGTCAAAGTTTTCCTCGTGATTGGGTCCATCCTAAAGATCCAAATGGAGGAACCTCTTCTTTGGGATTCCTCTTTCGACCAAAATTTCGAAAGAGGATCCGAACCACTCCAAAAACTTGTTTGTAATTCAAATACTCTTTTCAAAGTACTTGTTTCACTCTTCGGACCATATTGATACCAATGACCTACGGTTTCCCACTTATCAAAGTTTTCATCGCGACTTGGTCCATACTAAAGATGCAAATGGAGGAACCTCTTCTTTTAGAATCATCTTTGGACAAAAATTTCAAAGAGGTTCCGAACCACTCCAAAAACTTGTTTGTAATTGAAAAGCATGTTTCAAAGTACTTGTTTTACTCTTCGGACCAGATTGAAACCAAAGACCTAAAGCTTTCCTTTTGTCAAAGTTTTCCTTGTGATTTGGTCCATCCTAAAGATCCAAATGGAGGAACCTCTTCTTTGGGAATCCTCTTTGGATCAAAATTTTGAAAGAGGATCCGAACCACTCCAAAAACTTGTTTGTAATTGAAAAGCTTGTTTCAAAGTACTTGTTTCACCCTTTGGACCATATTGATACCAAAGACCTAAGGTTTCCCCCTTCTCAAAGTTTTCCTCGCGATTTGGTCCATCCTAAAGATGCAAATGGAGGAACCTCTTCTTTGGAAATCCTCTTTGGACCAAAATATCGAAAGAGGATCCGAACCACTCCAAAAACTTGTTTGTAATTGATAAGCTTGTTTCAAAGTACTTGTTTTACTCTTCGGACCATATTGAAACAAAAGACCTAAGGTTTTCCAATTGTCAAAGTTTTCCTCGTGATTGGGTCCATCCTAAAGATCCAAATGGAGGAACCTCTTCTTTGGGAATCCTATTTCGACCAAAATTTCGAAAGAGGATCCGAACCACTCCAAAAACTTGTTTGTAATTCAAATACTCTTTTCAAAGTACTTGTTTCACTCTTCGGACCATATTGATACCAAAGACCTAAGGTTTCTCATTTGTCAAAATTTTCCTCGCGACTTGGTCCATACTAAAGATGCAAATGGAGGAACCTCTTCTTTGGGAATCCTCTTTGGACCAAAATTTTGAATGAGGATCCGAACCACTCCAAAAACTTGTTTATAATTCAAATAATCTTTTCAAAGTACCTGTTTCACTCTTCAGACCATAATGATACCAAAGATTTAAGGTTTCCCACTTATCAAAGTTTTCCTCGCGACTTGGACCATACTAAAGATGCAAATGGAGGAACCTCTTCTTTTGGAATCCTCTTTGGAAAAAAATTTCAAAGAGGTTCCGAACCACTCCAAAAACTTGTTTGTAATTAAAAAGCATGTTTCAAAGTACTTGTTTCACTCTTCGGACCATATTGAAACCAAAGACCTAAGGTTTTCCATTTGTCAAGTTTTCCTTGTGATTCGGTCCATCCTAAAGATCCCAATGGAGGAACCTCTTCTTTGGGAATACTCTCTGGACCAAAATTTCGAAAGTGCATCCGAACCACTCATAAAACTTGTTCGTAATTGAAAAGCTTGTTTCAAAGTACTTGTTACACTCTTCGGACCATATTGATACAAAAGACCTAAGGTTTCCCCCTTGTCAAAGTTTTCCTCACGATTTGGTACATGCAAAAGATGCAAATGGACGTACCTCTTCTTTGGGAATCCTCTTTGGACCAAAATATCGAAAGAGTATCCGAACGACTCCAAAAACTTGTTTGTAAGTGAAAAGCTTGTTTGAAAGTAGTTGTTTCACTCTTCTGACCATATTGATACCAAAGACCTAAGGTTTCCCACTTGTCAAAGTTTTCCTCTCGACTTGGTCCATCCTAAAGTTGCAAATGGAGGAACCTCTTCTTTGGGAATCCTCTTTGGACCAAATTTTTGAAAGAGGATCCGAACCACTCCAAAAACTTGTTTGTAATTGAAAATCTTGTTTCAAAGTACTTGTTTTACCCTTTGGACCATATTGATAAAAAAGACCTAAGGTTTCCCCCTTGTCAAAGTCTTCCTCGCGATTTGGTCTATCCTAAAGATGTAAATGGAGGAACCTCTTCTTCGGGAATCCTCTTTGGACCAAAATATCGAAAGAGGATCCGAACCACTCAAAAAACTTGTTTGTATTTGAAAAGCTTGTTTCAAAGTACTTGTTTCACTCTTCGGACCATAATGAAATAAAAGACCTAAGGTTTTCCATTTGTCAAAGTTTTCCTCGTGATTGGGTCCATCCTAAAGATCCAAATATAGGAACCTCTTCTTTGGGAATCCTTTTTGGACCAAAATATCGAAAGAGGATCCGAACCACTCCAAAAACTTGTTTGTAATTGAAAAGCTTGTTTCAAAGTACTTGTTTCACTCTTCGGACCATATTCAAACCAAAGACCTAAGGTTTTCCATTTGTCAAAGTTTTCCTCGTGATTGGGTCCATCCTAAAGATCTAAATGTAGGAACCTCTTCTTTGGGAATCCTCTTTGGACCAAAATATCGAAAGAGGATCCGAACCACTCCAAAAACTTGTTTGTAATTGAAAAGCTTGTTTCAAAGTACTTATTTTACTCTTCGGACCATATTGAAACCAAAGACCTAAGGTTTTCCATTTGTCAAAGTTTTACTCGTGATTGGTTCCATCCTAAAGATCCAAATGGAGGAACCTCTTCTTTGGGAATCCTCTTTCGACCAAAATTTCGAAAGAGGATCCGAACCACTCCAAAAACTTGTTTGTAATTCAAATACTCTTTTCAAAGTACTTGTTTCACTCTTCGGACCATATTGATACCAAAGACCTAAGGTTTCCCATTTGTCAAAATTTTCCGCGCGACTTGGTCCATACTAAAGATGCAAATGGAGGAACCTCTTCTTTGGGAATCCTCTTAGGACCAAAATTTTGAAAGAGGATCCGAACCACTCCAAAAACTTGTTTGTAATTCAAATACTCTTTTCAAAGTACTTGTTTCACTCTTCGGACCATATTGATACCAAAGACCTAAGGTTTCCCACTTATCAAAGTTTTCATCGCGACTTGGTCCATACTAAAGATGCAAATGGAGGAACATCTTCTTTTAGAATCATCTTTGGACAAAAATTTCAAAGAGGTTCCGAACCACTCCAAAAACTTGTTTGTAATTGAAAAGCATGTTTCAAAGTACTTGTTTCACTCTTTGTACCATATTGAAACCAAAGATCTAAGGTTTTCCATTTGTCAAAGTTTTCCTTGTGATTCGGTCCATCCTAAAGATCCAAATGGAGGAACCTCTTCTTTGGGAATCCTCTTTGGATCAAAATTTTGAAAGAGGATCCGAACCACTCCAAAAACTTGTTTGTAATTGAAAAGCTTGTATCAAAGTACTTGTTTCACCCTTTGGACCATATTGATACAAAAGACCTAAGGTTTCCCCCTTCTCAAAGTTTTCCTCGCGATTTGGTCCAACCTAAAGATGCAAATGGAGTAACCTCTTCTTTGGAAATCCTCTTTCGACCAAAATATCGAAAGAGGATCCGAACCACTCCAAAAACTTGTTTGTAATTGAAAAGCTTGTTTCAAAGTACTTGTTTTACTCTTCGGACCATATTGAAACCAAAGACCTAAGGTTTTCCATTTGTCAAAGTTTTCCTCGTGATTGGGTCCATCCTAAAGATCCAAATGGAGGAACCTCTTCTTTGGGAATCCTCTTTCGACCAAAATTTAGAAAGAGGTTCCGAACCACTCCAAAAACTTGTTTGTAATTCAAATACTCTTTTCAAAGTACTTGTTTCACTCTTCGGACCATATTGATAACAAAGACCCAAGGTTTCCCATTTGTCAAAATTTTCTTCGCGACTTGGTCCATACTAAAGATGGAAATGGAGGAACCTCTTCTATGGGAATCCTCTTTGGACCAAAATTTTGAAAGAGGATCCGAACCACTCCAAAAACTTGTTTGTAATTCAAATACTCTTTTCGAAGTACTTGTTTCACTCTTCGGACCATATTGATACCAAAGACCTAAGGTTTCCCACTTATCAAAGTTTTCCTCGCAACTTGGTCCATACTAAAGATGCAAATGGAGGAACCTCTTCTTTTGGAATCGTCTTTCGACCCAAATTTCAAAGAGGTTCTGAACCACTCCAAAAACTTTTTTGTAATTAAAAAGCATGTTTCAAAGTACTTGTTTCACTCTTCGGACCATATTGAAACCAAAGACCTAAGGTTTCCATTTGTCAAAGTTTTCCTTGTGATTTGGTCCATCCTAAAGATCCCAATGGAGGAACCTCTTCTTTGGGAATACTCTTTGGACCAAAATTTCGAAAGTGGAACCGAACCACTCCAAAAACTTGTTTGTAATTGAAAAGCTTGTTTTAAAAGTACTTGTTTCACCCTTTGGACCATATTGATACAAAAGACCTAAGGTTTCCCCCTTGTCAAAGTTTTCCTCGCGATTTGGTCCATCCTAAAGATGCAAATGGAGGAACCTCTTCTTTGGGAATCCTCTTTGGACCAAAATATCGAAAGAGGATCCGAACCACTCCAAAAGCTTGTTTGTAATTCCAAAGCTTGTTTCAAAGTACTTGTTTTACTCTTCGGACCATATTGAAACCAAAGGCCTAAGGTTTTCCATTTGTCAAAGTTTTCATCGTGATTGGGTCCATCCTAAAGATCCAAATAGAGGAACCTCTTCTTTGGGATTCCTCTTTCGACCAAAATTTCGAAAGAGGATCCGAACCACTCCAAAAACTTGTTTGTAATTCAAATACTCTTTTCAAAGTACTTGTTTCACTCTTTGGACCATACTGATACCAAAGACCTAAGGTTTCCCATTTGTCAAAATTTTCCGCGCGATTGGTCCATACTAAAGATGCAAATGGAGGAACCTCTTCTTTGGGAATCCTCTTAGGACCAAAATTTTGAAAGAGGATCCGAACCACTCCAAAAACTTGTTTGTAATTCAAATACTCTTTTCAAAGTACTTGTTTAACTCTTCGGACCATATTGATACCGAAGACCTAAGGTTTCCCACTTATGAAAGATTTCATCGCGACTTGGTCCATACTAAAGATGCAAATGGAGGAACCTCTTCTTTTAGAATCCTCTTTGGACAAAAATTTCGAAGAGGTTCCGAACCACTCCAAAAACTTGTTTGTAATTGAAAAGCATGTTTCAAAGTACTTGTTTCACTCTTCGGACCATATTGAAACCAAAGAACTAAGGTTTTCCATTTGTCAAAGTTTTCCTTGTGATTCGGTCCATTTTAAAGATCCAAATGGAGGAACCTCTTCTTTGGGAATGCTCTTTGGATCAAAATTTTGAAAGAGGAACCGAACCATTCCAAAAACTTGTTTGTAATTGAAAAGCTTGTTTCAAAGTACTTGATATGAATCATCCCAGCCCCAAATGTCAAATAATTGAAGATATTGAACTCCACGGTTTCATTCGAGAAAAGATCAAGAATCCGAAGACTAAACGAGTGAAGACTGACTTTCTTGGGCATTTGCAAGGATATTGGGTTACATACTTGACTAATGAAGAAAATGAGTTTAAAACACTATTAAACTCATGGGATATTTGTTTCAAAGAGCTCCAAAGAAAATCGCGCATGAAAACATTCAAACGAGTGAAAATGACATAAAAAACGGCGACTGACACTTGTAGTTTTGTCTATTTTCATCCAATTTCGAATTTTAGTATTTTATTTGAGTTTTATTAATTTAGAAACATTTATTATTATTATTATTATTAATGTAATAGGGAAGAATTAATATGATAGAAAATAGCTTTGTTTTGCTTATTGCTTGGTTGATTTTACCTTGCATTTTGTAGCCTTGTTCTAGGTTCCATGTTTTAGAAACATTCAAGCATAATTTGATCTAGTATGTTTGTGAATTGTTTCGATCTTGAAATAAGAACAAGTTCTCTTATTTCAAGATATTAGATCATTGGAATAATCTTCTTCTTCTTTTCTTTCCAAGGGTTTTACCTTATTGTTCATCGGGGTTTTAGGATTTGCATCTAGGGGTTCTTTGTCTTTCAAAGGGTTTCTATTTCAATTTTCTAGGGTTTCATATCATTTGGTATCAGAGCTTAGGCTCAAGGGAAGATTTCTATCTTACTTGCTTTCTTGTTGTTTTAATTTTTATTGTCTTGTTCTTCGTTCATCGAAAATTCCAAAAAAAAAATCATAGTTCCAGAATTTCTATATTTAGCTACTGTTTTTGTTATTTTTTAGTATAGTTTTATTCCGATTCTCAGAAAGTCATAAACTACAAAAGTCTTTATCATTCTGTCGTGTATATTTTGTATTCACAAAAGTTTGTAAAAAAAAAGTGGAAGATTGAGAAAAATATAGATCTTCGCAGACTGTCGGATTGTGCAGAAAATTGTTATAAAAAAAAAAAAAAGTGTTCTTGCTATTTGCTTGAGTTTCTGAAAAAAGTGGTTTGTGTTCTTATTTTTCTTGAAGAGTTCATCTTAAAATCATCATGTATGCATCTTGAATCCGAAATTATCAAGTTGAATGAGCCAAAGTTGTTTGTTTCCTAAAAAGCTAGAACTTACCATAAATAGCAAAAAACTGTTTTAGGAAAGTTTCAAATCTGTCCCATATTCAAATATATGCATATCTTGCTTAAGGAAAGTCATATTTTCTGATCCAAATTGCTTTAGGGAAGTCTAATTTCGAATTTTTCTCTTTTAGGAAAGTTTATTCTTGCTTGTTTTCTTTCTTATTCTTTCCTTGTTACAAAAATACACCATTTGAAAAATCTGTCCTTTTATTTCTCTAGCCACCCAAGCTGATTGTTTCTTATTTCTTTATTGATACTTTTTACAAATATCATTAGTATCTTAGTTGTTTGATAGTTGCTAAAGTGTTCTAATAGTTCAAGGTTACATTTAGGCCTTTAGAATCTGTTTTGAGTGCAAACACGAGAGAACGAACATAATCGAGTGTAAACACTTAGGGAGTGATTGAAAGGTCCTATTTTTATTACTAACCTTTTTATTTGCAGCAATGTATCATGAAAGGTTTGATCAAATGAGAAGTAAGAGTTTTCGAGAGGTAGAACAGACCCGGAGCCAAAATAGAGAGGTTTATCATGGAGGGATGGAGCATAGAAGCTTAAGAGGTGATAAGCTCAAGTTAAATACTTTCTATGGGAGTTCTAATCAGGATGAATACTTGCAATGGGAGACAGAAACCGAGCATTTCTTTGATTACAACAATTATAGTGAGGAAAGAAAGGTAATGCTTGCTATTTCCAATTTCACTAATAATGCTCATGTTTGGTGGTCTCACTTGAAAGTGAAACTAAGGAGGGAGAGGAAACGACCAATAGAAACATGGTATGATCTTAAGTGCCATATGAGAAAGAGATTTATTTCAAGACAACATCAAGAGCATCTTGTGCAAATGTTGGATAAGCTAATTAAAGGATGTAAAAGTGTGGATGAATACTACATGGAGATGGACTTTCTCAAGGCTAGGGCTAATGTGGAGGAAGATGAGGAGTCTACTATTGTAAGGTTCTTCAATGGATTGAATAGAGATATTGCTTGTCAAGTGGAGTTAAAACAATTTGAGGAGTTAGGAGAGTTAGTGTATTTTGCCAATGAGGTTGAAAGAAAAATCAAAAGAAGAAGAGATACACGGTATGCTTCTAAACCTATTTCCAATACTACTTCTTCTTATCAATTGGGTCAAAAGAATATCAATGAATGAAAATCCTTTTGTTTTGGTTTAAGCTTTTGCTTTGAAAAACCTCTTTGTAATTCATGTTCTTGAATTGCATGTTTAGAGTCAATCAAGTCCAATTGATCATTGTTCTTGTGGAGTGCCTCAACCTTAATTAAAGAAACCCATTCTTGAATTAGGGGACTGATCGATTAGGTCATCATCTTCCCAACCTCGCCTAAAGGTTGATTCAAATTGTTAAGGGCCTGTTTGGTTTGCAATCCAGATTCAGTTTTATGAATCTGGATTGAATGAATAAAATGAATCTGCTTTGTTTCGTGTTTGGTTTACAATCCAGGAAAAAACAATTTGGATTCAATTTCTTTTTTAGGCTAAAAAATGAATTCAACTAAAACAATAATCCAAAATATCCAACTCAAAAACTGAAAAACACAAATTGACCTCACCCACACAATTTAATCCACGGGTTTGAACACATGAAATAAAAATACGAGTCGGGCCCATTTTCCGGATTTGGGTCGGGTCAGACCCGTTTTTCGAGGTTGACCCGGTCCGTTCTAGCTTTTATTTATTTAATTAAATTTTTAATTGCATGTTAAGCTGATTTTTAACTTTTTAAACTTAAACTTAATTCTAAAGTGATGGAAAAAATGTTAATTTATTTTTTCACTATATCCTATTTTTTAATTATATATATATATATAATTTTATTTTTTATATTTAAATTAATCTTATATATAATTATACTCACATTTTTCTCCGCTTATTGTTTACTAATGTATGTAGTACTATTTGAATAATGCTATTGGAGGTTTTTAATGCCCAAATGGTCTCTCCATTCAGTGTGAAAATATTTTTTCAGATTCTCTTTTATTGAGAAATTCTCTCTTTGGTTGCACTAGGTTCTTATGAATTTTAGAATGGACCTCATTGTGTCTTGTATAGTTCTCCTTTTGGAAGAAACTGAGTTGTTTTAATCTAAAGAGTTTATTTGATAGACTTGCAATGCTTCTATTATCTTTATTATAATTTTTTTAAAAAGAAAAATTTATCCTAAGAATGAGAATAGTTATAGTTGATGCGGATAAAGATGTTTTCAATTTATAAGTTATGAATTATTAGTTTTTTCAAACTTAAAAATGAATGATTTAAAGTTGGAAGTATTATTTTCACACTGTTCTGATTTACAATCTGATTTTAAATTTTTTGAGTAACCAACCAAACACATATTTCAAATTTCTGAATCTCAATTATAAATTCTGAATCTGTTACCAAACACAGATTCAAAACCAACAAATTCACAGAATACAACTCTGAATTCATTAGAATCCACTAAATTCAAATTCTGTTTTTCAGATTGCATACCAAACAGGGCCTAAGGTTTTCAAGCTTTTCCGTTCAAGGGTCCATCATCCGGTTCTTGAATCCGTCAACGCTTGAGGGTTTCATATCATTTGGGATGATTCATATCAGTACTTGTTTCACCCTTTGGACCATATTGATACAAAAGACCTAACGTTTCCCCCTTGCAAAGTTTTCCTCGCGATTTGGTCCATCCTAAAGATGCAAATGGAGGAACCTCTTCTTTGGGAATTCTCTTTGGACCAAAATATCGAAAGAGGATCCGAACCACTCCAAAAACTTGTTTGTAATTGAAAAGCTTGTTTCAAAGTACTTGTTTTACTCTTCGGACCATATTGAAACCAAAGACCTAAGGTTTTCCATTTGTCAAAGTTTTCCTCGTGATTGGGTCCATCCTAATGATCCAAAGGGAGGAACCTCTTCTTTGGGAATCCTCTTTCGACCAAAATTTCGAAAGAGGATCCGAACCACTCCAAAAACTTGTTTGTAATTCAAATACTCTTTTCAAAGTACTTGTTTCACTCTTCGGTCCATATTGATACCAAAGACCTAAGGTTTCTTATTTGTCAAAATTTTCCTCGCGACTTGGTCCATACTAAAGATGCAAATGGAGGAACCTCTTCTTTGGGAATCCTCTTTGGACCAAAATTTTGAAAGAGGATCCGAACCTGATAAGGCAAACCCAAATTGCAAGTCCAAAGACCCTATGCTATTATGCTTAGCATGAACCTTTGAAGCAAGAACTCAAACCCTCCCTAACTAATCGGTTTCAACCAAGAGATTTAAGGCTAGATGAGATTACCTCTTAGAACAATGACCTAGAGACAAGAATGAGATTCCTTGTTCTAGATTGAATCACTCCACAACTAAGTTGATCAATTCCTAATTGAATGACTCGGCAGCAACCCTAAACACAAGAATTGCAAGAAGTTGAAAACTCAATGTGGTTTTCAAAAGAAACTCTCAATGAGTGACTTGATTTTCATTCAAACATAATCTTCTTTGTTACAAAGTGTTCCCATGGCTTTATAAGCCTTCAATCAGCAAAAGAAAAGCAAAAACATGAAAGGAAACAAATATTAAAGCATTCGGTTACAATTGGCAAAACAGAAAAAGAAACTAGAGCTCTTAATGCCCACGGTTACAAATAAGGAAAGTTTGACTAAAATGCAAATAAAAGTGAATCTGATTTGCTTAGTTGTTGCATTCTTCCATTCAAGGCATAGTTGACACTTGCAAAAGGTTATCTTTGTAGCTATTTTCCTTATGGATTTGCAAGTTGCATACATTGATCTTCAAAGTGTCATAAGTCAAGTCTTCATCCGAATTGGGCTGATCACTTGGAAATAAAGCTTGATCCGAGCCTATCCATTCTTGCACATGAGTAATAAAAGCTTGTTGGATCTTCTTAGCTTTGGATCTTGTGATTGGGCCGGTTGGAACATGTATTGGACTTGGAGTGCTTCCATGATCCTTATCAGAACCACTCCAAAAACTTGTTTGTAATTCAAATACTCTTTTCAAAGTACTTGTTTCACTCTTCGGACCATATTGATACCAAAGACCTAAGGTTTCTTATTTGTCAAAATTTTCCTCGCGACTTGGTCCATACTAAAGATGCAAATGGAGGAACCTCTTCTTTGGGAATCCTCTTTGGACCAAAATTTTGAAAGAGGATCCGAACCACTCCAAAAACTTGTTTGTAATTCAAATACTCTTTTCAAAGTACTTGTTTCACTCTTCGGACCATATTGATACCAAAGACCTAAGGTTTCCCACTTATCAAAGTTTTCCTCGCGACTTGGACCATACTAAAGATGCAAATGGAGGAACCTCTTCTTTTGGAATCCTCTTCGGAAAAAAATTTCAAAGAGGTTCCGAACCACTCCAAAAATTTGTTTGTAATTAAAAAGCATGTTTCAAAGTACTTGTTTCACTCTTCGGACCATATTGAAACCAAAGACCTAAGGTTTTCCATTTGTCAAAGTTTTCCTTGTGATTCGGTCCATCCTAAAGATCCCAATGGAGGAACCTCTTCTTTGGGAATACTCTTTGGACCAAAATTTCGAAAGTGGATCCGAACCACTCATAAAACTTGTTTGTAATTGAAAAGCTTGTTTCAAAGTACTTGTTTCACTCTTCGGACCATATTGATACAAAAGAACTAAGGTTTCCCCCTTGTCAAAGTTTTCCTCACGATTTGGTCCATGCAAAAGATGCAAATGGACGTACCTCTTCTTTGGGAATCCTCTTTGGACCAAAATATTGAAAGTGTATCCGAACGACTCCAAAAACTTGTTTGTAAGTGAAAAGCTTGTTTGAAAGTAGTTGTTTCACTCTTCTGACCATATTGATACCAAAGACCTAAGGTTTCCCACTTGTCAAAGTTTTCCTCTCGACTTGGTCCATCCTAAAGATGCAATTGGAGGAACCTCTTCTTTGGGAATCCTCTTTGGACAAAAATTATGAAAGAGGATCCGAACCACTCCAAAAACTTGTTTGTAATTGAAAAGCTTGTTTCAAAGTACTTGTTTCACCCTTTGGACCATATTGATAAAAAAGACCTAAGGTTTCCCCCTTGTCAAAGTTTTCCTCGCGATTTGGTCCATCCTAAAGATGTAAATGGAGGAACCTCTTCTTCGGGAATCCTCTTCGGACCAAAATATCGAAAGAGGATCCGAACCACTCCAAAAACTTGTTTGTAATTAAAAAGCTTGTTTCAAAGTACTTGTACTCTTCGGACCATAATGAAAAAAAAGACCTAAGGTTTTCCATTTGTCAAAGTTTTCCTCGTGATTGGGTCCATCCTAAAGATCCAAATGTAGGAACCTCTTATTTGGGAATCCTCTTTGGACCAAAATATCGAAAGAGGATCCGAACCACTCCAAAAACTTGTTTGTAATTGAAAAGCTTGTTTCAAAGTACTTATTTTACTCTTCGGACCATATTGAAACCAAAGACCTAAGGTTTTCCATTTGTCAAAGTTTTCCTCGTGATTGGTTCCATCCTAAAGATCCAAATGGAGGAACCTTTTCTTTGGGAATCCTCTTTCGACCAAAATTTCGAAAGAGGATCCGAACCACTCCAAAAACTTGTTTGTAATTCAAATACTCTTTTCAAAGTACTTGTTTCACTCTTCGGACCATATTGATACCAAAGACCTAAGGTTTCCCACTTATCAAAGTTTTCCTCGCAACTTAGTCCATACTAAAGATGCAAATGGAGGAACCTCTTCTTTTGGAATCCTCTTTGGACAAAAATTTCAAAGAGGTTCCGAACCACTCCAAAAACTTGTTTGTAATTAAAAAGCATGTTTCAAAGTACTTGTTTCATTCTTCGGACCATATTGAAACCAAAGACCTAAGGTTTTCCATTTGTCAAAGTTTTCCTTGTGATTCGGTCCATCCTAAAGATCCCAATGGAGGAACCTCTTCTTTGGGAATACTCTTTGGACCAAAATTTTGAAAGTGGATCCGAACCACTAATAAAACTTGTTTGTAATTGAAAAGCTTGTTTCAAAGTACTTGTTTCACTCTTCGGACCATATTGATACAAAAGAACTAAGGTTTCCCCCTTGTCAAAGTGATATGAATCATGGAGCACAAGACAAGATAGACAAGCTTAGGATGGTTCAAGGGCCAATGACAAGATCCAAGACCAAGAAATTGCAACAAGCTTTGAATATCCATTGTCAAGCATACATGAGCAAACTCAAGGAGACTTTTGAAGATTGGAACATTGCGGCTAAGGAAGAAGACTTAAAGCACTTCAACTTGTGGCATGTGCAATTGGAAGAAGAATTTGGACAAGTTGTGCAATCAGATTCAAAGAATGAAGCTTAGAGAGAAAGTTGCAAACTTTCCGTATTTGACAACTTTCCTTATTTGAGTCTTCTATTTATTTTATGCATTTAGGGATTTTTTATAATGTTTTCCATGGCCAAAGGATATGTTTTAGGCCTTTTACATTCAGTTTATATGTTTGGAAAGGATTAGGAAAGATATTATTCTTTAGAAAAGATTTTCCACAAAATCTGCCAATTTCACATAAGGCAAGTTTTGGGCAGATTTTGTGCTCCTTGTAATCCGAATTTCCTAGCTTATTTTTAGGGTCTCTTTGCCTATTTAAAGGCCTCATTTGTAACCCTAAAGACTCAGAATTCATATGATAATAATATTGCTTTTTGCTTTGCTAAAATTGCTTAGTTTTGTAGCCTTGTTCTTAGGTTGCATGTTTTAGGAACATTCAAGCAAACCTTGATCTAGTTTGTTTGTGAATTGTTTCAATCTTGAAATAAGAACAAGTTCTCTTATTTCAAGGTCTTTGATCATTGGAATAATCTTCTTTTCTTGTTTTTCCAAAGGTTTTACCTTTTTGTTCATGGGGTTTTAGGATTTGCATCTAAGCGGTTCTTTGTGCATCAAAGGGTTTCTTTATCAATTTCCTAGGGTTTCATATCATTTGGTATCAGAGCTTAGGCTCAAGGGAAGATTTCTATCTTACTTGCTTTCTTGTTATTTCAATTTTATTCTTGTTTTGTTCTTAGTTCATCTAAAAAAAAACCAGAAAACACATTAAAAAAAAAACTGTTCCAGAATTTCCTTATTTGTTTTTGCGTACTGTTTTAATTTTTTTCATAGAGTTCCCGTTCGATTCTCAGAAAATCACCAACTACAAAAGTCTTTATTTTTTTGTCTAGTTTATTTCGTATTCAGAAAAGTTTGTCAAAAAAAAGTTGGAAGATCGGAAAAAAAAATAGATCTTTCCGGACTGTCTTTTTGTGCAGAAATTGGAAAAAAAAAAAAAAAAGTTTGTTCTTGCTTGATTTGTTGAAATTTCTGGAAAAAAGTGGTTTGTGTTTGTATTGTTCTTGAAGAGTTCATCTTAAACTCATCCTATCTTCATCTTGAATCTGAAAATTACAAAGGATTTGTGCTAGAATTGTTTATTTCCTAAAAAAGCTAGAACTTACCATAAATAGCCAAAACAGTTTTAGGAAAGTATCAATTCTGTCCCATATTCAAATATATGCATATCTTGCTCAATTAAAGTCATTTTTTCTGATCCAAAACACATTAGGGAAGTCTAATTTCGAATTTTTCTCTTTTAGGAAAGTTTATTCTTGCATATTTTCTTTATTATTCTTTCCTTGTTATTAAAATACACCATAGTTGCAAAATCTGTCCTATTTTTCTTAACCAACCAAATTGCTTGTTCTTTTTTCTATATTGTTACTTTTTATAAACTTTCTTAGTATCTTAATTGTTTGATAGTTACTAAAGTGTGCTAAGAGTTCAAGGCTTCATTTAGGGTGTAAAATCTGTTTTGAGTGCAAACACGAGTGGATTGACATTTTTTGAGTGAAACACTGATATGAAAACCCTAGATTTGGATCAAGAACCCCTTGAAGAACCCTTGAGTCACCAAGATCTAAAACCCCCAAAGCAATTTAGCAAAACCCAAGGAACATGAGTCAAGAAGATTATTCCTAGATCTATGATTTTGAAATAAGAAGAACTTGTTTCTTATCTCAAGATTGAAACAATCCACAAACACTTTAGATCAAGAGTGTTTGATTGTTTCTAAACAAGTAATCTAAAGCAAGACTACTAAGTTATGCAATGGAAAATCATCCAAGCAAGAGGTTTCAAGCCAAGAGGCAACTTTTCAATTCATCAAATCTGAATATTAGGGTTACAAAATGTCTTTAAATAGTCAAGAGAAAAACCCTAAAACAAAAGCCCAAAAGTAATCAGCCCATAATAAAATCTGGCATGTGAACAACATTTAAGGAAAGAATAAAGCAACTAGAGCATAAAGCAAAAAGCAAAGTACCCATTTTAGGAAACTTTCCTAAAATGACTTTGACTTCATAATTCATTGCACATGTCTTTAATATTCCTCCTCCAAATGCACTTGCCAAAGATTAAAGTGCATTACATCCCTATTGATAGCCTCCAAGCATGGATAATCAAAATCTGTCTTCACTTGGCCATGTAAGCTTGACAATGGATGTTTAAGGCTTTTTATTTAAGCTTCTCGGCATTAGATTGTCTTTGTGTTTCTTGTGCTCCATGATTCATATCATCCCCTCCTTCTTGAAAAGGATTTGTCCTCAAATCGAAATCATTGCCTACATCAAAAGTACTTAAGTTAGTAACATAAACAAAAGCATTCATAACATACTTACCCCTCAAATAAGACATGGAAGCATCTTTATGTGTCCTTCATAGTGCTTTAAATTGTCCAACTCCTCCTGGGTCAAAAATCTTGAACTTCCTTGCATCTCCCTTCATGAAATACAATTGCATACCCTTGGCCCCTCCTAGATGTTGTTTCCTTGCTAGTTTCCTCACAAAGTCTGTCTTATAGCAAGCATCAAGAAACCTATTTTTTCCACTAGATTGCAACAAGTTATTTAAACTAATTGGACCCTCAAATAGTTCTAATAAGTTTGGATAAACCATGGAAGATGTAAAATGCATTCTTTCAACCAAATAAGGATAATGTAAAACATTATACACATTATCAAAAGTAATAAAAGAATCAACAACCCTCTCAAAGTTGAAATTTTCAAGCAAGTAAGATTCAGCACCACATGCATATTTATCATTAAAATCCATTTGAAGTTGTGGATTTTCAGATTTAAGACCAATTTTAGCAAACAAACAAGTGTTATGCATTTCAACAATCATAGGGTTAGAATACTTTACAAGGGTTGTTTTTACCCTATTTTCCATGCATGGAGTGAAGTGAGTTGTTGGTCTATTGAGCATTGCAGCCCTTGGAATGTGATGTACATGAGGTTTTATGCCTTCAATTGATGAAAAATCACTAGGTACCTCATTAGGGAATGCTCTTTTGAATTCCTGCAAAAACTCAACAAACATACTAGGTAAAGATAAGTTAAGTGTAAAACAAACCTCTTTGTACAAGAGTACAAACATAGGTTGGTTTTTCCTAGCCTCACTTGATCTAGTTTTCAAGCTTTCACTCTCTTTTTTTCTCACTAAGCTCAATTGTCTCAAACTTTGTAAGCTCCAAACCCTCTTTCTTTTCACTCTCATTACTCTCTTTGTATTCAATTTCACAACTCTCACTTTCATTCTTTTCAATAACTTTTTCTTTTGAACTCATCTCTCTTTCTTTTGACTCACTCATTTCTTTTTCTTTTTGCTCACTTTTACATTCACAATTTTCTTTCTTTTGAAGCATAGCACATTCATTTACTTGAGTATCAAAAGATAACATATTAACCAAAAATGAACCCTTTCCATTAGCATTCTCATGCTTAGGGTGATCATCATTCATATTCTCCTCATGTTTCAAGTCTTCTTTCAATCCTATAATTCCCCCATTTGTCTCTTTAGGCATTTCCATGCAATAGGCATTGAAAACTTCCTTCAATTCCAATAATTCTGTTTTAAACATCTTAATCTCCTCAAACAAGGTCAATTCTTTCTTTTCCTTAACCATGCAATAGGCAGCCCCATTCCTACCCTCTAATGCACCATTTCCATCATTTTCATAAGAATAAGTAGGGTTTGAATGATGTTTGGAAGCATACCTTTTAGCAGCCCTACTTTGGAGTCTCTTTTCCACCTTGATAGCAATGTGCACCAATTCTTCTAACTCCCCAACTTGTGTTAAATCAACTTGGTAAGAAATATCTCTATTCAATCCATTCGAGAACCTTACCATAGTAGACTCCTCATCTTCCTTAACATTAGCCCTAGCCATGAGCAACTCCAACTCCTTGGAATATTCCTCAACACTTTTGCTACCTTGTATAAGACTATCCAACTTTTGCACAAGATTTTTATGATGTTTTCTTGGCACAAACCTCTTTCTCATATGATATTTAAGATCATACCAAGTCTCAATGGGTGGTTCCAAGTAGCTCTTCCTATACAACACTAGATCTTTCCACCATGTCAGTGCATGATCAAAGAATTTAGTTGTTATAAGATGTATCCTCCTTGCATCATTACATGGATGACTTTTCAAGCTTAGCTCCACTTCTCTTTCCCATTGTAAGTACTCTTCTGGATCTAAACTCCCATAGAAATTCGGCAATTTGAACTTAGGACCTCTTCTTCTATTCTCTATCCTTGCATCAAAAACCTTTCTATTCTCCCATTTACAATGCTCTATACCTTCATTTGAAATGTCTGAAAGTAACAAGCTAGAAATAGTAACAAGGACCTCACAACCACTCCCTAAGTGTTTACACTCTTGAAATGTTTGTTCACTCGTGTTTGCACTCAAAAACAGTTTCTAGGTTGGTAATTTGTAGCCTTGATCTAGTACTATTTAGTAACAATGAAACTATGCTTGAAACTAATGCAATTTGTGAAAATGTAACAAAAATGAAACAAGAAAACAAGTGTTTTTGGCTATTTAAAAAGTTAAGATAGAAAAAAAAATGTGACAGATTTTTCCAAAAGAGGAAAGTGTGCAAATTAGGAAAGTACATAAAGTAGGAAGGAAAGCAATTGGAAAACTTCCCTAGAGTAGATGCAAGTCAAAAAGGGGTAAACAAACCACTTTTTCTCAAACCCTAGGCATAAAACAGATTCAAGATGGCATTTTGATGAGTTTGATATGAATATCCATGAACATCAGACACTTTCTTTTCAGATTTAGCAACTCAAGCAAAACTCTAGATTTGGATCTTTTTTTTTTCAATTTCTGCAATATTGAGCCTCGGATTAGATTTGAATTTTGTTTGCTTTTCACTTGACTTTTTGACTATGACGTCTGAATAACAATTAAAGATGAGAGAAAAATAAGAACTTTTGTAGTTTTCTATTTTCCAGAATTCGGAATAAAACTAAAAGAAACAGAAAGAACAAAAACGGGTCAAATAAGCATTTTTGTGATTTTCTGGGTTTTATATAAACTAAGAACAAAGAACAAGAAAAAAAATAAAGGAAAGCAAGTAAGATAAGAACCTTCTCTTGAGCCTAAGCTCTGATACCAAATGATATGAAAACCCTAGATTTGGATCAAGAACCCCTTGAAGAACCCTTGAGTCACCAAGATCTAAAACCCCCAAAGCAATTTAGCAAAACCCAAGGAACATGAGTCAAGAAGATTATTCCTAGATCTATGATTTTGAAATAAGAAGAACTTGTTTCTTATCTCAAGATTGAAACAATCCACAAACACTTTAGATCAAGAGTGTTTGATTGTTTCTAAACAAGTAATCTAAAGCAAGACTACTAAGTTATGCAATGGAAAATCATCCAAGCAAGAGGTTTCAAGCCAAGAGGCAACTTTTCAATTCATCAAATCTGAATATTAGGGTTACAAAATGTCTTTAAATAGTCAAGAGAAAAACCCTAAAACAAAAGCCCAAAAGTAATCAGCCCATAATAAAATCTGGCATGTGAACAACATTTAAGGAAAGAATAAAGCAACTAGAGCATAAAGCAAAAAGCAAAGTACCCATTTTAGGAAACTTTCCTAAAATGACTTTGACTTCATAATTCATTGCACATGTCTTTAATATTCCTCCTCCAAATGCACTTGCCAAAGATTAAAGTGCATTACATCCCTATTGATAGCCTCCAAGCATGGATAATCAAAATCTGTCTTCACTTGGCCATGTAAGCTTGACAATGGATGTTTAAGGCTTTTTATTTAAGCTTCTCGGCATTTGATCTTGTAATTGATCCTTGAAGCATCTTAGATTGTCTTTGTGTTTCTTGTGCTCCATGATTCATATCAAACACTTAGGGAGTGATTTGAAAGGTCCTATTTTTACATTACTAACTTGTTTCTCTTGCAGCCATGAATATTGAAGGAGATTGTTCAAATATGAAGGAGGAGATTAAGAAAACTGAAACAATGGAGGGTTACATCTTGAAAATACAAAGGGATGTTGATAGGAAGATGGAGGCTCAAACAAGGGAGATTGCCAACCTAAGTGCTCAAATACAAGCTTTGCTCTTAAACCAACCTAGAGCCAATCCAAATGTGGCTCCAAATGAGGCCAGGGAGCAACAAATTGTGCAAGGGGCAGAGGCACATAATGAACAACAAGGGTGGGATCCTTATGATTATGAGGAAGAACCTAGAAATCAAATGAGAGCACATCATGGAGGAGGAAGAGGAAGAGGCCGAGGGTTCCAAGTTCAAAGACCAAACAGGGAGTTTCCTCTTGCTAGAGATGATGACTTAAAGGGAATCAAGTTCAAAATTTCACCATTCCAAGGCAAGACTGATCCGGAGGAGTACTTGCAATGGGAGGCACAAACTGAGCACATATTTGATTGCAACAACTTCAGTGAGCAAAGGAAGGTACTTTTAGCAATTACTGAATTTACTAATTATGCTTCTGTTTGGTGGATTTAGTTAAAAGCTAAACTTAGAAGGGAGAGGCAACCTCAAATAGAGACATGGGCTGAGCTTAAAGGCATGATGAGGAAGAGGTTCATTCCAACAACTTATGAAAGAGATATAGTGTTCAAGTTGCAAAGGTTTGATCAAGGCTCAAAAAGTGTAGAAGACTATTACAAGGAGCTTGATATCTTGATGACAAGGGCTGGAATTGAGGAGACTGAATTAGCTACCATGGGAAGGTTTATGGGGGGCTTGAATAGAGAATTAAGGCACAAAGTTGATGCTCACTCTTGCTATGACATGGAGGAAATGTTACACCTTGCAATTAAATTTGAGTCACATATGCAAGAAGATTCTAAGTCAAGGTATTATTCTAAACCCTATCCATCCAAACCTACTTCATCTAAACCCACTTCTAGCCAACCTTGGGGAAAAGACACCAAAAACACATATTCTGGCCGAGGGGACCAATTTCCCAAAGACAAACCTATTTTTGATAAAAAGAGGGAGGGTGAGAGTTCTTTCAAGGGTAAGGGTAAAATAGAAGAAGCTAGGACTAGGGACATCAAATGTTGGAAGTGTCAAGGGTTAGGGCATGTCATGAAAGATTGTCCAAACAAAAGAACCATGTTTATTGAGAATGGGGAATACATATCCGGGGATGATGAGAGTGAACATGAAAATATGGAGTTTGAGGAGGAAAGTGATGGGAGTGTTGAGGAGGGAAACAAAGTTACTCTAGTGTCTAGGAGGGTACTTAGTGCACAAGTGAAAGAGGATGACCAAGACCAAAGAGAGAACTTATTCTATACTAGATGCTATGTAGAAGGAGTGCCTTGTAGTGTCATCATAGATGGTGGGAGTTGCACAAATGCTGTGAGTTCTACCCTTGTCACTAGATTAAACCTAACAACCAAACCCCATCCAAAACCCTACAAACTACAATGGCTTACTGATTGTGGAGAGTTGAAAGTGAACAAAAAGACTCTAATTTCTATGACTCTTGGGAAGTATAAGGATGAGGTGGAGTGTGATGTAGTTCCAATGCATGCTGGGGATATCTTACTTGGAAGGCCTTGGCAGTTTGATAGAAGGGCAATCCATGATGGTTATCTAAATAGGTACTCATTTACATTGAATGGAAGAAAGACCACACTTACACCATTAACTAGCTCCGAAGTATACATTGATCAATGTAAGTTAGAAAAGAGAAGGAAAGAGCTTGAGAGTGAGAAAAAGAAATTGAGTGATTCAAAAGAATTGAGTGACAAAAAGAAATTGAGTGATTCAAAAGATTTGAGTGATAAAAACACTTTGAGTGAAAAAAGAGAGCAAAAGAAAGGAGTGAGCTTGTTTGCAAGAACTAGTGAGGTTAAGAGAGCTTTGTTTTCAAACAAAACAATCCTTGTACTTTTGTGCAAAGGATCTTGCTTTATCACTAACCAACTTAACCAAGAATTGCCTAATGTCTTTGTTGATCTTTTGCAGCAATATGGAGATGTCTTTCCCGAAGAGATGCCTAATGAATTACCACCAATCAGAGGTATTGAACACAAGATTGACTTCATTCCAGGAGCTTCAATTCCAAATAGGCCAGCCTATAGATCAAATCCAACCGAGGCAAATGAGATTCAAAAGCAAGTTGAGGAGTTGCTTGCTAAAGGATATGTAAGAGAAAGTCTTTCTCCTTGCTCTGTCCCTGTTTTGTTAGTTCCTAAAAAGGATGGTACTTGGCGCATGTGTGTTGATTGTAGGGCCATTAATAAGATCACCATTAAGTATAGACATCCTATCCCTCGATTAGATGACATGCTTGATGAATTACATGGTTGCACACTCTTTACTAAAATTGATTTAAAATCAGGTTACCATCAAATTAGAATGGAATTGGGGGATGAATGGAAAACAGCTTTTAAAACAAAGTTTGGATTGTATGAATGGTTAGTAATGCCTTTCGGATTAATGAATCATGTTCTTAGAGATTTTTTGGGTAAATTTGTGGTAGTTTACTTTGATGACATTCTCATTTACTCTAGATCATTGCATGAGCATGTAAAGAATGTAGGGGCTGTTTGTGAAACACTTAGGAAAGAAAAGTTGTATGCTAATTTGAAAAAGTGTTCTTTTTGCATGGAAAGAGTAAAGTTCTTAGGGTTCATTGTGTCTAATAAGGGGGTAGAAGTAGATGAGGAAAAGATTAAAGCCATCCAAGAGTGGCCAACCCCAACAAATGTGAGTGAAGTGAAGAGCTTTCATGGGCTTGCTGGTTTTTATAGGAGGTTTATAAAAGACTTTAGCACCATTGCTTCTCCTTTAAATGAATTGGTTAAAAAGAATGTTGTGTTTGCATGGGGAGTAGCCCAAGAATCTGCCTTCCAAACTCTTAAGGATAAATTGTGTAATGCACCACTACTTGTTTTGCCTAACTTTGATTTGACTTTTGAGATAGAGTGTGATGCAAGTGGCATAGGCATAGGGGCTGTTTTGATGCAAAATGGAAAGCCAGTGATGTACTTTAGTGAAAAGTTGAGTGGAGCTTCATTGAATTATCCAACTTATGATAAAGAGTTGTATGCATTGGTGAGAGCATTGCAAACATGGCAACACTACCTATGGCCAAGAGAGTTTGTCATCCATACGGATCATGAAAGCTTCAAGCATTTGAAAGGACAAGACAAGCTCAACAAAAGGCATGCAAAATGGGTAGAGTTCATTGAAACATTTCCTTATGTTATCAACTACAAGAAAGGTAAGGATAATGTTGTGGCTGATGCATTGTCAAGAAGGTATGCTCTTTTCAATTCTCTTAATGCTAAGTTCTTAGGTTTTGAGCATGTTAAGACACTTTATGCACTTGATGATGATTTTGGAGAGATTTATGCTTCCATTGGCCGAGGGACTTCTTTTGATGACTATGTGATGTGTAATGATTTTCTTTTTAAGAAAGGTAAACTTTGTACTCCTAAATGTTCTATTAGGGAGCTTTTGACTAAAGAGGCTCATGGTGGAGGTTTAATGGGACATTTTGGGGTAGCTAAGACATATGACATGTTGCATGAACATTTTTATTGGCCTAAGATGAAGCATGATGTAGTTAAAGTTTGTTCTCATTGTATTACATGTAAGGCAGCCAAGTCTAGGGTTAAACCACATGGATTGTATTCTCCTTTACCTATTCCTTTAGCACCTTGGTTAGATGTTTCTATTTATTTTGTGCTAGGCTTGCCGAGGACAAAAAGGGGAAAGGATAGCATTTTTGTTGTTGTTGATAGGTTTAGCAAAATGGCTCATTTCATTGCATGTACTAAAACTGATGATGCTAAACACATTGCTGACTTGTTCTTTAGAGAAGTTGTTAAATTGCATGGCATTCCTCAAAGCATTGTGAGTGATAGGGATGTTAAGTTTCTAAGTCATTTTTGGAGGGTTTTGTGGGGTAAGCTTGGGACTAAATTAATGTACTCTACTACTTGTCACCCCCAAACTGATGGTCAAACTGAGGTTGTCAATAGGACTATGGTTACATTGCTTATGGCTATAATTAATAAAAACCATAAGACTTGGGAAGATTGCATGCCATTCATAGAGTTTGCATATAATAGGGCTGTCCATAGTACTACTAAATGCACTCCTTTTGAACTTGTTTATGGTTTTAATCCAACTACTCCTATTGATTTATTGCCCATGTTACCTACTGATTTGGTGAGTTTTGATGCTAGTACTAAGGTTGACAGGATTCAAAAGCTACACAAGGAGGTTCGAGAAAGAATTGAGAAGCAAAACAACAAAGTAGCTTCTAGGATCAATAAGGGCCGAACTAGACTTGTTTTTCAACCTGGAGATTGGGTTTGGGTTCACTTTAGAAAAGAGAGGTTTCCATAGCTAAGGAAATCCAAGCTTAATCCAAGAGGAGATGGTCCATTCCAAGTGCTAGAAAGAATCAATGACAATGCTTACAAGATTGATCTTCCAGGTGAGTATAATGTGAGTGCTTCTTTTAATGTTTCTGACTTAAGTCCTTTTGATGTAGGTGATGAATCAGATTTGAGGACAAATCTTTTTGAAGAGGGAGGGGATGATATGAATCATGGAGCACAAGACAAGATAGACAAGCTTAGGATGGTTCAATGGCCAATGACAAGATCCAAGACCAAGAAATTGCAACAAGCTTTGAATATCCATTGTCAAGCATACATGAGCAAACTCAAGGAGACTTTTGAAGATTGGAACATTGCGGCTAAGGAAGAAGACTTGATGATATGAATCATGGAGCACAAGGAACACAAGACAATCTAAGATGCTTCAAGGATCAATTACAAGATCAAATGCCGAGAAGCTTAAATAAAAAGCCTTAAACATCCATTGTCAAGCTTACATGGCCAAGTGAAGACAGATTTTGATTATCCATGCTTGGAGGCTATCAATAGGGATATAATGCACTTTAAACCTTGGAAAGTACATTTGGAGGAAGCATATTAGAGACATGTGCAAGGATTTTTAAATTTAAAGTCATTTTAGGAAAGTTTCCTAAAATGGGCACTTTGCTTTTTGCTTTAAGCTTTAGTTGCTTTATTCTTTCCTTAAATGTTGTTCACATGCCAGATTTTATTATGGGCTGATTACTTTGGGCTTTTGTTTTAGGGTTTTTTTCTCTTGACTATTTAAAGACTTTTTGTAACCCTAATATAGAGATTTGATGAATTGAAAAGTTGCCTCTTGGCTTGAAGCCTCTTGCTTGGATGATTTTCCATTGCATAACTTAGTAGTCTTGCTTTAGATTACTTGTTTAGAAACAATCAAACACTCTTGATCTAAAGTGTTTGTGGATTGTTTCAATCTTGAGATAAGAAACAAGTTCTTCTTATTTCAAGATCATAGATCTAGGAATAATCTTCTTGACTCATGTTCCTTGGGTTTTGCTAAATTGCTTTGGGGGTTTTAGATCTTGGTGACTCAAGGGTTCTTCAAGGGGTTCTTGATCCAAATCTAGGGTTTTCATATCACTTAAAGCACTTCAACTTGTGGCATGTGCAATTGGAAGAAGAATTTGGACAAGTTGTGCAATCACATTCAAAGAATGAAGCTTAGAGAGAAAGTTGCAAACTTTCCATATTTGACAACTTTCCTTATTTGAGTCTTCTATTTATTTTATGCATTTTGGGATTTTTTATAATGTTTTCCATGGCCAAAGGACATGTTTTAGGCCTTTTATATTCAGTTTATATGTTTGGAAAGGATTAGGAAAGATATTATTCTTTAGAAAAGATTTTCCACAAAATCTGCCAATTTCACATATGGCAAGTTTTGGGCAGATTTTGTGCTCCTTGTAATCCGAATTTCCTAGCTTATTTTTAGGGTTTCTTTGCCTATTTAAAGGCCTCATTTGTAACCCTAAAGACTCAGAATTCATATGATAATAATATTGCTTTTTGCTTTGCTAAAATTGCTTAGTTTTGTAGCCTTGTTCTTAGGTTGCATGTTTTAGGAACATTCAAGCAAACCTTGATCTAGTTTATTTGTGAATTGTTTCAATCTTGGAATAAGAACAAGTTCTCTTATTTCAAGGTCTTTGATCATTGGAATAATCTTCTTTTCTTGTTTTTCCAAAGGTTTTACCTTTTTGTTCATGGGGTTTTAGGATTTGCATCTAAGGGGTTCTTTGTGCATCAAAGAGTTTCTTTATCAATTTCCTAGGGTTTCATATCACAAAGTTTTCCTCACGATTTGGTCCATGCAAAAGATGCAAATGGACGTACCTCTTCTTTGGGAATCCTCTTTAGACCAAAATATCGAAAGAGTATCCGAACGACTCCAAAAACTTGTTTGTAAGTGAAAAGCTTGTTTGAAAGTAGTTGTTTCACTCTTCTGACCATATTGATACCAAAGACCTAAGGTTTCCCACTTGTCAAAGTTTTCCTCTCGACTTGGTCCATCCTAAAGATGCAAATGGAGGAACCTCTTCTTTGGGAATCCTCTTTGGACCAAAATTATGAAAGAGGATCCGAACCACTCCAAAAACTTGTTTGTAATTGAAAAGCTTGTTTCAAAGTACTTGTTTCACCCTTTGGACCATATTGATAAAAAAGACCTAAGGTTTCCCCCTTGTCAAAGTTTTCCTCGCGATTTGGTCCATCCTAAAGATGTAAATGGAGGAACCTCTTCTTTGGGAATCTTCTTTGGACCAAAATATCGAAAGAGGATCCGAACCACTCCAAAAACTTGTTTGTAATTGAAAAGCTTGTTTCAAAGTACTTGTTTCACTCTTCGGACCATAATGAAACCAAAGACCTAAGGTTTTCCATTTGTCAAAGTTTTCCTCGTGATTGGGTCCATCCTAAAGATCCAAATGTAGGAACCTCTTCTTTGGGAATCCTCTTTGGACCAAAATATCAAAAGAGGATCCGAACCACTCCAAAAACTTGTTTGTAATTGAAAAGCTAGTTTCAAAGTACTTGTTTCACTCATCGGACCATATTGAAACCAAAGACCTAAGGTTTTCCATTTGTCAAAGTTTTCCTCGTGATTGGGTCCATCCTAAAGATGCAAATGGAGGAACCTCTTCTTTGGGAATCCCCTTTTGACCAAAATTTCGAAAGAGGATCCGAACCACTCCAAAAACTTGTTTGTAGGTGAAAAGCATGTTTCAAAGTACTTGTTTAACGCTTCGGACCATATTGATACCAAAGACCTAAGGTTTTCCATTTGTCAAAGTTTTCCTCGTGATTAGGTCCATCCAAAAGATCCAAATGGAGGAACCTCTTCTTTGGGAATCCTCTTTCGACCAAAATTTCGAAAGAGGTTCCGAACCACTCCAAAAACTTGTTTGTAATTGAAAAGCATGTTTCAAAGTACTTGTTTCACTCTTCGGACCATATTGAAACCAAAGACCTAAGGTTTTCTATTTGTCAAAGTTTTACTCGTGATTAGGTCCATCCTAAAGATCCAAATGGCGGAACCTCTTCTTTGGGAACCTCTTTGGACCAAAATTTTGAAAGAGGATCCGAACCACTCCAAAAACTTGTTTGTAATTGAAAAGCTTGTTTCAAATTACTTGTTTCACCCTTTGGACCATATTAATACAAAAGACCTAAGGTTTCCCCCTTGTCAAAGTTTTCCTCGCGATTTGGTCCACCCTAAAGATGCAAATGGAGGAACCTCTTCTTTGGGAATCCTCTTTGGACCAAAATATCGAAAGAGGATCCGAACCACTCCAAAAACTTGTTTGTAATTGAAAAGCTTGTTTCAAAGTACATGTTTCACTCTTCGGACCATATTGAAACCAAAGACCTAAGGTTTTCCATTTGTCAAAGTTTTCCTCGTGATTGGGTCCATCCTAAAGATGCAAATGGAGGAACCTCTTTTTTGGGAATCCTCTTTTGACCAAAATTTCAAAAGAGGATCCGAACCACTCTAAAAACTTGTTTGTAAGTGAAAAGCATGTTTCAAAGTACTTGTTTCACTCTTCGGACCATATTGATACCAAAGACCTAAGGTTTCCCATTTGTCAAAGTTTTCCTCGCGACTTGGTCCATACTAAAGATGCAAATTGAGGAACCTCTTCTTTGGGAATCCTCTTTGGACCAAAATTTCGAAAGAGGATCCGAACCACTCCAAAAACTTGTTTGTAATTCAAAATCTCATTTCAAAGTACTTGTTTCACTCTTCGGACCATATTGATACCAAAGACCTAAGGTTTCCCATTGTCAAAGTTTTCCTCGCGACTTGGTCCATACTAAAGATGCAAATGGAGGAACCTCTTCTTTGGGAATCTTCTTTGGACCAAAATTTCAAAGAGGTTCCGAACCACTCCAAAAACTTGTTTGTAAGTGAAAAGCTTGTTTAAAAGTACTTGTTTCACTCTTCGGACCATATTGATACAAAAGACCTAAGGTTTCCCCCTTGTCAAAGTTTTCTTCGCGATTTGGTCCATGCTAAAGATGCAAATGGAGGTACCTCTTCTTTGGGAATCCTCTTTGGACCAAAATATCGAAAGAGGATCCGAACGACTCAAAAAACTTGTTTGTAAGTGAAAAGCTTGTTTGAAAGTAGTTTTTTTCACTCTTCTGACCATATTGATACCAAAGACCTAAGGTTTCCCACTTGTCAAAGTTTTCCTCACGACTTGGTTCCATCCTAAAGATCCAAATGGAGGAACCTTTTCTTTGGGAATCCTTTTTCGACCAAAATTTCGAAAGAGGATCCGAACCACTCCAAAAACTTGTTTGTAATTCAAATACTCTTTTCAAAGTACTTGTTTCACTCTTCGGACCATATTGATACCAAAGACCTAAGGTTTCCCACTTATCAAAGTTTTCCTCGCGACTTGGTCCACACTAAAGATGCAAATGGAGGAACCTCTTCTTTTGGAATCCTCTTTGGACCAAAATATCGAAAGAGGATCCGAACGACTCAAAAAACTTGTTTGTAAGTGAAAAGCTTGTTTGAAAGTAGTTTTTTTCACTCTTCTGACCATATTGATACCAAAGACCTAAGGTTTCCCACTTGTCAAAGTTTTCCTCACGACTTGGTTCCATCCTAAAGATCCAAATGGAGGAACCTTTTCTTTGGGAATCCTTTTTCGACCAAAATTTCGAAAGAGGATCCGAACCACTCCAAAAACTTGTTTGTAATTCAAATACTCTTTTGAAAGTACTTGTTTCACTCTTCGGACCATATTGATCCCAAAGACCTAAGGTTTCCCAGTTGTCAAAGTTTTCCTCACGACTTGGTTCATACTAAAGACGCAAATGGAGGAACCTCTTCTCTTGGAATCCTCTTTGGACTAAAATTTCGAAACAGGTTCCGAACCACTCCAAAAACTTGTTTGTAATTGAAAAGCTTGTTTCAAAGTACTTGTTTCACTCTTCGGACCATATTGATACCAAAGACCTATGGTTTCCTCCTTGTCAAAGTTTTCCTTCCGATTTGGTCCATCTTGAAGATGCAAATGGAGGAACCTCTTCTTTGGGAATCCTCTTTATACCAAAATATCGAAAGAGGATCCGAACCACTCCAAAAACTTGTTTGTAATTGAAAAGCTTGTTTCAAAGAACTTGTTTCACTCTTTGGACCATATTGAAATAAAGACCTAAGGTTTTCCATTCGTCAAAGTTTTACTCGTGATTTGGTCCATCCTAAAGATCCAAATGGAGGAACCTTTTGTTTGGGAATCCTCTTGATATGATTCATGGAGCACAAGCACCACAAGACAAACTTAAGATGCCACAAGGACCAATTAGAAGATCAAATGCCAAGAAGCTTCAACAAGCTTTGAATATCCAATGTCAAGCATACCTGAGCAAAGTGAAGACCGATTTTGATGAAATAGAAAGTTGATTTTGCTTCCAATTGACTTGCTTGGCTGATTACCTTGCATGTTCTTGAGTAGTCTTGCTTTAGATTACTTGTTTAGAAACAATCAAACACTCTTGATCTAAAGTGTTTGTGGATTGTTTCAATCTTGAGATAAGAAACAAGTTCTTCTTATTTCAAGATCATAGATCTAGGAATAATCTTCTTGACTCATGTTCCTTGGGTTTTGCTAAATTGCTTTGGGGGTTTTAGATCCTGGTGACTCAAGGGTTTTTCAAGGGGTTCTTGATCCAAATCTAGGGTTTTCATATCATTTGGTATCAGAGCTTAGGCTCAAGAGAAGGTTTTTATCTTACTTGCTTTCCTTTATTTCTTGTTCTTTGTTCTTAGTTTATATAAAACCCGGAAAATCAAAAAAATACCTATTTGACCCGTTTTTGTTCTTTCTATTTCTCATAGTTTCATTCCGAATTCTGGAAAATAGAAAACTAAAAAAGTGCTTATTTTTCTCTTATCTTTAATTTTTATTCAGGATTCGTAGTCAAAAAGTTAAAAGAAAAACAAAAAAAATTAAAATCTAATCCGAGGCTCAATATTACAGAAATTGAAAAAAAAAAAAAGGAGTTTTTCCTAGAGTTGCTAAATCTGAAAAGAAAGGGTTTTTGATGTTCATGTTGCTCTTGAAATATTCATATCAAACTCATCAAAATTCCATCTTGAATCTGTATTATGCCTAGGGTTTGAGAAAAAGTGGTTTGTGTACCCTTTTTGACTTGTATCTACTTTAAGGAAATTTTCCAATTGCTTTCCTTCCTACTTTATGTACTTGCCTAATTTGCACACTTTCCTCTTTTGAAAAATCTGTCACATCTTTTTTTTTAAATCATTTAGCTTTCTAAATAGCTGATATGAATCATGGGACCTCACAACAAGCTCAAATACCAATCACAAGATCAAGAGCCAAGAAGCTACAGCAAGTCTTGAACATGCATTGTCAAGCCTACATGAGTAAAGTAAAGACATGCTTTGAAGACCCGCGCATGGAGGCTAAGGAAGAAAACTTGAAAAACTTTAATCTATGGTAAATACATTTGGAGGAAGGTTATTGAAGACTTGTTCAACCAGAAGTGAAGATGAGAGCTAATTTGGAAAGTTGCATCACTTTTGCAAACTTTCCTTATTTGGACCACTTTCCATATTTGTTCCCGAACTTGTCATATATGTTGTCCACGAATTTACAATGTATTTGGACATGTTTTAGGCCTTTATTTACCAGTTTTAATGCTTAGAATAGTTTAGGAATGATATAATATCTTCTAGGGCAAAACTTTCCTAAAATGCACCAAATGCACTTAAGGAAAGATTTGGCAGATTTTGTGCTTCCTTGTAATCCGAAATTCCTTGTTATTTTTAGGGTTTCTTTGCCTATTTAAAGGCTCATTTGTAACCCTAAATATGAAGAATTAATATGATAGAAAATAGCTTTGTTTTGCTTATTGCTTGGTTGATTTTACCTTGCATTTTGTAGCCTTGTCTAGGTTGCATGTTTTAGAAACATTCAAGCATAACTTGATCTATTGTGTTTGTGGATTGTTTCGATCTTGAAATAAGAACAAGTTCTCTTATTTCAAGGTATTAGATCATTGGAATAATCTTCTTCTTCTTTGTTTCCAAGGGTTTTACCTTATTGTTCATTGGGGTTTTAGGATTTGCATCTAGGGGTTCTTTGTGTTTCAAAGGGTTTCTATTTCAATTTTCTAGGGTTTCATATCATTTGGTATCAGAGCTTAGGCTCAAGGGAAGATTTCTATCTTACTTGCTTTCTTGTTGTTTTAATTTTTATTGTCTTGTTCTTCGTTCATCGAAAATTCCAAAAAAAAAAAATAAAATAAAATCATTGTTCCAGAATTTCTATATTTAGCTACTGTTTTTGTTATTTTTTAGTATAGTTTTATTCCGATTCTCAGAAAGTCATAAACTACAAAAGTCTTTATCATTCTGTCGTGTATATTTTGTATTCACAAAAGTTTGTCAAAAAAAAAGTGGAAGATTGAGAAAAATATAGATCTTCGAAGACTGTCGGATTGTCCAGAAAATCAAAAAAAAAAAAGTGCTCTTGCTTGATTTGTTGAAGTTTCTGGAAAAAGAGGTTTTTGTTTGTATTGTTCTTGAAAAGTTCATCTTAAACTCATCATTTATGCATCTTATCAATTTGAATGAGCCAAAGTTTTTTGTTTCCTAAAAAGCTAGAAGTTACCATAAATAGCCCAAAACTGTTTTTGGAAAGTTTCAAATCTGCCCATATTTGAATATATGCATCTTTTTCTTTAGGAAAGTATTCTTTTCTGATCCAAAGTGCTTTAGGGAAGTCTAATTTCGAATTTTTCTCTTTTAGGAAAGTTTATTCTTGTTTGTTTTCTTTGTTATTCTTTCCTATTTACAAAAATACACCATTTGAAAAATCTGTCCTTTTATTTCTCTAGCCACCCAAGCTGATTGTTTCTTATTTCTTTATTGATACCTTTTACAAATATCATTAGTATCTTATTTGTTTGATAGTTGCTAAAGTGTGCTAATAGTTCAAGGTTACATTTAGGCCCTAAAATCTGTTTTGAGTGCAAACACGAGAGAACAAACATCATCGAGCGTAAACACTTAGGGAGTGTGATATGAATCATGAAACGTCACAAATGTCTCAAGGATCAATCTCAAGATCAAAGTTCAAGACAAGTATAAAACATCCATTACAAGCCTACATGAGAAAAGTCAAGACAAGCTTTGAAGATCTGAGCATGGAGGCTATGGAAGAGGACTTGATAAACTTCAAGCTATGGTAAATATATTTGGAAGAAGAGTATTGAAGACTTGTTCAATCAGAAATGAAGAGAAGAGCAAATTAGGAAAGTTGCATCACTTTTGCAAACTTTCCTTATTTGGACCACTTTCCATATTTGTTCCCAAACTTTCCATATATGATGTCCATGAATTTGTGATGTATTTGGACATGTTTTAGGCCTTTATTTATCAGTTTTAATGCTTAGAATAGTTTAGGAATGATATAATATCTTCTAGGGCAAAACTTTCCTAAAATGCACCAAATGCACTTAAGGAAAGATTTGGCAGATTTTGTGCCTCCTTGTAATCCGAATTTCCTTGTTGTTTTTAGGGTTTCTTTGGCTATTTAAAGCCTCATTTGTAACCCTAAATATTAAAGAATTCATATGATAATAATATTGCTTTTTGCTTTGCTAAAATTGCTTAGTTTTGTAGCCTTGTTCTTAGGTTGCATGTTTTAGGAACATTCAAGCAAACCTTGATCTAGTTTGTTTGTGAATTGTTTCAATCTTGAAATAAGAACAAGTTCTCTTATTTCAAGGTCTTTGATCATTGGAATAATCTTCTTTTCTTGTTTTTCCAAAGGTTACCTTTTTGTTCATGGGGTTTTAGGATTTGCATCTAAGGGGTTCTTTGTGCATCAAAGGGTTTCTTTATCAATTTCCTAGGGTTTCATATCATTTGGTATCAGAGCTTAGGCTCAAGGGAAGATTTCTATCTTACTTGCTTTCTTGTTATTTCAATTTTTCTTACTTATTGTTCTTCGTTCATAGAAAATTCCAGAAAAACAAAAAAAAAATCATAGTTCCAGAATTTCCATATTTAGCTACTGTTTTTGTTCTTTTTCGTATATTTACTCTCCGATTCTTAAAAAGTAATCAACTAAAAAAGTCTTTATCTTTGAGTCGTGATTATTTTTTATTCATAAAATTTTTTCAAAAAAAAAGTGAAAGATTGAGAAAAGAATAGATCTTTGCAGACTGTCGGATTGTCCAGAAAATTAAAAAAAAAAAAAAAAAAGTGTTCTTGCTTGATTTGTTGAAGTTTCTGGAAAAAGTGGTTTGTGTTCGTATTGTTCTTGAAAACTTCATCTTAAACTCATCATTTATGCATCTTGAATCCGAAATTATCAAGTTGAATGAGCCAAAGTTGTTTGTTTCCTAAAAAGCTAGAACTTACCATAAATAACAAAAACTGTTTTAGGAAAGTTTCAAATCTGTCCCATATTCAAATATATGCATATCTTGCTTAAGGAAAGTCATATTTTCTGATCCAAATTGCTTTAGGGAAGTCTAATTTCGAATTTTTCTCTTTTAGGAAAGTTTATTCTTGCTTATTTTCTTTCTTATTCTTTCCTTGTCACTACAATAAACCATTTGCATAAATCTGTCTTATTTTATTCTTACCAACCAAATTGCTTGTCCCATATTCAAATATATGCATATCTTGCTTAAGGAAAGTCATATTTTCTGATCCAAATTGCTTTAGGGAAGTCTAATTTCGAATTTTTCTCTTTTAGGAAAGTTTATTCTTGCTTATTTTCTTTCTTATTCTTTCCTTGTCACTACAATAAACCATTTGCATAAATCTGTCTTATTTTATTCTTACCAACCAAATTGCTTGTTTCTTATTTCTCAATTGTTACTTTTTACAAATTTCATTAGTATCTTTGTTGCTTGATAGTTGCTAAAGTGTGCTAATAGTTCAAGGTTACATTTAGGCCTTAAAATCTGTTTTTGAGTGCAAACACGAGAGAACGAACATCATCGAGTGTAAACACTTAGGGAGTGATTGAGAGGTCCTATTTTTATTATTAACCTTTTTATTTGCAGCAATGTATCATGAAAGGTTTGATCAAATGAGAAGTAAGAGATTTCGAGAAGTAGAACAGACCCGGAGCCAAAATAGAGAGGTTTATCATGGAGGGATGGAGCATAGAAGCTTAAGAGGTGATAAGCTCAAGTTAAATACTTTCTATGGGAGTTCTAACCACGAGGAATACTTGCAATGGGAGATAGAAACCGAGCATTTCTTTGATTACAACAATTATAGTGAGGAAAGAAAGGTAATGCTTGCTATTTCCAATTTCACTAATAATGCTCATGTTTGGTGGTCTCAATTGAAAGTGAAACTAAGGAGGGAGAGGAAACGACCAATAGAAACATGGTATGATCTTAAGTGCCATATGAGAAGGAGATTTGTTTCAAGACAACATCAAGAGCATCTTGTGCAAATGTTGGATAAGCTAATTCAAGGATGTAAAATTGTGGATGAATACTACATGGAGATGGAGTTGCTCAAGGCTAGGGCTAATGTGGAGGAAGATGAGGAGTCTACTATTGTAAGGTTCTTCAATGGATTGAATAGAGATATTGCTTTTCAAGTGGAGTTACAACAATTTGATGAGTTAGGAGAGTTAGTGTATTTTGCCAATAAGGTTGAAAGAAAAATCAAAAGAAGAAGAGATACACGGTATGATTCTAAACCTATCTCCAATACTACTTCTTCTTATCAAATTGGTGCAAATAGTACATTTATGGATGGGAATGGGGCTGCCTATGGCTTGGTAGAGGAAAATGCAAATTTGATTTTAGAGAAGGTCAAGATGATTGAAAGAGAACTTTTAAAATCAAAGGAAAGTTTCAATGCTAGCATGGAGGAGATTAAAGAGGATATTCGTGCTACTGTTTTTGTGGAGGAAACTTGTGAGCTACAAAAGAGTTCTATGTTTGAAAACAATGAGAATTGTGAAAAAGAGAGTGAGCCAAAAGAAAGAGAGATGAGTGATGAAAAAGAAATGAGTGAAATAAGTGAGCAAAAAGAAAGAGAGATGAGTGATAAAAAATAAATGAGTGCTCAAAAGAATGAGAGTTGTGAGTTTGAAAATAATGAAAGAGAGAATGAAAAGAAAGAGGGCTTTGAGAATACAAAGTGTGAGATATTTGAATGTAGTGAGAAAAAAGAGAGTCAACTGGAGAGTGAGAGCTTGAAAGTTGGATCAAGTGAGGCTAGGAATGAAATCTACCAACCTACATTTGTATTTTTGTACAAAGAGGTTTGTTTTACACTTAACCCATCTTTGCCTAGTATGTTTGTTGAGTTTTTGCAGGAATTCAAAAGGTTGTTCCCTAATGAGATGCCTAGTAATTTGTCATCATTGAAAGGCATAATACATCATGAAGACAACATTCAAGGGGCTGCCATTCTCAATAAACCACCATCTCACATGATTCAATGCATGAAAAATGGGGTAAACACAGCCATGATAAAGTATTCTAACCCTATTCTTGATGAAATTCATATTAACTGTTTGCTTGGTAAAATTGGTATCAAATCTGAATTTTTACAACATCAAATGAATTTCATTGATAATTATGCATCTTGTGCTAAGACTTACTTTCTTGATAAATCCCAAATTGAAAGCGTTGATTTATTTACTAATTTTGGTGATGTGCTTACTTTTTCACATGGTTATTGTTTGATTGATAAAATGATTTTGAATAATTATCACTTACTCGAAAAGAATGTTCGATTTGTTTCATATAAGTCTAAGGATGATTGTTGTGTTGGATCTTTGTTAGTGTTACCATATTATAAGAAGATTTATGAGATTGACTATGGTCCATGCACCTCTAAGTCTTCCTTGCTATTTCAAGTAACTAACAATCTTGTGAGCTTTGATGATGTTTGTCCTAAGATAGGTCTTTTCAAGAAATTACAAAATATAGATAAGACAATGGACATACAATTGCTAAGAAAAGAGAAGATATCAAGGAAGATAATGGTTTTTGACCCGGGCGGTGTTAACTTGAAAGGAGAAGGAAGGATACCCATGTTGCTGTTTTTGTTGACATTTGATGAAACACGAGGTACGTATGCTCTAGGTGCTTTAATTTATGATACTAACTTAAGTTTTCACGATTTAGGTAATGTTTTAGATTCGAGGACGAATCCTTTTCAAGAAGGAGGGATGATATGAATCATGGAACGTCACAAATGTCTCAAGGATCAATCTCAAGATCAAAGTTCAAGACAAGTATAAAACATCCATTACAAGCCTACATGAGAAAAGTCAAGACAAGCTTTGAAGATCTGAGCATGGAGGCTATGGAAGAGGACTTGATAAACTTCAAGCTATGGTAAATACATTTGGAAGAAGAGTATTGAAGACTTGTTCAATCAGAAATGAAGAGAAGAGCAAATTAGGAAAGTTGCATCACTTTTGCAAACTTTCCTTATTTGGACCACTTTCCATATTTGTTCCCAAACTTTCCATATATGATGTCCATGAATTTGTGATGTATTTGGACATGTTTTAGGCCTTTATTTATCAGTTTTAATGCTTAGAATAGTTTAGGAATGATATAATATCTTCTAGGGCAAAACTTTCCTAAAATGCACCAAATGCACTTAAGGAAAGATTTGGCAGATTTTGTGCCTCCTTGTAATCCGAATTTCCTTGTTGTTTTTAGGGTTTCTTTGGCTATTTAAAGCCTCATTTGTAACCCTAAATATTAAAGAATTCATATGATAATAATATTGCTTTTTGCTTTGCTAAAATTGCTTAGTTTTGTAGCCTTGTTCTTAGGTTGCATGTTTTAGGAACATTCAAGCAAACCTTGATCTAGTTTGTTTGTGAATTGTTTCAATCTTGAAATAAGAACAAGTTCTCTTATTTCAAGGTCTTTGATCATTGGAATAATCTTCTTTTCTTGTTTTTCCAAAGGTTTTACCTTTTTGTTCATGGGGTTTTAGGATTTGCATCTAAGGGGTTCTTTGTGCATCAAAGGGTTTCTTTATCAATTTCCTAGGGTTTCATATCAGAGTGATTGAGAGGTCCTATTTTTTATTATTAACCTTTTTATTTGCAGCAATGTATCATGAAAGGTTTGATCAAATGAGAAGTAAGAGTTTTCGAGAGGTAGAACAGACCCGGAGCCAAAATAGAGAGGTTTATCATGGAGGGATGGAGCATAGAAGCTTAAGAGGTGATAAGCTCAAGTTAAATACTTTCTATGGGAGTTCTAATCAGGAGGAATACTTGCAATGGGAGACAGAAACCGAGCATTTCTTTGATTACAACAATTATAGTGAGGAAAGAAAGGTAATGCTTGCTATTTCCAATTTCACTAATAATGCTCTTGTTTGGTGGTCTCACTTGAAAGTGAAACTAAGGAGGGAGAGGAAACGACCAATAGAAACATGGTATGATCTTAAGTGCCATATGAGAAAGAGATTTATTTCAAGACAACATCAAGAGCATCTTGTGCAAATGTTGGATAAGCTAATTAAAGGATGTAAAAGTGTGGATGAATACTACATGGAGATGGAGTTTCTCAAGGCTAGGGTTAATGTGGAGGAAGATGAGGAGTCTACTATTGTAAGGTTCTTCAATGGATTGAATAGAGATATTGCTTGTCAGGTGGAGTTAAAACAATTTGAGGAGTTAGGAGAGTTAGTGTATTTTGCCAATGAGGTTGAAAGAAAAATCAAAAGAAGAAGAGATACACGGTATGCTTCTAAACCTATTTCCAATACTACTTCTTCTTATCAATTGGGTCAAAAGGGTATATTAATGGATGATAATGGAGCTGTGAATGGCTTGGTAGAAGAAAATGAAAGACTGATTTTAGAGAAAGTAAAGATGATTGAAAGTGAACTTTTAAAATCGAAGGTTATTTTCAATGCTAGCATGGAGGAGATAAAAGAGGATATTCGTGCTAAGGTTTTTGTGGAGGAAACTTGTGAGCTACAAAAGAGTTCTATGTTTGAAAATAATGAAAATTGTGACAAAAAAAGTGAGTCAAAAGAAAGAGAGTTGAGTGATAAAAAAGAAATGAGTGCTCAAAACAAAGAGAGTTGTGAGTTTGAAAAGAAAGAGTGTAATGAGAGTGAAAAGAACGAGTGCTTTGAGATTACAAAGTGTGAGACATCTGAGTTTAGTGAGCAAAAAGAGAGTGAAATAGAGAGTGATAGCTTGAAAGTTAGATCAAGTGAGGCTAGGAATGAAATCTACCAACCTACATTTGTACTTTTGTACAAAGAGGTTTGTTTTACACTTAACACATCTTTGCCTAGTATGTTTGTTGAGTTTTTGCAGGAATTTAAAAGGTTGTTCCCTAATGAGATGCCTAGTAATTTGTCATCAATGAAAGGCATAAAACATCATGAAGACAACATTCAAGGGGCTGCCATACTCAATGGATCACTACCTCACATGACTCAATGCATGGAAAATACAGTAAAAATGACCATTGTAAAGTATCCTAACCCTATTCTTGATTTTATGCATAACACTTGTTTGTTTGATAAAAATGATCTCAACTCTGAATTTTTGCACCATCGAATGAATTTCATTGATAATTATGCATGTTGTGCTAAGACTTACTTGCTTAATAATTCCCAAATTAAAAGAGTTGTTGAGACTTTTACTACTTCTGATCATGTGCTTACTGTTTTACATAATTCTTGTTTAAATGATTCAATGGTTACACATTATTGTCATTTGATTGAGAAGAATGTAGGATTTCAGTATGGACACACATATGAGTTGTTTGTGTTACCATGTTATGAGAAAATTTATGAAATTGACTATGGTCCTTTGGGTTCTAATATGTTATCTAATAGTGTAGCTAGATCTCTTGTTATTTTTTATGAGACAGAATTTAAGAAGAAGCTACAAATACTTCAATACCTAAGTGGGACCAAGGATATGCAATTAAATGTCAAAGAGGGAGATGCATGGAAGTTCAAGGTTTTTGATCCGGGAGGAGTTATACAATTCAAGGCACTAGAAAGATATCAAGATGCTTACAAATCTGATTTCCAAGGTAAGTATGCTTTAGGTGCTTTTATTTATGTACTAACTTGAGTTATTGCGATGTAGGTAATGTTTTAGATTCGAGGACGAATCATTTTCAAGAGGGAGGGGATGATATGAATCATGGGACCTCACAACAAGCTCAAATACCAATCACAAGATCAAGAGCCAAGAAGCTACAACAAGTCTTGAACATGCATTGTCAAACCTACATGAGTAAAGTAAAGACAAGCTTTGAAGACCCGAGCATGGAGGCTAAGGAAGAAGACTTGAAAAACTTCAATCTATGGTAAATGCATTTGGAGGAAGGTTATTGAAGACTTGTTCAACCAGAAGTGAAGATGAGAGCTAATTTGGAAAGTTGCATCACTTTTGCAAACTTTCCTTATTTGGACCACTTTCCATATTTGTTCCCGAACTTGTCATATATGTTGTCCACGAATTTACAATGTATTTGGACATGTTTTAGGCCTTTATTTACCAGTTTTAATGCTTAGAATAGTTTAGGAATGATATAATATCTTCTAGGGCAAAACTTTCCTAAAATGCACCAAATGCACTTAAGGAAAGATTTGGCAGATTTTGTGCCTCCTTGTAATCCGAAATTCCTTGTTATTTTTAGGGTTTCTTTGCCTATTTAAAGGCTCATTTGTAACCCTAAATATGAAGAATTAATATGATAGAAAATAGCTTTGTTTTGCTTATTGCTTGGTTGATTTTACCTTGCATTTTGTAGCCTTGTCTAGGTTGGATGTTTTAGAAACATTCAAGCATAACTTGATCTATTGTGTTTGTGGATTGTTTCGATCTTGAAATAAGAACAAGTTCTCTTATTTCAAGGTATTAGATCATTGGAATAATCTTCTTCTTCTTTGTTTGCAAGGGTTTTACCTTATTGTTCATTGGGGTTTTAGGATTTGCATCTAAGGGTTCTTTGTGTTTCAAAGGGTTTCTATTTCAATTTTCTAGGGTTTCATATCAATAGCCAAAAACACTTGTTTTCTTGTTTCATTTTTGTTGCATTTTCACAAATTGCATTAGTTTCAAGCATAGTTTCATTGTTACTAAATAGTACTAGATCAAGGCTACAAATTACCAACCTAGAAACTGTTTTTGAGTGCAAACACGAGTGAATCAACATTTCAAGAGTGTAAACACTTAGGGAGTGATTGTGAGGTCCTTGTTACTACTACTAGCTTGTTACTTGCAGCAATGTTTAATGAAAGGATGGAGAATAGAAGAGGCCCTAAGTTCAAATTACCTAATTTCTATGGGAGTTTGGATCCGAAAGAGTACTTACAATGGGAAAGAGAAGTAGAGCTTAGCTTGGAAGGTCATCCGTATAGTGAGAGATGGAAGGTAAGCCTTGTGACATCTCAATTCATCGATTATGCTTCTTTGTGGTGGACTCAATTGAATATGAAACTAAGGAGAGAAAGACAACAACAAATTGAAACTTGGTATGATCTTAAGTATCATATGAGAAAGAGGTTTGTGCCAAGAAAACATCATAAAAATCTTGTGCAAAAGTTGGATAGTCTTATACAAGGTAGCAAAAGTGTTGAGGAATATTCCAAGGAGTTGGAGTTGCTCATGGCTAGGGCTAATGTTAAGGAAGATGAGGAGTCTACTATGGTAAGGTTCTTGAATGGATTGAATAGAGATATTTCTTACCAAGTTGATTTAATACAAGTTGGGGAGTTAGAAGAATTGGTGCACATTGCTATCAAGGTGGAAAAGAGACTCCAAAGAAGGGCTGTTAAAGGGTATGCTTCCAAACATCAAATCAACCCTACTTATTCTTATGAAAATGATGGAAATGGTGCATTAGAGGGTAAGAATGGGGCTGCCTATTGCATGGTTAAGCACAAGACAGAATTGACCTTATTTGAGGAGATTGAGATGCTTAAAACGGAACTCTTGGAATTGAAGGAAGTTTTCAATGCCTATTGCATGGAAATGCCTAATGAGACAAATGGGCATATTTTGGGGTTGAAAGATGACTTCAAATCTGAGGAGCATAACGATGATCACCCTAAGTTTGAGAATGCTAATAGAAAGGGTTCAACTTTTGATATGAAACCCTAGGAAATTGAAATAGAAACCCTTTGAAGACAAAGAACCCCTAGATGCAAATCCTAAAACCCCAATGAACAATAAGGTAAAACCCTTGGAAACAAAGAAGAGAAAGATTATTCCAATGATCTAATATCTTGAAATAAGAGAACTTGTTCTTATTTCAAGATCGAAACAATCCACAAACACAATAGATCAAGTTATGCTTGAATGTTTCTAAAACATGCAACCTAGAACAAGGCTACAAAATGCAAGGTAAAATCAACCAAGCAATAAGCAAAAAAAAGCTATTTTCTATCAAATTAATTCTTCATCAGTAAAGTATGTAACCCAATATCCTTGCAAATGCCCAAGAAAGTCTGATATGAAAACCCTAGATTTGGATCAAGAACCCCTTGAAGAACCCTTGAGTCACCAAGATCTAAAACCCCCAAAGCAATTTAGCAAAACCCAAGGAACATGAGTCAAGAAGATTATTCCTAGATCTATGATCTTGAAATAAGAAGAACTTGTTTCTTATCTCAAGATTGAAACAATCCACAAACACTTTAGATCAAGAGTGTTTGATTGTTTCTAAACAAGTAATCTAAAGCAAGACTACTAAGTTATGCAATGGAAAATCATCCAAGCAAGAGGTTTCAAGCCAAGAGGCAACTTTTCAATTCATCAAATCTGAATATTAGGGTTACAAAAAGTCTTTAAATAGTCAAGAGAAAAAAACCCTAAAACAAAAGCCCAAAGTAATCAGCCCATAATAAAATCTGGCATGTGAACAACATTTAAGGAAAGAATAAAGCAACTAAAGCTTAAAGCAAAAAGCAAAGTGCCCATTTTAGGAAACTTTCCTAAAATGACTTTAAATTTAAAAATCCTTGCACATGTCTTTAATATTCCTCCTCCAAATGCACTTGCCATAAATTAAAGTGCATTTCATCCTCTTCCATTGCCTCCAAGCTTGGATCATCAAAATCTGTCTTCACTTTGCTCATGTATGCTTGACAATGGATATTCAAGACTTGTTGAAGCTTCTTGGCATTTGATCTTGTAATTGGTCCTTCTAGCATCCTAAGCTTGTCTTGTGGTGCTTGTGCTCCATGAATCATATCAAAGTCAATCTTCACTCGTTTAGTCTTCGGATTCTTGATCTTTTCTTGATTGAAACCTTGGACTTCAATATTGTCAATTCTTTGACATTTGGGGCTGGGATGATTCATATCATTCTCTCCAACTTCGAAAAGATTCGTCCTCGAATCTATAGGTTTGATCATGGTGGAGTCTCCCTTGAAAAGTTCGCCAATTGTTAAAGCATTTGTTGCACCATTATTGGCATTGATTTCCTGCAAAAAAATCATAAACAAAATCTTGCAAAGGGTTTAGGTTGAAACTTCCCATATGATACTCGAGTGCAAAGAGAGGTGGTGTGGCCAATAATTTCTGTTTCCTCTCAATTCTTCTAACGAGAGCTTGCTTTTCTTGCTCTAATTTTCTCAACTCTTCTTGCTTCTTTATTTTCTCCTTTTCTTCTCGCTCAAATCTCTCTCGCTTCACCGACTCCCTTTTCTCTCTTCTTTTTTGTTGTTCTTGTTCCATCCTCTTTACTCTCTCTCTTTCTTCTTCTTTAGTTTCATCTCCTTCTAGAGCCAAATCTACCTTGTTAGGGCACACCTCCCGAATATGCCCCCTTCCAAGACATTTATTACACTTGATATCTCTAGTATGTATTGTCATAATGGAAGAATTTTGTGGTTGCAAAAAAATTAGGGTTTTGAAAGATGAAGAAAAAAAACTGCTTGGTATTCAAACTTTGAAACAAGTTTTTAGGTGATTTGAGTTCTGATTTTGGATTTGATGTCTTCTGTAATGTTGTAGAGGATAAAAAAAATAAACAGATTGGAAAAAAATTTCGTAGGAAAAGGTGAAGGGACGAGGTCAGTAGGTGATGTACAAGTTGGAACAAAAATCTGGAAATTTCTGTTTTTTTTTTTTTTTTTTAATGAAATCGGTTTTGATGGGGGATTAGAAAAAGTGAAGACGTAGGTGATGAAGTAAACGAATTTACCTTTGATAAATCTCTCCCAGAGCAAGCTCTGATACCAAATGATATGAAACCCTAGGAAATTGAAATAGAAACCCTTTGAAGACAAAGAACCCCTAGATGCAAATCCTAAAACCCCAATGAACAATAAGGTAAAACCCTTGGAAACAAAGAAGAGAAAGATTATTCCAATGATCTAATATCTTGAAATAAGAGAACTTGTTCTTATTTCAAGATCGAAACAATCCACAAACACAATAGATCAAGTTATGCTTGAATGTTTCTAAAACATGCAACCTAGAACAAGGCTACAAAATGCAAGGTAAAATCAACCAAGCAATAAGCAAAACAAAGCTATTTTCTATCAAATTAATTCTTCATCAGTAAAGTATGTAACCCAATATCCTTGCAAATGCCCAAGAAAGTCAATCTTCACTCGTTTAGTCTTCGGATTCTTGATCTTTTCTTGATTGAAACCTTGGACTTCAATATTGTCAATTCTTTGACATTTGGGGCTGGGATGATTCATATCAACTTTGGTTGATATGTTATCTTTTGATACTTAAGTAATGGAATGTGCTATGCTTACAAAGAAAGAAAAGTGTGAAAGTAAAAGTGAGCAAAAGGAAAAAGAAATGAGTGAAAAGGAAACGATTGAGACAAAAGAAAGAGTGATTGAAAAGAATGAAAGTGAGAGCTGTGAGATTGAAAACAAAGAAAGTAATATGAGTGAAAAGAATGAGAGCTTTGAGCTTATAAATTGTGAGGTAATTGAGCTTAGTGAGAAAAGAGAGAGTGAGTTGGAGATTGAGAGCTTGAAATCAAGATCAAGTGAGGCTAGGAAAAATCAACCTATGTATGTACTCTTGTACAAAGAGGTTTGTTTTACACTTAACTTATCTTTACCTAGTATGTTTGTTGAGTTTTTACAGGAATTCAAAAGAGTATTCCCTAATGAGGTACCTAGTGATTTTTCGTCAATTGAAGGCATAAAACCTCATGTACATCACATTCCAAGGGCTGCAATGCTCAATAGACCAACAACTCACTTGACTCCATGCATGGAAAATAAGGTAAAAACAACCATTGTAAAGTATTCTAACCCTATGATTGATGAAATGCATAACACTTGTTTGTTTGCTAAAATTGGTCTTAAATCTGAAAATCCACAACTTCAAATGGATTTTAATGATAAATATGCATGTGGTGCTGAATCTTACTTGCTTGAAAATTTCAACTTTGAGAGGGTTGTTGATTCTTTTATTACTTTTGATAATGTGTATAATGTTTTACATTATCCTTATTTGGTTGAAAGAATGAATTTTACATCTTCCATGGTTTATCCAAACTTATTAGAACTATTTGAGGGTCCAATTAGTTTAAATAACTTGTTGCAATCTAGTGGAAAAAATAGGTTTCTTGATGCTTGCTATAAGACAGACTTTGTGAGGAAACTAGCAAGGAAACAACATCTAGGAGGGGCCAAGGGTATGCAATTGTATTTCATGAAGGGAGATGCAAGGAAGTTCAAGATTTTTGACCCAGGAGGAGTTGGACAATTTAAAGCACTATGAAGGAGACATAAAGATGCTTCCATGTCTTATTTGAGGGGTAAGTATGTTCTGAATGCTTCTGTTTATGTTACTAACTTAAGTACTTTTGATGTAGGTAATGATTTCGATTTGAGGACAAATCCTTTTCAAGAAGGAGGGGATGATATGATTCATGGAGCACAAGCACCACAAGATAAACTTAAGATGCCACAAGGACCAATTACAAGATCAAATGCCAAGAAGCTTCAACAAGCCTTGAATATCCAATGTCAAGCATACATGAGCAAAGTGAAGACAGATTTTGATGAAATAGAAAGTTGATTTTGCTTCCAATTGACTTGCTTGGCTGATTACCTTGCATGTTCTTGAGTAGTCTTGCTTTAGATTACTTGTTTAGAAACAATCAAACACTCTTGATCTAAAGTGTTTGTGGATTGTTTCAATCTTGAAATAAGAAACAAGTTCTTCTTATTTCAAGATCATAGATCTAGGAATAATCTTCTTGACTCATGTTCCTTGGGTTTTGCTAAATTGCTTTGGGGGTTTTAGATCTTGGTGACTCAAGGGTTCTTCAAGGGGTTCTTGATCCAAATCTAGGGTTTTCATATCACCTCTTTCGACCAAAATTTCAAAAGAGGATCCGAACCACTCCAAAAACTTGTTTGTAACTGAAAAGCTTGTTTCAAAGTACTTGTTTCACTCTTGGGACCATATTTGATATGAAACCCTAGAATTGAAATAGAAACCCTTTGAAAGAACAAAGAACCCCTAGATGCACATCCTAAAACCCCGATGAACAATAAGGTAAAACCCTTGGAAACAAAGAAGAAGAAGATTATTCCAATGATCTAATACCTTGAAATAAGAGAACTTGTTCTTATCTCAAGATCGAAACAATCCACAAAAAAAATAGATCAAGTTATGCTTGAATGTTTCTAAAACATGCAACCCAGAACAAGGCTACAAAATGCAAGGTAAAATCAACCAAGCAATAAGCAAAACAAAGCTATTTTCTATCATATAAATTCTTAATATTTAGGGTTACAAATGAGCCTTTAAATAAGCAAAGAAACCCTAAAAATAACAAGGAATTTCGGATTACAAGGAGGCACAAAATCTGCCAAATCTTTCCTTAAGTGCATGTGGTGCATTTTAGGAAAGTTTTGCCCTAGAAGATATTATATCATTCCTAAACTATTCTAAGCATTAAAACTGATTAATAAAGGCCTAAAACATGTCCAAATACATTGTAAATTCGTGGACATCATATATGGCAAGTTCGGGAACAAATATGGAAAGTGGTCCAAATAAGGAAAGTTTGCAAAAGTGATGCAACTTTCCTAATTTGCTCTTCTCTTCATTTCTGATTGAACAAGTCTTCAATACTCTTCTTCAACATGTATTTTCCATTGATTAAACTTCATCAAGTCCTCTTCCATAGCCTCCATGCTCAGATCTTCAAAGCTTGTCTTGACTTTTCTCATGTAGGCTTGTGATGGATGTTTTATGCTTGTCTTGAACTTTGATCTTGAGATTGATCCTTGAGATATTTGTGACGTTCCATGATTCATATCATCCCCTCCCACTTGAAAAGGATTCGTCCTCGAATCTAAAACATTACCTACATCACAATAACTCAAGTTAGTAACATAAATAAAAGCACCTAAAGCATACTTACCTTGGAAATCAAATTTGTAAGCATCTTGATATCTTTCTAGTGCCTTGAATTGCCTAACTCCTCCCGGATCAAAAACCTTTAATTTCCATGCATCTCCCTCTTTGACATTTAATTACATACCCTTGGTCCCACTATGGTATTGAAGTATTTGTATCTTCTTCTTAAATTCTGTCTCATAAAAAATAACAAGAGATCTAGCTACACTATTAGATAACATATTAGTACCCAAAGGACCATAGTCAATTTCATAAATTTCTTATAACATTGTAACACAAACAACTCATATGTGTGTCCATACTGAAATCCTACATTCTTCTCAATCAAATGACAAGAATGTGTAACTATTGAATCATTCAAACAAGAATTATGTAAAACATTAAGCACATGATCAGAAGTAGTAAAAGTCTCAACAACTCTTTTAATTTGGGAATTATTAAGTAAGTAAGTCTTAGCACAACATGCATAATTATCAATGAAATTCATTCGATGGTGCAAAAATTTAGAGTTGAGATCATTTTTATCAAACAAACAAGTGTTATGCATATTATAAAGAATAGGGTTAGGATACTTTACAATGGTTTCTTTTGCCCTATTTTCCATGCATTGAGTCTTGAGAGATCTTGATCTATTGAGTATGGCAGCCCTTGAAATGTGATCAACTTGATGTTCTATGCCTTGGATTGATGACAATTCATTAGGCATATCATTAGGGAACATTCGTTTGAATTCCTGCAAAAACTCAACAAACATACTAGGCAAAGATGGGTTAAGTGTAAAACAAACCTCTTTGTACAAAAGTACAAATGTAGGTTGGTAGATTTCATTCCTAGCCTCACTTGATCTATCTTTCAAGCTCTCACTCTCTAAGTCACTCTCTTTTTGCTCACTAAACTCATATGTCTCACACTTTGTAATCTCAAAGCACTCTTTCTTTTCACTCTCATTACACTCTTTCTTTTTTTCTCATCTCTCTTTCTTTTGACTCATTTATTTCACTCATTTCTTTTTCATCACTCATCTCTCTTTCTTTTGGCTCACTCTCTTTTTCACAATTCTCATTGTTTTCAAATGTATAACACTTTTGTAACTCACAAGTTTCTTCCACACAAACATTAGTACAAACTTTTGGAACAAGGTCAATAATTGGCTTTTTCTCATTCCCTTTATTTGGAACTTTTATGCCCTCTTTATAAGCATACATTGACTTTAGAATTTCCTCTCTAATCTCCTCCATGCTAGCTTTATAAACCTCATCCACTTTCAAAGACTCCATTCTAATAATTTTAAGCTCCTCCAATCTTGTATTTTCCTCAATCAAGCCATAGGCAGTCCCATTTCCATCCATAAATGTACTATTTGCACCAATTTGATAAGAAGAAGTAGTATTGGAAATAGGTTTGGAAGCATACCGTGTATCTCTTCTTCTTTTTATTTTTCTTTCAATCTTATTGGCAAAATATACTAACTCTCCTAACTCCTCAAATTGTTGTAACTCCACTTGACAAGCAATATCTCTATTCAATCCATTGAAGAACCTTACAATAGTAGACTCCTCATCTTCCTCCACATTAGCCCTAGCCTTGAGCAACTCCATCTCCATGTAGTATTCATCCACACTTTTACATCCTTGAATTTGCTTATCCAACATTTGCACAAGATGCTCTTGATGTTGTCTTGAAACAAATCTCCTTCTCATATGGCACTTAAGATCATACCATGTTTCTATTGGTCATTTCCTCTCCCTCCTTAGTTTCACTTTCAATTGAGACCACCAAACATGAGCATTATTAGTGAAATTGGAAATATCAAGCATTACCTTTTTTTCCTCACTATAATTGTTGTAATCAAAGAAATGCTCGGTTTCTGTCTCCCATTGCAAGTATTCCTCTTGATTAGAACTCCCATAGAAAGTATTTAACTTGAGCTTATCACCTCTTAAGCTTCTATGCTCCATCCCTCCATGATTAACCTCTCTATTTTGGCTCCGGGTCTGTTCTACATCTCAAAATTTACTAATCCTCCTTTCACCAATCTTTTCATGATACATTGCTGCAAATAAAAAGGTTAGTAATAAAAATAGGACCTTTCAATCACTCCCTAAGTGTTTACACTCGATGATGTTTGTTCTCTCGTGTTTGCACTCAAAACAGATTATAAAGGCCTAAATGTAACCTTGAACTATTAGCACACTTTAGCAACTATCAAACAACTAAGATACTAATGATATTTGTAAAAAGTATCAATAAAGAAATAAGAAACAATCAGCTTGGGTGGCTAGAGAAATAAAAGGACAGATTTTTCAAATGGTGTATTTTTGTAACAAGGAAAGAATAACAAAGAAAACAAGTAAGAATAAACTTTCCTAAAAGAGAAAAATTCGAAATTGGACTTCCCTAAAGCACTTTGGATCAGAAAAGAATACTTTCCTAAAGAAAAAGATGTATATATTCAAATATGGGCAGATTTGAAACTTTCCAAAAACAGTTTTGGGCTATAAATGATAAGTTCTAGCTTTTTAGGAAACAAACAATTCTACCACAATTCCCATGAAATTTTTGGATTCAAGATGAAGACATGATGAGTTTAAGATGAACTCTTCAAGAACAATACGAACACTAACCACTTTTTTTCCAGAAACTCAAGCAAATAGCAAGAACGCTTTTTTTTTTATAACAATTTTCTGCACAATCCGACAGTCTGCAAAGATCTATTTTTTTCTCAATCTTCCACTTTTTTTGACAAACTTTTATGAATAACAAATACTCACAATAGAAAAATAAAGACTTTTGTAGTTTATGATTTTCTGAGAATCAGAATGAAACTATACGAAAAAGAACAAAAACAATAGGTTAAATAAGGAAATTCTGGAACTATATTTTTTTTTTGTTTTTTTTTCAGGAATTTTTGATGAACGAAGAAAAAGACAAGAAAAAATAAAACAACAAGAAAGCAAGTCAGATATAATCTACCCTTGAGCCTAAGCTCTGATACCAAATGATATGAAACCCTAGAATTGAAATAGAAACCCTTTGAAAGAACAAAGAACCCCTAGATGCACATCCTAAAACCCCGATGAACAATAAGGTTAAACCCTTGGAAACAAAGAAGAAGAAGATTATTCCAATGATCTAATACCTTGAAATAAGAGAACTTGTTCTTATCTCAAGATCGAAACAATCCACAAACACAATAGATCAAATTATGCTTGAATGTTTCTAAAACATGCAACCCAGAACAAGGCTACAAAATGCAAGGTAAAATCAACCAAGCAATAAGCAAAACAAAGCTATTTTCTATCATATAAATTCTTAATATTTAGAGTTACAAATGAGCCTTTAAATAGGAAAAGAAACCCTAAAAATAATAAGGAATTTCGGATTACAAGGAGGCACAAAATCTGCCAAATCTTTCCTTAAGTGCATTTGGTGCATTTTAGGAAAGTTTTTCCCTAGAAGATATTATATCATTCCTAAACTATTCTAAGCATTAAATCTGATAAATAAAGGCCTAAAACATGTCCAAATACATTGTAAATTCGTGGACATCATATATGGCAAGTTCGGGAACAAATATGGAAAGTGGTCCAAATAAGGAAAGTTTGCAAAAGTGATGCAACTTTCCTAATTTGCTATTCTCTTCATTTCTGATTGAACAAGTCTTCAATACTCTTCTTCAACACGTATTTTCCATTGATTAAACATCATCAAGTCCTCTTCCATAGCCTCCATCCTCAGATCTTCAAAGCTTGTCTTGACTTTTCTCATGTAGGCTTGTGATGGATGTTTTATGCTTGTCTTGAACTTTGATCTTGAGATTCATCCTTCAGATATTTGTGACGTTCCATGATTCATATCAATATTGATACCAGAGACCTAAGGTTTCCCACTTGTTAAAGTTTTCCTCGCGAATTGGTCCATCCTAAAGATGCAAATGGAGGAACCTCTTCTTTGGGAATCCTCTTTGGACCAAAATTTCGAAAAGAGGATCCGAACCACTCCAAAAATTTGTTTGTAATTGAAAAGCTTGTTTCAAAGTACTTGTTTCACTCTTTGGACCATATTGAAGCAAAAGACCTAAGGTTTCAACCTTGTCAAAGTATTCCTCGCGATTTGGTCCATGCTAAAGATGCAAATGGAAGTACCTTTCCTTTGGGAATCCTCTTTCAACAAAAATATCGAAAGAGGATCCGAACGACTCCAAAAACAGGTTTGTAAGTGAAAAGCTTGTTTCAAAGTAGTTGTTTCACTCTTCTGACCATATTGATACCAAAGACCTAAGGTTTCCCACTTATCAAAGTTTTCCTCGCGAGTTGGTCCATCCTAAAGATGCAAATGGAGGAACCTCTTCTTTGGGAATCCTCTTTGGACCAAAATTTTGAAAGAGGATCCGAACCACTCCAAAAACTTGTTTGTAATTGAAAAGCTTGTTTCAAAGTACTTGTTTCACCCTTTGGACTATATTGATACAAAAGACCTAAGGTTTCCCCCTTGTCAAAGTTTTCCTCGCGATTTGGTCCATCCTAAAGATGCAAATGGAGGAACCTCTTCTTTGGGAATCCTATTTGGACCAAAATATCGAAAGAGGATCCGAACCACTCCAAAAACTTGTTGTAATTGAAAAGCTTGTTTCAAAGTACTTGTTTCACTCTTCGGACCATATTGAAACCAAAGACCTAAGGTTTTCCATTTGTCAAAGTTTTCATCGTGATTGGGTCCATCCTAAAGATCCAAATGGAGGAACCTCTTCTTTGGGAATCCTCTTTCGACCAAAATTTCGAAAGAGGATACGAACCACTCCAAAAACTTGTTTGTAAGTAAAAAGCATGTTTCAAAGTACTTGTTTCACTTTTCGGACCATATTAATACCAAAGACCTAAGGTTTCCCATTTGTCAAAGTTTTCCTCACGAATTGGTCCATACTAAAGATGCAAATTGAGGAACCTCTTCTTTGGAAATCCTCTTTGGACAAAAATTTCGAAAGAGGATCCGAAGCACTTCAAAAACTTGTTTGTAATTCGAAATCTCTGTTCAAAGTACTTGTTTCACTCTTCGGACCATATTGATACCAAATACCAAAGGTTTCCCACTTGTCAAAGTTTTCCTCGCGACTTGGTTCATACTAAAGATGCAAATGGAGGAACCTCTTCTCTGGGAATCCTCTTTGGACCAAAATTTCGAAAGAGGTTCCGAACATCTCCAAAAACTTGTTTGTAATTGAAAAGCTTGTTTCAAAGTACTTGTTTCACCCTTTGGACCATATTAATACAAAAGACCTAAGGTTTCCCCCTTGTCAAAGTTTTCCTCGCGATTTGGTCCATCCTAAAGATGCAAATGGAGGAACCTCTTCTTGGTAATCGTTTTTGGACCAAAATATCGAAAGAGGATCCGAACCACTCCAAAAACTTGTGTGTCATTGAAAAGTTTGTTTCAAAGTGCTTTTTTCACTCTTCGGAACATATTGAAACCAAAGACCTAAGGTTTTCCATTTGTCAAAGTTTTCCTCGTGATTGGGTCCGGCCTAAAGATGCAAATGGAGGAACCTCTTGTTTGGTAATCCTCTTTCGACCAAAATTTCGAAAGAGGATCCGAACCACTCCAAAAACTTGTTCGTAATTCAAAATCTGTATTCAAAGTACTTGTTTCACTCTTCAGACCATGTTGATACCAAAGACCTAAGGTTTCCCACTTGTCAAAGTTTTCCTCACGACTTGGTTCATACTAAAGATGCAAATGGAGGAACCTCTTCTCTGGGAATCCTCTTTGGACCAAAATTTCGAAAGAGGTTCCGAACCACTGCAAAAACTTGTTTGTAATTGAAAAGCTTGTTTCAAAGTACTTGTTTCACTCTTCGGACCATATTGATACCAAAGACCTCAGGTTTCCTCCTTGTCAAAGTTTTCCTCGCGATTTGGGCCATCTTGAAGATGCAAATGGAGGAACCTCTTGTTTGGGTAACCTCTTTCGACCAAAATATCGAAAGAGGATCCGAACCACTCCAAAAACTTGTTTGTAATTGAAAAGCTTGTTTCAATCAACTTGGTTCACTCTTCTGACCATATTGATACCAAAGACCTAAGGTTTCCCATTTGTCAAAGTTTTCCTCTTGATTTGGTCCATCCTAAAGATCCAAATGGAGGAAACTCATCTTTGGGAATCCTCTTTCGACCAAAATTTCGAAAGAGGATCTGAACCACTCCAAAAACTTGTTTGTAAGTGAAAAACTTGTTTCAAAGTACTTGTTTCACTCTTCGGACCATATTGATACCAGAGACCTAAGGTTTCCCAGTTGTTAAAGTTTTCCTCGCCACTCGGTCCATCCTAAAGATGCAAATGGAGGAACCTCTTCTATGGGAATCCTCTATGGACCAAAATTTCGAAAAGAGGATCCGAACCACTCCAAAAACTTGTTTGTAATTGAAAAGCTTGTTTCAAAGTACTTGTTTCACTTTTCGGACAATATTGATACAAAAGACCTAAGGTTTCCCCCTTGTCAAAGTTTCCCTTGCGATTTGGTCCATCCTAAAGATGTAAATGGAGGAACCACTTCTTTGGGAATCCTCTTTGGACCAAAATTTCGAAAGAGGATCCGAACCACTCCAAACACTTGTTTGTAATTGAAGAGCTTGTGTAAAAGCACTTGTTTCACTCTCTAAAGAAAATTAAATCCGAAGACCTAAGTTTTCCCAGTTGTCAAAGTTGTGTTCATGATTTGGTCCATCCTAAAGATCCAAATGGAGGAACCTTTTCTTTGGGAATCCTCTTTGGACCAAAATATCGATAGAGGATCCGAACAACTCCAAAAACTTGTTTGTAAGTCAGAATCTTGTTTCAAAGTACTTGTTTCACTCTTCGGACCATATTGATACCAAAGACCTAAGGTTTCCCATTTGTCAAAGTTTTCCTCACGAATTGGTCCAAACTAAAGATGCAAATGGAGGAACCTCTTCTTTGGGAATCCTCTTTGGACCAAAATTTTGAAAGAGGATCTGAACCACTCGAAAAACTTGTTTGTAATTCAAAATCTCTTTTCAAAGTACTTGTTTCACTCTTCGGACCATATTGATACCAAAGACCTAAGGTTTCCCACTTGTCAAAGTTTTCCTCACGACTTGGTTCATACTAAAGATGCAAATGGAGGAACCTCTTCTTTGGGAATCCTCTTTGGACCAAAATTTCGAAAGAGGTTCCGAACATCTCCAAAAACTAGTTTGTAATTGAAAAGCTTGTTTCAAAGTACTTGTTTCACTCTTCGGACCATATTGATACCAAAGACCTAAGGTTTCCCCCTTGTCAAAGTCTTCCTCGCGATTTGGTCCATCTTGAAGATGCAAATTGAGGAACCTCTTCTTTGGGAATTCTCTTTGGACCAAAATTTCGAAAGAGCATCCGAACAACTCCAAAAACTTGTTTGTAATTGAAAAGCTTGTTTCAAAGTACTTGTTTCACTCTTCGGACCACATTGAAACCAAAGACCTAAGGTTTTCTATTTGTCAAAGTTTTCCTCGTAATTTGGTCCATCCTAAGGATCCAAATGGAGGAACTTCTTCTTTGGGAATCCTCTTTCGACCAAAACTTCGAAAGAGGATCCGAACCACTCCAAAAACTTGTTTGTAAGTGAAAAGCTTGTTTCAAAGTACTTGTTTCATTCTTCGGACCATATTGATACAAAAGACCTAAGGTTTCCCCCTTGTCAAAGTTTTCCTCGCGATTTGGTCCATCCTAAAGATGCAAATGGAGGAACCTCTTCTTTGGGAATCCTCTTTGGACTTAAATATCGAAAGAGGATCCGAACCACTCCAAAAACTTGTTTGTAATTGAAAAGCTTGTTTCAAAGTACTTGTTTCACTCTTCTTGAAACCAAAGACCAAAGGTTTTCCATTTGTCAAAGTTTTCCTCGTGATTGGGTCCATCCTAATGATGCAAATGGAGGAACCTCTTCTTTGGGAATCCTCTTTTGACAAAAATTTCGAAAAAAGGTTCCGAACCACTCCAAAATCTTGTTTGTAAGTGAAAAGCATGTTTCAAAGTACTTGTTTCACTCTTCGGACCATATTGATACCAAAGACCTAAAGTTTCCCAATTGTCAAAGTTTTACTCGCGACTTGGTCCATACTAAAGATGCAAATTGAGGAACCTCTTCTTTGGGAATCCACTTTGGTCCAAAATTTCGAAAGAGGATCCGAACCACTCCAAAACTTGTTTGTAATTCAAAATATCTTTTCAAAGTACTTGTTTCACTCTTCGGACCATATTGATACCAAAGACCTAAGGTTTCCCACTTGTCAAAGTTTTCCTCGCGACTTGGTCCATACTAAAGATGCAAATGGAGGAACCTCTTCTTTGGGAATCCACTTTGGACCAAAATTTCAAAGAGGTTCCGAACCACACCAAAAACTTGTTTGTAATTGAAAAGCTTGTTTAAAAGTACTTGTTTCACTCTTCGGACCATATTGAAACCAAAGACCTAAGGTTTTCCTCGCGATTTGGTCCATCTTGAAGATGCAAATTGAGGAACCTCTTCTTTGGGAATTCTCTTTGGACCAAAATTTCGAAAGAGCATCCGAACAACTCCAAAAACTTGTTTGTAATTGAAAAGCTTGTTTCAAAGTACTTGTTTCACTCTTCGGACCACATTGAAACCAAAGACCTAAGGTTTTCTATTTGTCAAAGTTTTCCTCGTAATTTGGTCCATCCTAAGGATCCAAATGGAGGAACTTCTTCTTTGGGAATCCTCTTTCGACCAAAACTTGAAAGAGGATCCGAACCACTCCAAAAACTTGTTTGTAAGTGAAAAGCTTGTTTCAAAGTACTTGTTTCATTCTTCGGACCATATTGATACAAAAGACCTAAGGTTTCCCCCTTGTCAAAGTTTTCCTCGCGATTTGGTCCATCCTAAAGATGCAAATGGAGGAACCTCTTCTTTGGGAATCCTCTTTGGACTTAAATATCGAAAGAGGATCCGAACCACTCCAAAAAACTTGTTTGTAATTGAAAAGCTTGTTTCAAAGTACTTGTTTCACTCTTCTTGAAACCAAAGACCAAAGGTTTTCCATTTGTCAAAGTTTTCCTCGTGATTGGGTCCATCCTAATGATGCAAATGGAGGAACCTCTTCTTTGGGAATCCTCTTTTGACAAAAATTTCAAAAAAGGTTCGAACCACTCCAAAATCTTGTTTGTAAGTGAAAAGCATGTTTCAAAGTACTTGTTTCACTCTTCGGACCATATTGATACCAAAGACCTAAAGTTTCCCAATTGTCAAAGTTTTACTCGCGACTTGGTCCATACTAAAGATGCAAATTGAGGAACCTCTTCTTTGGGAATCCACTTTGGTCCAAAATTTCAAAGAGGATCCGAACCACTCCAAAACTTGTTTGTAATTCAAAATATCTTTTCAAAGTACTTGTTTCACTCTTCGGACCATATTGATACCAAAGACCTAAGGTTTCCCACTTGTCAAAGTTTTCCTCGCGACTTGGTCCATACTAAAGATGCAAATGGAGGAACCTCTTCTTTGGGAATCCACTTTGGACCAAAATTTCAAAGAGGTTCCTGTTGGGATTTATGCCCAAGAATTCGTAATTTGTAATAGAATATTTTATGAACAAATAAAAGTATTATTTTAGTGAATTTTGTGCAATTTATTATATGTTGATATTCGTTAAATATTCAAACATTAATAGAAAATTCCAGAGTTACTAATTCTGTAATCTTGACTACTATGAGATATAAAGTGGATCTAGTCCAAGATAGTAACTCAAATAGTCTACAGTAAACGAATACGGTTAGGAAACCTTATTCTGGTAACACTGTTGATGTTGTTCATCGATTTGATCCAAATCATTAGCATGATGTAGATGCAAGTGGAAACATCATATATAATGAGTTTATATAAGACTGGACCAGGATAATAAATCAATTCCTAAATAACACCGTTGATAGGAAATGATTTATAATATCAAATTTACGTTATTAAGATTGATACGTCTCAATCCTGAGTATGTTGTGAACTCACATTAATGAAGTCTTTTCCTTTGATTCACATAGTTGAGGGTGATCTGTTGATACACTCGATAAACTCCCGTTTTGGGGAAATGACTAAATTGGTGCTTGGGAACATTTCTATACAAGATGGCATTCATAACTTTCCTAAAACAAATGAAAGTGTTAGTGCGACACTATTCTAACTTAGGAACTTTAGGTATCTCCCTTGTTGTAATGATTCGGTACTTGAACATGAGGCCTCACCTTCTCACTGGCCCGAGAAGGATCGTTCTATACTTGAAAACTATAGAAAAATGTTCATTAGAGAATCATCGGGTACACAAGGATAAAAGAGATAATTACAAGGGTAAAACGGTAATTTTGACCCAGTTGTAATTATGAGATTACCACGTGAAGGATATGTCAAAACAAACTTAATAACAAATGGACATAACCCATCTATAGTGAGGGGAGTTCAACTTAGGGTTTATAGTGGAATTACCCTAAGTTAATAATTATGATTAATTAATTAATGAGTTTAATTAGTAAATCAATAATTATTGGAGCCCATGATCTATAGGTCCATCAGGTCCCTATGCTAGCCCATATATCATTGTAACTAACCAAGTTATTAATTTAACTAGGAAGAAATAATTATATTTAAGTAATTAAATTACTTAAATAAAGGAGATATTAATTGTTTAAATAAAGAGTTTATTTAAATAGAAATTAATATTGAAATTATTAATTATTTAAATAATGAGTTTATTTAAATAGAAATTAATAATTAATATTATTAATTAAATAATTAGTTTATTTAATTTAATAATAAAAGGAGAGAATTAAATATATTTGTTTATGAAACAAATTAGTATTTTGCCCAAAAATAATTAATTAAATGAATTTGATTCAATATTAATTAATTGAAGGATTTTTGGAAATATGTATTTAATTAGAAAATATTATTTTTCTAATTTTAATTACATAATAGATAAACAAAGATAAATATTAAATAAATAAATAAAAAAAAAAAAAAAAAGATAAAGTCAAGATTGGAACGCCACTTTGGATTTAAAAGCAAAAAAATTGTTTTGTTTTATAAATGGTGTCTGACGCCACTTTATCTCTATTTTTTTATTATTTTTTTTATTTTTTTTAATTAATTTAATTAATTTGATTATTTAAATTAAATGAAATAAGAGTTCTAATTTGATTAGGAAACAAACTCTTATTTTTCTTATAAATATGACCATTGGGTGCTCATATTTTATACTTTGATTTTTATCAAAATTCTCTCTTTTAGTCTCCCTATAGCCGATTTTGGCATATCAAAATAAGAAGAATTTTTCTTCTTCTTTGTTTGTTCTTCCGGTTCGATTCCCACAAGTCGGGTTGGTTTGTGATCGGGATATAGCATAGAAGGCTTGGTGAAGTGGATTGATGCTGTAAAGGAAACCCCAACCGATTCTCCATAAATCTACAATGTAAGTTTTTCGAAAACCTTATAATTCTAGTTTAAGGTTTGATCACAATTGCATGTCATTAACGGATCCGTAATTAATCGTTAATTAATTTACTAAAGAAAATTCCGCAAATTTAGTAAATAGTTCCTTCAATTGGTATCAGAGCCTACGTTAATTAACATGAATTGTGATTTTCGAAAATCGGTGGGTTGCATAAAAACGGTTTTATGTATGTATATAAATTGTTATATAAATTGTGGATTTGCTAGTTGACTGTTTAGGTATTCTTGGGCACTTAGGTTTTAAATTTTATTAGAAAATTTGTAAACCCAATTTCGGGTATAGGATTATTTTTGTAATCGTCGGGAATAACGGAAGAAAAAATTGATGCAAAAATCGGCACAATGATGGTGATGGGATCGGCTAGGGCGGCGACAAGGATAGATTTGGACAAGATATGGTAAGATATTTTTCCAATATTATCTTTTAAAAGATATATATTTTAAATATATAAGATAAAGATAAAGGGTAATTTCTAATTATCTTATATCTTTATAATATATTTAAAAATATATATTAATATTTATGGAAAATCTTTTATTTTATATTTTTCCATAAATAGATAAAAGATAATTATTTGAAAAATAAACCTTTTATGAAAAATATTGGAGAAAATATTTCCTTTCATAAAAGGCCTCCCACGGCTACATCAAGATGAGGAGAGAGAAATTTTTCAAGCTTCAAGACCTACAACAAGTTTTAATTATTGTAATTTTAATTTTGTTGTAGAATTAGTGCCAAGAATACCGGTCAATCTAGTTGTTTAATTATTTAGATATTTGTATGAGATATGATTTATAAATAATTGTTCATGCATATATGTATGTCATGTAGGAAATCCCACCATAGATGTATGATTAAGATAGATTTAATTGTACATGCATACATAATTATGTGATAAAGTTGTTATTATATTTTATGTATGTGATAAAGCATGTTGATTTTATCTTGTTATAAAATATTTATGCCGATGAGATTAGGATAAATGCATGCTAATTTTAGATAATATTCATTTATTAAAATGTTTAAAATTGAATAGAAACTAAAATTAATATTCGAATGTGGATTTATTTGTTTAAACAATTGGACCTAAATTCACATAAGCACTATCGAATAGATATTTAATTAAGGGTTAATTAAAAATTAATGAAAATGATTAATTAAATTGAATGGATCTCCAGCGAAAGCTCTGCCCAAGCGATGAGGTTTTTGAAAGTTCCCTTAACACGGAGCGCCTCTAACTGGGAGCGATCTGGGAGAAAAGTTCAAGATAATTAATCGATTTCATTAAGAAGGTCCCATAATGTGATTAGTTTTAAATCTAGGAAACTTGGCAATTCACATTAAAATTGATCTAACCAATTTAAGAGTTAAGATTGAGTTAGGTTAAACTTAGATAAATTGATTAGCCTAAATTTGTCTGAGTATGAAAACCCAATTTTAAAATTTTGAGTGGGAGAAGGAAACTTGACAAAGTATCCTATGGTCTCCATTATTAGGCTCGCAACGTGAGATTCACACTTGACCTCTGTAGCACCCATAGAAGTGTTCATTCCCATAGGAAGGTTTTATAGTGTGAATCAATATCAAGGTGGGTCTCCCGAATGGGATAAAGGATTTTAAATGCGAATTGAAGACTGAATCTACACTTCGTAGACACTCATCTTTTCTCATTTAAAGGACTAAAATAATGGGTTACACTCATAAGAAATTGATAAGTTTTGTTATCAAAATTTCTTGACCAAACACACGGTAAAACAATTCCATAGGAATATGAGTTATTCTGGATTGGAAGTTGTTCGAGAAGGGTCTCGGTTTAACGTACAGGGTGACTGACTTATCATTCGACGGCACTCTACCTGGGAAGGTTAAACTACCGTGGCATAATAATCTATTTAGGGTATTTCTATTTGTTGAACATTGTAGCATTCATGCATCATGTTTAATTTTATGCCAAACACATTGTTTGAATATAGAATTGCTAATTAAAATTCACTTAATTTTATTCATTACGACTAAAATGTCCTCCTCTAATATTGCAACCAATAAAATTGATAACTTTGTCAAATGGAATGAATTGTTAAATGACACTTTAAATCAAGATTCTAGTCTAATCCTAAAAGATCTTAATTTGCGGTCGATGCAATTAGTCGCGTAAATATGACCAACAAACGGATGAACGGCTTAGATAGTAATTCAGATTTACTTGTAGCAAGAATCGTGGTTAGTGGAAGATAATTTATCCGAATGGATATTTGATTCTGGTGCCACAAACCACATTTGTTCATCCGCTCTAATGTCCGATTCTTGGACTAAAATAGAACATGGTACATATACAATGCGGTAGGAACAGGCGGTTCCTTACAAGATTGCATGTGCAGACATTTGTCCGCAATTCAATTCTCGTTATATACGATTATACAACGTTTCTCTGGTCCCCTGGATTTGCTAGAAATCTAGTGTCGGTTTCACGTTGCATGAGAAATGGTTATTCAATTGACTCAGGGATTGATGAGATCAAGATATACAAAGGGAATTCGTATATAACCTCTGCAGTCAATAGAAAAAATTTGTTCATATTGAGTCCGTCAATAGGAACAACAACACATAATATTGAAATGTTCAAGACTGCAAAAACAAGAACTAAAAGACAAAAGGTTTCAAAAGAAGAAACGTATTTATGGCATCTAAGGTTAGGTCATATAGGCTTAGACAGGCTTGAAAGACTCGTGAAAAGCTGGTTCCCTAAGTCGGTTAGAAATCGGAACCATGCCAGCTGTGAACCCTGTTTGGAAGGCAAAATGACCAAAAGACCTTTTACTGGAAAAGGTAATAGAGCCTCAGAACCACTCGAACTTGTGCATACGGACCTTTGTGGACCATTTAATGCAAAAGCTCGTGGTGGATTTGAATATTACATCTCTTTCACGGATGACTATTCACGCTATGGATACGTTTACCTAATGATCCACAAATCAGAAGCTCTTGATAAGTTCAAAGAGTATAAAGCTGAAGTGGAAAACCAATTAGGTAAAACTATCAAAACACTTCGATCTGATCGTGGTGGTGAATATCCTGGACTTAGACTTGAGATTATTTGATTGAACATGGGATAACATCCCAACTTTCAAGACCGGGAATGCCTCGGCAAGAAATGGTGTGGTGAAAGAAGAAACCGAACGTTATTAGACATGACTAGATCAATGATGAGTTTCGCAACACTGTCACTTTCTTTTTGGGGATATGCGATTAAAACGCTTTATACATACTCAATGTGGTTCCATCCAAAAGTGTTCCTAAAACTCCACAAGAGTTATGGAATGGACGTAAAGGAAGTTTACGACACTTTAGGATTTGGGGGTCGCCCGCTCATGTGTTGATGGCAAACCCAAAGAAGTTAGAACCCCAAGTAAAGTATGCCTTTTCGTAGGCTACCCAAAAGAAACAAAGGGTGGGTACTTTTATTGTCCCGTGGAAAACAAAGTATTTGTGTCGACAAATGCGGTTTTTCTTGAAGAGGATTTTATGAAAGATAGAAAACCCAGAAGTGCAATAGTGTTGAATGAAATAAGTGATAACAACACAATTCATCAATCAACAAGAGCGTTGATAAAACACCAAAATCCAGGTGCAAACTTTATCGAAACCTCGGAGAAGTGGGAGGGTTATTAGAAACCCAGAACGCTTTATAGGATTTGGAGAAATCCATATTGCCATAGCCGATGACAATCCAGGAAGACCCATTGACTTATAAGAGTGCAATGCGGGATATTGATAAAGAAAAATGGCTCAAAGCCATGGATCTCGAGATGGAATCAATGTATTCCAACTCGCCCTGGACTCTCATAGATCTTCCAAATGGTGAAAAACCCATAGGATGCAAATGGATCTATAAGAGAAAAAGAGGTGCGACGGGAAAGTTGAGACTTTCAAGGCTAGATTAGTGGCAAAAGGTTATACTCGGAGGGAGGGTATTGACTATGAGGAAACTTTTTCCCGATTGCCATGGTTAAATCTATTCGCACCATCTTATCCATTGCCGCTTATTATGATTATGAGATTTGGCAAATGGACGTCAAGACCGCCTTCCTTAATGGCAATCTAGACGAAAGCATCTATATGATGCAACCAGAGGGATTCATTACTCCAGGACAAGAACAAAAGGTTTGTAAGTTGCAAAGGTCCATTTATGGACTTAAGCAAGCATCAAGGTCTTGGAACATTAGGTTTGACGATGCGATCAAAACTTATGGCTTTGAACAGAATATAGATGAACCTTGTGTATACAAGCGTATCATAAAAGACAAAGTGGTATTCATAATTCTTTACGTTGACGATATTTTGTTAATTGGAAATAACAAAGGAACGTTAACGAAGTTAAAGAATGGTCGGCAAATCAATTCCAAATGAAAGATTTGGGAGAGGCTAGTTATGTTCTTGGGATTCGATCATTCGTGATCGAAGTAAGAAATCACTAGCACTGTCTCAAGCAACGTATATTGATAAAATTATCAAACGCTTTGCTATGCAAAATTCCAAGAAAGGTATTTTACCTTTTAGGCATGGAATTAGTTTGTCTAAGGAACAATCACCTAAGACACCTCAAGAAGTTGAGGAAATGGGACAGATACCATATGCTTGGCAATAGGAAGTCTAATGTATGCAATGTTGTGTACTAGACCGGATATACTCTATGCGGTGGGAGTAGTCGGCGTTCCAATCCAATCCTGGAAAAGAACATTGGGTTGCAGTCAAAGCAATTCTCAAGTATCTTAGGAGAACGAGAAATTATATGTTAGTGTATGGAGATAAGGATTTGATCCTTACAGGATACACAGATTCGGATTTTCAAGGTGATAAAGATTCTAGGAAATCAACATCGGGTGCAGTGTTTATACTTGGTGGAGCCGCCATAGTTTGGAGAAGTATTAAGCAAGGTTGTATTGCTGACTCCACTATGGAAGCAGAATATGTTGCTGCTTGTGAAGCTGCAAAGGAAGCTGTCTGGCTCAGAAAGTTCCTAAAAGATTTGGAAGTTGTTCCAAATATGGAATTGCCCATAACTCTCTATTGCGATAATAGTGGTGCAGTGGCAAATTCAAGGGAACCAAGATCACACAAAAGATCAAAACATATAGAGAGGAAATATCATCTTATAAGGGAGATAGTGCATCGTGGGGACGTGCTGGTCACGAAGATAGACACGAAGGACAACAGAGCTGATCCGTTTACAAAGACTCTCACGGCTAATGTGTTTGAGGGTCACCTAGAAGGACTAGGATTACGAGACATGTCTCACTTACTCTAGGGCAAGTGGGAGATTGTTGGGATTTATGCCCAAGAATTCGTAATTTGTAATAGAATATTTTATGAATAAATAAAAGTATTATTTTAGTGAATTTTGTGCAATTTATTATATGTTGATATTCGTTAAATATTCAAACATTAATAGAAAATTCCAGGAGTTACTAATTCCGTAATCTTGACTACTATGAGATATAAAGTGGATCTAGTCCAAGATAGTAACTCAAATAGTCTACGATGCGAATACGGTTAGGAAACCTTATTCTGGTAACACTGTTGATGTTGTTCACCGATTTGATCCAAATCATCAGGCATGATGTAGATGCAAGTGGAAACATCATATATAATGAGTTTATATAAGACTGGACCAGGATAATAAATCAATTCCTAAATAACACCGTTGATAGGAAATGATTTATAATATCAAATTTACGTTATTAAGATTGATACGTCTCAATCCCCGAGTATGTTGTGAACTCACATTAATGAAGTCTTTTCCTTTGATTCACATAGTTGAGGGTGATCTGTTGATACACTCGATAAACTCCCGTTTTGGGGAAATGACTAAATTGGTGCTTGGGAACATTTCTATACAAGATGGCATTCATAACTTTCCTAAAACAAATGAAAGTGTTAGTGCGACACTATTCTAACTTAGGAACTTTAGGTATCTCCCTTGTTGTAATGATTCGGTACTTGAACATGAGGCCTCACCTTCTCACTGGCCCGAGAAGGATCGTTCTATACTTGAAAACTATAGAAAAATGTTCATTAGAGAATCATCGGGTACACAAGGATAAAAGAGATAATTACAAGGGTAAAACGGTAATTTTGACCCAGTTGTAATTATGAGATTACCACGTGAAGGATATGTCAAAACAAACTTAATAACAAATGGACATAACCCATCTATAGTGAGGGGAGTTCAACTTAGGGTTTATAGTGGAATTACCCTAAGTTAATAATTATGATTAATTAATTAATGAGTTTAATTAGTAAATCAATAATTATTGGAGCCCATGATCTATAGGTCCATCAGGTCCCTATGCTAGCCCATATATCATTGTAACTAACCAAGTTATTAATTTAACTAGGAAGAAATAATTATATTTAAGTAATTAAATTACTTAAATAAAGGAGATATTAATTGTTTAAATAAAGAGTTTATTTAAATAGAAATTAATATTGAAATTATTAATTATTTAAATAATGAGTTTATTTAAATAGAAATTAATAATTAATATTATTAATTAAATAATTAGTTTATTTAATTTAATAATAAAAGGAGAGAATTAAATATATTTGTTTATGAAACAAATTAGTATTTTGCCCAAAAATAATTAATTAAATGAATTTGATTCAATATTAATTAATTGAAGGATTTTTGGAAATATGTATTTAATTAGAAAATATTATTTTTCTAATTTTAATTACATAATAGATAAACAAAGATAAATATTAAATAAATAAATAAAAAAAAAAAAAAAAAGAGATAAAGTCAAGATTGGAACGCCACTTTGGATTTAAAAGCAAAAAAATTGTTTTGTTTTATAAATGGTGTCTGACGCCACTTTATCTCTATTTTTTTATTATTTTTTTATTTTTTTAATTAATTTAATTAATTTGATTATTTAAATTAAATGAAATAAGAGTTCTAATTTGATTAGGAAACAAACTCTTATTTTTCTTATAAATATGACCATTGGGTGCTCATATTTTATACTTTGATTTTTATCAAAATTCTCTCTTTTAGTCTCCCTATAGCCGATTTTGGCATATCAAAATAAGAAGAATTTTTCTTCTTCTTTGTTTGTTCTTCCTAGGTTCGATTCCCACAAGTCGGGTTGGTTTGTGATCGGGATATAGCATAGAAGGCTTGGTGAAGTGGATTGATGCTGTAAAGGAAACCCCAACCGATTCTCCATAAATCTACAATGTAAGTTTTTCGAAAACCTTATAATTCTAGTTTAAGGTTTGATCACAATTGCATGTCATTAACGGATCCGTAATTAATCGTTAATTAATTTACTAAAGAAAATTCCGCAAATTTAGTAAATAGTTCCTTCAGTTCCGAACCACACCAAAAACTTGTTTGTAATTGAAAAGCTTGTTTAAAAGTACTTGTTTCACTCTTCGGACCATATTGAAACCAAAGACCTAAGGTTTTCCTCGCGATTTGGTCCATCTTGAAGATGCAAATTGAGGAACCTCTTCTTTGGGAATTCTCTTTGGACCAAAATTTCGAAAGAGCATCCGAACAACTCCAAAAACTTGTTTGTAATTGAAAAGCTTGTTTCAAAGTACTTGTTTCACTCTTCGGACCACATTGAAACCAAAGACCTAAGGTTTTCCATTTGTCAAAGTTTTCCTCGTAATTTGGTCCATCCTAAGGATCCAAATGGAGGAACTTCTTCTTTGGGAATCCTCTTTCGACCAAAACTTCGAAAGAGGATCCGAACCACTCCAAAAACTTGTTAGTAAGTGAAAAGCTTGTTTCAAAGTACTTGTTTCATTCTTCGGACCATATTGATACAAAAGACCTAAGGTTTCCCCCTTGTCAAAGTTTTCCTCGCGATTTGGTCCATCCTAAAGATGCAAATGGAGGAACCTCTTCTTTGGGAATCCTCTTTGGACTTAAATATCGAAAGAGGATCCGAACCACTCCAAAAACTTGTTTGTAATTGAAAAGCTTGTTTCAAAGTACTTGTTTCACTCTTCTTGAAACCAAAGACCAAAGGTTTTCCATTTGTCAAAGTTTTCCTCGTGATTGGGTTCATCCTAATGATGCAAATGGAGGAACCTCTTCTTTGGGAATCCTCTTTTGACAAAAATTTCGAAAAAAGGTTCCGAACCACTCCAAAATCTTGTTTGTAAGTGAAAAGCATGTTTCAAAGTACTTGTTTCACTCTTCGGACCATATTGATACCAAAGACCTAAAGTTTCCCAATTGTCAAAGTTTTACTCGCGACTTGGTCCATACTAAAGATGCAAATTGAGGAACCTCTTCTTTGGGAATCCACTTTGGTCCAAAATTTCGAAAGAGGATCCGAACCACTCCAAAACTTGTTTGTAATTCAAAATATCTTTTCAAAGTACTTGTTTCACTCTTCGGACCATATTGATACCAAAGACCTAAGGTTTCCCACTTGTCAAAGTTTTCCTCGCGACTTGGTCCATACTAAAGATGCAAATGGAGGAACCTCTTCTTTGGGAATCCACTTTGGACCAAAATTTCAAAGAGGTTCCGAACCACACCAAAAACTTGTTTGTAATTGAAAAGCTTGTTTAAAAGTACTTGTTTCACTCTTCGGACCATATTGAAACCAAAGACCTAAGGTTTCCCCCTTGTCAATTTGTCAAAGTTGTCCTCGTAATTCGGTTCATCCGAAAGATCCAAAAGGAGGAACTTCTTCTTTGGGAATCTTCTTTCGACCAAAATTTCGAAAGAGGATCCGAACCACTCCAAAAACTTGTTTGTAAGTGAAAAGCTTGTTTCAAAGTACTTGTTTCACTCTTCGGACCATATTGATACAAAAGACCAAGGGTTTCCCCCTTGCCAAAGTTTTCCTCACAATTTGGTCCATGCTAAAGATGCAAATGGAGATACCTCTTCTTTGGGAATCCTCTTTGGACCAAAATATCGAAAGAGGATCCGAACGACTCCAAAAACTTGTTTGTAAGTGAAAAGCTTGTTTGAAAGTAGTTGTTTCACTCTTCTGACCATATTGATACCAAAGACCTAAGGTTTCCCACTTGTCAAAGTTTTCCTCGCGACTTGGTCCATCCTGAAGATGCAAATGGAGGAACCTCTTCTTTGGGAATCCTCTTTGAACCAAAATTTTGAAAGAGGCTCCGAACCATTTCAAAAACTTGTTTGTAATTGAAAAGCTTGTTTCAAAGTACTTGTTTCACCCTTTGGACCATATTAATACAAAAGACCTAAGGTTTCCCCCTTGTCAAAGTTTTCCTCGCGATTTGTCCATCCTAAAGATGCAAATGGAGGAACCTCTTCTTGGGAATCGTTTTTGGACCAAAATATCGAAAGAGGATCCGAACCACTCCAAAAACTTGTTTGTAATTGAAAAGTTTGTTTCAAAGTGCTTTTTTCACTCTTCGGACCATATTGAAACCAAAGACCTAAGGTTTTCCATTTGTCAAAGTTTTCCTCGTGATTGGGTCCGGCCTAAAGATGCAAATGGAGGAACCTCTTGTTTGGTAATCCTCTTTCGACCAAAATTTCGAAAGAGGATCCGAACCACTCCAAAATCTTGTTTGTAATTCAAAATCTGTATTCAAAGTACTTGTTTCACTCTTCAGACCATGTTGATACCAAAGACCTAAGGTTTCCCACTTGTCAAAGTTTTCCTCACGACTTGGTTCATACTAAAGATGCAAATGGAGGAACCTCTTCTCTGGGAATCCTCTTTGGACCAAAATTTCGAAAGAGGTTCCGAACCACTGCAAAAACTTGTTTGTAATTGAAAAGCTTGTTTCAAAGTACTTGTTTCACTCTTCGGACCATATTGATACCAAAGACCTCAGGTTTCCTCCTTGTCAAAGTTTTCCTCGCGATTTGGGCCATCTTGAAGATGCAAATGGAGGAACCTCTTGTTTGGGTAACCTCTTTCGACCAAAATATCGAAAGAGGATCCGAACCACTCCAAAAACTTGTTTGTAATTGAAAAGCTTGTTTCAATCAACTTGGTTCACTCTTCTGACCATATTGATACCAAAGACCTAAGGTTTCCCATTTGTCAAAGTTTTCCTCGTGATTTGGTCCATCCTAAAGATCCCAACGGAGGAACCTCTTCTTTGGGAATCCTCTTTGGACCAAAATATCGAAAGTGGATCCGAACCACTCAAAAAACTTGTTTCTAACTGAAAAGCTTGTTTCCAATTACTTGTTTCACTCTTCGGACCATATTGATACCAGAGACCTAAGGTTTTCCACTTGTCAAAGTTGTGCTCATGATTTGGTCTATCCTAATGATCTGAATGGAGGAACCTCTTCTTTGGGAATTCTGTTTGGACCAAAATATCGAAATAGGATCCGAACCACTCCAAAAACATGTTTGTAATTGAAAAGCTTGTTTCAAATTACTTGTTTCACTCTTCGGACCATATTGATACCAAAGACCTAAGTTTCCCCCTTGTCAAAGTTTTCTTCGAGATTTGGTCCATCCTAAAGATGCAAATGGAGGAACCTCTTCTTTGGCAATCCTCTTTGGACAAAATATCGAAAGAGGATCTGAACCACTCCAAAAACTTGTTTGTAAGTGAAAAGCGTGTTTCAAAGTACTTGTTTCACTTTTCGGACCATATTGATACCAAAGACCTAAGGTTTCCCATGATAAGGCAAACCCAAATTGCAAGTCCAAAGACCCTATGCTATTATGCTTAGCATGAACCTTTGAAGCAAGAACTCAAACCCTCCCTAACTAATCGGTTTCAACCAAGAGATTTAAGGCTAGATGAGATTACCTCTTAGATCAATGACCTAGAGACAAGAATGAGATTTCTTGTTCTAGATTGAATCACTCCACAACTAAGTTGATCAATTCCTAGTTGAATGACTCGGCAGCAACCCTAAACACAAGAATTGCAAGAAGTTGAAAACTCAATGTGGTTTTCAAAAGAAACTCTCAATGAGTGACTTGATTTTCATTCAAACATAATCTGAGTTGTTACAAAGTGTTCCCATGGCTTTTATAAGCCTTCAATCAGCAAAAGAAAAACAAAAACATATAAGGAAACAAACATTAAAGCATTCGGTTACAATTGGCAAAAACAGAAAAGGAAACTAGAGCTCTTAATGCCCACGGTTACAAATAAGGAAAGTTTGACTAAAATGCAAATTAAAGTGAATCTGATTTGCTTAGTTGTTTCATTCTTCCATTCAAGGCATAGTTGACACTTGTACAAGGTTATCTTTGTAGATATTTTCCTTTTGGATTTGCAAGTTGCATCCATTGATCTTCAAAGTGTCTTAAGTCAAGTTGATATGAATCATGGAGCACAAGACAAGATAGACAAGCTTAGGATGGTTCAAGGGCCAATGACAAGATCCAAGACCAAGAAATTGCAACAAGCTTTGAATATCCATTGTCAAGCATACATGAGCAAACTCAAGGAGACTTTTGAAGATTGGAACATTGAGGCTGAGGAAGAAGACTTAAAGCACTTCAACTTGTGGCATGTGCAATTGGAAGAAGAATTTGGACAAGTTGTGCAATCAGATTCAAAGAATGAAGCTTAGAGAGAAAGTTGCAAACTTTCCATATTTGACAACTTTCCTTATTTAAGTCTACTATTTATTTTATGCATTTAGGGATTTTGTATAATGTTTTCCATGGCCAAAGGACATGTTTTAGGCCTTTTATATTCAGTTTATATGTTTGGAAAGGATTAGGAAAGATATTATTCTCTAGAAAAGATTTTCCACAAAATCTGCCAATTTCACATAAGGCAAGTTTTGGGCAGATTTTGTGCTCTTTGTATTCCGAATTTCCTAGCTTATTTTTAGGGTTTCTTTGCCTATTTAAAGGCCTCATTTGTAACCCTAAAGACTCAGAATTCATATAATAATAATATTGGTTTTTGCTTTGCTAAAATTGCTTAGTTTTGTAGCCTTGTTCTTAGGTTGCATGTTTTAGGAACATTCAAGCAAACCTTGATCTAGTTTGTTTGTGAATTGTTTCAATCTTGAAATAAGAACAAGTTCTCTTATTTCAAGGTCTTTGATCATTGGAATAATCTTCTTTTCTTGTTTTTCCAAAGGTTTTACCTTTTTGTTCATGGGGTTTTAGGATTTGCTTCTAAGGGGTTCTTTGTGCATCAAAGGGTTTCTTTATCAATTTCCTAGGGTTTCATATCATTTGGTATCAGAGCTTAGGCTCAAGGGAAGATTTCTATCTTACTTTCTTTCTTGTTATTTCAATTTTATTCTTGTTTTGTTCTTAGTTCATCCGAAAACCAGAAAACACAAAAAAAAAAAAAAAAAAAAAAAAAAAAAAAAAAAACTGTTCCAGAATTTCCTTATTTGTTTTCGCCTACTGTTTTAATTTTTTTCATATAGTTCCCGTTCGATTCTCAGAAAATCACCAACTAGAAAAGTCTTTATTTTTTTGTCTAGTTTATTTCGTATTCAGAAAAGTTTGTCAAAAAAAAGTTGGAAGATTGAGAAAAAAAATAGATCTTTCCGGACTGTCTTTTTGTCCAGAAATTAAAAAAAAAAAAAAAGTTTGTTCTTGCTTGATTTGTTGAAATTTCTGGAAAAAGTGGTTTGTGTTCGTATTGTTCTTGAAGAGTTCATCTTTTAAACTCATCCTATCTTCATCTTGAATCTGAAAATTTCAAAAGATTTGTGCTAGAATTGTTTATTTCCTGAAAAGCTAGAACTTACCATAAATAGCCAAAACAGATTTAGGAAAGTATCAATTCTGTCCCATATTCAAATATATGCATATCTTGCTCAATTAAAGTCATTTTTTCTGATCCAAAACACATTAGGGAAGTCTAATTTCGAATTTTTCTCTTTTAGGAAAGTTTATTCTTGCATATTTTCTTTATTATTCTTTCCTTGTTATTAAAATACACCATAGTTGCAAAATCTGTCCTATTTTTCTTAACCAACCAAATTGCTTGTTCTTTTTTCTTTATTGTTACTTTTTATAAACTTTCTTAGTATCTTAATTGTTTGATAGTTACTAAAGTGTGCTAAGAGTTCAAGGCTTCATTTAGGGTGTAAAATCTGTTTTGAGTGCAAACACGAGTGGATTGACATTTTTTGAGTGAAACACTTAGGGAGTGATTTGAAAGGTCCTATTTTTACATTACTAACTTGTTTCTCTTGCAGCCATGAATATTGAAGGAGATAGTTCTAATATGAAGGAGGAGATTAAGAAAACTGAAACAATGGAGGGTTACATCTTGAAAATACAAAGGGATGTTGATAGGAAGATGGAGGCTCAAACAAGGGAGATTGCCAACCTAAGTGCTCAAATACAAGCTTTGCTCTTAAACCAACCTAGAGCCAATCAAAATGTGGCTCCAAATGAGGCTAGGGAGCAACAAATTGTGCAAGGGGCTGAGGCACATAATGAACAACAAGGGTGGGATCCTTATGCTTTTGATGAAGATCCTAGAAATCAAATGAGAGCACATCATGGAGGAGGAAGAGGAAGAGGCCGAGGGTTCCAAGTTCAAAGACCAAACAGGGAGTTTCCTCTTGCTAGAGATGATGACTTAAAGGGAATCAAGTTCAAAATTCCATCATTCCAAGGCAAGACTGATCCGGAGGAGTACTTGCAATGGGAGGCACAAACTGAGCACATATTTGATTGCAACAACTTCAGTGAGCAAAGGAAGGTACTTTTAGCAATTACTGAATTTACTAATTATGCTTCGTTTGGTGGATTCAGTTAAAAGCTAAACTTAGAAGGGAGAGGCAACCTCAAATAGAGACATGGGCTGAGCTTAAGGGCATGATGAGGAAGAGGTTCATTCCAACAACTTATGAAAGAGATATAGTGTTCAAGTTGCAAAGGTTTGATCAAGGCTCAAAAAGTGTAGAAGACTATTACAAGGAGCTTGATATCTTGATGACAAGGGCTGGAATTGAGGAGACTGAATTAGCTACCATGGGAAGGTTTATGGGGGGCTTGAATAGAGAATTAAGGCACAAAGTTGATGCTCACTCTTGCTATGACATGGAGGAAATGTTACACCTTGCAATTAAATTTGAGTCACATATGCAAGAAGATTCTAAGTCAAGGTATTATTCTAAACCCTATTCATCCAAACCTACTTCATCTAAACCCACTTCTAGCCAACCTTGGGGAAAAGACACCAAAAACACATATTCTGGTCGAGGGGACCAATTTCCAAAAGACAAAACTATTTTTGATAAAAAGAGGGAGGGTGAGAGTTCTTTCAAGGGTAAGGGTAAAATAGAAGAAGCTAGGACTAGGGACATCAAATGTTGGAAGTGTCAAGGGTTAGGGCATGTCATGAAAGATTGTCCAAACAAAAGAACCATGTTTATTGAGAATGGGGAATACATATCCGGGGATGATGAGAGTGAACATGAAAATATGGAGTTTGAGGAGGAAAGTGATGGGAGTGTTGAGGAGGGAAACAAAGTTACTCTAGTGTCTAGAAGGGTACTTAGTGCACAAGTGAAAGAGAATGACCAAGACCAAAGAGAGAACTTATTCTATACTAGATGCTATGTAGAAGGAGTGCCTTGTAGTGTCATCATAGATGGTGGGAGTTGCACAAATGCTGTGAGTTCTACCCTTGTCACTAGATTAAACCTAACAACCAAACCCCATCCAAAACCCTACAAACTACAATGGCTTACTGATTGTGGAGAGTTGAAAGTGAACAAAAAGACTCTAATTTCTATGACTCTTGGGAAGTATAAGGATGAGGTGGAGTGTGATGTAGTTCCAATGCATGCTGGGGATATCTTACTTGGAAGGCCTTGGCAGTTTGATAGAAGGGCAATCCATGATGGTTATCTAAATAGGTACTCATTTACATTGAATGGAAGAAAGACCACACTTACACCATTAACTAGCTCCGAAGTATACATTGATCAATGTAAGTTAGAAAAGAGAAGGAAAGAGCTTGAGAGTGAGAAAAAGAAATTGAGTGATTCAAAAGAATTGAGTGACAAAAAGAAATTGAGTGATTCAAAAGAATTGAGTGACAAAAAGATATTGAGTGATTCAAAAGAATTGAGTGACAAAAAGATATTGAGTGATTCAAAAGATTTGAGTGATAAAAACACTTTGAGTGAAAAAAGAGAGCAAAAGAAAGGAGTGAGCTTGTTTGCAAGATCTAGTGAGGTTAAGAGAGCTTTGTTTTCAAACAAAACAATCCTTGTACTTTTGTGCAAAGGATCTTGCTTTATCACTAACCAACTTAACCAAGAATTGCCTAGTGTCTTTGTTGATCTTTTGCAGCAATATGGAGATGTCTTTCCCGAAGAGATGCCTAATGAATTACCACCAATCAGAGGTATTGAACACAAGATTGACTTCATTCCAGGAGCTTCAATTCCCAATAGGCCAGCCTATAGATCAAATCCAACCGAGGCAAATGAGATTCAAAAGCAAGTTGAGGAGTTGCTTGCTAAAGGATATGTAAGAGAAAGTCTTTCTCCTTGCTCTGTCCCTGTTTTGTTAGTTCCTAAAAAGGATGGTACTTGGCGCATGTGTGTTGATTGTAGGGCCATTAATAAGATCACCATTAAGTATAGACATCCTATCCCTCGATTAGATGACATGCTTGATGAATTACATGGTTGCACACTCTTTACTAAAATTGATTTAAAATCAGGTTACCATCAAATTAGAATGGAATTGGGGGATGAATGGAAAACCGCTTTTAAAACAAAGTTTGGATTGTATGAATGGTTAGTAATGCCTTTCGGATTAACTAATGCACCTAGCACATTCATGAGGTTAATGAATCATGTTCTTAGAGATTTTTTGGGTAAATTTGTGGTAGTTTACTTTGATGACATTCTCATTTACTCTAGATCATTGCATGAGCATGTAAAGCATGTAGGGGCTGTTTGTGAAACACTTAGGAAAGAAAAGTTGTATGCTAATTTGAAAAAGTGTTCTTTTTCCATGGAAAGAGTAAAGTTCTTAGGGTTCATTGTGTCTAATAAGGGGGTAGAAGTAGATGAGGAAAAGATTAAAGCCATCCAAGAGTGGCCAACCCCAACAAATGTGAGTGAAGTGAGGAGCTTTCATGGGCTTGCTGGTTTTTATAGGAGGTTTATAAAAGACTTTAGCACCATTGCTTCTCCTTTAAATGAATTGGTTAAAAAGAATGTTGTGTTTGCATGGGGAGTAGCCCAAGAATCTGCCTTCCAAACTCTTAAGGATAAATTGTGTAATGCACCACTACTTGTTTTGCCTAACTTTGATTTGACTTTTGAGATAGAGTGTGATGCAAGTGGCATAGGCATAGGGGCTGTTTTGATGCAAAATGGGAAGCCAGTGATGTACTTTAGTGAAAAATTGAGTGGAGCTTCATTGAATTATCCAACTTATGATAAAGAGTTGTATGCATTGGTGAGGGCATTGCAAACATGGCAACACTACCTATGGCCAAGAGAGTTTGTCATCCATACGGATCATGAAAGCTTGAAGCATTTGAAAGGACAAGACAAGCTCAACAAAAGACATGCAAAATGGGTAGAGTTCATTGAAACATTTCCTTATGTTATCAAGTACAAGAAAGGTAAGGATAATGTTGTGGCTGATGCATTGTCTAGAAGGTATGCTCTTTTCAATTCTCTTAATTCTAAGTTCTTAGGTTTTGAGCATGTTAAGACACTTTATGCACTTGATGATGATTTTGGAGAGATTTATGCTTCCATTGGCCGAGGGACTTCTTTTGATGACTATGTGATGTGTAATGATTTTCTTTTTAAGAAAGGTAAACTTTGTATTCCTAAATGTTCTATTAGGGAGCTTTTGACTAAAGAGGCTCATGGTGGAGGTTTAATGGGACATTTTGGGGTAGCTAAGACATATGACATGTTGCATGAGCATTTTTATTGGCCTAAGATGAAGCATGATGTAGTTAAAGTTTGTTCTCATTGTATTACATGTAAGGCAGCCAAGTCTAGGGTTAAACCACATGGATTGTATTCTCCTTTACCTATTCCTTTAGCACCTTGGTTAGATGTTTCTATGGATTTTGTGCTAGGCTTGCCGAGAACAAAAAGGGGAAAAGATAGCATTTTTGTTGTTGTTGATAGGTTTAGCAAAATGGCTCATTTCATTGCATGTACTAAAACTGATGATGCTAAACACATTGCTGACTTGTTCTTTAGAGAAGTTGTTAAATTGCATGGCATTCCTCAAAGCATTGTGAGTGATAGGGATGTTAAGTTTCTAAGTCATTTTTGGAGGGTTTTGTGGGGTAAGCTTGGGACTAAATTAATGTACTCTACTACTTGTCACCCCCAAACTGATGGTCAAACTGAGGTTGTCAATAGGACTATGGTTACATTGCTTAGGGCTATAATTGATAAAAACCATAAGACTTGGGAAGATTGCTTGCCATTCATAGAGTTTGCATATAATAGGGCTGTCCATAGTACTACTAAATGCACTCCTTTTGAACTTGTTTATGGTTTTAATCCAACTACTCCTATTGATTTATTGCCCATGTTACCTACTGATTTGGTGAGTTTTGATGCTAGTACTAAGGTTGACAGGATTCAAAAGCTACACAAGGAGGTTCGAGAAAGAATTGAGAAGCAAAACAACAACGTAGCTTCTAGGATCAATAAGGGTCGAACTAGACTTGTTTTTCAACCTGGAGATTGGGTTTGGGTTCACTTTAGAAAAGAGAGGTTTCCATTGCAAAGGAAATCCAAGCTTAATCCAAGAGGAGATGGTCCATTCCAAGTGCTAGAAAGAATCAATGACAATGCTTACAAGATTGATCTTCCAGGTGAGTATAATGTGAGTGCTTCTTTTAATGTTTCTGACTTAAGTCCTTTCGATGTAGGTGATGAATCAGATTTGAGGACAAATCTTTTTGAAGAGGGAGGGGATGATATGAATCATGGAGCACAAGACAAGATAGACAAGCTTAGGATGGTTCAAGGGCCAATGACAAGATCCAAGACCAAGAAATTGCAACAAGCTTTGAATATCCATTGTCAAGCATACATGAGCAAACTCAAGGAGACTTTTGAAGATTGGAACATTGAGGCTGAGGAAGAAGACTTAAAGCACTTCAACTTGTGGCATGTGCAATTGGAAGAAGAATTTGGACAAGTTGTGCAATCAGATTCAAAGAATGAAGCTTAGAGAGAAAGTTGCAAACTTTCCATATTTGACAACTTTCCTTATTTAAGTCTACTATTTATTTTATGCATTTAGGGATTTTGTATAATGTTTTCCATGGCCAAAGGACATGTTTTAGGCCTTTTATATTCAGTTTATATGTTTGGAAAGGATTAGGAAAGATATTATTCTCTAGAAAAGATTTTCCACAAAATCTGCCAATTTCACATAAGGCAAGTTTTGGGCAGATTTTGTGCTCTTTGTATTCCGAATTTCCTAGCTTATTTTTAGGGTTTCTTTGCCTATTTAAAGGCCTCATTTGTAACCCTAAAGACTCAGAATTCATATAATAATAATATTGGTTTTTGCTTTGCTAAAATTGCTTAGTTTTGTAGCCTTGTTCTTAGGTTGCATGTTTTAGGAACATTCAAGCAAACCTTGATCTAGTTTGTTTGTGAATTGTTTCAATCTTGAAATAAGAACAAGTTCTCTTATTTCAAGGTCTTTGATCATTGGAATAATCTTCTTTTCTTGTTTTTCCAAAGGTTTTACCTTTTTGTTCATGGGGTTTTAGGATTTGCTTCTAAGGGGTTCTTTGTGCATCAAAGGGTTTCTTTATCAATTTCCTAGGGTTTCATATCACAAGTCTTCATCCGAATTGGGCTGCTCACTTGGAAATAAAGCTTGAACCGATACTAGCCACCCTTGCACATGTGAAATAAATGCTTGTTGAACCTTATTTGCTTAGGATCTTTTGGAGTGCCTCCATGATTCATATCATCCCATTTGTCAAAAATTTCCTCGCGACTTGGTTCATACTAAAGATGCAAATGGAGGAAACTCTTCTTTGGGAATCTTCTTTGGACCAAAATTTCGAAAGAGGATCCGAACCACTCCAAAAACTTGTTTGTAATTGAAAAGCTTGTTTCAAAGTACTTGTTTCACTCTTCGGACCATATTGTTACCAAAGACCTAAGGTTTCCCAATTGTCAATGTTGTCCTCAAGATTTGGTCCATGCTAAAGATGCAAATGGAGGAACCTCTTCTTTGGGAATACTCTTTGGACCAAAATTTCGAAAAAGGATCCGAACCACTCCAAAAACTTGTTTGTAATTGAAAAGCTTGTTTAAAAGCACTTGTTTCACTCTCTAAACCAAGTTGAATCCGAGGACCTAAGGTTTCCCCCTTGTCAAAGTTTTCTTAGCTATTTGGTCCATCCTAAAGATGCAAATGGAGGAACCTCTTTTTTGGGAATCCTCTTTGGACCAAAATATCGAAAGAGGATCCGAACCAGTCCAAAAACTTGTTTGTATGTGAAAAGCTTGTTTCAAAGTACTTGTTTCACTCTTCTGACCATATTGATACCAAAGACCTATGGTTTCCCATTTGTCAAAGTTTTCCTCGTGATTTGGTCCATCCTAAAGATCCAAATGGTGGAACCTCTTCTTTGGGAATCCTCTTCGGACCAAAATATCGAAAGACAATCCGAACCACTCAAAAAACTTATTTGTCATTGAAAAACTTGTTTCAAATTACTTGTTTCACTACTATATTGATACCAAAGACCAAAGATTTTCCACTTGTCAAAGTTGTGCTCATGATTTGGTCCATCCTAAAGATCTGAATTGAGGAACCTTTTCTTTGGGAATCCTGTTTGGACCAAAATATCGAAAGAGGATCTGAACCACTCCAAAAACTTGTTTGTAATTAAAAAGCTTGTTTCAAATTATTTGTTTCACTCTTCGGACCATATTGATACCAAAGACCTATGTTTACCCCTTGTCAAAGTTTTCTTCGCGACTTGGTCCATACTAAAGATGCAAATGGAGGAACCTCTTCTTTGGGAATCCTCTTTGGACCAAAATTTCGAAAGAGGATACGAACCACTCCAAAAACTTGTTTGTATTTCAAAATCTTGTGTCAAATTACTTGTTTCACTCTTCAGACCTTATTGATACCAAAGACCTAAGGTTTCCCAATTGTCAAAGTTTTCCTCGCGACTTGGTCCATCCTAAAGATGCAAATGGAGGAACATCATCTTTGGGAATCCTCTGTGGACTAAAATTTAGAAAGAGGATACGAACCACTCCAAAAACATGTTTGTAATTGCAAAGCTTGTTCCAAAGTACTTGTTTCACTCTTCGGACCATATTGTTACCAAAGACCTAAGGTTTCCCAATTGTCAAAGTTGTCCTCAAGATGTGCTCCATGCTAAAGATGCAAATGGAGGAACCTCTTCTTTGGGAATCCTCTTTGGACCAAAATTTCGAAAGAGGATTCGAACCACTCCAAAAACTTGTTTGTATTTCAAAATCTTGTTTCAAAGTACTTGTTTCACTCTTCGGACCATATTGATACCAAAGACCTAAGGTTTCCCACTTTTCAAAGTTTTCCTCGCGACTTGGTCCATCCTAAGGATGCAAAAGGAGGAACCTCTTCTTTGGGAATCCTCTTTTGACTAAAATTTCAAAAGAGGATACGAACAATTCAAAAATATATTCGTAATTGAAAAGCTTGTTTCAAAGTACTTGTTTCACTCTTCGGACCATATTGATACGAAACACCTAAGGTTTCCCACTTGTCAAAGTTGTCCTTATGATTTGGTCCACCTAAAGATGCAAATGGTGGAACCTCTTCTTTGGGAATCCTCTTTGGACCAAAATTTCGAAAGAGGATCCGAACCACTCCAAAAACTTATTTGTAATTGAAAAGCATGTTTAAAAGCACTTGTTTCACTCTCTAAACCAAATTGAATCCGAAGACCTAAGGTTTACCACTTGTCAAAGTTGTGCTCATGATTTGGTCCATCCGAAAGATACAAATTGAGGAACCTCTTCTTTGGGTATCCTCTTTGGACCAAAATATCGAAAGAGGATCGGAACCACTCCAAAAACATGTTTGTAAGTGAAAAGCTTGTTTCAAAGTACTTGATAAGGATCATGGAAGCACTCCAAGCCCAATACATGTACCATCCGGCCCAATCACAAGGTCCAAAGCCAAGAAGATCCAACAAGCTTTTATTACCCATGTGCAAGAATGGATAGGCTCGGATCAGGCTACAATTCTAAGGGAGGAGGCCATTTCGGATGAAGGCTTGCTTGATGACAAATTGAAGATTGTGTGCAACTTGCAAATCCATGAAGACAATATTTACCAAGATAATCTTGTGCAAGTGACAACCATGATTTAAGGAGAAGAAGCATAAAAAACATATTTGTGTTAAATTGAATTCTAGCCATAGTTTCTTTTTTTGTAACCTTAGGCATTTATGGTTAAACTTTCCATTCCTGTTTTTCCTTTTGTAACCGAATGCTTTAATGCATTCTTTATTGTTGTGTTCCTTACTTTCCTTTTATGTTTAAAAGCTTATAAAAGCTGTGGGAATCAGAATGTAAAAGGCAAGATTATTGTTGAATGAAAATCAATTCTCTTTGAGAGTTCTTTTGAAAACTTGTTCATAGTTTTCATTCCTTGCAATTCTTGTGTTTAGGGTTGCTGCCGAGTCATTCAATTAGGGATTGATCAACTTAATTGTGGAGTGATTCAATCTAGAACAAGAAAACTCATTCTTGTCTCTAGATCATTGATCTAAGAGGTAATCACATCTAACCTTAATCTCTTGGTTGAATCCGATTAGTTAGGGAGGGTTTGAGATCTTGCTTCAAAGGTTCATGCTAAATCTAATAGCATAGGGTCTTTGGACTTGCATCTTGGGTTTGCCTTATCAGTTGGTATCAGAGCTTTGGTCGGAACCTTGGCCAAACTCTAGATTTGATTCTATCCTTTACTTTCCTTGCAATTGTTCTTGTTTGTTTTCAAATCTGCCTATCTTTTCGTATTCTGTCCTAACCACCATTTTTCTTTTCTTTTCATTCTGATCTTGTTTCCATATTAAAGATCACGTTCTGATCTTTAAATCTAAAAAAAAAAAAAAAAAAAAAAGAAAAGAGGTGAGAAAGAGAGCTTTGCATCCGAGAGCACTATTTTGCTCATCTTGTGTTCTTCTTTGCTTTCTTGAGAAATTCTGAGTTTGATCCATTGAAAACGAAAAAGTTGATGTCTTGAATGTTATTTTGTCAATTTAGATCCACGAATTAAGCATCAATTAAATTCAGAACTAATCACATTCAAAATCCTGCTCATTCTTTCCATATTTGAATCTGCCACATTAATGCTCTGAATAGCTGTCTAAAACGCGTGAAGAGATTCGAATTAGCTTTCAAAGTCTCAATAGGAAAGTTAATTCAATCAGTTATCTTTCATTGTTAAGAAGGACATTTCATCAAATTCAATCCGTAAATAACTCAAAATCTGAAAATCAGAAAACTGCGCAGACTGCTCCTTAAATTCCGGATCTTGTCCCTTGATTGATTGGCATCTTTATTTCTCTTCATTAATTCGTATTTTGCCAATTGTATATTCATAATAACTGATTGATTGAGCTATTTATGAGTTTTCATCTTGAAATTCATTCACATCAAATCGAAATTGACTTTCCATATATGGCATTTTCATAGTCTTTCCTTGCTTTAAAATCTGTTTTGCCTACCATTTCGATTTTTCTTTTCTGTTTTTCTTATTCTATTATTGTTTCTTTTCACAATTAATTTTATTTTGCTAATTGAATTACCTTTGTAGCTTTCTAAACACAAAAATTGCCTCAAAAAGTGAGATCATATCCGAGAGCACCTACTTGTCAAATTGGCTTACCTTGAGTGTTAAACACGAGTGTTTCCTTGAGTGACATATAGTGAGGGAGTGTTGTAAGGTCCTAAAACATTTGTTACTGAGTGAGGAACATCATGGCACAAGAGGGAGACAATAGGGGTGAGATTAGTGAAGCTAGGTGGAGAGAGGCACAAGCAGGGGCTTTTACTAGACTTACTCAAGTTATAGAGGAGCTTAGTGATCGCATAGGGAGATTGGAGTTAGCTAATAATCCGAGGGTGGAAGGGAACTTATATGAGGGAGTTGACCTTGAAGAGGAAGATAATGTAACCTTGTTGGCTGGAGAAGACCCTAGGAGAGAACAAGGAGGGGGCAGAGGTAGAGGTAGGGGAAGAGGAAGAGGTTTGGTACCACCTAGGAGACCTATTAGGGACTTGCAAGAAGAAAGAGTGGATGGGAGAAATTCAGGGGGTATCAAGCTTAAAATTCCACCATTTCATGGGAGGTCTAATCCGGAGGAGTACTTGCAATATGAGGACAAAATAGAACATGTCTTTGATTGCAATAATTTTAGTGAGGAGAGGAAGATGAAGCTAGCCGTGGCTGAATTTTGTGACTATGCTAGTATTTGGTGGAGTCACCTTAGGGCAGAATGAAGGAGGAATTATGAACAACCAATTGAGACTTGGGAGGAGCTTAAGGTCTTGATGAGAAAGAGGTACATTCCGAGGCATTATCAAAGGGAAATCCGAAACAAGTTGTTCTCATTACAACAAGGAACAAAGAGTGTGGAGGAGTATTATAGAGAGATGGATGTGCTCATGACTAGGGCCAATGTTAATGAAAGTGAGGATGACACTATGTCACGGTTCTTGGGGGGGAATGAACAAGGAGTTATCTCATAGGGTGGATATGTATCAATATTTTAACATGGAGGAACTCTTGCACATTGCCGAAAAGATTGAGAAACAAATAGCTTGGGAAAGGGATAATACCAAGAGATACACCTCTAAATCCACTTTACCATCATCCAATACTTGGAAAAAGGGAGTTAGTAGTTCTAAAGGAGATTTTAAGCCTAGAACCACATTTGAGGCTGCCAAGAAGGAATTGGGGGAGTCTTCTAAAGGGAAGGGGAAGGAGAAAGTGGATGACACAAAGGTGGAAAGAAATAGGGATATAAAGTGTTGGAAGTGTCAAGGAGTAGGACACATTAGCCGAGATTGTCCAAATAAAAGGGCTATGATCATTAGAAATGGAGAAATTGTCACGGATGGTGAGGAAAGTGACAATGAGGAGGAAGATGAGGAGGCTGAGGAGTTTGAGGAAGAAGTGGAGGATGGCAGCCACTTAGCTCTTGTTACTAGGAGAGTTCTAAGTGCTCAAGCCAAGGAGGATAGTGTGGATGATCAAAGAGACAACTTGTTCCATACAAGATGTCTAGTGAATGGCACACCTTGTAGTTTGGTGATTGATGGAGGAAGTTGTACTAATGTGGTGAGCACTATTCTTGTCAAAAGGTTGCAATTGCCAACTCAAGCTCATCCTACACCATACAAGCTTCAATGGCTCAATGATTGTGGAGAAATAAAGGTAGTATCTCAAGCTTTGATTTCCTTTAATTTAGGCAAATATCATGATGAGATATTATGTGATGTTGTACCTATGCATGCTGGAGATATTTTGCTAGGCCGACCATGGCAATTTGATAGAAAAGTTATGCATGATGGATTCTTGAATAGGTATAGTTTCACTAAGGATGGTAGAAAAGTCATTCTTGTACCTTTATCATCAAAAGAAGTTTGTAATGATCAAATGAAACTTGAGAAAAAAAGAATTGAATTTGAAGAAAAAGAAATGAGAGAAAAGAAAGAATTGAGTGAAAAGAAAGTGGTGAGAGAACAATTAGAGAAGAATTTGAGAGAAAAAGAGAAAAGAGAGGCAAAACAAAGCAAAAGTAAGCAAGTGAGCCTAATTGCCAAAATTGGGGAAGTGAGGAGGGCTTTACTTATCCAAAAACCAATCTTTGTGCTTTGGTGCAAAGGAGGGTATTTGGCTACTAACCCTAACCAAACTTTGTCTTTGCCAAGTGTGTTTTCTTCTCTTTTGCAGGAATTCAAGGACATGTTTCCGGATGAAGTACCAATTGGATTGCCACCAATCCGAGGCATTGAACATCAAATTGACTTCATTCCCGGGCTGGAATTCCAAATAGGCCAGCCTATAGGACCAATCCAACCGAAACTAAGGAGATACAAAAGCAAGTGGAGGAACTTCTTGAAAAGGGCTACATAAGGGAGAGTTTGAGTCCTTGCTCGGTTCCCGGTCATTTTGGTGCCTAAGAAGGATGGAACATGGAGAATGTGTGTGGATTGCCGAGCCATCAACAAAATCACTGTAAAGTATCGTCACCCTATTCCTAGGCTAGATGATATGCTTGATGAGTTGTATGGATCTTGTCTTTTCACTAAAATTGACCTTAAATCTGGATATCATCAAATAAGAATGCAAGTAGGTGATGAATGGAAAACAGCCTTTAAAACTAAATTTGGTTTATATGAATGGCTTGTTATGCCTTTTGGTTTGACTAATGCACCTAGTACTTTTATGAGATTGATGAATCATGTTTTAAGGGAGTTTTTGGGTAAGTTTGTAGTTGTTTATTTTGATGACATACTGATTTACTCAAAGAGCATGAATGAGCATGTAGAGCATGTTAGGTTAGTCTTAATTACACTTAGAAAAGAGAAGCTTTATGCTAATTTTAAAAAGTGTAGTTTCTGTTTGGATAGAGTTAACTTTCTAGGATTCATTGTTAGCAAAGATGGAGTTGAAGTAGATGAGGAGAAGGTTAAAGCTATAAGAGAGTGGCCACAACCTAAAAATGCTAGTGAAGTTAGAAGTTTTCATGGTCTTGCTAGTTTTTATAGAAGATTCATTAAGGACTTTAGCACAATAGCATCACCATTGAATGAACTTGTCAAAAAACATGTCACTTTTGTGTGGGGGGAAATGCAAGAAAAGGCTTTTCAAGAATTGAAAGACAAATTAACTAATGCACCATTGCTTGTTTTGCCAAATTTTGAGAAATCTTTTGAAATTGAATGTGATGCAAGTGGAATTGGCATAAGGGCAGTGTTAATGCAAGATGGTAAGCCTTTAATGTACTTTAGTGAAAAATTGAATGGAGCATCTTTGAATTATCCTACCTATGATAAGGAATTATATGCCTTGGTGAGAACTTTGCAGGTTTGGCAACACTACCTTTGGCCGAGGGAGTTTGTGATCCATACCGATCATGAGAGCTTGAAACACCTCAAGGGACAAAGCAAGTTGAATAGAAGTGATACGAACCCTCAAGCGTTGACGGATTCAAGAACCGGATGATGGACCCTTGAACGGAAAAGCTTGAAAACCCTTAACAATTTGAATCAACCTTTAGGCGAGGTTGGGAAGATGATGACCTAATCGATCAATCCCCTAATTCAAGAATATGTTTCTTTAATTAAGGTTGAGGCACTCCACAAGAACAATGATCAATTGGACTTGAATGACTCTAAACATGCAATTCAAGAACATGAATTACAAAGAGGTTTTTCAAAGCAAAAGCTTAAACCAAAACAAATCGATTTTCATTCATTGATATTCTGATTGTAAAGCTTACAAAAGAGGCTTTAAATAGCCTAATAAACCCTAGCTTGGTCGAAAATATGAAGGGAAATAAAGACCTAATAATAAAAAGGTAAAAACTATACTTTCCTAAATTCAAATTAGGAAAGTTTTCCTAATCTTTTAAACTTGGTCTCCAAGTTTGCAAAACTAAGGAAACAAAGTCAAATCTTCCCTATTACATCAATAATAATAATAATAAATAAAACTAAAGTAATAAAACTCAAATAAAATACTAAAATTCGAAATTGGATGAAAATAGACAAAACTACAAGTGCCAGTCGCCGTTTTTGATGTCATTTTCACTCGTTTGAATGTTTTCATGCGCGATTTTCTTTGGAGCTCTTTGAAACAAATATCCCATGAGTTTAGAAGTGTTTTAAACTCATTTTCTTGATTAGTCAAGTATGTAACCAAATATCCTTGCAAATGCCCAAGAAAGTCAATCTTCACTCGTTTAGTCTTCGGATTCTTGATCTTTTCTTGATTGAAACCTTGGACTTCAATATTGTCAATTCTTTGACATTTGGGGCTGGGATGATTCATATCATTCTCTCCAACTTTGAAAAGATTCGTCCTCGAATCTAAAGGTTTGATCATGGTGGAGTCTCCCTTGAAAAATTCGCCAATTGTTAAAGCATTTGTGGCACCATTATTGGCATTGATTTCCTGCAAAAAATCATAAACAAAATCTTGGAAAGGGTTTAGCTTGAAACTTCCCATATGATACTCGAGTGCAAAGAGGGGTGGTGTGGCCAATAATTTCCTTTTCCTCTCAATTCTTCTAACGAGAGCTTGCTTTTCTTGCTCTAATTTTCTCAACTCTTCTTGCTTCTTTATTTTCTCCTTTTCTTCTCGCTCTAATCTCTCTCGCTTCACCGACTCCCTTTTCTCTCTTCTTTTTTGTTGTTCTTGTTCCATCCTCTTCAATCTCTCTTTTTCTTCTTCTTTAGTTTCATCTCCTTCTAGAGCCAAATCTATCTTGTTAGGGCACACCTCCCGAATATGCCCTCTTCCACGACATTTAGTACACTTGATATCTCTAGTATGTATTGTCATAATGGAAGAATTTTGTGGTTGCAAAAAAAATTAGGGTTTTGAAAGATGAAGAAAAAAAAAAACTGCTTGGTATTCAAACTTTGAAACGAGTTTTTAGGTAATTTAAGTTCTGATTTTGGATTTTATGTCTTCTGTAATTTTGTAGAGGATCGAAAAATAAACAGATTGGAAAAAAATTTCGTAGGAAAAGGTTAAGGGACGAGGTCAGTAGGTGATGTACAAGTTGGAACAAAAATCTGGAAATTTTCTGTTTTTTTTTTAATGAAAGCGGTTTTGATGGGGGATTAGAAAAAGTGAAGACGTAGGTGATGAAGTAAACGAATTTACCTTTGATACCTCTCTCCCAGAGCAAGCTCTGATACCAAATGATACGAACCCTCAAGCGTTGACGGATTCAAGAACCGGATGATGGACCCTTGAACGGAAAAGCTTGAAAACCCTTAACAATTTGAATCAACCTTTAGGCGAGGTTGGGAAGATGATGACCTAATCGATCAATCCCCTAATTCAAGAATATGTTTCTTTAATTAAGGTTGAGGCACTCCACAAGAACAATGATCAATTGGACTTGAATGACTCTAAACATGCAATTCAAGAACATGAATTACAAAGAGGTTTTTCAAAGCAAAAGCTTAAACCAAAACAAATCGATTTTCATTCATTGATATTCTGATTGTAAAGCTTACAAAAGAGGCTTTAAATAGCCTAATAAACCCTAGCTTGGTCGAAAATATGAAGGGAAATAAAGACCTAATAATAAAAAGGTAAAAACTAGACTTTCCTAAATTCAAATTAGGAAAGTTTTCCTAATCTTTTAAACTTGGTCTCCAAGTTTGCAAAACTAAGGAAACAAAGTCAAATCTTCCCTATTACATCAATAATAATAATAATAAATAAAACTAAAGTAATAAAACTCAAATAAAATACTAAAATTCGAAATTGGATGAAAATAGACAAAACTACAAGTGCCAGTCGCCGTTTTTGATGTCATTTTCACTCGTTTGAATGTTTTCATGCGCGATTTTCTTTGGAGCTCTTTGAAACAAATATCCCATGAGTTTAGAAGTGTTTTAAACTCATTTTCTTGATTAGTCAAGTATGTAACCAAATATCCTTGCAAATGCCCAAGAAAGTCAATCTTCACTCGTTTAGTCTTCGGATTCTTGATCTTTTCTTGATTGAAACCTTGGACTTCAATATTGTCAATTCTTTGACATTTGGGGCTGGGATGATTCATATCAAGAAGGCATGCTAAATGGATAGAATTCATTGAGACCTTTCCATATGTCATTAAATACAAGCAAGGTAAAGATAATGTGGTGGCCGATGCATTATCAAGGAGGTACAACTTGTTTTCTACTCTTAGTGCTAAGATCTTAGGATTTAAACAAGTGAAAGATTTATATCCTCTTGATTCTGATTTTGGAACTATATATGCTGCTTGTGTTAATGGGAAACCCATGGATGATTATTTTGTGTTTGATGACATGTTGTTTAAGAAAAATAAGTTGTGTATACCCAATTGTTCAATGAGGGAATTGCTTGTTAAAGAATCACATGGGGGCGGTTTAATGGGTCACTTTGGGATTCACAAAACATTTGACATGTTAAATGAGCATTTCTTTTGGCCTAAAATGAGACATGATGTGCATAAAGTTTGTAAAAGTTGTTTTAAATGCAAAGAGGCCAAGTCTAGATCACAACCACATGGGCTTTACACACCATTGAATGTTCCTAATGAACCTTGGACACATATTTCTATTGATTTTGTATTAGGTTTACCTAGGACTCAAAGAGGACATGATAGCATATTTGTTGTAGTTGACCGTTTTAGCAAAATGGCCCATTTCATTGCATGTAACAAAACAGATGATGCTAAACATGTTGCGGATTTGTTCTTTAGGGAAGTGGTTAGATTGCATGGTATTCCTACTACTATTGTTAGTGATAGGGATGTTAAATTTCTAAGTCACTTTTGGAAGGTTTTGTGGGGTAAGCTTGGTACTAAGCTACTATTTTCAACTACTTGTCATCCCCAAACCGATGGACAAACTGAGGTGGTTAATAGAACTTTGGGGGCGTTACTTAGAGCCATTATTTCCAAGAATATCAAGTCTTGGGAGTCATGTCTTCCTTTTGTGGAGTTTGCATACAACCGAGCCATACATAGTACCACTCATTGTTCTCCATTTGAGGTAGTATACGGCTTTAACCCTACTACTCCACTTGATTTACTTCCTTTGCCTACTAATGTGTTTGTTTGTGATGAAGCAACTTCTAGGGCTGAATTTATCAAATCTTTGCACAAAGAAGTTAGGGACCGAATTGAGAAGCAAAACACCAGGGTGGCTTCTCGGATCAACAAAGGAAGAAAGGAGATTGTGTTTAAACCAGGAGATTGGGTATGGATCCACTTTAGAAAGGAGAGGTTTCCTTCACAAAGGAAAACCAAACTTCATCCAAGGGGAGATGGACCTTATCAAGTACTAGAGAGAGTCAACAACAATGCTTACAAGATAGATCTTCCAGGTGAGTTCTCGGTTAGTTCCACTTTTAATGTTGCTGATTTGAGTCCTTTTGTTGAAGGAGAAGATGACCTTGATTCGAGGACGAATCCTCTTCAAGAAGGGGAAAATGATAAGGATCATGGAAGCACTCCAAGCCCAATACATGTACCATCCGGCCCAATCACAAGGTCCAAAGCCAAGAAGATCCAACAAGCTTTTATTACCCATGTGCAAGAATGGATAGGCTCGGATCAGGCTACAATTCTAAGGGAGGAGGCCATTTCGGATGAAGGCTTGCTTGATGACAAATTGAAGATTGTGTGCAACTTGCAAATCCATGGAGACAATATTTACCAAGATAATCTTGTGCAAGTGACAACCATGATTTAAGGAGAAGAAGCATAAAAAACATATTTGTGTTAAATTGAATTCTAGCCATAGTTTCTTTTTTTGTAACCTTAGGCATTTATGGTTAAACTTTCCATTCCTGTTTTTCCTTTTGTAACCGAATGCTTTAATGCATTCTTTATTGTTGTGTTCCTTACTTTCCTTTTATGTTTAAAAGCTTATAAAAGCTGTGGGAATCAGAATGTAAAAGGCAAGATTATTGTTGAATGAAAATCAATTCTCTTTGAGAGTTCTTTTGAAAACTTGTTCATAGTTTTCATTCCTTGCAATTCTTGTGTTTAGGGTTGCTGCCGAGTCATTCAATTAGGGATTGATCAACTTAATTGTGGAGTGATTCAATCTAGAACAAGAAAACTCATTCTTGTCTCTAGATCATTGATCTAAGAGGTAATCACATCTAACCTTAATCTCTTGGTTGAATCCGATTAGTTAGGGAGGGTTTGAGATCTTGCTTCAAAGGTTCATGCTAAATCTAATAGCCTAGGGTCTTTGGACTTGCATCTTGGGTTTGCCTTATCAGTTGGTATCAGAGCATTGGTCGAAACCTTGGCCAAACTCTAGATTTGATTCTATCCTTTACTTTCCTTGCAATTGTTCTTGTTTGTTTTCAAATCTGCCTATCTTTTCGTATTCTGTCCTAACCACCATTTTTCTTTTCTTTTCATTCTGATCTTGTTTCCATATTAAAGATCACGTTCTGATTTTTAAATCAAAAAAAGAAAAAAGAAAAGAGGTGATACGAAAACCCTTTCGAAATGCTTTAAGAACCCTTAAACTTAACTAAGGACCCAAAAAGATCACAACCAAAGAACCCACATATGCCATTTGACACAACCCAAGGAAAAAGGCTAGAAAATGATTATCCTTATGATCAATGATCTAAAGACAAGAATTGAATTTCTTGTTTTAGATTCGAATCAATCCACCAAATTAGAATGATCAATCCTAATGGCTCGATTCTACAGCCACCCTAAACACAAGGAATGACAAGATGAAAAGTTGAACAACTCACAACAATTCAAAGAAAAAGCTCTCAATGAGACTTTGGATTTTTAACTCATGAATAATCTGATTATTACAATGGAAAGAAAGGCATTATATAGCCTTTAAAAGACCATCAAAAAACGAAATATACAAGCCATTAAAGTCCGGGACATGTAACTTACACAATTAATGACAATTGATAGTGAAAATAAAAGTGTAACCTACATGGCTTTCCAAAAGTTGTAACCTACCATATTTTGTAACTTATTATCACTCTAAATGCTAGAATAATTAATACACCAAAGTTCTCTTTAAGTAAGTGTCTTGTAATTATGATGAAAGCTGAGTTGCATTGAAAAAGCTTGAATTCCATTAAATGAGCTTCGGTTGCATTAAATGAACTTGAGTTTCAACTTGGCTTGCTTTTAATGAACTAGGCTTGAACTTGACTTGCATTTAATGAACTAGGCTTGAACTTTGATGTAAGCTTGAACTTTGATGTTGCATTTATTGAACTTAGCTTGTAGCTTGAGCTTGTCATGAACTTGGAAAGTAATGAATGCAATTCGGAAATGATCAGCATTAAGGCTCCTTGATTCTTATCATTCCCTCCTTCTTGAAAAGGATTCGTCCTCGAATCCAAATCTTCATGCCCTACAACAAAAGATCTGAAATCAGAAACTTTAAATATTGAATTCGAAAAATACTCACCTTGTAACGCAATGGTATGAAATTTTGCATGTATTCTTCCAAGGACTTGATAGGGTCCATCCCCCCTTGGATGCAACTTAGTCCTTTTTTGTAATCTTTTCTTCCGGAAATGCATCCAAATCCATGCTCTCGGATGTAACTTAAGCGGTTTCCTTCTCAAGTTCATTTTCAAGGTAAATGTGAAAAATTGCTCCTTGATCATTTGCTCCACATAATTGTCCATTAATTTGATGAATACATACATAAAATGAGCTGAATCACTCACAAACACATTAGATCTAAAAGGCAGCATCTTTAATGGAGTAATAGCATGAAGACCATAAATAAGTTTATTTGTAAAACAAACATTTTTATGATATATTGTCCTATTACATGTATTCTCTACAAAATGTAAACAATTCTCATTAGTTTTCACTTTCGAGTTTGTTTCTTTAATGATTGCCCCAAAGATCACATTTATCACTTCTTGAGTTTCCCATTCATGCAAAACAGATTGGTATACATTGTAACTTCTCAAAGCAAAAGCAACTACATAAGAAGAATATGCATTCCTTAATGGGTTCAACTTTTCAACATACTCAAAAATTGTAATTTCAAGATGCTCATTAACAAGAACTTTCACATGCTCAAAAGTAGAAAGTATATTACTTACAAAAGTCTCTTTAGATTCGATATACTTTCTTGCATGGATGTATTTCCCTTCCGAACACCTCAAGCTCTTATTCGGCCATAAGTAATGCTTCCAAACCTGAAAAAGATATCCAAACACACTAGGCAAATAATGGTTAAGGTTAGTGGCCAAAAAGTCTACTTTGCACATAAGCACAAAATTAGGCTTTTGACTATGAAAAACTTTCCTCACCTCACTCCTTCTTACATGAAAGCTCACTAATTTGTCTTCTCTTTCTCTTTCCTCAAATCTCATTCTTGTCTCTAGGTCATTGATCTAAGAGGTAATCTCATCTAGCCTTAAATCTCTTGGTTGAAACCGATTAGTTAGGGAGGGTTTGAGTTCTTGCTTCAAAGGTTCATGCTAAGCATAATAGCATAGGGTCTTTGGACTTGCAATTTGGGTTTGCCTTATCACTGTATGGACCAAAATATCGAAAGAGGATCTGAACCACTCCAAAAACTTGTTTGTAATTCAAAATCTTGTTTCACTCTTCGGACCATATTGATACCAAAGACCTAAAGTTTCGCATTTGTCAAATTTGTGCTCATGATTTGGTCCATCTTAAAGATCCAAATGGAGCTACCTCTTTTCTGGGATTGCTCTTTGGACCAAAATATCGAAAGGGGATCCGAACCACTCCAAAAACTTGTTTGTAAGTGAAAAGCTTGTTTCAAAGTACTTGTTTCACTCTTCGAACCATATTGATGCCAAAGACCTACGGTTTCCCACTTGTCAAAGTTTTCCTCGCGACTTGGTCCATCGTAAAGATGCAAATGGAGGAACCTCTTCTTTGGGAATCCTCTTTGGACGAAAATTTTGAAAGAGGATCTGAACCATTCCAAAAACTAGTTTGTAATTGAAAAGCTTGTTTCAAAGTACTTGTTTCACTCTTCAAACCATATTGAAACAAAAGACCTAAGGTTTCCCACTTGTCAAAGTTTTCGTCGTGATTTGGTCCATCCTAAAGATGCAAATGGAGGAACCTCTTATTTGGGAATCCTTTTTGGACCAAAATATTGAATGAGGATCCGAACCACTCCAAAAACTTGATTGTAATTGAAAAGCTTGTTTCAAATTACTCGTTTCACTTTTCGGACCATATTGATACCAAAAACCTAAGGTTTCCCCCTTGTCAAAATTTTCCTCGCGATTTGGTCCATCCTAAAGATGTAAATGGAGGAACCTCGTCTTTGGATATCCTCTTTGGACCAAAATATCGAAAGAGGATCCGAACCACACCAAACACTTGTTTGTAATTGAAAAGCTTGTTTCAAAGTACTTGTTTCACTCTTCGGACCATATTGATACCAATGACCTAAGGTTTCCCACTTGTCAAAGTTTTCCTCACGATTTGGTCCATCCTAAAGATGCAAATGGAGGAACCTCTTCTTTGGGAATCCTCTCTGGACCAAAATTTCGAAAGAGGATCCGAACCACTCTAAAAACTTGTTTGTAATTGAAAAGCTTGTGTCAAAGTACTTGTTTCACTCTTCGGACCATATTGATACCAAAGACCTAAGGTTTCCCCCTTGTCAAAGTTTTCCTCGCGATTTGGTCCATCCTAGAGATGCAAATGGAGGAACCATTTCTTTGGGAATCCTCTTTCGACCAAAATATCGAAAGAGGATCCGAGCCACTCCAAAAACTTGTTTGTAATTGAAAATCTTGTTTCAAATTACTTGTTTAACTTTTCGGACATGTTGATACCAAAGACCTAAGGTTTTCCATTTGTCAAAGTTTTCCTCGTGATTTGGTCCATCCTAAAGATCCAAATGGAGGAACCTCTTCTTTGGGAATCCTCTTTGGACCAAAATTTCGAAAGAGGATCCGAACCACTCCAAAAACTTGTTTGTAATTGAAAAGCTTGTTTCACTCTTCGGACCATATTGATACAAAAGACCTAAGGTTTCCCCCTTGTCAAAATTTTCCTCGCGATTTGGTCCATCCTAAAGATGCAAATGGAGGAACCTTTTCTTTGGGAATCCTTTTTGGACCAAAATATCGAAAGAGGATCCGAACCACTCCAAAAACTAGTTTATAATTGAAAAGCTTGTTTCAAAGTACTTGTTTCACTCTTCGGACCATATTGATACCAAAGACCTAAGGTTTCCCACTTGTCAAAGTTGTGCTCATGATTTGGTCCATCCTAAAGATCCAAATGGAGGTACCACTTCTTTGGGAATCCTCTTTGGACCAAAATATCGAAACAGGATCCGAACCACTCCAAAAACTTGTTTGTAAGTGAAAGGCTTGTTTCAAAGTACTTGTTTCACTCTTCGGACCTGTTGACATGGTTTTATATCATAATATTACCCTTAATTTAATTGGTTTTTGATGAGTTTCATGCTACTTTTATTTGTTTTTTCTCTGTTTATGTAGATTTGGAAACATATTTACAAAATGAGGGAAAAACGAAATAATTTGGCAAAAACCAGTTCAAGCGAGCCATCGCTTGAACTTCAGCAAGAAATCGCTTGACCATTATGAAGAGTGCATTAAATTAGCCTAGCGAGCCATCGCTTTCCAATCAGCGAGGCGTTGCTCGTCCATTTAATTGAAGACCTTGCGATATTTTGCACAATCCAACAGTTTGTGAAGATCTATATTTTTCTCAATCTTCCACTTTTTTTTTTGACAAACTTTTCTGAATAACAAATACTTACAACAGAAAGATAAAGACTTTTGTAGTTTATGATTTTCTAAGAATTGGAATGAAACTATACGAAAAAGAACAAAAACAGTAGGTTAAATAAGGAAATTCTGGAACTATATTTTTTTTTTGTTTTTCTGGAATTTTCGATGAACAAAGATCAAGACAATAAAAATTAAAACAACAAGAAAGCAAGTCAGATATAAATCTTCCCTTGAGCCTAAGCTCTGATACCAAATGATATGAAACCCTAGGAAATTGAAATAGAAACCCTTTGAAAGCACAAAGAACCCCGAGATGCAAATCCTAAAACCCCGATGAACAATAAGGTAAAACCCATGGAATACAAGAAGAAGAAGATTATTCCAATGATCTAATATCTTGAAATAAGAGAACTTGTTCTTATTTCAAGATCGAAACAATTCACAAACACAATAGATCAAGTTATACTTGAATGAAACTAAAACATGCAACCTAGAACAAGGCTACAAAATGCAAGGTAAAATCAACCAAGCAATAAGCAAAACAAAGCTATTTTCTATCATATTAATTCTTCATATTTAGGGTTACAAATGAGGCTTTAAATAGCCAAAGAAACCCTAAAAACAACAAGGAAATTCGGATTACAAGGAGGCACAAAATCTGTCAAATCTTTCCTTAAGTTCATTTGGTGCATTTTAGGAAAGTTTTGCCCTAGAAGATATTATATCATTCCTAAACTATTCTAGGCATTAAAATTGATAAATAAAGGCCTAAAACATGTCCAAATACATTGTAAATTCGTGGACATCATATATGGAATGTTTGGGAACAAATATGGAAAGTGGTCCAAATAAGGAAAGTTTGCAAAAGTGGTGCAACTTTCCTAATTAGCTCTTCTCTTCATTTCTGATTGAACAAGTCTTCAATAACCTTCCTCCAAATGTATTTACCATAGATTAAAGTTGATCAAGTCCTCTTTGTACACCACCATGCTCGGATCTTCAATAGTTTGTCTTGACTTTTCTAATGTAGGCATGTAAATGGATGTTAATGCTTGTCTTGAACTTTAATCTTGAAATTGATCCTTGAGCTATTTTTGACGTTCCATGATTCATATCATTATGGGTATAGAGAGAATCAATATCAAAATCCATTGCCTATCCATTACAATCCAGGGCTAAGAAATCATGAGAATCTGTCATATGGGAATAATAAGAATGTTTTGCAACCCCCTCCACAGAACCAGGATGATAATAAGATTTCTTTGGAGAGCATGATTGGAACTTTCATCACTGAATCAAGGAAAGGTTTAATCAGAATGAAACTATGATAGAAAAATTAGCTGCTAAAGTTGACAATCATAGTATAATTTTGAAAAACCTAGAGTTACAGATGTAACAGATAGCCACTTCAGTGAATGCACTTCATAATGGAAAGTTTCCTAGTGATACAGAAGTAAATCCAAGGGAAAAGTGCAATGCCATCACATTGAGGAGTGGGAAAGAGCTTCAAGAACAAACTCCACCATTAGCACAAGATTCCATCACTGAAACGGTTGAGAGCAAGGAAGAAGAACAACAGGATGCTACACCTAGTTTGGCAGAAAAGCGAATTTCTATTCCTTTATCTTCTAATATTCCTGTTGCACATTCTAATTTACCTTATCCTCAATGTTTTCAAAAGACAAAGATTGATCTTCAATTTTCTAAATTTTTAGATATTTTTAAAAAAATCCACGTTAACATTCCTTTTGCAGATGCGCTGGAACAGATGTCAAATTATGTGAAGTTCATGAAAGATATAATGTCTAAGAAGAGAAAGTTGGAGAATTTTGAAACAATAAAAATGACAGAAGAGTGCAGTGCCATACTTCAGAAGAAATTACCACAGAAAGTAAAAGATCCAGGGAGTTTTACTATTCCTTGTACTATTGGTAGTTCTTTGTTTGGTAAAGCTTTATGTGATTTAGGTGCCAGTATTAATTTAAAGTCTCTTTCTGTGTTCAGGAAACTTGGATTAGGTGAAGTTCAACCTACTACCATATCTCTTCAGCTTGCAGATAGAACTCTCACTTACCCTCGTGGAATCATTGAAGATGTGTTGGTACAGGTTGATAAGTTCATATTCCCAGTTGACTTTGTAGTATTAGACATGGAAGAAGATGAAGATATTCCTATCATTTTAGGGAGACCATTCTTAGCTACAGGTCGTGCCTTGATTGATGTTCAACAAGGTAAGTTAACATTGAGGGTCAACGAAGAAGAGGTACACTTCAATATCTATCGTTCTTTAAAATTTTTTGATGAGGTCAGTACCTGCCATAGGATTGATGCTATTGATAGTTCTAATTCAGTAGGCAACAAAATTCTTAATGATCCTTTACAAACTTGCTTAGTTGACTCCTTGACTAGTGCAAAGGTTATAGGAATTGTTGAGAAGAAGGATGAGCCAGCAGAACCTCCTGACCCTAAGTTGAAACAATTACAAGAGCATTTTCGCTATTCTTTCCAAGGTACCCTAGAAGATCGAAGGAATTCACGAGATATGCTTGGTAAAGTAAATTCAAGAAAAAAGGGACCGAGAAAATTTGACGAGTTTCATCCTCCCTAACAGAAATAGAGGGATATTGTCGAGCTCACGACGTTAAATTAAGCTCTTTTGGGAGGCAACCCAGTCTTTAGACCCTTTGCTTTAGTCATTTTTTTAGTTTAGCTTAGTTTAGTTTATTTTTAATTTAATTTAATTTAATATTTTTGTTTTTGTTAGTTTTGAAAAAAAAATGAATTGAATTGAACAGAACAGGGGAGATCAAAGGCAAAAGTTGAGCGACGCTTCGCTAGTCATTAAGCGATAGCTCGCTTAACTAAAATCTGGAAAGCAAAAATGGCCCTAAGCGTTGCATCGCCCTCATTCCAGCGAGACCTCGCTGCATCACGAGCGACCCATCGCTTAACCAGAAATTCATAACAGTGACATTCTCCACTTTCAGGGCAGTTTCTTTATTCCTTTTACTTTTTGCTTTTATTTTATTTTTTGTTTTCTTCACATTAGGGACAATGTTTAGTTTAAGTTTGGGGGTGTTTAGTCTTTTTAATTTATTTATTTCTTATTTTTTGTTTTTCTTTTCGTATTTTTGTTTTAGTTTTAGTCCCCCTAAAAAAAAATTTAGACAATGATGGCCTATGATGAGTTCTTGCATATTTTCAGACTTGAAGAGAATGTGTGTTAAATTTGTTTATCTTTGAGACTCTATGCATGCTCTGTTCTATTGACATTCACTTGCACCTTTCTGAGCACTAGATTTATGCTTATCACTGTTAACTTGATACTAGAATCTCTCTTATTATATCTTGAGTAGTTTTTCTTAGAATCGAATTGATTGAGAGATATTTAGGATTTGATACATACTACCTTGTGAGATTTTTGGGCCAAAGAGCAAATTCACTACTTCATGATCTATTTTTCTTCTTTTGAGAAATTGTCTTACATAGTTGATTTTTCTGGATCTTGCATTGTTATACATATCGCTACTGCTTTTGTTGAGTTGTTTGCATGGAATAATTTGGGCATTTAGGTGAAACCATTTTAGATTCGAAAAGAGCCAACCTTGATCATTATCTTTAGTAAGCCTACTTTGAGCCTTGGCCAATTTGATATGAAACCCTAGAAAATTGAAAAAGAAACCCTTTGAAAGACAAAGAACCCCTAGATGCAAATCCTAAAACCCCATGAACAAAAAGGTAAAACCCATGGAATACAAGAAGAAGAAGATTATTCCAATGATCTAATATCTTGAAATAAGAGAACTTGTTCTTATTTCAAGATCGAAACAATTCACAAACATACTAGATCAAATTATGCTTGAATGTTTCTAAAACATGCAACCTAGAACAAGGCTACAAAACTAAGCAATTTCGGCTAAGCAAAAAGCAATATTATTATCATGTTAAATCTGAGTATTTAGGGTTACAAATGAGGCCTTTAAATAGGCAAAGAAACCCTAAAAATAACAAGGAAATTCGGAATAAAGAAGAGAATAAAATCTGCCCAAAACTTGCCTTATATGGATTTGGCAGATTTTGGGGAAAATCTTTCCTAGAGAATAATATCTTTCCTAATTCTTTCCAAGCCAATAAACTGAATATAAATGACCTAAAACATGTCAAAATACATCATAAATTCGTTGGAACCATTTTGGGAACAAATATGGAAACTTTGGAAACAAATATGGAAAGTGGTCCAAATAAGGAAAGTTTGCAAAAGTGATGCAACTTTCCTAATTAGCTCTTCTCTTCAATTCCGATTGAACAAGTCTTCAATACTCTTCCTCCAAATGTATTTGCCATAGATTAAAGTTCATCAAGTCCTCTTCCATAGCCTCCATGCTCAGATCTTCAAAGCTTGTCTTGACTTTTCTCATGTAGGCTTGTAATGGATGTTTTATGCTTGTCTTGAACTTTGATCTTGAGATTGATCCTTGAGATATTTGTGACGTTCCATGATTCATATCACAATTCTTTGTTTGAAAATTAACCACATTTTAATGATCCTTATCCTTCATGTTGATTTTCTTTCAACCTTGAATTTGAGATTGTTTGAATTCTTATAGAAAAGGCTTATTCATTCGCGAAGTTGATCATTTGAGGCAAAGTAGTGTAAACTTTCAAGTGGCATATGTTTTGAATGATTTTGGTTTGATTTGTTTGAAAAAGAAAGAAAGAAAAAATGGAAAAGATTAAAAAAAAAAGTTAAAAAAAAGGTGTGAAAAGAAAAGAGAAAAAAAGAAAAGAAAGAGAAAAAAAAGGAAAAGGAAAAAGTCACTAAGTTGTGGTTGGAGCAGTTTTAGTTGAAGCTTTTCTATAAGGGTTCAAATAATTTCTAAATTCCATAGCTTAAACTTTCCTTCCATCAAACCTCACCTAAGCCCCATTACAACCTGTAAAGACCCCTAGATTCCTGCATTCAATTTCTTAATTGTTGGTTATGATATGATATATTTGCAAGCTCTCTGTAAAAAATTTCTATGTTTTGACTTGAGAGTATTACTTTGCCTAAACAGTTTGAGCGTATTGAGTGCATCCATGTGAGAGTATCATTTCCTACTTATCTTTTATTTTTATGAGATTCTAGGGTGATTGCTTTTGTATAACTTGAGAGTTTTTTTAGTTGATGGTTGACAAAGTAAGTTAAATCGATCACACACACACGTTTGAGATTGTTTATGGTTAGGAGCATGTTTTGAGTCTTATTTATAAACACCATTTAACATCATATTTCTCTTTTTGTTTGAAGATTCTTCCTGAGGCCGGAGTTTTAAATTTTCTTTGTGCTTAATTGTTTTGATTGCTCGAGGACTTACAATTCTTTAAGTTTGGGGGTATTTGTTGACATGGTTTTATATCATAATATTACCCTTAATTTAATTGGTTTTTGATGAGTTTCATGCTACTTTAATTAGTTTTTTCTCTTTTTATGTAGATTTGGAAACATATTTGCAAAATAAGGGAAAAAGGAAATAATTTGGCAAAAACCAATTCAAGCGAGCCATCGCTTGAACTTCAGCAAGACATCGCTTGACCATTATGAAGAGTGCATGAAATTAGCCTAGCGAGCCATCGCTTTCCAATCAGCGAGGCGTCGCTCGTCCATTTAATTGAAGACCTTGCGATATTCAAGCGGGCCATCGCTTGAAGTGTAGCGAGGCGTCGCTCGAGCCCGAATTTTACCACCGACTTTTGAAGCTTATTTAAAGAAGCTGAATCAATTCTTTACATTATTCATCATAGACAGCAGCTTTGGAGAGCAATTTTAGGCGTTTTTCATCAATTTTCGAGGGCGTCGACACGAGTCTTCAGCGTTTTTAGTATTTTATTATTTTTATGTTTTCTTTATTATTTATTCTGTTGAATTCTATTATTATGGATAGCTAAATTTCTTATTCTTAGGGGATTGATGTAGCTACTTTATTTTTATGGTTTAAGTATTTAGTTTAGTTTTGAAGACAAATTTATTATTCTATTTATGTTCTTATGTTCTTAATGCTTTTAATTTACTGGCCATTTATTAATTGATTTTAATTCTGAAATCTAACACTCGTGAGAGGTGGTTTTAGGATAGATCTTGGGAACATAACTGAAGGTAGATTAGAGTTGGGAAACTTAATCTTAATTTAGAAGTCTAAAAAGAACTTGTGATTCATACACTTTTAATTACTGAAATTGAATAGGGATATTAGTTTCTTAATTAATTGTGATTCTTGATTTGACACTTGCGAGAGGTAATTAGGAATTTTAGTGTTCTTGACTTATAGAATGTGAAATTGTTATTCTTGACTAATTGAATAGTATTTCCATAAATTAAAGTAGTGAAATCATTCCTCTAGGACTTTTTCTCCATTGATTTAATTCAACCTTTGTTTTCATTTAGTTTTGTCTTTTCGTATTAGTTTATTAGCTTAGTCCACTCATCATTATTTTATGATTTCTAAATAAAATTGAGTTAGTCATACTGATATGAAACCCTAGGAAATTGAAGTAGAAACCCTTTGAAAGCACAAAGAACCCCTAGATGCAAATCCTAAAACCCCGATGAACAATAAGGTAAAACCCATGGAATACAAGAAGAAGAAGATTATTCCAATGATCTAATATCTTGAAATAAGAGAACTTGTTCTTATTTCAAGATCGAAACCATTCACAAACATACTAGATCAAATTATGCTTGAATGTTTCTAAAACATGCAACCTAGAACAAGGCTACAAAACTAAGCAATTTTGGCTAAGCAAAAAGCAATATTATTATCAAATCAATTCTCTTGGTCTTTATGGTTACAAATGAGGCCTTTAAATAGGCAAAGAAACCCTAAAAATAAGCTAGGAAATTCGGATTACAAGGAGCACAAAATCTGCCCAAAACTTGCCTTATGTGAAATTGGCAGATTTTGTGGAAAATCTTTTCTAGAGAATAATATCTTTCCTAATCCTTTCCAAACATATAAAATGAATATAAAAGACCTAAAACATGTCTAAATACATCATAAATTCGTTGGAACCATTTTGGGAACAAATATGGAAACTTTGGGTACAAATATGGAAAGTGGTCCAAATAAGGAAAGTTTGCAAAAGTGATGCAACTTTCCTAATTAGCTCTTCTCTTCAATTCCGATTGAACAAGCCTTCAATATTCTTCCTCCAAATATATTTGCCATAGATTGAAGTTCATCACGTCCTCTTCCATAGCCTCCATGATCGGATCTTCAAAGCTTGTCTTGACTTGGCTAATGTAGGCTTGTAAATGGATGTCAATGCTTCTCTTGAACTTTAATGTTGTGATTTGTCCTTGGGCTTTTTGTGACGTTCCATGATTCATATCATCCTGTTGACGTAAATTATCAATTATCCGCAAGCGTATGAAGTCAAGTTTTAATATAGTGATAAGAACAAAAGGGTTGTCGTCCCCTGGGAAAAAGAATTAATTCTACCTAAGTACTAATGTATGTGATATGAATCATGGAACGTCACAAAAAGCCCAAGGACAAATCACAACATTAAAGTTCAAGAGAAGCATTGACATCCATTTACAAGCCTACATTAGCCAAGTCAAGACAAGCTTTGAAGATCCGATCATGGAGGCTATGGAAGAGGACGTGATGAACTTCAATCTATGGCAAATATATTTGGAGGAAGAATATTGAAGGCTTGTTCAATCGGAATTGAAGAGAAGAGCTAATTAGGAAAGTTGCATCACTTTTGCAAACTTTCCTTATTTGGACCACTTTCCATATTTGTTTCCAAAGTTTCCATATTTGTTCCCAAAATGGTTCCAACGAATTTATGATGTATTTAGACATGTTTTAGGTCTTTTATATTCATTTTATATGTTTGGAAAGGATTAGGAAAGATATTATTCTCTAGAAAAGATTTTCCACAAAATCTGCCAATTTCACATAAGACAAGTTTTGGGCAGATTTTGTGCTCCTTGTAATCCGAATTTCCTAGCTTATTTTTAGGGTTTCTTTTCCTATTTAAAGGCCTCATTTGTAACCCTAAAGACCAAGAATTCATATGATAATAATGTTGCTTTTTGCTTAGCCGAAATTGCTTAGTTTTGTAGCCTTGTTCTAGGTTGCATGTTTTAGAAACATTCAAGCATGAATTGATCTATTGTGTTTGTGGATTGTTTCGATCTTGAAATAAGAACAAGTTCTCTTATTTCAAGATATTAGATCATTGGAATAATCTTCTTCTTCTTTGTTTCCAAGGGTTTTACCTTATTGTTCATTGGGGTTTTAGGATTTGCATCTAGGGGTTCTTTGTGTTTCAAAGGGTTTCTATTTCAATTTTCTAGGGTTTCATATCACAGGACTATATTGATACCAAAGACCTAAGGTTTCCCACTTGTCAAAGTTTTCCTCGCAACTTGGTCCATCCTAAAGATGGAAATGGAGGAACCTCTTTGATATGAATCATGGAACGTCACAAATAGCTCAAGGACTAATCACAAGATCAAATATCAAGAGAAGCATTGAACATCCATTTACAAGCCTACATTAGCAAAGTCAAGACAAGCTTTGAAGATCCAAGCCTGGAGGCTAACAAAGAGGACTTGATGAACTTCAATCTATGCCAAATGCATTTTGAAGAAGAGTATTGAAGACTTGTTCAATTAGAAATGAAGAGAAGAGCTAATTAGGAAAGTTGCGCCACTTTTGCAAACTTTCCATATTTGGACCACTTTCCATATTTGTTCCCGAACTTGCCATATATGATGTCCACGAATTTACAATGTATTTGGACATGTTTTAGGTCTTTATTTATCAGTTTTGATGCTTAGAATATTTTAGGAATGATATCATATCTTCTAGGGCAAAACTTTCCTAAAATGCACCAAATGCACTTAAGGAAAGATTTGGCAGATTTTGTGCCTCCTTGTAATCCGAATTTCCTTGTTGTTTTTAGGGTTTCTTTGGCTATTTAAAGCCTCATTTGTAACCCTAAATACTAAGAATAAATATGATATAAAATGACTTTGTTTTGCTTATTGCTTGGTTGATTTTACCTTGCATTTTGTAGCCTTGTTCTAGGTTGCATGTTTTAGAAACATTCAAACATAACTTGATCTATTGTGCTTGTGGATTGTTTCGAACTTGAAATAAGAACAAGTTCTCTTATTTCATGGTATTAGATCATTGGAATAATCTTCTTCTTCTTCTTGGTTTCTAAGGGTTTTACCTTATTGTTCATTGGGGTTTTAGGATTTGCATCTAGGGGTTCTTTGTCTTCAAAGGGTTTCTATTTCAATTTTCTAGGGTTTCATATCACTCTTCTTTGGGAATCCTGTTTGGACTAAAATTTCGAAAGAGGATCCGAACCACTTCAAAAACATGTTTGTAATTGAAGAGTTTGTTTCAAAGTACTTGTTTCACTCTTCGGACCATATTGATACCAAAGACCTAAGGTTTCCCACTTGTCAAAGTTGTCCTTATGATTTGGTCCATCATAAAGATGCAAATGGAGGAACCTCTTCATTGGGAATCCTCTTTGGACCAAAATTTCGAAAGAGGATCCGAACCACTACAAAAACTTGTTTGTAATTGAAAAGCTTGTTGAAAAGCACTTGTTTCACTCTCTAAACCAAATTGAATCCGAACACCTAAGTTTCCCACTTGTCAAAGTTGTGCTCATGATTTGGTCCATCCTAAAGATCCAAATGGAGGAACCTCTTCTTTGGGAATCCTCTTTGGAACAAAATATCGAAAGAGGATCCGAACCACTCCAAAAACTTGTTTGTAATTGAAAAGCTTGTTTCAAATTACTTGTTTCACTCTTCGGACCATATTGATATCAAAGACCTAAGGTTTCCCCCTTGTCAAAGTTTTCTTCGCGATTTGGTCCATCCTAAAGATGCAAATGGAGGAACCTCTTCTTTGAGAATTCTCTTTGAACCAAAATATCGAAAGAGCATCCGAACCACTCCAAAAACTTGTTTGTAATTGAAAAGCTTGTTTCAAAGTACTTGTTTCACTCTTCGGACCATATTGATACCAAAGACCTAAGGTTTCCCACTTGTCAAAGTTTTCCTCGCGACTTGGTGCATACTAAAGATGGAAATGGAGGAACCTCTTCTTTGGGAATCCTCTGTTGACCAAAATTTCGAAAGAGGATCCGAACCACACCAAAAACTTGTTTCTAATTGAAAAGCTTGTTTCAAAGTACTTGTTTCACTCTTCGGACCATATTGATACTAAAGACCTAAGGTTTCCTACTTGTCAAAGTTTTCCTCGCGACTTGGTGCATACAAAAGATGGAAATGGAGGAACCTCTTCTTTGGGAATCCTCTGTTGATGATATGAATTATGTAGCCATGCATTTAAGGAATTCAAGCTTAAAGAGTACATGCATTGATGACAGCTCAAGTTGCATTAAATGCACTCAAGATGTATTTATGACAACTCAAGCTTCAAGTGTAGTAGCATTGATGACAACTCTAGATGCATTTATGACAACTCAAAGCTTCATTTAAGGAAACTCAAAGCAACATCAAGACAAGCTTTAATGAAGATTTAAAAGCTTAATTTAGAGTTCAAATATCAGTTTCAAATGTAATAGTTGCATTTTAAGTTGCAAATTAAATGGTGGCAGAATGTAACTTAAGTTTTTGCTTTAAATTCGTAGGTTACATGCTAGGGACATAATTGGGCTGATATGGGATCATTATGGACAAATTTATCATGTATTTTAAGCCTATAAATAGGCCTTGTATCAGCCATTGCAAATGAGACTTGTAAGACTTGACAGATTCAAAAGATTGAATGAAATGTAGCATTTTTATGCACATTGAGAGCCTTGAGCCGCACACTTTGTAATCTTGCTTTAGATTACATGTTTAGAAACATTCAAGAGGGGAGTGATCAACCAACTTGTGGAGTGTTTCGAGTCATGAGATGATGGAACGTAAAAGTTTGTCCGTTTCATGATTTTTAGATCACATAGGGCAATCTGTTTCTAGCCTTTCCTTATGGTTGAAATCGAATAGTTAGGGAGGGTTTGAATTCATGCTTCAAGGTGATACGAAAACCCTTTCGAAATGCTTTAAGAACCCTTAAACTTAACTAAGGACCCAAAAAGATCACAACCAAAGAACCCACATATGCCATTTGAAAACAACCCCAAGGAAAGGCTAGAAAACAGATTGTCTTGTATGATCTAAAAATCATGAAATGGACCCAAACAATTACGTTCCATCATCTCATGACTCGAAACACTCCACAAGTTGGTTGATCACTCCCCTCTTGAATGTTTCTAAACATGTAATCTAAAGCAAGATTACAAAGGGTTGAGGTTCAAGGCTCTCCATGTGCATAAAAATGCTACATTTCATTCATCATTCAAATCTGATTTACAATAGCCAAAACAAAGCCTATTTATAGGCATAAAATACATGTAAATTTCGTTCATAATGCTCCCATAACAGCCCCATGATGTCCCTAGCTTGTAACCCACGAAATTAAAGCTAAAACATGAGTTACAATCTGCCACCATTACTTTGTAACTTACAATGCATCTAAAACAATTGAAACTGATACATGATAATTAAAAGTAGCTTTTAAATGCCATTAATGCTTGTATTGAAGTGTATTGAAGTTATCTTGAATGAAGCTTTAAGTTGCCTTGAATGAAGCTTGGGTTGTCATAAATGCATCTAGAGTTGTCATCAATGCTACTACACTTCAAGCTTGAGTTGTCATAAATACGTCTTGAGTGCATTTAATGCAACTTGAGTTATCATCAATGCATGTACTCTTTAAGCTTGAATTCCTTAAATGCATGGCTACATAATTCATATCACAAGGGTTCATGCTAAGTATAATAGCATAGGGTGTTTGAACTTGACATTTGAGTTTGCCTTATCAGTTGACGAAAATTTCGAAAGAGGATTCGAACCACTCCAAAAACTTGTTTCTAATTGAAAAGCTTGTTTCAAAGTACTTGTTTCACTCTTCGGACCATATTGATACTAAAGACCTAAAGTTTCCCACTTGTCAAAGTTTTCCTCGCGACTTGGTCCTTCCTAAAGATGCAAATGGAGGAACCTCTTCTTTGGGAATCCTCTTTGGACCAAAATTTCGAAAGAGGATTCGAACCACTCCAAAAACTTGTTTGTAATTGGAAAGCTTGTTTAAAAGAACTTGTTTCACTCTCTAAACCAAATTGAATCCGAACACCTAAGTTTCCCACTTGTCAAAGTTGTGCTCATGATTTGGTCCATCCTAAAGATCCAAATGGAGGAACCTCTTCTTTGGGAATCCTCTTTGGAACAAAATATCGAAAGAGGATCCGAACCACTCCAAAAACTTGTTTGTAATTGAAAAGCTTGTTTCAAATTACTTGTTTCACTCTTCGGACCATATTGATATCAAAGACCTAAGGTTTCCCCCTTGTCAAAGTTTTCTTCGCGATTCGGTCCATCCTAAAGATGCAAATGGAGGAACTTCTTCTTTGGGAATTCTCTTTGAAACAAAATTTCGAAAGAGCATCCGAACCACTCCAAAAACTTGTTTGTAATTGAAAAGCTTGTTTCAAAGTACTTGTTTCACTCTTCGGACCATATTGATACCAAAGACCTAAGGTTTCCCACTTGTCAAAGTTTTCCTCGCGACTTGGTGCATACTAAAGATGGAAATGGAGGAACCTCTTCTTTGGGAATCCTCTGTTGACCAAAATTTCGAAAGAGAATCCGAACCACTCCAAAAACTTGTTTCTAATTGAAAAGCTTGTTTCAAAGTACTTGTTTCACTCTTTGGACCATATTGATACTAAAGACCTAAGGTTTCCTACTTGTCAAAGTTTTCCTCGCGACTTGGTGCATACTAAAGATGGAAATGGAGGAACCTTTTCTTTGGGAATCCTCTGTTGACGAAAATTTCGAAAGAGGATCCAAAGCACTCCAATAACTTGTTTCTAATTGAAAAGCTTGTTTGAAAGTACTTGTTTCACTCTTCGGACCATATTGATACTAAAGACATAAGGTTTCCCACTTGTCAAAGTTTTCCTCGCGACTTAGTCCATCCTAAAGATGCAAATGGAGGAACCTCTTCTTTGGGAATCCTCTTTGGACCAAAATTTCGAAAGAGGATCCGAACCACTCCAAAAACTTGTTTGTAATTGAAAAGCTTGTTTCAAAGTATTTGTTTCATTCTTCAGACCATATTGATGCAAAAGACCTAAGGTTTCCCCCTTGTCAAAGTTTTCCTCGCTATTTGGTCCATCCTAAAGATGCAAATGGAGGAACCTCTTCTTTGGGAATCCTCTGTTGACGAAAATTTCGAAAGAGGATCCGAACCACTACAAAAACTTGTTTCTAATTGAAAAGCTTGTTTCAAAGTACTTGTTTCACTCTTCGGACCATAATGATACTAAAGACCTAAGGTTTCCACTTGTCAAAGTTTTCCTCGCGACTTGGTCCATCCTAAAGATGCAAATGGAGGAACCTCTTCTTTGGGAATCCTCTTTGGACCAAAATTTCGAAAGAGGATCCGAACCACTCCAAAAACTTGTTTGTAATTGGAAAGCTTGTTTAAAAGAACTTGTTTCACTCTCTAAACCAAATTGAATCCGAACACCTAAGTTTCCCACTTGTCAAAGTTGTGATCATGATTTGGTCCTACCTAAAGATCCAAATGGAGGAACCTCTTCTTTGGGAATCCTCTTTGGAACAAAATAACGAAAAAGGATCCGAACCACTCCAAAAACTTGTTTGTAATTGAAAAGCTTGTTTCAAATTACTTGTTTCACTCTTCGGACCATATTGATATGACCTAAGGTTTCCCCCTTGTCAAAGTTTTCTTCGCGATTTGGTCCATCCTAAAGATGCAAATGGAGGAACTTCTTCTTTGGGAATTCTCTTTGGACCAAAATATCGAAAGAGCATCTGAACCACTCCAAAAACTTGTTTGTAATTGAAAAGCTTGTTTCAAAGTACTTGTTTCACTCTTCGGACCATATTGATACCAAAGACCTAAGGTTTCCCACTTGTAAAAGTTTTCCTCGCGACTTGGTGCATACTAAAGATGGAAACCTCTTCTTTGGGAATCCTCTGTTGACCAAAATTTCGAAAGAGGATCCGAACCACTCCAAAAACTTGTTTCTAATTGAAAAGCTTGTTTCAAAGTACTTGTTTCACTCTTCGGACCACATTAATACTAAAGACCTAAGGTTTCCTACTTGTCAAAGTTTTCCTCGCGACTTGGTTTCATACTAAAGATGGAAATGGAGGAACCTTTTCTTTGGGAATCCTCTGTTGACGAAAATTTCGAAAGAGGATCCAAAGCACTCCAATAAGTTGTTTCTAATCGAAAAGCTTGTTTCAAAGTACTTGTTTCACTCTTCGGACCATATTGATACTAAAGACATAAGGTTTCCCACTTGTCAAAGTTTTCCTCGCGACTTGGTCCATCCTAAAGATGCAAATGGAGGAACCTCTTCTTTGGGAATCCTCTTTGGACCAAAATTTCGAAAGAGGATCTGAACCACTCCAAAAACTTGTTTGTAATTGAAAAGCTTGTTTCAAAGTATTTGTTTCATTCTTCAGACCATATTGATGCAAAAGACCTAAGGTTTCCCCTTTGTCAAAGTTTTCCTCGCTATTTGGTCCATCCTAAAGATGCAAATGGAGGAACCTCTTCTTTGGGAATCCTCTGTTGACGAAAATTTCGAAAGAGGATCCGAACCACTCTAAGAACTTGTTTCTAATTGAAAAGCTTGTTTCAAAGTACTTGTTTCACTCTTCGGACCATATTGATACTAAAGACCTAAGGTTTCCCACTTGTCAAAGTTTTCCTCGCGACTTGGTCCATCCTAAAGATGCAAATGGAGGAACCTCTTCTTTGGGAATCCTCTTTGGACCAAAATTTCGAATGAGGATCCGAACCACTCCAAAAACTTGTTTGTAATTGAAAAGCTAGTTTCAATGTACTTGTTTCACTCTTCAGATCATATTCATACCGAAGACCAAAGGTTTCCCCCTTGTCAAAGTTTTTCTCTCGATTGGGTCCATCCTAAAGATGCAAATGGAGGAACCTCTTCTTTGGACCAAAATATCGAAAGAGGATCCGAACCACTCCAAAAACTTGTTTGTAATTGAAAAGCTTGTTTCAAAGTACTTGTTTCACTCTTTGGTCCATATTGATACCAAAGACCTAAGGTTTTCCATTTGTCAAAGTATTCATCGTGATTTGGTCCATCCTAAAGATCCAAATGGATGAACCTCTTCTTTGGAAATCCTCTTTGGACAAAAATATCAAAAGAGGATCAAACTTGTTTGTAATTGAAAAGCTCAATTCAAATTACTTGTTTCACTCTTCGGACCATATTGATACCAAAGACCTAAGGTTTCCCCCTTGTCAAAGTTGTGCTCATGATTTGGTCAATCCTAAAGATCCGAATGGAGGAACCTCTTCATTAGGAATCCTGTTTGGACCAAAATATCAAAAGAGGATTCGAACCACTCCAAAAACTTGTTTGTAATTGAAAAGCTTGTTTCAAATTACTTGTTTCACTCTTCGGACAATATTGATACCAAAGACCTAACGTTTCCCCCTTGTCAAAGTTTTCTTCGCGATTTGGTCCATCCTAAAGATGCAAATAGAGGAACCTCTTCTTTGGGAATTTTCTTTGGAACAATATATCGAAAGAGCATCTGAACCACTCCAAAAACTTGTTTGTAATTGAAAAGCTTGTTTCAAAGTACTTGTTTCACTCTTCGGACCATATTGATACCTAAGACCTAAGGTTTCCCAGTTGTCAAAGTTTTCCTAGCGACTTGGTGCGTACTAAAGATGGAAATGGAGGAACATCTTCTTTGGTAATCCTCTGTTGACCAAAATTTCGAAAGAGGATCTGAACCACTCCAAAAACTTGTTTCTAATTGAAAAGCCTATATCAAAGTACTTGTTTCACTCTTCGGACCATATTGATACTAAAGACCTAAGGTTTCCTACTTGTCAAAGTTTTCCTCGCGACTTGGTGCATACTAAATATGGTAATGGAGGAACCTCTTCTTTGGGAATCCTCTGTTGACGAAAATTTCGAAAGTGGATCCGAACCACTCCAAAAACTTGTTTCTAATTGAACAGCTTGTTTCAAAGTACTTGTTTCACTTTTCAGACCATATTGATACTGATATGAATCATCCCAGCCCCAAATGTCAAAGAATTGACAATATTGATTCCAAGGTTTCAATCAAGAAAAGATCAAGAATCCGAAGACTAAACGAGTGAAGATTGACTTTCTTGGGCATTTGCAAGGATATTGCGTTACATACTTGACTAATGAAGAAAATAAGTTTAAAACACTACTAAACTCATGGGATATTTGTTTCAAAGAGCTCCAAAGAAAATCGCGCATGAAAACATTCAAACGTGTGAAAATGACATCAAAAATGGCGATTGACACTTGTAGTTTTGTCTATTTTCATCCAATTTCGAATTTTAGTATTTTATTTGAGTTTTATTACCTTATTTTTATTTATTTATTATTATTATTCATGTAATAGGGAAGATTTGACTTTGTTTCCTTAGTTTCGCAAACTTGGAGACCAAGTTTAAAAGATTAGGAAAACTTTCCTAATTTGAATTAGGAAAGTCTAGTTTTTACCTTTTTATTATTAGGTCTTTATTTCCCTTCATATTTTCGACCAAGCTAGGGTTTATTAGGCTATTTAAAGCCTCTTTTGTAAGCTTTACAATCAGAATATCAATGAATGAAAATCGATTTGTTTTGGTTTAAGCTTTTGCTTTGAAAAACCTCTTTGTAATTCATGTTCTTGAATTGCATGTTTAGAGTCATTCAAGTCCAATTGATCATTGTTCTTGTGGAGTGCCTCAACCTTAATTAAAGAAACATATTCTTGAATTAGGGGATTGATCGATTAGGTCATCATCTTCCCAACCTCGCCTAAAGGTTGATTCAAATTGTTAAGGGTTTTCAAGCTTTTCCGTTCAAGGGTTTTCAAGCTTTGGATCAAAATTTCGAAAGAGGATCCGAACCACTCCAAAAACTTGTTTGTAATTGAAAAGCTTGTTTTAATGTACTTGTTTCACTCTTCGTATCATATTCAGACCGAAGACCAAAGGTTTCCCCCTTGTCAAAGTTTTTCTCGCGATTTGGTCCATCCTAAAGATGCAAATGGAGGAACCTCTTCTTTGGGAATCTTCTTTGGACCAAAATATCGAAAGAGGATTCGAACCACTCGAAAAACTTGTTTGTAATTGAAAAGTTTGTTTCAAAGTACTTGTTTCACTCTTTGGTCCATATTGATACCAAAGACCTAAGGTTTTCCATTTGTCAAAGTATTCATCGTGATTTGGTTCATCCTAAAGATCCAAATTGAAGAACCTCTTCTTTGGGAATCCTCTCTGGACCAAAATATCAGAAGAGGATCAAACTTGATTGTAATTGAAAAGCTCGTTTCAAATTACTTGTTTCACTCTTCGGACCATATTGATACCAAAGACCTAAGGTTCCCCCTTGTCAAAGTTGTGCTCATGATTTGGTCAATCCTAAAGATCCGAATGGAAGAACCTCTTCATTGGGAATCCTGTTTGGACCAAAATATCAAAAGAGGATCCGAACCACTCCAAAAACTTGTTTGTAATTGAAAAGCTTGTTTCAAAGTACTTGTTTCACCCTTTGGACCATATTGATACAAAAGACCTAAGGTTTCCCCTTTGTTAAAGTTTTTCTCGTGATTTGGTCCATCCTAAAGATGCAAATGGAGGAACCTCTTCTTTGGGAATCCTCTTTGGAATTAAATATCGAAAGAGGATCCGAACCACTCCAAAAACTTGTTTGTAATTGAAAAGCTTGTTTCAAAGTACTTGTTTCACTCTTCTTGAAACCAAAGACCTAAGGTTTTCCATTTGTCAAAGTTTTCCTCGTGATTGGGTCCATCCTAATGATGCAAATGGAGGAACCTCTTCTTTGGGAATTCTCTTTGGACCAAAATATCGAAAGAGCATCCGAACAACTCCAAAAACTTGTTTGTAATTGAAAAGCTTGTTTCACTCTTCGGACCATATTGATACCAAAGACCTAAGGTTCCCAACTTGTCAAAGTTGTGCTCAGCATTTGGTCCATCCTAAAGATCAAATTGAGGTACCTCTTCTTTGTGAATCCTTTTGGGACTAAAATATCGAAAGAGGATCCGAACCACTCCAAAAATATTGTTTGTAAGTGAAAAGCTTGTTTCACTCTTCGGACCATATTGATACCAAACACCTATGGTTTCCCACTGGTCAAAGTTTTCCTCGCGACTTCGTCCATCTTAAAGATGCAAATGCAGAAACCTCTTCTTTGGGAATCATCTTTGGACCAAAATTTTGAAAGAGGATCTGAACCATTCCAAAAACTTGTTTGTAATTGAAAAGCTTGTTTCAAAGTATTTGTTTCACTCTTCAAACCATATTGAAACAAAAGACCTATGGTTTCACCCTTGTCATATTTTTCCTCGCGATTTGGTCCATCCTAAAGATGCAAATGGAGGAACCTCTTATTTGGGAATCGTTTTTGGACCAAAATATCGAATGAGGATCCGAACCACTCCAAAAACTTGTTTGTAATTGAAAAGCTTGTTTCAAAGTACTTGTTTCACACTCGGACCATATTGATACCAAAGACCAAAGGTTTTCCATTTGTCAAAGTATTCCTCGTGATTTGGTCCATCCTAAAGATCCAAATGGAGGTACCTCTTCTTTGGGAATCCTCTTTGGACCAAAATACCGAAAGAGGATCCGAACCACTCCAAAAACTTGTTTGTAAGTGAAAAGCTTGTTTCAAAGTACTTGTTTCACTCTTCGGACCATTATGATACTAAAGACCTAAGGTTTCCCACTTGTCAAAGTTTTCCTCGTGACTTGGTCCATCCTAAAGATGCAAATGGAGGAACCTCTTCTTTGGGATTCCTCTTTGGACCAAAATTTCGAAAGAGGATCCGAGCCACTCCAAAAACTTGTTTGTAATTGAAAAGCTTGTTTCAAAGTACTTGTTTCACTCATCGGACCAAATTGATACAAAAGACCTAAGGTTTCCCACTTGTCAAAGTTTTCCTCGCGATTTGGTCCATCCTAAAGATGCAAATGAAGGAACCTCTTCTTTGGATATCCTCTTTGGCCCAAAATATTGAAAGAGGATCCGAACCACTCCAAAAACTTGTTTGTAATTGAAAAGCTTGTTTCAAAGTACTTGTTTCACTCTTCAGACCATATTGATACCAAAGACCTAAGGTTTCCCCTTTGTCAAAATTTTCCTTCCGATTTGGTCCATCCTAAAGATGCAAATGGATGAACCTTTTCTTTGGATATCCTCTTTGGACCAAAATTTCGAAAGAGGATCCGAACCACTCCCAAAACTTGTTTGTAATTTAAAATCATGTTTCTAAGTACTTGTTTCACTATTCGGACCATATTGATACCAAAGACCTAAGGTTTCCCACTTGTCAAAGTTTTCCTCGCGACTTGGTCCATCCTAAAGATGCAAATGGAGGAACCTCTTCTTTGGGAATCCTCTTTGGACTAAAATTCCGAAAGAGGATTCGAACCACTCCAAAAACTTGTTTGTAATTGAAAAGCTTGTTTCATAGTACTTTTTCACTCTTCGGACCATATTGATACCAATGACCTAAGGTTTCCCCCTTGTCAAAGTTTTCCTCACGATTTGGTCCTTCCTAAAGATGCAAATGGAGGAACCTCTTCTTTGGGAATCCTCTTTGGACCAAAATTTAAAAAGAGGATCCGAACCACTCCAAAAACTTGTTTCTAATTGAAAAGCTTGTTTAAAAGTACTTGTTGCACTCTTTGGACCATATTGATACCAAAGACCTAAGGTTTTCCATTTGTCAAAGTATTGCTCGTGATTTGGTCCATCCTAAAGATCCAAATGGAGGAACCTCTTCTTTGGGAATCCTCTTTGGACAAAAATATCGAAAGAGGATCTGAACCACTCGAAAATCTTATTTGTAATTGAAAAGCGTGTTTCAAAGTACTTGTTTCACTCTTCGGACCATATTGATACGAAAGACCTAAGGTTTTACATTTGTCAAAGTATTCCTCGTGATTTGGTCCATCCTAAAGATCCAAATGGATGAACCTCTTCTTTGGGAATCCTCTTTGGACCAAAATATCGAAAGAGGATCTGAACCGCTCCAAAAAGTTGTTTTGTAATTGAAAAGCTTGTTTCAAATTACTTGTTTCACTCTTTGGACCATATTGATATGATATGAATTATGTAGCCATGCATTTAAGGAATTCAAGTTTAAAGAGTACATGCATTGATGACAACTCAAGTTGCATTGATGACAACTCTAGATGCATTTATGACAACTCAAAGCTTCATACAATGTGAACACTTTGTAACAACGCAGATTATGTTTGAATGAAAATCAAGTAACTCATTAAGAGTTTCTTTTGAAAACCACATTGAGTTTTCAACTTCTTGCAATTCTTGTGTTTAGGGTTGCTGCCGAGTCATTCAACTAGGAATTGATCAACTTAGTTGTGGTGTGATTCAATCTAGAGCAAGGAATCTCATTCTTGTCTCTAGGTCATTGATCTAAGAGGTAATCTCATCTAGCCTTAAATCTCTTGGTTGAAACCGATTAGTTAGGGAGGGTTTGAGTTCTTGCTTCAAAGGTTCATGCTAAGCATAATAGCATAGGGTCTTTGGACTTGCAATTTGGGATCAGTTCGTATCAGAGCAGACAGCTCCTAAAATTCCGGATCTTGTCTTTTGATTGATTGGCATCTTCAATTCTCATCATTATTTCGAATTTTTCCAATTGTACACTCTTAATAACTGATTGATTGAGCTATATATGAGTTGCCATCTTAAAATTCATTTCCAATAATTTTGAATTTGACTTACCATATTTGGCTTTTTCCTCGTTTTTCCTTGTCTTAAATTCTGTTTTTCCTACCTTTTTGCTTCCTTTTCTGATTTCTTATTCTATTATTTTTTCTTTTCATAATTAATTGTATTTTTCTAATTGAATTATTATTGTAGCTTTCTGAACACAATTTTTTCTTGAAAAGTGAGTTTATATCCGAGAGCACCTACTTTCAAATTGGCCTACCTTGAGTGTTAAACACGAGTGTTTACTTGAGTGACATATAGTGAGGGAGTGTTGTAAGGTCCTTAATACTTGTTACTTTGTGAGGAACATAATGACACAAGAGGGAAACAATGGGGGTGAGATTAGTGATGCTAGGTGGAGGGAGGCACAAATAAGGGCTTTTGCTAGGCTTACTCAAACCTTAGAAGAACTTAATGAGCGTATGGGTAGGTTAGAGCTAGCTAACAACCAATTAAGGGGAGAGAACCTAGATGAGGGAGTTGAACACGAAGAGGATAATGATGTTACCATATTGGCTGGAGTAAACCCTTGGAGAGAACAAGGAGGGGGCCGAGGAAGGGGTAGAGGTAGAGGAAGAGGAAGAGAATTAGGACCACCTAGGAGACCTATTAGGGAGTTACAAGAAGAAAGATTGGAAGAGAGAAATCCAGGGGGTATTAAGCTTAAAATTCCACCATTCCATGGGAGGTCTAATCCGGAGGAGTACTTGCAATATGAAGACAAAATAGAGCATGTCTTTGATTGCAACAATTTTAGTGAGGAAAGGAAGATGAAGCTAGCAGTGGCTAATTTTTGTGATTATGCTAGCATTTGGTGGACTCATCTTAGGGCTGAATGGAGGAGAAACTATGAGCAACCAATTGAGACATGGGAGGAGCTGAAAGTATTGATGAGAAAAAGGTACATCCCGAGGCATTACCAAAGGGAAATCAGAAATAAATTGTTCTCATTACAACAAGGATCAAATAGTGTGGAGGAATACTATAGAGAGATGGATGTGTTAGTGACTAGATCTAATGTTAATGAGAGTGAGGATGATACTATGTCACGGTTCTTGGGAGGGATGAATAAAGAGTTAGCTCATAAAGTTGATATGTACCAATACTTTGACATGGAGGAACTCTTGCACATTGCCGAGAAGATTGAGAAACAACTAGCTTGGAAAAGGATAATACCAAGAGATACACTTCTAAATCCACTTTTCCATCATCCAATACTTGGAAAAAGGGAGTTAGTAGTTCTAAAGGAGACTTTAAGCCTAGAACTTCATTTGAGGCTGCCAAGAAGGATAAGGTGGAGTCTTCAAAATGGAAGGGAAAAGAGAAGGTGGATGAAGTAAAAGTTGAGAGAAATAGAGACATTAAGTGCTGGAAGTGCCAAGGAATAGGTCACATAAGCCGAGATTGTCCTAATAAAAGGGCTATGATCATTAGAAATGGGGAGGTAGTCACAGATGGGGAGGAAAGTGACAATGAAGAGGAAGAGGAGGAGGCTGAGGTGTTTGATGAAGAAGTGGAGGATGGGAACCAATTAGCTCTTGTGACTAGAAGAGTTTTGAGTACCCAAGTGAAGGAGGATTGTGTGGATGACCAAAGAGACAACTTGTTCCACACAAGATGTCTAGTGAATGGCACACCATGTAGTCTAGTGATTGATGGAGGAAGTTGTACAAATGTGGTGAGCTATATTCTGGTCAAGAGGTTACAACTACCAACTCAAGCACATCCTACACCATACAAGCTTCAATGACTCAATGATTGTGGAGAAATAAAGGTAGTATCTCAAGCTCTGATTTCCTTTCAATTAGGTAAATATTATGATGAGATATTATGTGATGTTGTACCTATGCATGCTGGAGATAGTTTACTTGGCCGACCTTGGCAATTTGATAGGAAAGTCATGCATGATGGGTTCTTGAATAGGTATAGTTTCACTAAGGATGGTAGAAAAATCATTCTTGTACCTTTATCTTCAAAAGAAGTTTGTAATGATCAAATGAAACTTGAGAAAAAAATAATTGAATTTGAAGAAAAAGAAATGAGAGAAAAGACAGAAATGAGTGAAAAGAAAGAGGTGAGTGAACAATTAGAGAAGAAATTGAGAGAAAAAGAGAGAAGAGATGCAAAAAAAAACAAAAGCAAGCAAGTGAGCTTATTAGCAAGAGTTGGGGAAGTAAGGAGGGCTTTACTTATCCAAAAACCAATCTTTGTGCTTTTGTACAAAGGAGGGTATTTGGCTACTAACCCTAACAAAACTTTGTCTTTGCCAAGTGTGTTTTCTTCTCTTTTGCAGGAATTCAAGGACATGTTTCCGGATGAAGTACCAAATGGATTGCCCCCAATCAGAGGCATTGAGCATCAAATTGACTTCATTCCTGGGGCTAGAATTCCAAATAGGCCCGCTTATAGGACTAATCCAACCAAAACCAAGGAAATTCAAAAGCAAGTGGAGGAGCTTCTTGCTAAGGGATATGTAAGAGAGAGTTTGAGTCCTTGCTCGGTTCCGGTCATCTTGGTGCCTAAAAAGGATGGAACATGGAGAATGTGTGTGGATTGTCGAGCCATCAACAAAATCACTGTAAAGTATCATCACCCTATTCCTAGGTTAGATGATATGCTTGATGAGTTGTATGGATCTTGTCTTTTCACTAAAATAGACCTTAAATCTGGATATCATCAAATAAGAATGCAAGTAGGTGATGAATGGAAAACAGCATTTAAAACGAAATTTGGGTTGTATGAATGGCTTGTTATGCCATTTGGCTTGACTAATGCACCTATTACTTTCATGAGATTGATGAATAATGTTTTGAGGGAGTTTTTGGGAAATTTTGTAGTTGTTTATTTTGATGACATACTGATTTACTCAAAGAGCTTAAATGATCATGTAGAGCATGTTAGGTTAGTTCTAATTACACTTAGAAAAGAGAAGCTTTATGCTAATTTTAAAAAGTGTAGTTTTTGCTTGGATAGAGTTAACTTTCTAGGATTCATTGTAAGCAAGGATGGAGTTGAAGTAGATGAGGAGAAAGTTAAAGCTATTAGAGATTGGCCACAACCTAGAAATGCTAGTGAAGTTAGGAGTTTTCATGGTCTTGCTAGTTTTTATAGAAGATTCATTACAGACTTTAGCACAATAGCAGCACCATTGAATGAACTTGTGAAAAAGCATGTGACATTTGTGTGGGGGGAAATGCAAGAAAAGGTTTTCAAAGAATTGAAAGACAAATTAACCAATGCACCTTTGCTTGTTTTACCAAACTTTGAAAAATCATTTGAAATTGAATGTGATGCAAGTGGGATTGGCATAGGGGCAGTGTTAATGCAAGATGGTAAGCCTTTAATGTACTTTAGTGAAAAGTTGAATGGTGCATCTTTGAATTATCCTATATATGACAAGGAATTATATGCTTTAGTGAAAACTTTGCAGGTTTGGCAACACTATCTTTGGCCGAGGGAGTTTGTAATCCATACGGATCATGAGAGCTTAAAACACCTCAAGGGACAAAGCAAGTTGAATAGGAGGCATGCCAAATGGATAGAATTCATTGAGACCTTTCCATATGTCATCAAGTACAAGCAAGGTAAAGAAAATGTGGTAGCTGATGCATTATCAAGGAGGGACAACTTGTTTTCTACTATTAGTGCTAAGATGATATGAATCATGGAACGTCACAAATAGCTCAAGGACCAATCACAAGATCAAATATCAAGAATTAATATGATAGAAAAATAGTTTTGTTTTGCTTATTGCTTGGTTGATTTTACCTTGCATTTTGTAGCCTTGTTCTAGGTTGCATGTTTTAGAAACATTCAAGCATGAATTGATCTATTGTGTTTGTGGATTGTTTCAATCTTGAAATAAGAACAAGTTCTCTTATTTCAAGATCATAGATCATTGGAATAATCTTTCTCTTCTTGTGTTCCAAGGGTTTTACCTTATTGTTCATCGGGGTTTTAGGATTTGCATCTAGGGGTTCTTTGTGCTTTCAAAGGGTTTCTATTTCAATTTCCTAGGGTTTCATATCATTTGGTATCAGAGCTTAGGCTCAAGGGAAGATTTCTATCTTACTTGCGTTCTTGTTGTTTTAATTTTTATTGTCTTGTTCTTCGTTCATCGAAAATTCCAGAAAAACAAAAAAAATATATAGTTCTAGAATTTCCTTATTTACCCTACTGTTTTTGTTCTTTTTCGTATATTTACTCTCCGATTCTTAAGAAGTCATCAACTAAAAAAGTCTTTATCATTGAGTCGTGATTATTTGTTATTCAGAAAATTTTGTCAAAACAAAAGTGGAAGATTGAGAAAAAAATAGATCTTTGCAGACTGTCGGATTGTCCAGAAAATTTAAAAAAAAAAAAAAAAAGTGGTTTGTGTTCGTATTTTTCTTGAAGAGTTCATCTTAAACTCATCATTTATGCATCTTGAATCCCAAATTATCAAGTTGAATGAGCCAAAGTTGTTTGTTTCCTAAAAAGCTAGAACTTACCATAAATAACCCAAAACTGTTTTAGGAAAGTTTCAATTCTGTCCCATATTCAAATATATGCATATCTTGCTCAATTAAAGTCATTTTTTCTGATCCAAAGTGCTTTAGGGAAGTCTAATTTCGAATTTTTCTCTTTTAGGAAAGTTCATTCTTGCTTATTTTCTTTCTTATTCTTTCCTTGTCACTGAAATAAACCATTTGCATAAATCTGTCTTATTTTCTTCTTAACCCACCAAATTGGTTGTTTCTTATTTCTTGATTGTTACTTTTTACAAATTTCATTAGTATCATAGTTGTTTGATAGTTGCTAAAGTGTGCTAATTAGTTCAAGGTTATATTTAGGCCCTAAAATCTGTTTTGAGTGCAAACACGAGTGAATTGACATCATCGAGTGTAAACACTTAGGGAGTGATTGAGAGGTCCTATTTTTATTACTAACTTGTTTACTTGCAGCAATGTATCATGAAAGGTTTGATCAAATGAGGAGTAATAGATGTCGAGAGGTAGAACATACCCGAAGCCAAAATAGAGAGGTTTATCATGGAGGGATAGAGCATAGAAGCATAAGAGGTGATAAGCTCAAGTTACCTACTTTCCAAGGAAGATCAAATCCAGAGGTTTACTTGATATGGGAAAGAGATGTGGAGCTTTGTTTCGAAGAACATCCATGTAGTGATTCAAAGAAGGTACAACTTATAACCGGTAATTTTTGTGATTATGCACTAACATGGTGGAAACAATTGGTGAACGATAGGAAAAGAAGAACTTTGGAGGATCCAATTGAAACTTGGTGTGAACTCAAATACATCATGAGGAAACGATTTGTACCAAGCCAATTTCAAAGAGAGCTTGAGCAAAAATTTGAAGATCTTATGCAAGGAAACATGAGTGTTTGTGAGTACTACAATGAGTTTAAATATCTCATGACTAGAGCTAATATTGAGGAAGATGAAGAGATGACTATGGCATGGTTCTTAGATGGATTAAACTATGAGATTGCTGGCCAAGTTAATGGGTATACATATGTGGAGTTGGATGAAATGGTTCACTATGCCATCAAGATAGAAAAGAGGCTCAAAAGAAGAAGAGATACACGGTATGCTTCTAAACCTATTTCCAATACTACTTCTTCTTATCAAATGGGTGAAAATGGTACATTAATGGATAAGAATGGGGCTGCCTATGGCTTGGTAGAGGAAAATGCAAATTTGATTTTAGAGAAGGTCAAGATGATTGAAAAAGAACTTTTAAAGTCGAAGGAAGTTTTCAATGCTAGCATGGAGGAGATAAAAGAGGATATTCGTGCTAATGTTTTTGTGGAGGAAACTTGTGAGCTACAAAAGAGTTCTATGTTTGAAAATAATGAAAATTGTGACAAAAAAAGTGAGCCAAAAGAAAGAGAGATGAGTGCAAAAGAAATTACTGAGTCAAAAGAAAGAGAGATGAGTGATAAAACAGAAATGAGTGCTCAAAACAAAGAGAGTTGTGAGTTTGAAAAGAAAGAGTGTAATGAGAGTGAAAAGAACGAGTGCTTTGAGATTACAAAGTGTGAGACATTTGAATTTAGTGAGCAAAAAGAGAGTGAAATAGGGAGTGAGAGCTTGAAAGTTAGAACAAGTGAGGCTAGGAATGAAATCTACCAACCTACATTTGTACTTTTGTACAAAGAGGTTTGTTTTACACTTAACTCATCTTTGCCTAGTATGTTTGTTGAGTTTTTGCAGGAATTCAAAAGATTGTTCCCTAATGAGATGCCTAGTAATTTGTCATCAATGAAAGGCATAATACATCATGAAGACAACATTCAAGGGGATGCCATACTCAATAAACCACCATCTCACATGATATGCATGAAAAATGGGGTAAACACAACCATGGTAAAGTATTCAAACCCTATTCTTGATGAAATGCATATTAATTGTTTACTTGCTAAAATTGGTATCAAATCTGAATTTTTGCACCATCGAATGAATTTGATTGATAATTATGCATGTTGTGCTAAGACTTACTTGCTTAATAATTCCCAAATTAAAAGAGTTGTTGAGACTTTTACGACTTCTGATCATGTGCTTAATGTTTTACATAATTCTTGTTTGAATGATTCAATGGTTACACATTCTTGTCATTTGATTGAGAAGAATGTAGGATTTCAGTATGGACACACATATGAGTTGTTTGTGTTAGCATGTTATGAGAAAATTTATGAAATTGACTATGTTCCTTTGGGTTCTGATATGTTATCTAATAGTGTAGCTAGATCTCTTGTTATTTTTTATGAGACAGAATTTAAGAAGAAGCTACAAATACTTCAATACCTAAGTGGGACCAAGGGTATGGAATTAAATGTCAAAGAGGGAGATGCATGGAAATTCAAGGTTTTTGATCCGGGAGGAGTTAGGCAATTCAAGGCACTAGAAAGATATCAAGATGCTTACAAATCTGATTTCTAAGGTAAGTATGCTTTAGGTGCTTTTATTTATATTACTAACTTGAGTTATTGTGATGTAGGTAATGTTTTAGATTCGAGGACGAATCCTTTTCAAGAGGGAGGGGATGATATGAATCATGGAACGTCACAAATAGCTCAAGGACCAATCACAAGATCAAATATCAAGAATTAATATGATAGAAAATAGTTTTGTTTTGCTTATTGCTTGGTTGATTTTACCTTGCATTTTGTAGCCTTGTTCTAGGTTGCATGTTTTAGAAACATTCAAGCATGAATTGATCTATTGTGTTTGTGGATTGTTTCAATCTTGAAATAAGAACAAGTTCTCTTATTTCAAGATCATAGATCATTGGAATAATCTTTCTCTTCTTGTGTTCCAAGGGTTTTACCTTATTGTTCATCGGGGTTTTAGGATTTGCATCTAGGGGTTCTTTGTGCTTTCAAAGGGTTTCTATTTCAATTTCCTAGGGTTTCATATCATAAGATCTTAGGATTCAAACAAGTAAAAGATTTATATCCTCTTGATTCTGATTTTGGAGCTATTTATGCTTCTTGTGTTAATGGGAAATCCGTGGATGACTACTTTGTGTTTGAAGGCATGTTATTCAAGAAAAATAAGTTGTGTGTGCCAAAATGCTCAATTAGAGAATTGCTTGTTAAAGAATCATATGGGGGCGGCTTAATGGGACACTTTGGGATTCACAAAACATTTGACATGTTGAATGAGCATTTCAATTGGCCTAAAATGAGACATGATGTGCATAAAGTGTGTAAAAATTGTTTTAAATGTAAAGAGGCTAAGTCTAGATCACAACCACATGGACTTTATACACCACTGCATGTTCCTAATGAACCTTGGACAAACATATCTATGGACTTTGTATTAGGTTTACCTAGGACTAAGGAGAGGACATGATAGTATCTTTGTTGTAGTTGACCGATTTAGCAAAATGACACATTTCATTGCATGTCACAAAACAGATGATGCTAAGCATGTTGCGGATTTGTTCTTTAGGGAAGTGGTTAGATTGCATGGTATTCCTACTACTATTGTTAGTGATAGGGATGTTAAGTTCCTAAGTCACTTTTGGAAGGTTTTGTGGGGTAAGCTTGGCACTAAGCTACTATTTTCAACTACTTGTCATCCCCAAACTGATGGACAAACTGAGGTGGTTAATAGGACTTTAGGGGCTTTACTTAGAGCCATTATTTCCAAGAATATCAAGTCTTGGGAAACATGTCTTCCTTTTGTGGAGTTTGCTTACAACCGAGCCATACATAGTACAACACATTGTTCTCCATTTGAGGTAGTTTATGGCTTTAACCCTACTACTCCACTTGATTTACTTCCTTTGCCTACTAATGTCTTTGTTTGCGATGAAGCTACTTCTAGGGCTGATTTTATTAAGAATTTGCACAAAGAAGTAAGGGACAGAATTGAAAAACAAAACACAAAGGTTGCTTCTCTGATCAACAAAGGAAGAAAGGAGCTTGTTTTTAAACCGGGAGATTGGGTGTGGATACACTTTAGAAAAGAGAGGTTTCCTTCACAAAGGAAAACCAAACTTCATCCAAGAGGAGATGGACCTTATCAAGTGCTTGAAAGAATCAACAACAATGCTTACAAGATAGACCTACCAGGTGAGTTCTCGGTTAGTTCTACTTTTAATGTTGCTGATTTATGCTCTTTTGATGTAGGGGATCATGACCTTGATTCGAGGACGAGTCTTCTTGAAGAAGGGGAAGATGATAAGGATCATGGAAACACTCCAAGTCCAATACATGTTCCAACCGGCCCAATCACAAGATCCAAAGCTAAGAAGATCCAACAAGCTTTTATTACTCATGTGCAAGAATGGATAGGCTAGGATCAAGCTTTATTTCCAAATGAGCAGCCCAATTTGGATGAAGACTTGACTTATGGCACTTTGAAGATCAATGTATGCTACTTGCAAATCCATAAGGAAAATATCTACAAAGATAACCTTGTGCAAGTGTCAACTATGCCTTGAATGGAAGAATGCAAGAACTAAGCAAATCAGATTCACTTTTATTTGTATTTTAGTCAAACTTTCCTTATTTGTAACCGTGGGTATTAAGGGCTCTAGTTTCCTTTTCTGTTTTTTTCCAAATGTAATCGAATGCTTTAATGTTTGTTTCCTTTTATGTTTTTGCTTTTATATTGCTGTTTGAAGGCTTATATAGCCATGGGAACACTTTGTAAAACTCAGATTATGTTTGAATGAAAATCAAGTCACTCATTGAGAGTTTCTTTTGAAAACCACATTGAGTTTTCAACTTCTTGCAATTCTTGTGTTTAGGGTTGCTGCCGAGTCAATCAACTAGGAATTGATCAACTTAGTTGTGGAGTGATTCAATCAAGAGCAAGGAATCTCATTCTTGTCTCTAGGTCATTGATCTAAGAGGTAATCTCATCTAGCCTTAAATCTCTTGGTTGAAACCGATTAGTTAGGGAGGGTTTGAGTTCTTGCTTCAAAGGTTCATGCTAAGCATAATAGCATAGGGTTTTTGGACTTGCAATTTGGGTTTGCCTTATCACCTACGGTTTCCCACATGTCAAAGTTTTCCTCGCGACTTGGTCCATACTAAAGATGCAAATGGAGGATTCTCTTCTTTGGGAATCCTCTTTGAACCAAAATTTCGAAAGAGGATTCGAACCACTCCAAAAACTTGTTTGTATTTCAAAATCTTGTTTCAAAGTACATGTTTCACTCTTCGGACCATATTGATACCAAAGACCTAAGGTTTCCCCATTGTCAAAGTTTTCCTCGCGAATTAGTCCATCCTAAAGATGAAAATGGAGGAACCTCTTCTTTGGGAGTCCTCTTTGGACCAAAATATCGAAAGAGGATCTGAACCACTCCAAAAACTTGTTTGTAATTGAAAAGCTTGTTTCAAAGTACTTGTTTCACTCTTCGGACCATATTGATACCAAAGACCTAAGGTTTTCCATTTGTCAAAGTATTCCTGGTGATTTTGTCCATCCCAAAGATCCAAATGGAGGAACCTCTTCTTTTGGAATCCTCTTTGGACCAAAATATCAAAAGAGGATCCGAACCACTCCAAAAACTTGTTTGTAAATGGAAAGCTTGTTTCAAATTACTTGTTTCACTCTTCGGACAATATTGATACCAAGGACCCCATGGAATTGCTCTTAAAACCCTTAAACTTAACTAAGGACCCCAAAAGATCAAACCATAAAACCCACATATGCCATTCGAAGCAACCCAAGGAAAGGCTAGAAAACAGATTACCTTATGTTGATCTAAAAATCATGAAACGGACAAACATTACATTCCATCATTTCATGATCAGAGACACTCAAAAAGTAGCACGATCATCGCTACTTGAATGACTCTAATCAAGTAATCTAAGACAAGACTACAAAGGGGTGAGGCTCAAGGCTCTCCAATTGACAAGTTTCTTGGATCTTGAACTTTTGATTGCGAGGCTCCCTGATTCATATCATTCTCCCGTTCTTCAAAAAGATTCGTCCTCGAATCAAAAAGTTTGGCTGCAAAACAAAGTTAGAGAGAAAAAAAATATTGGACCTCACAAACACTCCCTCACTTTTAAAACTCTCAAAATTGTAATCCACTCGTGTTTTCGATCAAAATGATATTCGCGAAGATTGGATGTGAATTTCAATGAAGCAGCCCAGATATAGGTCAAAAAAATAAGTTATGAATAGCTTACAATTGGAAAAATTGAAAAATTCAATCACAAATGAAAACACCTATCAACAAGACACAAGGTGCGGAAATGTAGGAGAAATTTGCGCACTGTTTTAATATCCAGATTTTGAATCGGTTCCATATCGTATTCTCTTATACTTCCTTCTAGAGTAAGATAGATAATTGAATATATTAACTTTCCTATTAAGGATGTGAAAGCTAATTCGTTATTTATCATGTAATTGGGACAGCTACAAAGAGGATTAAATATGGAAGTTTCAATTTTGGAAAGTAATTGCAGAATTGGAGTTCCAAATGAATAAGAATTCAATGAAGGCTTAATTTGTGGATCTAAATTGATGTAAGAACAGAATAAACTCAGATTTGTACGAAATATATGAATCAAACTCATATTTTAAAAGATTAGAACAAAATAACTAGTAAACGGTGCTCTCCGATTCAAGGTTATCTTTGTTCCTTTTTTTTGTTTTTTTTTTTATATTCAAGATCAGAACATGATCTTCAAAAAAGAAACGGACAAACATTACATTCCATCATTTCATGATCCGAGACACTCCACAAGTAGCACGATCATCGCGACTTGAATGACTCTAATCAAGTAATCTAAGACAAGACTACAAAGGGGTGAGGCTCAAGGCTCTCCAATTGACAAGTTTCTTGGATCTTGAACTTTTGATTGCGAGGCTCCCTGATTCATATCAAATTGTTTCACTCTTCGGACAATATTGATACCAAAGATCTAAGGTTTCTCCCTTTTCAAAGTT